>NC_051170.1:44715430-45310430 GCF_013339725.1 Rhipicephalus microplus | reverse complement strand
TATATCCCATTTAACACCCTCTAGCTCCTCGAATAGTACAGCTAGACTTCCCTCACTAGATAAGGTTCTAGCGTTAAACGTTGTCAAGTTCAGGTCCAATGGCGGCCTGTAGTCCAGAGATTCTTAGCACCCTCTGCTGCGTTGCAGATCTGACCGCCGCCGTAGTCAATTGCTTCGCAGCTGCTGAGGACTGAGGGCGGAGTATTTGGAGTAGGCATAATATATATATATATATATATATATATATATATATATAGATATAATATATATATAATATATATATATATATTATATATATATATATATATATATATATATATATATATATATAGTCCACTACGGTCGCGCCTTATAATATAATCGTGGTTTGGAATGTGAAATGTCACGCATTGAAAACTGAAGCTCAGTTGCGAGTCGGTGCTTGTGCTGTTTTCTTTTCAAACCATCCCTTGTCTACGTACCTTGTTTGTCGTCAAGAAGAGGTGACACAAAAAGAGGAATAGGGGAGTAGAGGCGCACATGGAAGGACATCTCGTGCGAGCTTCAATGTCCTCCAGCTTCCGCTACCAATATCACGAGAACGAATAAATTGTGCAACAATGGAGATAATGACGCTGCGTAGACGAAACGTTCTTGCGTGCAGGGAAAGGTGAAAAATGTTCCTCTGTACGTCCGATCGAAAAGCGTGAAACAAAGCGAAAAGCTCAAATGGCGCGAAAGAGATAGAAAAAAAAAAGAACAGTCGCATGCATGAGTCCCGAGGATGTTTACAGTATACCCCACCAAATTAAGCATCGTTAGGGCTCAGCGTTGTTTTTGTTTTTGAAGTTGTGCGTGCGCAAGCGCACGAGCAGCATATAAAAAAAGAAAACACAGTTTGTTTCAAGCGATTGTCTACGCGGCACTTAAACTGCAGGGTCGCATACGAGAAAGGGAAAACCCCACAGCAATCGTTTTTCACCGTTTGCGAAAGACAATAATCGCCAGCGAGCTTTATTCGGCGTTTTGAGAAAATGTGCGTTTTTGCGATGGGGAACAAAAAGCGAATGATCGGGCTGCATTACCGTTTCTTTTCATTTCTTTCTTTACGATACAGTGTTTACTTTTTTTCTTTTTGAAATTACCATAGGTCGTGCAGCTGCAGCCTCCAGCCTCATTTGCTACAGAAAGAAATAACGACATACAAAAAAGAAGGGTCTCTCTTCCTTACCTAGTGTGTCTATTTTTCTCGCGATTACATATGAATTTTCATATTCCACCTCGTTTCACCCGCTTAATTGAAATCACGAATTCCCGTTCAGTCGCTAGCTATGGGTGCCTTCGTTTCTCTAGGAACGGTCGAGTACAAGAGAACACGAACGCGGAAATACAGCGCAAGCAAGGGGGACAGAACGCGTTTCCATTGCGCAAGCTTCTTCCGAATACGTCGCTCTGTTATCCTGTCTGAATGTTAAAAAAAAAAAACACCACTGGGAAGGCGAACGCCGGTGGAAACGGAGAAATATTCGGGATGGAGGTCTGAAGCGACTGAGGAAATAAAAGCAAAAAAACAATTGGGGGAAGGGGGGTGGACAATGTTGATTCAGGGCGTCAGGGATCAAGAGGAGGCGGGAAGGTGGAAAAATGGGGAGAGGAGATACCTGGTCTTTCGTGTCCCCCCACAATCCCGGCGCGAAGCGGCGGCGAGTATCTATTATGCATGCGAACGGAACACGCCGACAGCGTAATTGGATGTAAAACGACTCTCGGACATAAATTTTGCGTCCGCGCGACTGTGAACTAGGGTGTCGCTGAGGGCACGGAGACTCGTCCCAAACGGTCCCGGCCGCGCCGCCGTCTCGTATTATGCGCGCTCGCCTCTTCACCGGAAGCCCTGTGTTTGAGTACTCGCAGTCGTGTTATATGCCTCCGCTGGATCAAGTAGTTGCGCAAAACACGTAATGTGCTCGTTTTAAAAACGTCCTCTCTTTTGAAGCGTTGCGTAATCACTTTGTCGTTCAATGCTTGTGTACGGCGGCAAAAAAAAAAAAAAGGAAAACAAGAGAAAAAGAATTCGGCCCCGTATCTGCATGTTTTCACTGCAAATGTCGTCGAAAGACGATAGTCTTGCGTGTGGAGAGAGTGAAAAAAAATGGCAACATATCCACGGAGTGAATGATGGATAGTAGGGCGAAGCATCCGTCCGTCCATTCGTTCTTGCTTTCGTCCATTCATGCGTCCGTCTGTGTGACCGTCCATGCGTCCATCCATCCGTCCGTGCGTGCGTCTGTTCGTGCGTCCGCACGTTCATCTGTGCGTCCGTCCCTGCTTTCGTCCATGCATCCGCTCCTGCGTCCGCCCATGCGTCCATCCGTCCGTGCAGCCACCCGCGCGTCCGTCCATGCAACTGTCTGTATGTCCATTCGTCCACCTATTCAACATTACAACTACCACCATCTCGCATCTTTTCATCATATATTCCTCATATAGAAGCACCGCCATCCAGCGGACATTCCAAGGACTGAACGAGAGGAGGCACCACGCACACTTTCTTACGGCTTGCGCTTCGTGTCTACTTCCCACCTTTAACCACCTCAAGTTCAGTTCATGGTATTTCCCACCTTTAACCACCTCTAGTTCATGGTATATACTAGTTCACTGTATTCATGGCACTGCGGCTCAACGCTTGCTAAACCTTTCTAAAACCTAGGAGGTTACGCCCAGCGAGTATAACGTAACAGCCCTTTCTCTTTTTCTGTTCGTTGTTGAACAATGAAAATTCGCAGCGTGCGCGTTAACTAAAAGCCAAATTCTCCTGTCTCTCATCCCCCCCTTAGCAGCCATTGGCATGCACATTGAGCACTATCTTTTATTGTTCAACAACGCACAGAAGAAATCTCTCACCGGGACCACCTTGGAGGTAAAAACGTTATACTTGTTACACACTACTACGACTACGAGGGACGAACGGGTGCCGCTATAAGGAGCTTCGCTCCTAAAAAACGTTCATTTGATATTCTGCGCGAGCAAATTGGTGAATTGTATTCTGGAAGCGTTGCGTTAGAGAGTCTTGATCCGCGCAGCAAAGGCGAACGACCGCATTGAGGCACGTTAGACACGAGCGCCATCTGGCAGTTATCTTCGAAAACGAAGGAAGACGTGCGCGCCTATGGCGAAAGATGCGCGCCCGTCGTGGAGGCGATAGGGTGTAGAGCGCAAAGCGACGGGCAGGTGCCACCACCGTGTCGTCTTAGCAAAAACGTTGAAAACACTTGCCTCTTTTAGCATCGCGTTGCACTATCAGCGCAGCGTGATAAACGCTACGATCCTTAGAATTACTTATGAATGTCTTCTCTAGTATAAAGCCACGCATGCAAAATATTGACGTGTTGTTGTGGTGCCTCAGATATGCGCAACAATTGCTTTTTCATTGACAATCGCACAAGTATGAACGCTGAAACTTAGGGAGTATTGGTGGGCGCTGCAGATAGGGTTGGCTGTTTGTGGTATCACCTGAATTCATTTAATGTATCGTTACGGCAGACAAACAGACAAGCGTACAGACAGACAGAAAAACAGACGGACCAAAATTTTTGCGTCGAAGTACCATCGTCTTTAAAATGGTTTCCTCGGTGAATGCGTAAGCAGAGGAGTCCACGCTCCGAATTGCCTCTCGTTTCGGCGCTGTGTAACTATACTTGAAGCACAAACGCCAACATTTTAGGGCCGAAGCTCCTTAAAGCGGCACCCGTTCGCGCGTGTGTGTCCCCCGTATTCAGAAACACTCCTCGACTCGAATTCCATCCTCGAATTCCAAGGAGCGTTTGTGAATACTGGTGTGTGTGTGTGTGTGTGTGTGTGTGTGTGTGTGTGTGTGTGTGTGTGTGTGTGTGTGTGTGTGTGTGTGTGTGTGTGTGTGTGTGTGTGTGAGTTAAAATTTATTAATGGGGTCACGTTTGGCGGTAATAAAGATAATATAGGGACGACCTGCGGAGCATGCCGAGTGCGAAGCCCCACAAATGTGCGACGAAAAATAGTGAAAACGGGATTCGCGGACAACCGAAACCAGGCGGCGCTGTCCATATCACTATCTTCATCTGTTAGTGGCCACGTGGTTTGAACGACGTGCAGATCCACCGCTCGGCACCGTCGTTTTCTCCTTTAGGGGTGAAGCTCCTTATGGCGTGGCTTGTGCGTCCCTTGTTGTAGTGCGTAACCACCGGTGGCACATACCCGAAATAGTGGTCCTTAGGATGTCCGCTGGATGGCGGTACTTGTATATGATGAATACAGGATGAAAAGATGTGAGATGGTGGTATTCGGAGTGTTCACTAGATAGATGGACGGAAGGACATGCAGATGGATGGATGGACAGACAGACAGACGTACAGACAGACAGACATACAGACGTACAGACAGACAGACAGGCATGCAGACAAATACAGACAGACAGACAGACAGACAGACAGACAGACGGACAGACAGACAGACAGAAGGACGGCTGCACGAACAGATGCACGGATGGACGGACATTTAGACAGACAAACGAACGGACGGAAGCATGGGCAGACTGACGAACGCTTCGCCCCACCAATCATCATTCACTCTGTGGATATGCTGTGTTGTTTTGTTTTATTTTGTTTTATTTTGATTACGCTGTGCGCGCATGACGTGAGAAAACTCAAAGTTGGTGAAAGCTGCTGAAAATGAAAAGGTTCTCAGCGGCGCACAGCCAGCATAAAATTCGTTTTTTTTTTTTTTTTGCATCTTAATAAACGAACCATCACTTGCTGGCCAATTCACCCGTGAAAAAACTCGTCATGTGCACGTTGGAGTGGGGGCGGTACGTAATAAGGGAGCGGTGCAGAATACGTTTCGAGCCAACTAAACACGGGAGTTTGGCGTTGTGGTCTCATTGAAAACGAAGTTGCGGTATGAGGAAAATTGCGACATTATGCGCTGCTCCTGTATTGCAAAGTAAGTACAAGATTTACGCATTCATCTAGAAAATTAAGGCATTTTGAGTATCAGAGATATTTCCTTAATTTATCGATCATTCGGCCTTCAGTTCATTGAAGTATTTTTTCTGGACCCGTGAAATCTAAATAATGAGCGCTTCGTCCTTGTGCACGACACGTCACACAGTATACAAAGACAAACACAAGAACTGAGACACCTGTGCAGGTTTGTAAAGGTTCATACTTGAGCAGGCAGCACCAAAAATAGGGTCAAGCAAGAAACTGAAACACTCTTTTCTCGCGACTGTGTATACTTGCTTGCGCTCTTCGTTTCTTGAGCCACCTGCTCAAGTAGACACGCAAAAGGCAACTTACAACCGTAATAAGCCAGAGTAGAACATAACACTATTCGATTCATCGGAGTTAGCTTCATCGTGTAACTTGGTCCACTCGCTACGGGCGCAACATCTTCTCCGCACTTGCTCTGATGATGCCATGCACGCACGCGTTTTGCAGAACAAACCGAAGGCCCCCCAAAACACGGAGGGAGAAGAGCTCCTGCATCGTCGGTTCGGCCGGTCAGCAGCCGAGCTCCAAAGTGAAGCACCGCACCGCCTACCCCCGCGCTCAGCGTCGCAGTGCGTGCTACGTTCGAGCGCCACGCAATTTGCCCGTTTTGCCGTCATTAATTATCGCCTACCCTGATTAGAAACGAGGCTCCTTCCGAGTCCGTGGCATTCACACTCGTATGGCACGTGCTCTGCCGCGAGGATTCCGGAAAATATATATATATAGAAAGGAAAGCACAACCAACGTAAAACCGATGAAGGAACGAGCATATCCGACACGACTCGAGAATCATGCACTGCGTGCTGGCGTGACCGCCGGCGCGCCAAGCGCTGTTTCCTTACGCGATAGCGCACGTTTTATATATACTTCCAACGCTGTGCGCGCTCAGCCAGTGATAACGCACGTCTGCGTGGGCGGAGAGAGGCTCCGTGGCCGGCCAGAAAGCGCCCGATAAAAACCCCTTTGTGGCTTGAAACCGATACGAGAATTCTTCCAGATGCCGAACTTTCACGCGCGCCGAGCTGTACAGAACGGCACGTGCTGTACGGTGGCGACTGTATGCGTGCCGTGCCGACCGTGCGTCGGAAAGCGTTGGATGCGAACGGGCGACGCGGGGAGGAGAAGCGTGGCTACGCGAAAAAGGAAATAAAGATGGGTTGAAGCTGTAGTCCGTGGTCAGTTCGCGTGCGCGCTGGCGCGATGCCGTGGTTCGGAGGTGCCTTTCTATGCGTGCGGACTGGCGTCAGTGGCATCACAGAGCATGGATACGCGCATTCGACAAACGCCTCGCGCCTGCGTGGGATGATCGCTATTCGTATTCTCTCACGCGCGATTGCGGTATACACACGCACACCACGCGATGGGAGAGTGGTCGGGTGTGCGAGATCTTATGTTAGCGGTGAGAGCGTATGTCGAGAAGGCTTGCGTCTTCTCCCTCTCGCTCATCGTGTAAACCAGGGGGAATGCTCGCCGACGAGGAACGCCGCTTTTGTCTAGGTGCTGCCATTATCGGGTCATTAATGTAGACCACAATTGTGATGGGAAGGTAAGAGGATTTGACGAATAAGATTGTCTGGTCAAGACATGAATAACTTCAAAATCTTGTCGCGTATGTCGTCAAACCCTTTTTCTCGAAACACGTGGCACATACCAATTTACCACGGGCCGTGTGGTGCACAGGTAGGTGCCACAGGTGATTGATTGTTTATATCTACCCAAAAACGACGGGGGCAAGAGAGAGAGATAGAGAGAGAAAAAGAAAGAGAAAGAAAGAAGGAGAGAGAGAGAGAGAGAGAAAGAGAGAGAGAGAGCAAAAACTATTGACGGCACAGCAAGGTCGCTGAGGTAAGCTAGCCGGTTAATTGTTTGACGGGTGGTGGCCAGTATAGCTTGTCACGACTATTTCCGCCCAGTTAATCGCTTCTACTCGAGTAAGGCTGTCAAGTGGCGACAAGAGGAGCCACCACGCCTCGAGAGAGGCAGCTGACATAATTGTCTATGGAGATGGTAGAGAACAGGCATTGGCAATTTAAATGCGAGAGCGTTAAGAAAAACCGACACCAGCAGCGTTGACCTAAAGAATGCAAAGAATTAAAATGGTCTCCCAGCAGCAAATAACATGAAGCATTCTGCGTGGCAGGTCATTTTTCTACCACAGAACACTGCCAGTTCTTGAAACTGCTCTGGAAAAAGACGCCATCTTGGCGGAACGTTGATTGTGGTTGAAGTGCTGGTTATCTTATTTCATAACAAAGCAATAAACAGTATAGGTTATCCTATCATGCAGTTGTCATGTCAGCAGTAAAGTCAATTGCGAATCCAGTTTTGGCTACGTTTTCGTATCAGTCTAATAAGAAAACATTGCATTTGTGTTTCCCTGATTCAGCAAGCTATATTTAAGCTTTGCTCGACCACGGGGAAACTCGCCAATGAAATTTAGGTATAATATTCACACTATCGCAGCGCAAAGTACATTTAGTTTCGATAACACTGACGTCAGTGCCCTGATGAGAGTGCAGACGCTACTCGGACCACGAGTTACCAATTAAACGCTGCAGTGTAGTCGACCTTCCTGGTAAGTCCACAATGTGCACACAAACTACTCTTACAAAAACACTTCGATCCACATTGTAGCCAAAAATATGCAGCATGGGCAATTAATGTCGACTGTTCTGCACGAAAGAGAATCCGACGAGGCATGAGATCTCCCGACTTTTTTCCTTAATGAAGCATCGCAATGTGTTGCTTGGATAACAACGTTCCTGTCGTTGAACATGTCCTCATTGCTTTTGAAAAATAATTATTATTTAAATAATATTAAAGATACAAAAAGCACGAAATTATGCTTTCCTGTTCCTATCTCAATATACCGTATCTTGCGTCAGGAGTTGTCTATAGGAACAATAATGGGTATTGTCACGTCCGTGAGTGTCGTTCCGCATTTGCAAAGGTAGTGTTATTCAAGACTTTACAGTGCAAAGCCAAAAGCGCACGAGTTATCAGACATTCAGCGGTGTTTAGAAGCACCTTTCGCATTCACACGGCAGCTTTGAACCGCAAAATCGGATGCTCTCCATCGGCGTTCGCTCACGCGAGTGGCTTTGAGTGGTGTCACGTGTCGCGCCCGCAACAGCACGTGACTCAAATAGGCGGCTGCCGGTCACGCTCCCTGCGCTCCCCCTCCCGCCTAAGTTTCCCGACAGCACGTGATTCCGCGCGCGGAAGTTGTACCGCGCACGCGAGAGTCACTTTTGTGGCTTTTGCGGTCCCATCTCGGCGGTGTGTCACTTTAGCGACGCTTCGTAGAGCTTCTCACAGTCGAGTGCGTGATTGCGCGCGCCCGCCGTCGCCCACGTAGTTGTTGGGCGCGTTGGCAAGTGCGTCGCACGACTTTTGTGTTCTGACCACGGCCGCAATCGCGGCGTTGTATCGATGTTTCAAAAGAGGCAGAACAGGCTAGCTGAAGGTCCTCACTATTAAAAAAAGACGTATTTTCATTGTTCATCTTGAATAAAGCATCGCCCTCCATTTGAGATTCGGGAGGGATGAAGGCCAGGTTTAAGGCCCCCTCCCCTCCCTTGCCTATGGTGTTGATTTTAATAATAATAATAATAATAATAATAATAATAATAATAATAATAATAATAATAATAATAATAATAATAATAATAATTGTCATTTGGATCAAAACAACACATATTGAAAAGCTTGTCTAGTGAAACAATTAGGGAAAGAAGACGGATGTGCGAGTATACTCGGCCACAACCTTTTTTGGCATTGAAGCGAAGGCTTCACAGACAAATCGCGTGCATCCTACCGCCAGTTATTGTGTATATATATATATATATATATATATATATATATATATATATATATATATATATATAATATAAAGTATGGGATATGGCACAACGGGAGCATTGTCAACGAGGATAAATATATTTATTTCCTAACAGTTTCGGCAGTTTCGGGAGGGGTCTTCCCTTCATCAGGGGATGAGTTATAACTCATCCCCTGATGAAGGGAGGACCCCTCCCGAAACTGTTGGGAAATAAATATATTTATCCTTGTTGACAGCGCTCCCGTTGTGCTATATCCCATACCTATATATATATATATATATATATATATATATATATATATATATATATATATATATATATATATATATATATATATATATATATATATATATATATATATATATATTATATATATATATATGGTGTAGCTGAATTACACCACATATATAAACACAATAGTAAACAAGAATCAAGCTACCAGTAGCAGTACTACTTATACAGCAGAATGTAACGATAAAATTAAGCAACTTTAGACTGGCAATACCCAGCATGAAAGAAACTAAAACAAACGCAATGGTGTGACAATAAATGCTGCAGCGTTAAATAGACTGTATTTTGTCGTTGCAGAAAAAGCACTGTTGAGGATGTAATTAAGAACAGTAAGCATATCTGGGGTTCTCACGCCTACGAGAGATGCCTTGGTGGAGGGCTTCAGAAATATCGACCATCTGGTGTTCCTTAAAGTGCACTGACATTGCACTCACTGTACACGGACCCTTGGCGTTTCGCCTCCGTCGAAATGCCACCGCGCCACGATGAGGAACAAAGCCGCGACGTTCGTATCGGCAGCCAAGAACCGTAACCATGATTAATTTCTTTTCTTCTTTTTTTTTTCTTTTAACGAGCGCCTTACTTTCAGTGTGATCGCCAGTGAACGCGCGAGCACGTGGCGGCATCCAGCGGCGGTCACGGTAACTATGCATCTTACGATGCTCAAGAAATTCGACAGATTCCACGTACCTTGGGAATCGACGTTATGCGAAGCTTGCGGATGGAATATTACTGTGTTGTGATTTTTTATTGAGCTACATGTCATGAAATGACACTAAATATGCGTACAAATGTTGCGCGTGGAGACGTGTGTTGAAGAACTGCAGATATTTATATAGGCAGTTGTTTTTCCTTGGGCAACAATGCCAACAGGAACATGAGTATTAGCAACACCAGAAGCGATAAGCTGATATGAAGCACTGGTGTCCGCGAGGATGGTAGCTCTGGACACTGCTAGATAAATTAACTTCGCCGCATGGTACCTCACTACAATTGACGTCAACTCGAGGTGATGGCTGTATCATAGGAGTACATATTGTAATTTTTATAAAATTCGATAGCCAGAACATCAACCCCAATCGACGTTTCAGGAACATTTGGCTGTATTTGAAAAGTACTTCCGAGACCTGGTGTGGCTATGCGATAGAATGCTTGATTGTCATGCAGGATGCTTGGGCTCAATTCCTGCTGGGATTCTGACATTTATTCATCGCATTCATCGGGTCGACGCCCCTAATGTCAGGTTTTTGGGGCGAAGCTCCTTAAGGCATCGGCTTGTCTGCCGTAGTTGTCTGTCCTATCCACCCCTAGTACGCGAAATGTTCACTATATATCGCTCGCATCTGTTCTGTTCTGTTCTGTTCTGTTCTAACTCTTTTGCTGTGGAGAGGTTGCGGTCCATATTGCCTCGGCTACTCCATATCACGAAGTTCTGTAGCGAAAATAAAGAATAATACTAAATGGCACCCAAAAATGAACAATAAAAAGCACATAATAGCACACTGAAACCAGTTAAAATATCATGCCATTACACAGTTTGCTTGCAGCAGTTCACACTGTCATTAACTGTTCACACGCGCATCTTCCTCTTCTAGTGTCACACTCTAAAAAAAGAGCGAGTAAAAGGGGTGTCTTTTTGTCCCACAACAATAATCGTCATCTATATTGTGTTCCATCCTTGCGCTATTGCCTCGCGCCCGGTACATTTCGGTCACGATCGACATGCCCATTATCAGGGTTACATTGCATTCTCGATAGCAAAGTGGCCAGCGCCGAGTTTTCAAGAAAGGAAGCGCACGCAAGCCTGATGACGATTATTGTTGTGGGACAAAAAGACACCCTTTTTACTCGATATTTTTTAGAGTGCAGTATACGCATCGCTCGAGATGTTTCGACATACAGACAGACAGACAGACAGACAGACAGACAGACAGACAGACAGACAGACAGACAGACAGACAGACAGACAGACAGACAGACAGACAGACAGACAGACAGACAGACAGACAGACAGACAGACAGACAGACAGACATATTCACGGTTTACCGATGAAAACCTCCGGCGCTTCACCCCACTCATCATCTTTCACTCCGTGGATATGTGACTTTTTCTAAACGCTCATGCGTTAAAATTGCCCATCTGTGTTCTCGTCCTTCCTGGGTAAATACTAAGTGGCACCTGTGACACATACCCGCATATCAGTGGCATATACCCGCCCGCGCGTACTTGCTAATGTCTGGCGGGAAGTGTTCGACGACGTAATTGACGAGATTTTGAGATTATTCATGTCTTGACCAGCGTGTCATATTGTCGAACCATCTCGCCCTCCCATACTAATTTTAGTTCACGTCAAATTTCGGGGAGTAATCCCGAGAGCACCTAGACGTAAGCGTTTTGATCGATTGATTGATTGATTGACTGATTGATTGATTGATTGATTGATTGATTGATTGATTGATTGATTGATTGATTGATTGATTGATTGATTGATGTGTGGGGTTGCGTCCCAAAACCACCATATGATTATGAGAGACGCCGTAGTGGAGGACTCCGGAAATTTCGACCACCTGGGGTGCTCTTTAACGTGCACCCAACCCTACTGCATTTTCGCCTCCATAGAAAATGCAGCCGCCGCAGCCGGGATTTCATCCCGCGATCTGCGGGTCAGCAGCCGAGTACGTTAGCCACTAGACCAGCGCAGCGAAAATGCAAAGAAATGATTCAGTGAACCAATATCCGTGTACTTTGGCATATCGTGCAGTAACTTGGGTATATGGCGTCGTTTTCAGACGATATGGAGCTATATTTAGCTGACTGAGATTTAATTGTAAATTTCGGGCTGAGTGCTACGCTATAGCGTTCGGCTTGCGTGTTCTTCGCAGTCCCGACTACCAATCGGCAGCGTTGTCGGACTACGCTCAAAAAGTGTTGCAGGCACCCCTTCCACACATTGGAAAGACGAATACCAGATGTTGTAATGCGGGGACGAGCGTCGCGCGGTTGGTTACGTGCCACAGAGTGGTCACTGAACTATAGAGAGAAAAAAAAAAGATATTTGCGAAAGTCTGAAAGCAGTTGTTGAATACAAATAGCGGAGCGCCACGTGGCTGCGGGCTTTGCGTGTTTCGCATCGCTAGACGCAACTTTCTCTGACGGGCGCTTTACAAAAAAACGAGATATGATGGCAAACAAAAAGCTCGCCGTCGTCCGATAAACGCATTGCCCCGTTCTGATATTTAAAAAAAACACATTCACAGGGGCACGATATAATAAGGTGAACGAGAATACAAAACAGCACGGCACGCGTCCTTGCAGAGCTGTACCGAAAAAAGAAAGTGTCCTCTGTTACGCCGCATCGCGCCCGCAAACATCGTGAGCATCAATCAGAAACGCAAATCGCAAACCCCCCCCCCGTTTGTCTGCTCTCATACGAAACGGCGTGCGCGGGTTGGGTAATGGTCCGGGACTTTTAGGGCCCCCGACTGAGCGCTTCGGCAAATGGAACTATATATATAGGCTGCGCGCGCGTCGCCTTCAGCGCACACCGCGCGATATCGGCCCTCAGGCGCATATCGAACCGACATAATGCGCACGAGGAGTGTTCCATGACTGGTCGCCGTTGCTGCTTGATGTGGACGTGTGAAATTGGACAAATATGTCTGGCCGAGTGAGTGAGAACGATGAAACAAAAAGGGAGGGGTAGCCGTCGCTTATACGAAAGCGGCGGCAACGGCTCTAGTTGTCTTTATCCGAGTAAGAAAACCGACAGGGATGATAGGACAGACGTATACGGTAGTGGTGACGAGTCGCATTCACCGGAGTAAAGCAATGACAACGAATAGAATGCGTCAGCTGTAACAGAAACGATACCGTAGATTGTCATAGCTAGCCGCCAGTGTCCAACAGATATAGGTATGGAACTAAACAGCATTACCCACCATATTCAAGTAACTAGAAGATCAAGAATGACGTAGAGCACATTCGGCAAGCATTCTCGAATCATGAATGGTAGTTTGCCACTATTCCTCAAGAGGAAGGCACATAATAGCTACATCTTACCGGTACGTATATCTATGGAGCAGAAGTCAGTATACGTTAAAAAGAAGGTTCAACTTAGGTTAAGGATGACGCAGCGCGCGTAGTCGAATAAAAAATTATTTATGTAACCTTGAAGGAGTACTGACGTAAATATTAAATATTTTCGGATTGTTTCTCTAAACACGGATGTCGAGAACCCTAAAGATAGTGCCGTGGTGCTTGGGAATGTATTAAATATATTTACAATCCCGAGGACTACCTCAAAAGAGCGATTTCGGTTTCGGTATCTATCGGTAGCTGTAAGTTTGCTATCCGTCACGCGTGGTTCGCGCAGACAACGATGACCGAATTGTTGTCCAGAGACTCTGACGGCAATTTCTGCGATTTAGGCTGTAAGCAAGAAGGGGTTTTTTGCAAACCCGGTGAACTATGATGTCATGGTAATGTCCATTGTGGTGAGGTTGGCTTGCAGACGCTGGGCGAAGAAAACTTCAGGATCAAGGTAAAATATTTTGTACGTGCTGCCTGGCTCCGGTATGTGGAGAGAAGTGATAGAGCACATCATGGAAACTAAATATGTTCCTTTTGAGATGTATCGTAATCGTGTCAGTGCTCCTTTAAGTAACAAGAAGAGAACACAACAAGAAATAAAGAAGAAGAAATGGAGTTTAGCCATGCATTTAGGTCATCATCATCATCATCATCATCATTAATAGCGTGTAGGCAAGATTTTCGCTGATCATAAAAAGCAACAGACTATATTCCAAGAGAAGGCAAGCGCGCAAGGGCGAAACTGAAAGTAAAATGGACAGGTGACTGTCACAAACGACTCCAATTTTCGGAGCATCCGCGGGCCCCACCTACCAAGGAAGGGCGCTTTTGTGTTGGGGGACGACATCCGGCGACTATAACGACCCAGCGTGGCGCCGGCTCGTCTTCCCTGCACCGGTACCGGAAGGGACACCGGCGATCTAAACAAGGAAAATTACTCCCAGATGCGACGTGAGCACGTGTACGCCACTGAGGAGGTTTGAACTGCATCGCAAGAGCAGTTGACGTACAGGCAGCAACAAGTGCGGTCGTCGGTGTCGCGAGTCTCGCGTAGGCGGCGAGCATGAAGTGACCCGTGCAACGTATTGAGACGGCTGCAATTCCGGGCACCCTCGTCGTCTACCAAGCCGGCGAGATCTCCAGCGGCACCCGTCAACTCCCCTACGTGTACCAAGAGCTGGCCTGGTCCGTATGGAACTTTTTATTGTGACTTTTTTAAACTGTTAATTTATTATAACCAGCCTTTTTTTAAATATGTGTAGTTGTGTGCGCTGCGTCGCTCGTAAAAATTCAAAAGCGCGACCGTAATCTTCTTCATGCAATTTTTCTTATATCTCCTTTTATTCAGGTCGTTACTTTATTAACATTCCGCGTATTGGTCTTTGCTTGTACCTCTTGTGGTGTTCTTTTAGCATATTTTGTTATATAGCTGTTCTTTCCATCGCGCGTATCAGTTTTCCTCATTTGTTATTTTTGTAATCTCCTGCCTTTGCCCCTGTTTTAATTAAATGCTTGTTTATGTGTAATCAAACTCCGTGTCTGCTCTATGAGTGCGTCGGTCAGGCCCACACATCACCACACGTGCAACCCCGCACGGGTCGACCAACCCGCAAATAAATTCGAAATGTGCCACTTCGAGGCCTTTCAGGCGTCGCAGGCCGAAGCGTAAAGTGGAAGCCTGCGAGTCTGCCGCACGTCGATGTTGGATCGGCGGGGCCTCACCAGAAGTGTGTGACAGTGACAATAAAAAGTTTGCGGCCACAACATGGCTGCAGCAAGTCCTGAATTGAATTGATTAGCGGAACACTGGAAAGATGTTTGCCCAACGGAGGGTGCAGTCAGGATGATGCTGCTGCTTGCTGCCACCACCTGCTTTATTATTATTATTATTATTATTATTATTATTATTATTATTATTATTATTATTATTATTATTATTATTATTATTATTATTATTATTATTATTATTATTATTATTATTATTATTATTATTATTATTATTATTATTATTATTATTATTATTATTTAATTCTTAACCACCTTGCCGGCTAAGGTGGCTACACTTCCACGATGGTTACCATTGATAAGCGCGATGATGCAGGTTCGACTCCCGACTATGTACCGTGGCCGCATTTTGATGTGGGCGAAATGCAATAACGCTCGTGTAGCTGTCGGTTTAGCTGCGCGTTGCGTAGCCTCGGCTGGGAACAAGTGATACAGTCTTCCTTTACGCAGTTCCTCACAGGCATGTGGCAATGTTGCCCCGGCATCAATAATAATTTACCCAACGCTATCCAACAGTTTCCAGGAATCAGCAAGTATATATTCATCAGCGTTGGCCAGTAGGACGGAAAAATTAGGACGCACCGCGCTACGCAACACGAATGGAGCCAAAGAAAAAAAAAAGAAAGACGGGTGCCTCCCAAACGCGTGACACCAACTTCAGAGCAAGCGTTCAGGGGCAAACAAGGCTACGGCAGCGCTTACTGACAAACATTTTCGCCCACTACGCTGTGTCTCAGGGGTCGTGTGGTGGGCCTATACACTTTACGGCTGGTATTATCAGAGAGGATGCGTTGCGTTAAACGCTCTTCTTCTTTGCTTATTCCTTAAGAATTATCATATGGTGGTTTTGGGATGCTAAACCCCACATATAACCACCACCATCATCATCATCATCATCATCATTCCTTAAGAATTGCTGCGAACTGTTGCTTGTTGCATGTGAACAGATACGATATATTTAAGCGGCTTGGCTTTGTGAAGTCGAATTTGGTCAAAAATGATAGTGTCTTGGACACCGCGTCGCATTACATAAGCGAGAGGCCTGGGATGTTATTGTCTCCATTATCACTGCACGTCGCACCGTTAAAAAAAATAAGCACATTAAAACGACAAGCAAAGCAGAAAACGATGACGGGAAAATGTACTCTGCCCTTCGTCTTCTCCGTATTGTTAGCATGTTTAATGTAATTTTTCCTGATTTTTTGTTTTCGAGGAACAGGGGTGTCAATTAGCTCACATTTCGTTTCATTGCGTCTCCTACATAGCTTTAGGTGTTTTTTTATAATAAAAACATCGCGAGGACACCAGAGTTTTGCGTATTTGTGATAGGTAGAGACGCTTTAACTGAATGTGTAGTTGTACACACATTGATTACATTCATATTGCTATAACACCAAAAATTGAGATAATGTGCGACACTAGGTATAGGCTATAAGCCCACCCAAAATGACTCCGCAAAAGGTGCGCACACATCATGAATCAGAAATATCGAGCTAGAAAGAAAAACGAGAAAGCCATATATTTCAGCTTGCCACTCAGTGCAGTGGCACGTGATCAAGCCTCCGATATAAAAAATAGCTTCACCGCTTTTTTTCGTGCCGCACGTGGATCGTATACAGAAAGTGGCACGCTAAAAGCTATCACAATTGCGCATAATGCATGATGCGCCGTTCTGTGCCATTATAGCGTGTTATACGAAGGTGTTTACTGATAACATGAAAACGAGCAGCACTCTCAGATATCTCCCACCGAAAAGTAAAAGAAATTCTGATAGGTATTTACTCGAGATATGTATACTTATGTGTGCGCGAATCCATTTCTGGTGTGTTTGGCTGTATGAAGTGGCACGGACGAGCACAGCAGCAAAGTGGCGGTGCTAAGCGAAATATCGTTCTCGTGATTCTCGAATGAACTCATCCATATATATGTATATGTTCTTCGATCGCCATCTATGTCCCTCACTAAAAGGCGAATCGCGGCACGAAATGGCTAACGATTGCTCGTGTGTATATACCAGTGGTGTCTGTTTCAACGTGGTTGTAAAAAACAAAACAAAAAAACAAACTGGGTTGGTGAGGGGTATAAGTCTGGTTCGCTGGCTTATTCATACAACTTGCCTAGTACCGATTCGAAGCTTTCACATTCAGCGATTCGCTGTTATGATTGACAGAGCAAAAGCTTTTTAGAAGAGAACATCTTGATCAATGCAAAAAGCAAGAATGTTTTAAGCGATGATTGGTGCAAGACGGATAGATATTTCGACGGTTTTGTTGTTGTGTATCGACAAAACAAAGTAACTGTTATTTTTTCAACTTTTTTAATGTCATGGAAAGGATTTCATGAGCTCTATGTTACGCAACAAAACACAAAAACTTTTTTTTTTCATTTCAGGCTTACATTATTAATACTTTAATATAAAAATGACGATGTAGGGAAGGGATGACGATTTGTTTTGACGTGATTAGCATTATTTGGGAGCTTGACTCACTATATTAGATGATGTCCGTGTCGAACGTCTTTCATGCCAAACTGCGCCGCAGGGAGTGTAACCAATGGAATGATTGGCTATGTGTGTAAGCTCCCTGCTTGGACTTTCGTGTGGCGAGCTCAATCTAGCACGTGAGACGCCGTGAAGCTTGTCGCGAATATCAAGTCACGTGAGTAGTTCATATGACTTCGTGTTGCGCCAGTCTCAGAGTGATCTGAAGCCCTCACGCCCTGGGTATCAAACGAAACTCGCAGCTGGGGCTTGCGTGCGCCAAGCACAAGCTAGCACGTGATACGCCGTGATGATTTGCGAGTTAAAAGCCCCCCCCCCCCCCCAAATCAAAAGCATGATGGTGCTCAAAAACAATGTACTGATAACTGTACACTGCAGCTTGCTTTTTTGTACAGTAGCGAATTGCCTTTGAATATTACGCGGCATAAAGAACAATATTGCGTACTTGATAATAAAAACACTGAAGAATAGTTGAAACTGAAGAATTCTTGCAAACGCAGCTGCTGCAAAGATTCTTACCAGCTTCCACGGTGTTGCATGCTAAGCGTATATGAGACGTAAGCGTTAATGAACTGCAGGTAGTGCAATGAAGTATATCTTCATCCATCGCTTTCTTTATGAGTCTCGCTTTCAGTGCACACGTGTGCACTCACTCATTTTGTAACACCTTGTTGTAACGATTTGTTTTTATTTAAGTTCCGTGTTGGTGTGGAAAGGGGCATGCACAAGTAAGACAACACACAGCGGAAAACATGTTTATATATGACAGGCGTCTCTTGTATTGTCGTCTATGCTTGTCTGTGTTAAAGCATTCCTTCTAATAGTTAGCACACTAGGAAATTAGGTACAGGTTCACACCATTTACTCTTTTTTTTTTCGAGGGGCAAAGTAGCAACTCCGTCAAAGCGGCGTTAACCTGTTCTATAAAGTGGCAAGCGGTTACTCGCGGAAGTGGAGTCGACGTTACGCCACCTTGCGTTCACGGTGTTCAGGTAGTCCTACCGGCGCTGAAGGCGAAGTCTCCCCCAAAACCGTTTGTCTTACGCTCCTATAAGTACACTGACCGGTGATCAAGGGCAACTAGTGACTGCGGGCAATGGTAGCCCTAAATGAATTTGATAAAGCGAGCGGGTGTAAAATACGGCGTTCCTCTTATAAACGACGTGGGACGAGGAGAAAAAGAACGTGGAGCCGAGAAGAAGTGGGAGCGAACGGCCATTCAGACAAGCCGTAACTCGTAGGGGTGTTGACGAGGCTGAGGCGTTGGGAGAGTTAAACAAAGCAAAAAAAAAACATCTAAGAGGAGTAGTGGTGTTTCGGGTGCGGTTTGATTACTTGGTGAAAGGGCCATTTGAGGCCCATTGCGGTGGTCCAGAAACGGTGGCGTCCGCCGGGAGCTTCCTTTTGGCTCCGTAATGCTCTCTCACTCTCCACCGCAGCGCCAACTAGTGGATCTCCCCATCGGCGCTTTTAGGGGAGAACATTAAGTGCCCCTCTTCCCTACAGTTTCTCTCCTGTCCTGCCTTTTTTCCCTAGCAGCCACGGCGCTGTACGGTTGCCTCTGTTGCCGTATATAGTAAGAAAACACAAAGAGAAAAACGCAAGGGAAATAAACACTGCGGCCGACCGCGAGCAATTTGCGGACTTGAAGGCCTAGATCGTTTGTTTCACCGGGGCCGTCGGGACGCGCCTTATGGAACAATAAAGCTCGGCTCTGTGTGATTGTTGAAACAAAAGGTAATGGCCCCCGAATGGGCGCAGCACTGCTGCGCCTTCCGTTACGCGTGCGACGTTTGTGTGTGTAATGTGTTCAGCGCTGCGCACCTGCAATTGCGCGCTTTTTTTTTTCTCGTTATTGCTCTCTTATTCTCGATGAAAGCGGCGCGCTCCGTAACGACTTTCCATTTAAACGGAACTGGGAGCGCTCAAGTGGCCTTCGGTTCATTAAAATGATTATGAGCACGACGGCCGGCAATACGAACGCAATATACGTTTGAGGATGGTTACTGCGAGGACCTGAGTACCACTTCGTATAAGAGGGTTTCTTTTCTTTCATTTCTTCCCATCTCTCTGCAACCTCTTTTCTCCCCTTTATCTTTCCCCAGAGCAGGGTAGCAAACAGGATGTGCGTCTGGTTAACCTCCCTGCCTTTCCTTGCATCTTTATCTCTCTCTCTCTCTCTCTCTCTCTCTCTCTCTCTCTCTCTCTCTCTCTCTCTCTTTTAAGCAATCACGAGAATTCAAACCAAGGCTTTTGTTGGGGGCTAGCCATTTCTGGGCAATAAAAATTCGAGAAGCGTATGATGCGGGGCTATATAGTTTGTTTCAAAAAGAGTGGTGTACTTTTCCCACAAACCAGTTGTTAGTCCGTGGTCGTCCTGTCCACTTCGTTCTCGGGCCTCGTTTTTTTTTAGCGCAGTTATAATTTTTCTAAATAAAAATTCAGCAGAAGAAGCAGCCGGTATCTTCGTTTGTATATTTCCTTTGCAATAACTGTACCGACACGAGCTGTTAAGCTCCGGCACTTAATCAAAATTGCTTAGAAGACGTGTGAAAGAGAGATAAGTTTTATGTGTTTGCCCCGTTACCGGCATCGTACCGATGGGAAAACAAATCCCTCCGATTTGATTCTATGATCACGGACGCATGCATAATGCGTTTTTTCGACAGCACAATCATTTTTAAACTCGTACGCTTTTAAAACATTGTTTCTCGCAATCAGCGAACCGTTATAGAAATGAGCACCGACCTGAAATGTTCGGAGTGCACCGTTTGAAAGATGACGCCAATTCCGCAGCTAAGAAAAAAAATAGTGCATAAATCTCAAACAAGCGCCAATACCAATTGAAATGACTTATGAGATGAATATCTGCTGAGTAATCAACTGTATAATTAAACCTGCATTTTAGTACTCGCACGAACAGTCTAGTTGTACATGTAAACAGTATCGTTATTTTTTTTCTTTCCTGCCCCCCCCCCCCTTCTCTAGCTTACCTCTTTTCATGCCCGCTACTGATTGCTTTTCGTAAGTCAACTTCTCAGGCTGGAAAGCTACAATGTTACCTGCTGCAAAATATGCTTTCGCCTTCTTCCTTGTTTATTTTACATGCATGTTCAAGTGAACAACCACTACGATCACGACTTACTTTTCTGACGATAAAAGAAGTCTCGGCTATCGTAGCTTGCACTGACGCGACCATAAACATATGTGCTTAGAACACAACTCACCAAAGGCATACGAAGAAACGGCAAGAATAGAAGATCTTGACATTCAGTCAGTGGCATGCGCAGCTAATGACAACTCATGCCCAGACCGCAGCGAAACTCTTTAGAGAAACCGCTCTCAAAGCTTCCCAGGTGGCAATCAAGAACAATCTGGATAGCTCTAAGGTATTCCGAGTCCTTACTTTCTTTACCCACTGGCGGTCGTAATAAAATTGGCATTGAAAGAATTCGCGCCATGCATGCTCGAACTGAAGCGGCCACTCTTTCACCTTGTAGCATACGGCACGCTGTCTCGTATGCAGGGCGTAAATGACGTGTTTTGCCTTTACTCCTTTTAAAGAAACCGAAGCAAAGAAGCAGGCAGGAAGGTCGTCCGCTAAAACAACCTATTTCATCACGTTGCCGCCGTTCCTTTCTAGGGCAATTTTAGGACGATTTCCGTGGTCTACGCTGTTTTATCGCCGTTTCCCGTTCTCCTCCATCTCGCACGCTCCCTAATTCAACGGCGCCTTTCTTTTGTCTCCGGCGCTCCCGTCTCGGAGCGGCCGTTTCGCGAGGAGCCAATAAACGTTCGTCCCCAAATTGCTCCGCCCCGCGTTTGACGCTTCCGTCGAGAGGGCGCCCTCCCTACTTCCCTCGTAAAGCCGCACTTTTTCCTCTTTTCTTTCGCTCCACTTTCCTTCCTTCCCATTTCGGGACAGGCCTTTTGAAGAGAGGCCGTTTGCGGAGGCAGCATTTGCGACAATGGCGCACCGTAAGAGGTGGTTTCGACACTACGTCATAGGTTTTTTTTTTTAGCAAATATCTTTAAGGTAGAAACTTTCCCGTTGGCGTTCGCGGTAGCCGAGCACATGCATGGGGCCCACTATACGCTATGACGATAACGCTGATGAAAATGAAGATCATAGACAACGATTGACTTGTGTAGTATATGACGTCTCGATATAAGCATATGCATTTCGTATGACTGCAAACAACCAACGGCCACTAGGGCAACGTGCACAGACCTCGTCTTTCCTAACTACAAACTAGATCCGATACCGCAAGCATTATAATGAAGGCGAAACAAAATTCACAACTCAACATCTCATACCACTTATGACCAATAAACATTGTATATAACTGTACATCGTTTTGTCACTCATTCACATGCGGGAGTGGTAAATGTCACGGGTGGTCTAGGGTAACACCAAACGATCACACTGCATCGCCCACTCATCATCATTTACTTCATAAATATGCCGTCATTTATTTTCAGTTTGTTACACGCAAGCGTAGATGCCTCATTTGTCAAGTTGTTATCATGGAGTGTGTTCTCACAAGCAACGCTGTCTAAAGGCAAAGCGGACACGGAGAAAGATGAAACGTCATGAAGGAGACTCTCGTGACCTAAAAACAGCGCGGAAAGGTGTAGAAAGTGTACGTGTACTAATCGCATTAACTTCCCAGGTGTCTGCTTGCATCATCAAATATTAACACATCTCACTTAAAGTCCCCGAACATTTGATTTTTTTTCATTTCTGGGGTCAAGAGCTAGCGGGTCACTCTCTTTAATGCGCGCAGTCATAATGTCAAATATCGTAAATCATTGTGCGTCATCCTCGTCGACGTGAAAAGGTGTTCTAGGGGCGATGCACAAAGGGATAGCACCGATTAAATTAGTCGTCACTTGAGCTCATGAAGTTAAATGTCACTGTATTCTTTTTAACAAAGAAGCTGATCGTAAGTTGTCCAACGCGAACGAAAAGAAACTCCGTGCCACGACGGCGTCACCTCGCGTTGCCTAGCAACCGGTTGCCCGATTGTTCCCCCGCTTCGCTAGTCCTCACGATGTTCCGCCAATAGCCCGCCTGCTTGGACACTGCGCACAAGCGCTCAGTTTTGCCAGATGTGATTGTCGCGGCCAACTGCTCGTGCGCTCCTTTGTTCTGCATAAAGTTGGAACATGGCAGCTTAGCGCGGCGCCAGGCGAAGGCATGGGGAGACCGAAGAATAGACGCATTGCCGATCAGGAAGCCGCTTTTCGGAAATCGTGGTGCGCTGACAAGCTAGACTGCTGGACTCGACTCGGTTAAAGTAGTTCACAGCGTATTGCAGGCGAAATGAGACTGTGCTGTGCTTGTCTGGAACTTCGCACCAGTGGGCGTTGTTTTCGTATAACTTAGGATCATTTAGTATCGCCAGCACCAACTATAAGGACCGATCAGCTTCATTGAGCCTTTAACCTCGCGCCACTAGCGCGAGCTACATCCAGCTTTTTTTTTTTTTTCAATAGAGCTAGAGCGCTATATTGCGTCTCAGTGTGGCAAAATATGTAGCCCTATGTAGCCTACTTGCGCTTTCTTTCTCATAGGTGGCGCATATGCTATTTCGCTCTCAAGAATGCTGCCATGCTGATAGCGCCTATGCTGTTCGTGGTATGATAGCACCGGGCATGTGGTCATAACGCAAGGAAAAGCATGGAGATAGAAGAGGATTATTGCTGTATGACAAAAGAATGCCCCGAAGGTATAACTGTTCTTAGTTCGAAGCTAATGACATCGCGATGAGCAGTGATATGAATACATTATGCATGCCTTTTTACGAAGTGTAATACCGCAGACACAAGCGCACAAAGCCAGTCACCTGTTTTACAAAACCCGTTTTGGTACCCTTTGATATAGTTTGGAAAAGAGGTTCACTTCTGTCTAAAAAACAATTTACATGCTCTGGTAAAGATAATATGAACAAATTAACTCCATAATCTCCTTGGTATGGTTATTGCTGTTTAGTCCACACATTATTTCAGGGGGTGTTAAATCAGACAGTCGTTGGGCACTTCGTCCGTGTGAGAAAGAGAGAGAGAGAAAAGAAGTGCTTCGCGTATTTACTTCAATAAAATTGGTGCTAAACGCACGCACCGAAGGACCATAATAAAATTATTCATCCATCCATCCACGTCGTTCGCGCCGCAGCCTCTGCTATCGTTTTCGCACCATCCTTCTTCACTTTGCAATTGCACCTTTTTGAAGCGTGCTTCTCTGCAAGCATTAGCAGTATGCGGCGAAGCCAAGTGCGAAACTAGTACGGAGACTATGCGGCGAAGCCCTGTGTAGGAAAAGTACGGAGACATGGTGGGAAGGTGACTGCAACTTGCCCTGTTTACGGGCCATTACTCGTTCTTTGTCTAGCAACGCGAAAGGTGAAGTGGCAACTGGATTCGCGATCACGCGTAAGTAGGCTCCCACTTAACCGCCTCACAAGTGCTAGAGTAGACAGCTGCCGGGACTGCATGATGACCTATTGTAAAACAGAAGGAGCAATTTGCGCCGAAAGCATGTTGAAAATTAAGGTGTATTCATAGAATTGAAAGCAAAAGGCGCCATGTGACGTATTTTGCAACTTACAGGCATCAGCAATTAGTGTTGTCCCATTTCGCTGAATGCTGTTCGAGCACTGATTATCCATTCGCTTTCAGGCACCTTCGCACTTTCATAAGCATCAGCATGCATACAAGTCAAGTCAAAGCGTTTAAGGTCTCCCCTAACGAGCAGTGGTGGAAGCAGCGTGACTTTGTTCGAGCCGGCGATAAGGCGAGCAACGCAGTGTTGGTATGGGTCAGTCGGTACTCCCACTCTCGCTATCTGCAGCGAATCTGCTGATAGAGCGAGCTGGCTTGCAGTTTCACACCGTTTCGCCACAACTCTCGTCCTCCGTATTACATGTAGAGCGCCTGTACTTGTTAGCGCATGACACGAGTACATTAACGCGGACATTAAGAACTGTAGTGCGCAACATTCATTGCTAGGTGCAGGGGCAACCCACATAGAATCCGAATTGCTGGTGTTATTTCTTTGAGACCTGAGTGCTGCATAAGCTTTCACTCTCTTCCTGTGGTGATGATCGTAGTGTACAAGCACGAACTCCCGCTTGACTTTCCTGATTCCTTTTCGATACGATGCCGCAGCCCCACAACGTCGTGCAGCGTCGCACCGTACGAATCGTACCGTCTGACGCGTTCTTCTACGCTGTCCGCCGGCATCCTTTCCGCTTCGTGGCCTTTCCATTTAGGTATATCACCCCAGACCACGTAATCACCGACATCATTAAACGAGCCCACTCGCGGCGGGCTGGGCCCGGCTATACGGGGCGCAAACTCCGAGTGAACAGAACGGTGCTACTTCTTCGTCCTGTATACGTCGGCCCGCGCCTCATTGATCTCTCCTGCTTCGCGGAAAAAGACCTCCCACGCTAAATCAATCGGCAGCGTACGCGGTCAGCGCTTCAACGAGTTGGGGGCGGCTGCTCCGCAGGCGGTCATTAGGCCCATCCATCCCCATCCGAGCGCGCTCTTTATTTCGCACCCTGAGTGCGCCGAAGCTATTAGCGACCTCTGACGCCAGACGGACGCACCACCTGCGAACCACACCGGCTGGCGCTATACCTCTACTCCGGACACGTCGACCGATGTTCGGGGTTGTAGAACGAAACGGTGGGCTCGAAGCTACACCTACACGTTCGTACAGACCCGAACGGTGGCGCTCTCTGCTGGAAACGGGTGGTCCTTCAACCATTTGTCCATCTGGATGTTCGATTTAGGGGGTCGCTCACGCGGTTTAAGGGCCGGCGTTCCGATCTTTACGTGCATCTGATGTCTTCTTGCAGGCATTGCAGGCAGCCGTTTTCTTTATCCATGTTTCAATGGCCGATTGAAGAAGACTGACGTCACGGCAAGTTATATAGGTGCAAGAGCTGCGACTTACTCAAGTATTATAACTTCAGCGCGAGATTGGTCACTTGGAGCCCCCCTCCACATGGAGAAATTACTGCCGGTCAGCCTCAAAACACAGGTGTGTACGATTGTGCACAAAAAAGTATCCTCATCATGAATGGGTGTGCACTACAGAAATAGGAAAAGTCCCCCTACTCACCACTGATGCACTAAAAATGAAGAAAGCAACAGACGGGTGGCAGACGCCGACAGAGATTTCTTTGTGAGACAAGCTTCAATGAACCGTCGAGATTAACCCACTGATAAACACTGTGGCCGCACATTTCAGCTTCTTTGAATGCAACCATGCAGGAGTGCTTCAATCGGTACGTACAATGAGAGGATAATATGAGGGCACGCGATGGGCAAGGCTTCCGAAGTGATGGAAGCCTTACGCGAACGACGACGCTCCTTTAGATTTATGGGAGGGACGAATTAATGCTTTCACTGCAAGTGTCTGTCTCTGGAGTTTCGACTGGACATTGGTGTCATACGTACGTGACTGTCTGTGGTTTAAATCGAGGCCCTGTGCGCTGAGAAGCAACCTTGAAACAGTCAGGCATCACCTTGCCACAACCTACTAGAAGCAACCTACAAACATCCCACAGATATGTTTCTCATTATGTTTTTGGCTGAACACGTCTTGAATGCTTTAAAAATGTTTTCCGATTCATTTTTTTTTTCGCATCGCTCGTCTTATAATATGCATGGACTCATAATGCATGAACAGTTAGCCTAAACCCTCTTCGATATCGAAAGTATAGGTACAAAAAGTCAGATATGACATTCTGCGTACAGGTCGAGACCGGCGGCGTTTCGGCACCTCTTCAATCCGCTGCGGCGCGCTTAGCCCACCGCACACGAACATCGTAACGCGTGGCCCCTGCGCGGTTACAAATAGGGTGCGTATGTGTGCCGGCGGGGTGCACGTGCTATACGGCCCCGCGATAAGCGCAATATAAAAGCCCCCCGCAACGCGGAGGGGGGGGGGGGGGAGTGTCATACACTGAACCGACCCCCCGCTTTCTCTCTTATAGTATATAACCCCCAGAGTTGATTCCTTTTTGCGGCAGAGCAGTGCTGACAGGCCCATTATTGATGTGGCTGCCGGCGGGTTTTCGCTGTGGTGTCACAAGACTCGCCCGGCAGGCCACCATTGCTCATCGCTTTGTTCGCGTTAACAGCGCCACACCGTTCTTCCCTGAATGCGCTGAACATCGCCCGGATTTCAGAAACTTCTCGCCGCTCATTTTTGCGTCCCACTCAATCTCGGGCTTGCTCCTTGTTTATTCGCGCCCCTTTACGGGCAGTTCTTTTCTCGGTATCTCTTTCAAACCGTTATCTTTCTGTCTGTTTTTTTTTTTCATATTTTCTCTCTCTTTTACGCCTTTTTCACGAAAGCCGCGCGTTCGTGTTTCAACGTCTATTCGCTGTCAGAGCGCAACACCCGCTTAAAGGGAGCTATTCTCCGAGTGCACGCTTCGCAGGCTTGTGGACCCTCTCGAGCTCGTCGTGATTTAGCAAAACGCAATGATAGGTGCGATTCATCACTCCGCGCGAAAAGTGTGCTTTGTTTCTTTTATGTTTTTTCTTTCCCTATTTACTTTTTCATGACTTAAAAATTTGCTCTGTGGAATGGCACTTCGGGGCGGTTCCTAATCGGTCTTTTCACGGCGTCTGCGTTTAAAGAAACGTCAGTCGAATATCCTCAATATGTACCTTGTTCGAGTGCTTTTAGAGCAGTGGATATGGCACTCTTTCGGGAGAACATTTCCTCCAGAATTTGATAATTATTTTTGTAACGGCAATGCCTCTATAAGTAGTAAGACGGAAAGGCAAGCGGAAAATTGCATACTGGAAAATTTGCGCACACCACTCGAAGACGCAATGAGAAATGGTTCGCATAAAATTTCCCGTAATCTCCCACACGTAGGGTTTTTCACATGTGGCCGTCAAGCAAAGAGCGCTCGCCGTGCAATTGATGCACATACGCGGTTTTCTATACTCAATCTGGGAGGCCTGAACTAGAGCGACCCCACATTCCCCTCTCTGAACACGCGAGAAAGACGGCTCTTGAGCTTCTTTCGATTCGGCAGCGGTGCTCGAAAGAATCCATTTTGCGGACTCTCCATTGGAGCGGGTGAAGAATAACGCCACATCTGTCTTCAAGGACCGCAAAAGGTCCTGTCGCACACTGGGACAAGCTCCTGGATTGCCCACTTACAGCGCTGCCAGACGCGCATTCTTCAGCCGTCTAATGGAAGGCTTCGTGGAGACCCGGAGATGCTCTGGGGGCATGCGAAACACAGAGCAAGGACAAGAGAAATTTATCACGCGGTGGGTACGAACTACTATTATAGGCGCAGTCTATTTCGTTCTATGTGTATATGTGCCTTGTTCCCACTGTGCCCTTTTCTAAAGCAGATATTGTGCAATATAAGCTGTTCTTTCTTTTTTTTTTTTTGTCATCGCCTCTGTTCGCGGTGTGGCAACAACAGCTATACCTTCTATGTCTACATAAACGGAGTCTCTTCTATGTTTGTACTGTTACTACTGTTGCAGCCTATAAGGAAAAGTCTGGCTATGTGGTCGTTTTGTTAGTTCTTTATAGGTTTGTCCTTTGTCGTCTTTCTTATCGCTATCTTCTCGATTTTTTTTTCTTGTTCACTGTTGCCTATACGTTTGGGTTTTGGGCTAACCAGCTTTGAAGAGGTCTGCTTTTTTTTTACATTTGAAATAAATAAAAGAACAAGAAAGGAGTCGTAGTACGTATTTTTGGGGAATCTGAGAATGTGGCATTTCTCGATTGATATGTGGGGTTTAACGTCCCAAAACCACCACATGATTACGAGAGACGCCGTAGTGGAGGGCTCCGAAAATTTCGACCACCTGGGGTTCTTTGACATGCACCCAAATCTGAGCACACGGGCCGAAAACATTTCCTCCTCCATCGGAAATGCAGCCGCCGCAGCCGGGATTCGATCCCGCGACGTGCGGGTCAGCAGCCGATTACCTTAGCCACTAGACCACCGCGGCGGGGCAATGTGACATTTCTTAAGGCTAGTTATTCGAATATTTCCGGTGCTACTTTTGGCAAGCATTTTCCGACACGCGCTACACACAAACGAGTCGCAAGTTCACAAATTGGGCCGCTGTATTTGCGTGGACACCAGTACTTGGGTATGTTAACCGTCGCACAAGAAAGAGGGGAACGATTTATTTGCAGATCAACTGCAGGAACGAAAACACAGCTTCTACTAAAGACGTTTAAAAGTGTAAAGGAAAATAAACAAGGACAAGAGCTCGAAGCACACAAACCAAATCATTCTACGAGATCATAAAGTGTCTGTTCTGCTCTGTTGTAACTGTCTTGCTGTAGAGAAATTGAAATTCATATTAACTCGCCTACTTTGTATCGATTTGTTCTGCTACAGCAGAGCCTTCTCAAGAAATACAGGTTGTCAGCGGAAGGTTTCAGACAAAAATTTCGCAACGCCGTAAAAGAGAGCAATGATTCATACCCGGAGTTTGCTTACAAGTTAATGGCCAACATGGGGGAGTGGCTGAAAGAGGCAAAGGCGTATGGGAATCATGACAAGGTGCTCGAGTGTATCGGTCTGGAACAATTCTATCAAAGGTTACCAGAAAAGGTGAGGTTCTGGGTGCAGGATAGACCAGACGTGAACACCGTAACAAAAGCCGCAGAGCTCGCTGAAGAATTCGTTACGCGCCGCGCCATCGGGGCAAACAGCGAGCCAAAAAGGGAAAAATTCCCACTACCGAATAAGGCGCCGTTTAGAAAACAACCGACAAGTCTCGCACAAAAGGGTGAGGAAAACAATTCATCTAACCATGGGGCGTCGGAAGAGGCAAGCAAAAGGAAATTTGAGGCGAGAAAACCGGCTGCTTGTTTCAATTGCCACGAAACAGGGCACTTCGCGAAACATTGCCCGAAAGAAAAGGTGGCCTTTTTATCTATAAATGAAGCCGACGAGAACATGAAGTTGTTAGAGCCCTATATGTACGACCTTACCGTGAACGGCAAGCAGTGTCGGGTTCTTAGAGACTCCGCAGCCACTATGGACGTAGTTCATCCGTCCTTTGTTCAGTCCGGACAGTATTCAGGAAACTGTGCCTGGATTAGACAAGCCGTAGAAGCAAACAGTCAGTGCCTTCCCGTAGCTAAAGTTGTCCTTAAAGGCGCATTTGGTACGTTGGAAACGGAAGCCGCGGTATCGCCATATCTACCCCCTCAGTATCCTTACTTATTTTCAAATAAGTCAGATCAAATGCTGAAGGAGAAAGGTCTAACGTTGGGAGAAGGCATAATGCAGGCACTGACTAGATCGAAGGCACGTGCGCTGGCTGCGAGAGCAACATTCACTGAGGCAAACAAGCCTCAAATCGACAACGGGCCTGGTTGCGAGTTGGACACCACGGTAACAAATCGACTTGTGCGAGAACAGGCTGCAGAATCCGTAGTCGCGGAGGCAACCATTCCTAAAGGCGACGTTGAACCTCCTCCCGAATTGGAAGGGGTCAATTACGCCTCGTTGACCGAGCAAATAGAAAATGCCGTTGCTCCCAAGCCGATTCCTGGTAGTACAGAGGATAGCACAGAGGGTGACACATTCCAGGTACTAGGAAATACAAAAGAGTTGTGTGTCATGCCAACTTCGGATAATTTCAGTCGGCTGCTGCAGGTGAGTCCCGCTTCATTAATAACCGAACAAAAGGGGGACCCGACGCTTAAGCAATTCCAGGACAGTTCGAAAGAGGGAATCGCCAAACGAAATGTGAGATTCCAAGAGAGGAGCGGCATACTCTATCGAAAATATCTAGATAGGCGAGGAGGAACCCGAATGGGGAGGTGGGGGTGGCCGCCACCGTCGGTCAAGAACCGGTTCTCCCCCAAACTCTTCCTGCTTGGCTCCCCAGGGCCGGTCGTAACAGTCTCTCGCGCTAGATAGGCGAGGAGTAGAGTTTGACCAGGTAGTCGTACCTCAGGCGTATCGTCAGGATTTGCTTAGTTTGGTGCATGGAGAATCATGGTCAGGCCACTTAGGCGTAAAGAAGACGAAAAATCGTCTTTTACAGGAATACTACTGGCCTGGATGCTTTAAAGATGTAGAGAGGTTTGTAAAATCTTGCGATGTGTGTCAACGAGTGGGTAAGCCGGGAGATAAGGCGAAATTTCCAATGAAGCTGGTACCCGTAATCACGGAGCCCTTTCGTCGGTTGGTAATTGACACAGTAGGTCCTTTGCCCAAGACAACTTCAGGCTACCGTCACATCCTGACCTTAATCTGCCCAGCTACTAAATTTCCAGAGGCGGTCCCGCTAAAAGAGCTAAGTTCCGTGGAAGTAGTGAACGCACTTCTGTCCGTGTTTGCCCGGGTAGGCTTTCCTGCCGAGATACAATCAGACCAGGGCACCATTTTCACGAGTGCCTTAACGACAACCTTTCTAGAGCGGTGTGGCGTGAAATTATTGCATAGTTCAGTGTACCATCCGCAGTCGAACTCGATAGAAAAGCTTCACTTCGTGATGAAGCGAGTGTTAAGAGCCAACCTGTGCTTAGTTCACCGGACTACTCGAGGCCTTTCATAGTCCAATGCGACGCTAGTGATAGAGGCATGGGGGCAGTTCTTAGTCAAAGGGATGAGGGGGATCAAGAGCATCCCGTCCTCTATGTTAGCCGGAAACTCACCCTTCGCGAGCAGGTTTACAGCGCTAGCGAAAAGGAATGTGCGTGCTTGGTTTGGGCAGTCCAGAAACTGGCTTGTTATATTGCCGGAAGCAAGTTCATTGTGGAAGTGGACCACTGTCCTCTCACCTAGCTACAGACCATGTCCTCTAAGAACGGCCGCCTGCTGCGTTGGAGCCTCGTTTTGCAACAATATACGTTTGAAATACGCTACAAAAAGGGTGTACTCCATGGCAACGCTGATGGCTTAAGTCGATGCCCCTGACGCGAGAGGATGTCTCGAGAACTCTGGCATTTTTTTTCCTGACCTAGACAAGAGCTAGTGATTGTTTTTTTTACTCTTTTAGGTGTACTTGTTTGAAAACGTTGAAGACACGGCTATCCAGGGTTTCGGGTTCGGTGTGCTTCCAGTGTTGTTGTTTTGTGTCACCTTAAAGTGTGAGTAACATTTTGAATAAATTGTGTATTTCCTTTAATATCAGTTAAAGGGGAAAATTGCCTGGTGTAGTTTGGCGGAATTGTCCGGCGCTCACCGGCTGAGTAGTTGTGTTTTCACCGGCTGAGTAGTTGTGGCTGAGTAGCTGCAGTTTTCGAGAAGGTTCCAGACTGTAGTAGATCATTTCGATAAGATCACGCCCACTGTGCGAACGGTACAGATTGTTCTGGAACCTACGCCACCGCCAGCGATAACGCTAGAACATTCGACGGCAAGAGTATAAAATGCCGACGCGCTTCGCCGCTTGTGAGTGGTTGATCGAAGGCCGACGCTCCGTTCGCCGCTATCAGTCCGAGACTGCTATCTGTGCGAGACTGCTGCTGTAATTGGACTTTCCGTTTACCAAGCACAGGTTCGCCCAAATAAACAGTTAAATCCCAACCCGAAGTCTCCTGTCTTCGGCCACGTCACGACCCCGTGACAATATGGTGGTTTTGGGACGTTAAACCCTACAAATCAATCAATCAATCCTAGATAGAACGCACTGGCACGCGCTAACGCGTTCGTGTCTGCGTAAGTGGCTGTGTAAGAGGCTGTGGCCTTTCCCCCTTACACTCTCTCAGCAATAGCATGATGGCGTCACGTGATTCTGCAGACTCGCAATAAAACTACTGTGAATTTATGGTGTGCTTAAAATCGGGCAAGGTTCCCGTGATTAGCCGAACTTTATTTAGGTCTATCCATGCGCTGCTTCGCATGCTACCTATGGTTCCCAATAGAGGAAGATGGTGTACTTTTTTTATTTTAATTCAAAGCATCACTTGAATTTTTGCATAACTTAAGATAAAACCTGTATTTACAATAACAAAATGGCCGCCATGACAGGATGTGTGTCCCCCTTTGGAATTTTTTTTCTCGATTTACGCCACTGCCGTGACATTAGACTCCGTGGCAAGCCGAGACCCTGAAGCGCTTTGCACCTTTTAAAATGTGGCACATACTACAGTCCCAGCATGTGAGCTAGATTACTGAAATTAGTGGACATTATTTTTATAGAAATCACTAAAACTCGCTTGTGAAGACCTTACGGGTATATTTCGAAATTTAACAAGCTGTACCATCTTAAAGCTAATTATTCCACGCATTTCTGCTGTGTCTCATCACTTCTACCACGCCAAAGACAACGTGAACTTTGTGAAAAAATGTTTTGGCAGCCCTGTTGCATTTGTGGTGCGGTTCATGAAATTACCTCTGTGCAATGTGATGAGAAAAAAAAAATTGGTCCAAATCTACATGTTACACTGTAAATGTCGTCAAAAGACGGTAGTCTTGCGTCTGGAGAGAGTGAACAAAACGTTTATTTGATGTTCTGCGCAAGAAAATTGGTGAATGGTATTCTGAAGGCGCTGCGTTAGAGTGTCTCGAGTCTGTTACGGAGACGAACAAGTGCATCGAGGCACGTAAGACACGAGCGCCATCTGGCAGTTATCTTCGAAAACGAAGGCGTGCAGCCCGCGGAAAAAGATGCGCGCAAGTCTCGGAGGTGATAAGGTGTAGAACGCAAAGCGACGGGCAGGTGCCACCACCGTGACATCGTAGCAAAGCGTTGGAAACACCTTTTTGAGCATCGCGCTGCACTGTCAATGCAGCGCGATTAAACGCTACATTCCTCAGAGTTACTTGTGTGTGCCTCTTCTAGTATAAAGGCAGACATAGAAGACATCTAAGCGTTGTTGTGGCTCTTCAGATATGCGCAATAAATGCTTTTTAAATGACAATCGCACCACTATGAACGCTAAACCTTGAGCAATATTGGTGGGCGCTGCGGATGGGGTTGGCCGTTTGGTGCCATTTGAGGTATCGTTAGGGCAGACAAACAGGCAAATGTACAGACAGACCAAAATTTTTTCGTCGAAGGTCCTCAAGAAATCTTTAAAAATTTATGCGAATCCAACGCTACATTTTGTAAAGGTGTTCGCATGACATGCTTTCGGTTTGATGATGATGATGATGATGATCTCTGTGGTCTTCCCCTTTATACCGGGGGGGGGGGGGGGGGGCACCTTTCAGTGTCCTGACCGGAACGAGAAAAAAAAAGGAAAGAAAAATCACACCAGGTCCATGAACATCACAATTGTTCACTGTCTCCTTGACCACCACTGTAGAAGCCTTGCTTTGGTTATTGCTGTCGCTGCCAGGGGGTGCACGTTGGTATCGCGGCTGTCGCCTCCCGGTGCGCCGCAGTCTTTCACAAAGCCGAGTGCTTCCGGTAGTGTGGCGCCATCTGTCTGACGGGGACACAGGCATTCGCAGTGAAGCACCAGGTGTTCAATGTTCTCCTCGTCTTTCCCGCATGTCCTGCACTGCACAGTGCCGTCGGCCAATGACGGGTCGAAGTGACGGCGATACACCTGAGTACGGAGCGCTCCAGCACGGGCCTCAAACAGAAGCGCACTGCCGACATTATTGTCGTATAATCGTTCGGCGGAGATGGTGGTCTTGTGAGCTCTGTATAGGGCCAGGCTGGGTTTCTTCTCCATAGCTGCCTGTCACATCGACGTCTCAGCTTTCTCCACTCTATTCCGTACTCCTACTGCCCATTTCCTCTCACTGTCCTCCTGGACAGGGTCTGTAAAAAGGGAGTACTTGCGGCACAGATTGTGGAGACGCCTACGCCATGGTGTGTTCATGCCCTTGATAGCTGTGTATCTACATACACGGCGGGCCCACCGCTGGTCGTTCATGAGGCGAAGACGTCCTTCGTAGGCCGCCTTGCTCCTTGCCTCGCGTGCCTCGTAACTTGACCATCCGAGGTCGCCCTGTATAGCTTCGACAGCCACACGTCCATGACACGCCAGCGCCAGTCGCCCGACCTCACGTTGACCTCTTTCCAACCACTGGCGTGTTGCTGCAGACAGGCAGATGACGGCGTTGGCGAATGTCAGCACTGGCACATGTACTGCCTTCCACAGTTCGCGCACCAGTACAAACCGGTTGCACCCCCACAGACTCTGCCGTCGCAGCACGTTGGCGGCCCTCACAGAAGCCTGTCGAACGTGCTCCTCTTGCTTGTCATAGATATCTGCGGAGGTGCAAAGGTTGACACCGAGATACCGGTACTGGTTTGATACCGGAATGCTTCCTCCGTCGGGAAGCTGCACATCAATGGTCTCCACGCCTGAAAACTGCAATATGGCCGATTTTTTGGCATTGAAGTGAAGGCCCAGACTCTTCAGGTGGTCGGCTGCCAGTGTTACCATTCTCTGAAGGTCACTGCTGCACTCAGCCAGTAATACTAGATCATCCGCGAACACCAAGCCGGGCAGCGTCCATGTCTGCGCCACCCCACCAATCATGAGGCGGAACGCGAAGCCAACTCCCGATTCCACGAGTGCCTGCTCGAGTCCCGCCACATATAGCATGTATGTATAGCAACGGAGACAAAGGGCAGCCCTGCCTGAGTCCTCTTGTCACTCTCACAGGCTGTGTTCTGGTGCCTCTGAAGCATGCTACCACCGAGCTATCTGCATAGAGCCGCCGAAGAAAGTCTGTCCACACGCTCGGCATTTGTCGTTGGTCTAACTGGTGGAAAAACTCCTCGTGTGGCACACTATCATAAGCCTTGGCGACATCCAGAAAGCATCCAAGCAGACCTCTGGTTTCTCTCCGTGCCACCTCGATGGTCTGGGTGAGCACGAAAAGATTGTCTTCCAAGCGTCGGTTCCGTCGGAAGCCATTCTGGAGTTCCGACAGTATGCCCCTCTTCTCCGCCCAGCCGCTCATCCACACCTTCAAGACTTGAGCGAAGAGTCTATATAGGACGCTCGTCACCGTGATTGGTCTATAGTCGCCCAGCAGTCCAGCGTCGCCTCCTCTCTTGCACACGAGGCTTACTCTGCCGCATTGCCAGTCCGGTGGGATTGGGCCGTTCTTGAGGATGGTATTGAAAATTCCCGCGAGGTGTTCTCGAGCACACTTCCCCAAGCATTTCACAAGGCCCGCGGGTATGCCGTCCAGTCCGGTAGCAGTGCTTGCACTGATACGCGGGAGTGCACGCTCAAGAGCGATCCTCGTTATCTGCCAATGGTCTTCTTCACTTGGCTGGTGAGGCTCATCCGGGTCGCCGTTTACTGCTGAGGTCGATTCGACATGTGTGGGATTGAAGAGCTCTTGCATGTGGGTCGTGAGGTGCGCTGCGAGGTCGGTGACCGGTAGGTTGCTAGAGTGGTGTCGAATTTCAGGTGCCGGAGTTTGGCGATCTAACGAAGACACATATTTCCAAAATTTGTTTGCACCGTTACGCCCTGCCTCTGTGATAGCTCGCAATTGTTTGCTATTGTACTGAGCTATTTTGCTTTGTACGAGGATCCGCATCTCTCTTTTGAGGCGGAGGTATTCCTCCCAGGTACTCATGCACTCCTCTTCGGGTGATGTCCTAACAGCCGCTCTATGTAGGCGATTCGCCGTTCGTCTTGCAATAAGGGCCCGTTGTACTTCTTCGTCCCACCAGCCTTTGCGCCTTAGGCCGCCGCGGGAATTTACGCGAATTTCGTGCTTCTTCATGATGCGTCTCAGTTCGAGCACAAATTGATCATATGTTGGTGGTTCCGTCGGTTGAAAGTTCTGCTCGAATGCTTCCGCGACTGCCGCATACTCCGACTGCGGGAGGTGCCTCTCAGCTGGGTTGCGATGTTCCTTCGCAATGGTTCGCCAGGAGGATCGAGAAAAGCTCAACTTGATTCGGTTGTGGTCACTTCCTATGCTGAATTCACCCTTTTCATCGATGTTCATGTGGTGAGACGTCGTGCTAAAGCAGGTGTCGCAAGCACGTAATCAATACAGCTGCGACTGTTCCTGGTGCTCCAGGTGTACTGTCCTTCACATTCTGGACGAAGATTTAGCACATCTAAGGCGAGTGTACGTGCCAGTGCCAGTAGTAGTTCCCCATTGGTATCTTGAAAGCCATCCAGAGCTTGGAGGTGCCCATTGAAATCGCCCATAATGAGAACCTCTCGCTGGTTTGCCCATCTTGCCACGTCTTCCCTGATGCACTGCGCCATTCTTGAGTTTCCGGCATCAGCTCCAGCAGATACGGCAAAGTAGGCCACCCCTACCAGGACTGCCAGCCCTTGCAGGTAGCCCTCGACCCACATATGCTCAACACACGGGCTGTCCAGTTTCTTCCAAGCTGACCTAGTTTTCCACAGGAAACCTATTCCTCCCCCTTTCCTCGATTCACCTGAACGGTTCAAGCCAGCCCACTGCCAACTTTTATGTACTGGTGGCTCTTCCATGACTCGAAGGTGTGTTTCAGCCACGGCATATATATCTATATCTTCGTCACCCATCATCTGATATAGTTCTTCCCATTTGCTCGCCGTTCGAGCACCATGTAGGTTAAGGAAGCCTACATGTATGTCCTCGTTCTTCTTGCGGCTGCGGCGACGGCGGGTCGACTTTTTCTTTACGTCCTGTGCCAGGAGCGCTTCTGCCTCCTCTGTGGATTGGCCATTTGTAGGATTGCTGTAGGTTTCGGTTTTAAACGAGCGCCACCTGACGAACACTTCTGAAGTCCCAATGTGCCGATTTTCCAAACGCGGCGGATTCTGACAGTGGGAGGTCAACTGTGTGCCACGTTGACGTCATCTTTGTTGCTTTAGGTTGCTCGTTGCTCCGTGCTTGCCGTTGCAGGAAACGAGTGTTCTTGCTAAATCAGTGAAAAACGTCTGTGTCCGCGCAGATACGAAGGATTGCTTCCCCTGAGTGCTGACTCATCATTGAGAGGTATGTTTTCACTTGATATAATAGCATATAATAGCCTCTTAAGCTCTAGTTAGCCAGTTAAGCTCCCAGTCGAACGAGTGTCGTTTGCTGATCAGTAGTAACCGCCGATCATTTCGCATAACAACGCTGCAGCAGCTTCATCGATTTACACTTCCTAGAACAGTCGGTTTCTAAACGTGTTTTTGCGTCCAATATTGAAGCAGTTTTGTTAGTTTAACCTTGCGAAAAACGTTGCTATAGGCCGCCGATGCCGTGCGCTAATACTTGAAGGCTGTATTCTGTTCGCCATATTGAAGGGACTGTGTCTTATCTAGCAAAAACGGTCATTCTGTCTGGTTTGGCGCTTTTCGTTTAGCGCTGCCAACATAATATCTAAGGCGACACGTCCTGATAGCAGTAGTATTGCCTCTGCTGTGAACTGGGTCCCTTGTATCCGCTTAGAGGAGGTCGCACTTTCTCGATCTTTCCACGGAGTTTCATCAGTGGTTCCTGCTTTGAATCAAGGCTGCACCGTCTCACTGCAGGTAACTACGGTTATCATTTATCTTCTGTTTCATTTATCAGGTACTGATTTTTTTTTTCTGAGAGTCTGTCTTGCGCGGCGTGATGCTTTTTGAATCGCCGGTGGTACACCAACGCTCGTGTGGGGGTAGGGCAGGCACTAAACAGCCACTTCCTCGGCGTGTCATTGCTGATTGTTTCGCCAGCTGCTTTTATTTTTTACGTATACGCTGATATTTCCCATTGTCTGGCCGATGTAGCGGTAACGTCTCTAGAGCAAACGTGACAAAGCATAGTTTGTCCGACGCTGAGTTGGATTTCGGCGCATTCTTCATCACTCGCCTGCGGCGCGCGTTGCACCGATTGTTTTGCTTTCGCTTCTCTGGATTTACGTTTTGTGGACATGCCGTTGACGAACTGGGCGTGTGTATGACCGATCACGTCACATCATTCAGTGTGGACACGCGCGTATGACTCACTCAATTGTCAATCTCTCTCAATTTTTTTATGTTTTTTTGGTGGGCTTGGCATCGGTGTTCGTAACTCCCTTGCGCAACCTTGTCTCGCGTTTTGCGCATGAAGGGCACGTTCAGAATCACAATAAAAAAAAAAACCTATGCTAGATCGGCTAATACAAAGTAACTCTTTTTAGCATTTAAAGGGATAGAATAAGATCGTGTCTCGAAGTTTTATTGATCCAAGCACAGTCTGTGGGCGTTTTCTCGCTTCGCTCTTTTTCAAACTATTTATTTAGACATTCTCTGGTGCCAATGGAAGGGCTAAAAGCAAATTCAGCTGCCTGACCGACGTCCCCATACTTGTAAACATATAGAAACAAGAAAAAGAATTGTATGCGTTAGGAAGAGACTATAACTGTTGACCATGTTGATCTGCAATAACATCAGCAATGCAAACACACTCAACAGTGACCAATGTTGGGAAGCATTGACCAAGCTTGACACGATCTATGCATGGTTGCTTTTTTCATAGTATAATTATTGCTAAAGCTGCTGTGAACAATTTTGTTGGAAGTATGGTTTCTAGAGTTTTCTAGCAGTTATACTAATAGTACAGTGTTATCACAAATGTCCTGTGAATCAAATGTGAATTCCTCTTATATCTTTAAATGTACACATGCCGTCAAGAGTGCCTTACTCGTTAACCTTTGTGTGTTTTCCCCATGACTATGACACATTAAAACATTTAGACATTGCTATACTCTGTCGCTCTTTGCTTGAGGCGCATCAAAGAAGGGCATTTTTTTATAAATCGCATGTCTTATCAAGTTTCAGCTAGCAGATGTAGGTTTCTTTGAATACGTGATTCACGAATTGGAATCGTCTAATAAACTACTGTCTGTAGCTATTTGAGGGAATGTTAAGAGAGGTCACAATGTCTTGCTATGTGTAGATGAACGTTCTGCACTTATTACTGACATCACAGGCCACACATACTCTCACTTCATTTAAAATGCACTTCATTTTCATGTTCCTGGCTCTTTCAAGAGCGCACTTGTGGTATCCTTTGAATTGAAACACTTGTAGCATATAAGAAGTGTCTCGATATTTGCTAAGAAGTGTCTTGATATTTGCCAAGAAGTGTCTCGATATTTGCCAACTGTAACGGTATTAGAGCTCGCTATGACAGATGTGACTAAGCACTAGCCGATAGCCATGACCTTTGCTTTGACACCTGCCTGCTGTAGTTGTCACTGTGTTATTGCTTAGTGAATATTTTTTTTAATAGCCGTTCACTCTTCTTACTTTTGAGCCCTGTTGTTGTTCCTGCTGCCTTTGTGCATCCTCTGTTGGACAGTGATGTGATCTTTGGCAACTTCACGGGGATTTGGTGCATGGGGTATATAAGTATCCATCTTTTTCTCTGGATCCAAACGAGGGCTCTTTACAGCTCTAAAGTCTCGCAGCGACTTGCAGGAATCAATATTTAGATTTCAAAGAGACAAGTAATGATTACTTAAGTACTGTATATGACTAACAGGGGCATAGTTTGCTGTCAGTGTAGTTGAGAATTAACCGCATTACACTATACACACGGCTGTGGCTGTGATCGGCCCACCAGGGTCCCTGGCAAGAAAAATTGCCGTTTTTTGCCTCTAGAGTGCCATAGAAAGCCACCAACCAAGGAGTCGTAAAAGATGATGTCGACATAGTCATGTTTTTTTAAGCAAGTAAAAATAAAGGTTGAAATGAATTAGAAAAGTAGAAGGCCTAGAAAAAGTAATGTTGTTAACATGTGCAACAAAAAAGTAACTTATTCACAAAGAATACCATGCTAATGAGACAGGGTTAATGTCCCTATTTCAGCAAACATACATCACATACATATAACAGGTCTTTTCTTTTGTCGACATGGATAAAACTATGATTTTCCCTTTTTTTTTTCCTTGTCGCAAGTTTTTACCTCAAAAGCCGACTGTGCAGATTAGTGAGCAGATTTATTGCAAGTTTAAAACTCTACTGAATATATGGAATGTTCACTTCACATTGGCATTAATTCTTGGAAACACGCAGTACTAGTGTTTGTCAGGGTATGGAGCTCAGTAGCACACATGGGACTAGTACATCTACTTGCCATGGTGACTCATTGGCTGCGACATTCGGCGACAAGTTCCAAGGTTGCAGATGTTTCTGAGGGTTTCAATCATTCATAAAATGCGGGTCAACAAACTATAGCTGTGGTATTTTGGTTGCTATGTTTCGGCTCACGTTGGGCAAAGTATGAAAAGAGCCCTGGCACTGACGTGTTGTTGTTGTTGTTTTTTTTTTTTCTCCTGTTGTTTCTTCTAGGATGTCTTACTACGATGCTGAAATGGGAGGGCTTGGCAGCTCCTACGGTGGAGCATCCGCCTTCTCTGAAAAAGCCATTCGCCATGGTAAGTCTATACGTCTAAACTCTGGCTAACCAAACTTTCCTCTTGGAAACCTGCTGTTAAGAAAACTATCTTAGTGTTGCAATTGCTGTGTCAATTGTGGCAATTTGGTGCAATTCTTTGTTTTTCTTCCCAGCACAGCCAAAACTGTGAAATTTGTTGAAATTGCACCACAGTGCCAAAGTGCTTGGCCAATGTCAAGATTTTCTCATTTGTACTCACTTTAGCAAAAAATTGAGACCGTGTTGGCCTGCTGCAAATTAGGCATCATAAACCAATTCAGTCCAGACGTGCTGAAAATTGTAGGTGTGCCCTGTGTTTGGCACGAGAAAAACATTGTTTTGATGCTGTTTGCTATGCCACTCTACATAGACATCTGAAAATCAAAGCGGAAGCTGTGCGTGAAAAACAATAGCACCGTGCCGCTGGTATCCTTAGTGGGAAGACTGGCCATTTTTTCACCTACCAACTCTGCCGCTTTCGCCAGGAGACCTCCAAATTTCACTCATGCTGGCAGATTTCGCGGGTACTTCCATAAATCTCTTGATGAGCAGCCCTAAACTCATTTTAAAAGAAAGGATAACAGACAACGGTTTAAAAATTTTCTGCCCTTGTGCTTTCGCATGCAGATACTTTTTTAAACCACTTTAGCCACAGTACACTGTTGCCTTGTGAAAAGGCATGCTAATTCTTGGAAGGTAGCTGTCGCAGGACACTACAGATTTTGTTCAATATTTATTTGTGCACACGAACCGTACGATTATGAGTACTTCAATTATCACTGACTCCTAAAAGATTTACTGGCACTCATTCGGAGCTATGCATGACATTTTTGGGGTATTTAGAAGCAATAAACATAAATGTGTGCCAGTTTTCTTTTTTTCACCACTCCCACTCGCTGGTCTTTTCGAGTCTCTCAAACTGCGAGGGCACCAGGTTGGCACGTCAATGTTGAGGTTTGCAGCACCTGTCAAATGATTTGATGGGCGTTACAAATTCTAATGCTGCCGTTGCTCTCACTGTCGCAACATATTCAACGCAATGTGCTGAAAATAACTAAGAGCAGTTATTTCTTTGTTGTTCGTGCTGGCTGTATTACGAATGCCGGAACAGATAGCTGATCATGGTGGTGATTTAAGCATGTGGGATGCTTCAACCAACTACTTTTATTAAAACAGCACAGGTCACCTCCACAGTGCACGAGTTATCTTCTGTTGAAGGGTTTCAACACATTTTTGTTTTCTTTTCTTAGAATTGGTCTACTTTGTTATGGTGCTCCAAATTTTGATTTTCATGCTTCAGAAGCAATATTTTTCTGCTAAAAAAACTGCTCCATATCCCACATGTGGTGTTGCACCCTTGTAGATAAGATAAAAAGTCTACTTTTAGACTTTAGAATATGTATATATAGTGTTTTGTTCATTTTTGTAGGAAGTTTAAAGACACTCAAGTTATTACAATGCTGCACACTGTAGATCCATTTTCTGTTCGAAAGCCTTGGAAATACCTTGAAGCAGTTATTTTTTGGTCGTTCGTGCCGGGTGTATTAAATATGCTGGATCTTTGATGTGGTGGGTCAGGCACCTGGTGAACTCACTTTCACATCCCAATGATGTTGAATACATCATGTCACATACTGTGTGAGCACAGCTAGATGCCTCATATTATCTTAACAATAAATATGTTACTTAAGTGTCTATGCCACCTAGTTCTATGCCTTACGTGTATGTAGTCTGCTGGAAAAAATATGTGTATTTTAAATTTTAGTAAAGCATTGCAATTACCCTAATAAAATTTCACTGTAATGCATTGTCAGTCTAGCCATGTTATGTCATGAAAATTAACATTCTCTGAAACGACATGTGTAAATTATTGACATGGCAACATTTTTCTTCACCAGTGCTGGTGGAAGCCAGTATGTTGAATTTCTTTAAAACATTTTAGGGCCTCAAGTAATGTATTTAATGTGATGTTTTTCTTGTTTGTCTGTTTCTATAAACTCATTATGGCCACCACATGTATGCATTATTTCAGTATTTTGCTTGCCAAGACTAAGTTAGCAAGTCTCTGAATTAGCATGAAAGGCACCCTAAACGATTCTAACATCCAAATTCAGTTCTGGTTTGCTGTTGTGCATGAGTCTCCAATAAACATGTAGCCACAAGAATTTTTCAAAGGTGAACCGTGATAGTGGAATTATGTGCATTAATTATTATAGCATGGCCCTTGCATGATTTGCTCTTTCTTTAGCTACCGCACTCTCTATTCATTGGTCTGTATCTACCCTTTGCAAAGCACAACAAAGAGTAGAAAGCACATTTATCTGTTAGAAAGCAAATAGGTTCTTGCTTGACCAGTCAACATCTGCTCCTGGTGAGATCACCAGATTCACCCTGGTTATGTCATGTCAAGCGCTGGAGATACCGGATAGTCCCAGAGACGAGCATGAGATTGTTTCTTTATTTTGTCCCATGCGCATTGGGACAGCATTCTGAACTTGATGCACATGTTTACTTAAAATGTTAAAAAGAAAATATTGAAAGGGGGGTAAGGAGGTTATATGTTCGTGAGAAACAAAAATTTTTGTTTTCAATTCTTTTGCCGTGTAAGCCCTAGCACTGCACATGTAAAGGGTAAAGCTCCTTAAGGTTGAGGCTTGTTTGTCGGTGACGTTGGCATGCGTCATAAGCATGGTGATGAGGATGATCACTGATAACGAGTGGCTTGATGACGTCTTGATATGCTCAACGATGCCTTTCGTATGACTGGAAAAAACAACAACCACCAGGGGAATGTGCACAGACCTCGTCTTTGCCAGCTTCTAGCTAGGTCCGATACCACAAAGCAGTAATAAGGAAGGCAAAACAAAATTCACTCTTCAATACGACATATCATTTATGACCAATAAGCCTTGTAAATAACTGTACACCGCTTTGTTACTACATGGAGGAGTGGTCAATGTCACGGGTAATTTACGATAACACTGAATGATCTCACTGCTTCACCCACGCATGACCATTCACTTCGTGGATATGCTGTGTTTTTTGTGCACAAAGGTCATATTATATCAATAATTGATGACATTTTCGTCTGTTTTTGCGAAAATGTTGAGGGCACTCAGTGTGTGTGACCAATCAAATTGTGTAACCGAGCTATTTCAGATGGAATCTGTCGAAATTGCTTTGTAAACATTTGTCTGTATCTAACGACTATTTTGTTTTTGCAGGGTTCATCCGCAAGGTGTATGGAATACTCATGGTACAGCTGGCCATCACAGCAGGATTTATCGCACTCTTCATATTTGAGTATGTACTACATCTGTGGTGGACAGTCGCTCCCTAAGCCCCTTTCCTGCACACCTATGGCTTCTTCTGGTTTAGTTTGTTACCATAGGTTGCTGCTGAAAGTGCATTGTTCAGATTTCAGACCATCCAGAAGGCATTTGTTTCATAATTACATTATGGATTCATGTTGCTCAAGCAATGGTCAAAGTTTTCCTTGACACTTCTTGCTAACATCAAGTCTACTTTTCATAGCTAGAGCTTATGATTATTCAAACATTAAAAGCTGGCAGCAAAATGTATTTTCATAAATGTGCCACTTAAGGGGTACTAGAAGACATGAGTTGGTTTGAAATGTAGGAGATATCTGTTCACACTTCACCTGCTTTTATATTGTACAATAATATAAGATCACTTTTTACATTTATTGCTTAATCCACAATTTACAGAATTTCAGAAATTTTTCTTTTTAAGACAGTGTTTTAGCAGGTAAACAAGGCTAAATGTCTAGGAGGTGACCTTACAGGGCACAGTAGGTTTTATTCAGCGCACACCTGTAAGAGTGCAGGGCATCCAGTGGTCATGACAAGATGAGGTAAAAGAAAAAGAAGCGAATTGCATTACATACGGTTGGGACATCGTGAAAGAGCACAGAATTGTGTCATAGGCAGAGCAAGGTTCGACAGTTCATAGCACACAATATCTAGAAAAACCAATTTATTTTTTAAATGTATAGCAGAATTAGCTAAGATATGATGTCACAACCACACCCTTTTTTTTTTTTCTGACATTTTGCCCATTTATCAGTACGGTGTGAAGAATTCCAATATGTATTTATATTCATTAACCTTTGTTGTATAGGACCTGTACATAAAGAGTTTCTAAATTCACTCACACCTTACTTTTGATCAATTGCTTTTAAAAATTGCTGGTAACGATGAGCAGGCACTGGTAAGATTTGCGACTTGTATAGCCATTGCAGGAACTATCCTATCTCCCAGATGTTTTTTCATTCGTTCCAGAGTTTTTCTTTAACTTTTTAATTTTCATAAGTGAACCATGTTGAAGTCCCATCTTTTTTCACTCCCAGGCCAAACGTACAGTTATACACTCGGCAGCACCCGGGACTCTACATATCTGCCATGTAAGTAGAACACTAGCATGCATCTGTTCTTGGTCATAACTCAGTCATTCACAAAACCTCAGTTACTCACACGGCCACTCTGTTGCAGGGTCATAACGTTTGTGCTCATGATTGTACTTGCCTGCTGCGAAAGTGTTCGTCGTGCGTTTCCTGTCAACTTGATTCTGCTCCTCTTGTTTGTGAGTATTTCGTGGCTCTATTGTCTAAATAATTTCCGTCGAATCTTGATATTCCTTTTCTTGTTCTTGTTAGGTCATGTAGATTTAAAATGTGACAAAGTGCTGCAGAGCAAAGCCCTAAATTGCACAGATACTTTGCAAGGAAGTTGAGGTATGGGTATCACTATGGGTTTCACTATGGGTATCTTTCGCCATATAAGCTTTCATGTTGAAGAAGAAAGCTTCGTTTATGCTTCTTCTTGTGACATGTGTGCATTGCATGGATCATGTCGCATACGTGGATCTCCCAGAGAGGTGTTATGATGGCAGTGACAATAAGCAAAACCACCACGCACAGCTTTTATTTTCAGAAGTAGTCTTTCTGCATGAAAACTACTTTTGTGTGCAATCTCTGCTGGTGTAATCGATGTGGTACTGTATCTTGCTTTATGTCATTTATTGATGAGGTTCTATTTCTATTTTGCTATGATTCTAATCAAGAAAGTCAGTCATCGAAAGTTATTATATAGTCCCATCTGCTTGTACACTTAGTTCATTTTTTCTTCTCTTTTTGCAGACTGTTTGTGAAGGTGTTTTGCTTGGCACAGTGTCAAGGTGAGTTTGTTGCTTGCTCTCATCAGCAGAAGTTTGCTGGCATGCACAGCTATAAATGTCACAATTATGACCTCACTCTTATGTGATTATCTGCATTGTCATTTACCACGTGATAAAGCATTTTTTCCAGAGAAGTTTTTTGCTTGGAACATTTGTCCCTGCTTTGAAGTTTGGTTTCACATTAGTGGAGTTTTCTCATAGAGATGTTAAGTCAGAAGCATGACCAGTATTAGCATTCTGGTGGATGTTATATCTGAACAATGATTTGAAGGTTTTGGCAATGTGTAATCTTAATTCACTGCGATGACATAATAGAAGACAACTTCCTGATGCAACTTCAATTTAAGCAAAGACTCTCAGGATTCTGGGGTAAGCTGGCAGCAAGTTCTGACTTTTCAGTACTAAACATATGTAATGAAAATTTATTGATTTGGTAAGCTTAATAGACAAATTAACATTGCTCTTGATTGCTCTTATTCTTTCAGTTTTTACGAAGTGAAAGAAGTGATGATAGCAGTTGGAATCTGCACTGTAAGTTGACCAGTATTTTTTGTTACGTTTTGAGCTTCTCCCGATTATTTTTTCTTTGATAATTTTCTACCACATTTTAATGCTTATTAGTGTTGACATTCTTTTAGAATTTGATTCCTGTTTTGTGCCGCACTGTTGCATGTTTAGCTTGTTTACTGCCAGAACTTCTTTGCTTGCAATCTATACTAGCTTGCTGACCTCGTAAAATGCTTCACATTCAAGACCTGTTTTATTTTGATCATAAATTGCTTTTTATGTTATACTAATGGCATTTGTTTGATGGGACAATTCTTATAGAGACGTGATTTTTTTTTTTTTACTTGAATAGGTTGTATGCCTCGGACTGACCCTGTTCGCTTTCCAAACAAAGGTATGTGTCCGACATTTAAGAGCAAGTCTATCTTGCTTCTTGCGTGCCAACATTATTGTCTGACATCTCATGTGACACTTATTTTCTTTCAGTGGGACTTCACTGCGATGTCTGGCATCCTGTTCGTGTGCGCCTTGGTCTTCATGTGCTTCGGCTTCGCCCTGATCTTCATCAAAGGAGATGTGAGGGCTAAGTCACTGCTTCGCAAAACTAGATGCTTTTGTCTTTTTAGCTGTTTGCCGACTCAGGTGTTTATTTTCTTTCTGCAGATTGTGCGCCTGGTTTATGCATGCATCGGAGCACTCCTCTTCTCTGTGGTGAGTTCAGATAGATGGAAAAAGAAAGTAGTGTTTCTGACAATGAATTTGGGATTCTGTTGTGTACAGACAACTCCAACCTGCTATTCTAGTTACGACTTAGGACACTTGAATGTACTTAAACAAGCGAACCTTATTCAGCAGCTGTTACCACCTTAGATGTGCAGTGTAACACATTGTTTAACTCAGTGTACTTAAACAAGAGAACCTTATTCAGCTGCTGTGACCACCTCAGATGTGCAGTGTAACACATTTCTTGACTCAGTCGCACTTGAGGGTCTCTTGTGTAACATTGGTGCAGAATCGTTGTAATTGTTCTTGTGGTTAGGGATATATGCTATTGGATTATATTTTTCCTCTAGGGTATTGTTTGGGCATGCCTTGCTACAAATGTACATTAGAAGAGAACTTGCATAAAGGTTAATTTTTGGGGGGTGGGGGGGGGGAATTCTTTATTTGGCCTACATCTTAGAGGTACAGTCTGGCCGGCACACAGGATATACTTTATAGGTCACATATCAATATTGCTGAAAATACAGGGACTTGAACATGACTAAGTAGTGTCACATAGCCTGTGTGCCAAACTGTTTTTGTAGTTAGGGCAAATAGTTAGCATTTATTAGGGTGTGTGTCCATGCTTCTTTAAAAAAAGTTGCACAAAGGCAAGCCACTATAGGGGTGGTGCACGCTAAGAAAACACTATTTATGTGGTATTGGATACTCAGTATGTATTTAATTTTACTGCCTATTGTCTAACTTTCTTATTTTCTGCCCCACCAAACACCCCACGACCCCTTTTGTGCCCATTTTTCTTTGTGACCACTCCCTCAGTACCTAGTGTTTGACACTCAGCTGATGCTTGGTGGCAACCACAAGTACTCTGTATCGCCAGAGGAGTACATCTTTGCTTCGCTGAGTCTCTACGTGGACATCATCAACCTGTTCCTCATGATCCTGCAGATCGTTGGTTACGCCAACAGAGACTGAACATGCGGTTAGTTTTCTTCCTCACTGCCTGGCCCTCTTCGCTTTCCTTCTTTGCTGGCATCACACACTCTTCATTCCAATGATGGTTGCATTGCGTCGACTCTATTCACCTTGAGGAGTGGTTGCTTGAGCTCTTTTGCATTTTTTTTTATCACGGGTTGGTACTACTGTGGAGAAGCAAAGCTGCCTTTGTTATTGTTCTGCTAAAAGCCCGTTTTTCGTCTTTTGTTGCCATCTGCTTGTCTTCTTTCGAATTCTCTGAATTCTTTCGAACTCTTTTGCCCTTCTTTTCGGCTTTTCTTCTATAAATTCACATTGTCCTGCATGTTCTTCTTATTGCAAATCAGCTGCTATCATTTTTACCTTGACTTACCTTCTGCTGTATATGTAGTAATGGTATCTCTTCACTTATTTTTTCTCCCTTCCTTCTTGCAAATCTGGGCTACTGAGCATGAGCCTTATCTTCCTGTTTTTATTACTCACAATCGTTCACATATGTGAGCTTAATGTCAGTACTGCATTTCACTTGTTGCCATAAAATGCTTAGTGAAATAATTTTATGTTCTTACACGAACAATGGGCTGAAACTGGATATGGTGGGGCTTGATAAGTCAATCGATGAAATGTCTACGACTTGAAGGTACAGCTTTATCTCGGCATTGGCATAACACATTTCAGTGCGTTTTATTTGCTTTCAAACATAATGCAAGGGTCGCCAACCTCTCCTCGTCAAATATGTTGGTGCTTGGGGGCAGGGAAGTCCATGCCTTGTGCAAAAAATGCGACTTGTCATTCAATCAATGGCAAATATTTTGCGAGAAACTTCGGAATAGGCTTGTATTGGAATATGGTTCATTTGGTTTGGCACTAAGTTTTTTCCATTGTTACTTATCTTAGAGGCTGTGCAGTAGACGGGCAAGGTGTCGTCAAACTAGGAGGGAGTTGCTCATAGTAGCCGCTGTAATCAAACATGTGAGGCATGAGAATATGGTGAGAAAAAGACGTTATTGTCGAACATACCCAGCAGTTCTAAATTGGCCTGTCGCAATAGTATGGTGGATATGGTGCATGACTGCTGACCCTGAGGTCGTGGGATCTAATTCTGTCTGGAGCGGCCACATTACCGGTGGTGGCGTAAATGCCTCAGGCCCATCTACTCGCAATAAGGTGCGCATTAAGGAACCCCAGCTGGTTGAGATTTCTGGAGCCCTCCACTATTCCATCCCTCATAACGGTGTAATGGCTCTTCCACAATTAATTATTTTACTCTTGATTACCTGCACTAGCACTGTCATCCTCACGAGTTCATATGTTAAGGATGTGTAATTTTTATTGTAAGTCTCGTGAAAAGAAGCTATCTTCAACAGTATGTGTTGGGAGAGTAACATTTGCTTGCATTTGTTCCAGTGAAGGGAAGCTAGTAAAGCCTCAAAACATAACCCAGCAACAAAACTGTTGCAAAAGATACAGATTTGTGAACTCATTCTCTCAATGTTCTGGTTTTAATTTTGTTTTGTGCTTTTCTACACAGTACCTCATCTTCGACACGCAGCTTTTGGTTGGCGGGCGGCACAAGTTTGCCATCACACCCGAAGAATACATCTTTGCAGCCCTGACACTCTACGTGGACGTCATCATGCTCTTCCTCTACATCCTGGAAATTGTGAGCCGTGCCAGCGGCGACAGGCGTGGTTCGTCGAGCTACGTCTGACATTTTTTTCGTTGGCTCCTGCCTTGCGGGCTTTCTCCTTTACATTCCCATGCTGAGCGAGTGGCTGTCACCGTTTATGGTATGATGCTGCACACACCGATGCCCTTCCTTTACAGACTTGTCGTGAAAAAATACTGTTTGTGTTTCTTTTTCATTTTTCGTGTCTTTCAAGCTATAAAGCACCTTGCATCTTTGTCCTGCTACCCATGCAATTGTGTACAGGTGGCTTGATGTACAGAGCAGAGGTTCAGTGTTTAATGTTACCATCAGTCAATCTTGCGAGCAATGTGCTAGCGTTTGCTTGGATCATTATAAAGCCAGTGTTTGAAAGCTGAACTTATTGATGGTGTTATAGTAAAGCAAATGTCAACATGAGACTAACTGGCCCTACTCTCGCCATGTGCATGCATCAAATCAAAAACCAGCAAGCTGTATTTATTTGTTTTGGCTAATTTACCTCTTGTTTTGTAGCACATTTTATTATCGATTGCAGCTAATTGTGGTAGGCCCACCTAGTCGGAACAGTAAAAAAAAAAATGCTGACCTCTTTTTTTTATAGGTTTTTAGGCAATTGTTTCGGAAAGTACCGGCATTTTGTATTGTTGGTCTAGTGGTCTTATCAACTGTTTCGTTGTAACTGTATGTGCATAGCTTTATTTTTTTTATGCATGGCTTATTATTTATAATAATGGCAGGGTTGATATTTCCTCGTTTTTAGACTGCATGAGTTTAGATTACAAGTACCAAGTTTGCTTGAAATTCTTCTGAACATTCAGTTCCTGATGATCTCGGGTATGTACAGTGTGATAGCTTAATAAAGCAAGCTTGTAATAATATGAGCTTGCAGGCTGTGGAGGGGCTCATAGTTTCTTTATCGGAATGGAACTCCATGAAGAGACAGTAATTCTTTGTTTTGCATATCATGCTTACTTTCAGGTGTTAGGTTATATCATAGCAGTCTCTGAACAACAGTGTAAATATTAATGCCCCTGTATAACAGATAATAGTGCACAGTACAATGTTTTAGTATAAAAAAGGGACACTACTTGGGATTGGGTCATAATCTTAGACAACATCTTGGGAATGCATGTGAAAGAGGAATGGCAGTGCCATTGTGAATTCCCATGCTCACACTCATTCTTTAAAGATACGGAACATTTGACTGCTCATAAGTGGTCTACATTTCAGTTGAAAATAACATAAGCATGAGCCTTGACAAATTGTATACAGCCAAAATTTTTCTTCACCCTTAGAATGGGTACAAAATTGCGTTTGGCTCCTTGTGATACCATAGACTTCGAGAGTATCCAATTGTATCTTGTTGATGATCAATCATACAACGATAAGTTATGTTTGAGAGTGTTCTCAAGTGAACATTTTCATTAAGAGGGCTTGCAAAGAAAGATATGCCTCCATATGACCATGATGTTGCAATCATTTTGTCAGGGTAACTGCTTTGGTAGGAACTTAAGGAAAGAAGTGTGGCTTTAAATTTTATTATTTACAATTTTTTCGCTGCCAAAAAATTCTGGAGTTCCTTATGATTAGTCATTTGTCTGAATGGCTTAGCTTATTCTTTTTACTGTTTCTTTAATTTTAGTGTCATGGTACGCAATGTGTTGTACTAGTAATAAACATCAGAAAGTCAGTTTGCTAACTAGAGGATATTTTCTGAATCTAAAGAGGTACTCTACTTTGGTCTGCACCACAGGTTGTAGACCTTGGAATTGGTCTGTATCTGCCATTGGCTCTTTGTGCTATACCCGTCATGTATATCGATCAAACAGAACAGTTCTGTGGAGTGTTTTAGCAAAGGTGCAGCCCGCTACTCGTCTCTTACTGTGTAGAAAGATGTTTTTACTGTAAATTTATTGTTTTTCTTTAACATCTAGCAGCATTCAGTAAAACTTCAGAATCCTATAGAATTTAATTTTTATACAAGGTGCTTTCTGTGACACCAGGGCAGCAATAAGCACAACTTTGCAACTTTTTATTGTTCATGGAAACCCGAGAGCCTTAATCTGCATAGCAAATGTATTCTCTATTTAAATAATTGGCCTCTCAGCTTTATTTAGAAGTCGGCCATTTGATTATGAGGCTCTGTACATTCCTCCGAGTGTTTCTTTTTTTCTCACAATTAGACACTCTTTGGCATGTAATGCCCATGTTTCTCTAACGGCAGCAACTGTAAGTGGCCCAGAGAGGTGCTTTCTTTTTCTTTTCTAGTTCGCATTTTCTGATTCGCAGTAAGGCGAGTGACGGTTTTCTGACGCTAATCGTCTAGTCACCCCTATATATACCTGGTCGCCTTGTATAACATAATAATATTAGAGGTGCCACAAGATGAATGTCTAACAGATATATGTGAATAATGCATTTCTTCTGTGCTGCTACTGAAAATGAGCTCCTAGCTTCCTGTTGCAAGAGGCTGAACATAACTGGGCTGTGCCTTAAGCAACAGGAAATATGCATAGCACGTGAAATCTTGTGCATGTCCACTACTTACTTGGTGCTTGTGTTCTCTCGTGACAAGCGTCAGACAAGCAGCTGTGTGATATAGCCAGGTTGCTTTGCTCTATCCAATGCGGAGCTTCTGTGTAGGTCAATCTAGCCCAGACGATGTTCTTTTTAACTTTAGAGTCCCATGTTCATATTCTGTACATAACTTTTTTTTATGGATAAAATGTATATGCACCTCTTTGTGTTGACAGCTGGTAGATCAATGTAGTCACCTTCATCCAACTGTTGTGGTCGCAGCTCCAATTTACACAGTTGTAGCTCAGTCGGTGTATTGTGTGGCTGGCAAATAAAGATTCTACATGAACTGTTTATGATGATGTGCTCATTTTCATTCGTGCCACAATGCTGGGTGTTGCCTAGTTGATCCCCATCTGCATATTACTATTTTCGCTACTGATACTCACCTGCATACATTGTCTATGTATCTGGCCAACGGAGTGCTACTCATATGCCTGAATTCGCTGACTGCGAGTGCAGGTGTTGGTGAAAATGAGACGTGTTAGCCTCACTTTTTCGCATTCGCCCAGCTGGTAGTGCGCAAGCTAGGATTAAGGCTGGGTGTTGTACTGTGGCTCGGTGCACTGGTACATACAGAAAGGAGAGCAAGGGAGGAGGGCAACCTTTGAACCTGCTGGAGAGGAAAGACTAACTTCCATCCAGACAGTTGTATGTGCACTTCTAAATGGTTTTATTTAATAATACTACACTTATGCATACATGTGAGCATGCCTAAAACAAGTAGCGCACCCCGTAAGTTCGGGGCTCTTCATGTGTCTGCTGCTTCCAACTAAACATATGCTTGGAAAGCTACTATTCGAAGCTACTTCAGCACTTCCTCAACTGGGTGTAGTGTGCTATACCCCGCTCTGTGTATCCACTCTTTAACTGAGCCTAGTGACATCATCCATGTCTGTCTGTCAAAATACTTCGGCCATGTTTGAATTAAACATACATATCTACACAGAAATAGGTTTTACGCAATTCATTCAAATTAACTATGCTGAGCTAATCGAGGATGTCCTTTTTCGCACTCCAGGTAAGGTTGATAATGGCAACATGGCGTCGATGGTTTGCCTTAGCAATTGTGGAGAATGTGGTTTTGCCTCTGAAAGATAAAAGCAAACACAAGTTAGCCAAAAGGTTGACAGCAGGCTACGTTTGATACATACATTTGATGAAATAATACAAGCAGTACTTTTTATGTGCTACTGAGTGTTGCATGCTTTCAAAAAATGTAGCTTCTCGTTTTTTGAGTTTTTTTTGCATGCATGTGTTTTTCAGTGGGCCAAGGAAGCTTGACCAACAATATGCTGCAGTCTACAAAAACAATTCACGAGGTGTCATGCTGTTAGTAAAGATTGTAGCGTCACAAATCTAAATAAATATTTATTGTGTAACTAGCATAGTTCATCAGATTTCCGCAAGGGCTGGCAGAGAGGAAGTTTTGGGATTTTAGGGCGCACATGCATGACAAGCGCTCATCTGTAACCCTTCTGTAAGCACTTTTCTGTAACTTTACAGCCAGTTCCTTCGTATATCATAATAAAATGCGTTGCTGGGCGAGATGGTGCATGTTTTAAACATGAAAGGCAAGCGTAATAAAACAAGTAGACAGGATGGAATTGTCTATCCTGTCTACTTGTTTTGTGTGCCTCGTCCTGTTTTTTGTGCTCGACTTTTATGTTTAGACCTTCGTATATCTTTATTGCCCCGAACGTTTTGTAGTTACTGTATTATTACATGCGAAAAACTTCAAATCAAGATAGCTTTTTGCAATTTTGCATGAGGTTTTGCCATACATCTTGAAACTTGCAATTTTTCAACTTCAAGGGACGTAAAAAGGGCAATAAGCTCAAGGGTACAGGAAGTTTTGTTATCGTATGTTAGCTTGAGCCCAACTTAGGTCCAAATCAGAAGGTTCGCGGTCCAAAATTAATCAATTTATCACAATAATTAGTAGTATACAAAAGAGAATTTGAATGCCATGTTCATATTTATGTACACAGTTTGTTTTTGTCATTTGGGACCAGTGAGAAAGGCCACTGCTGTGGTTGAATGCAATGATGAATTGTAGAGTAAGCTTAGAGAAGATTCAAACCCTCGCTTTAGTAATTCGTTATGGCTCATACAGTTAACATGGTCTTACAAAGTTCCAGACTTCCATTACACGGCAGATGCCCATAGGGCTTTATGTGGTCGTCGTCCCGAATCACCGAATTTAACTTTGCACCAAATCCGGCTTAACGAAGCTTTTTCTTGGAACAGGTTAGTAAAAATTGCACATCATCTCCCCTACGGGCAATCGTGGTGGAATGTGAAATAATCTCGGGGAGGGGGGGGGGGGGATCGCATTGTTTGCGTTTCTGTTATTTGACTTTTTAAAAGGTGGTTATCGAGGCATTTTAATTACCCCTTGCCGAGCCTTTCTCTACTGCACGGCAGTAGCGCTGCTGCTGCAATTAGCGCCGACGTTGACGCTGTTCATGTTTTTTTTTTTTCGATATTGAAAAAAAAATCTTACCGAATTAAGTAATCGATTCTTGGCCGATCACCCTGAGTGGGTACGAGCCATGACTGTGGAATAATAATCATCATCATTTCGCACACCGTTTCACAGAGGGAGAATGACGGAATGATGGTGAACGCGTGTTTTCGCAGCTTCGGTATTCGCTTGCCGGCGTTGCCGTTTACGTTCAGCTTCGCGAGCGTACATAGCGCCGTTGCGAAGGAGAGGGCAAAAGGAGCGAGCGAGCGCCGCATTATATACGGGCGCACAGCTGTGGCGGAAAGAAAGAAACGGGAGAGAAGAAAAGCGGAGGAAGCGTTCACGCCTCTTCCACGCCACCTCCTCGTGCTCACGCGAGGAGAGGGGATCGCGCATGCGCAGCATGGGTGCAGACGCCGCAGAACGGACACTGCCCCGAGCATAAGGTGCTTTTGCATCTAAGAAAATCACAGCATATCCACGGAGTGAATAATGATGAGTGGGGCGAAGCGTCCGTCGGTTCATTCTTGCTTCCGTTCCTCCGTGCGACCGTCCGTCTGTCTGTCCGTCCGTGCGTCCGTCCATCTAGTGAACACTTCAAGTACCGCCATCTCGCACCTTTCCATCATATATTCATCATATACAAGTACCGCCATTCAGCGGACGTTTTAAGAACTACACGAGAGGTGGCTACCTACTACTGCTACTACTAATACTACTACTAATACTACTACTACTCATGCATCGGGGACGCACGACCCACGGCTTAAGAAGCTTCGCCGCTAAAACTGCGGTTCCTCTCTCTCTTTTTTTTTTTTTTTTTTGCACATAGACGGGTTTTCCTTCGAGCTTGCGCTGCAAATCTATTTCACGTGCGTTAAATCATTTAGCCGCACTAGTCGCGGCCCTCGTATTATTCTGGCGAGGCCACACGCTGCGCCTATGCGTGAAACAATGGTCCCAGCAGTCGGTAGCGTTCAAACGTATTGAATGGGACTAGGGGTGCTGTGATTTATTGTCTTTCTGTATGCCTTCAACGGAACGCTACTGGGCTCTCTTTGGTTTTGGTGGTTTATGCAAGATATGGTTCGTCTCGTCGCGAGTTCATTACTTACGCAATCACTGCCTTAGTACTTTCCGCCTTATCGGCTACCTGGTCTGAAAAGCACGCACACGGGGTCGTGGGAACATGTAGAGCCGCCACGCGGACCTTTTTCGATGAGGCGTGGGTTAGCGGAAAATAAGATACAGCGTTAGCTTTCGGGTGTCGCTATACGTTACAATTGTAGATATCGAAGGACTGGAAAGAATGACTTTCTCAATTTTACGAACTGCTCGAACTAACGAAACAATTCAAGCCTCGCTACTATTTCGTTAAATCAACTCACTGTGTAGACGTACACCCGCATAACTATTATGTGCTTCAATGTGAGCTTGCCCGACGTCTCAGAATCCCTAGTGTTATCTCCGTATACGTACCTTGATCGGTGCGACACAACAGCTCATGTTGCTGTGTTCCTTGTCCTCATGCCATCTTGTATCACCGATGTGACATTTCGCCTGACGGTGTCGAGGAAGCCGGTGAAGCGATCTGCGAACACCAACCGCAATGACGTGCCCATGTAAATGCGCGTATGTCACAATGCCCATTGTTCATATCGCGTTATCAAGAGCTTCTGCAGTGTTGTATTGCTCATCGGCAAAATCGTGCGAAGGATTGGCACCGTGAGGACGAAATATAATGAATGCTCAGTGCAGCGGAGCTTGGACGACAGTGACAGCGAAGAGAGTGAGAGGATGAACTAACCCTTTTTGAAGGACGGCTCTCTGGATGACGCCATAATACCGTTTGGGCTGTGATAGATATGCCTGTCCGCCAGAAATGCGCTGCCAAGGCAGCACAGCCGGTGTGCGTCAGCCTTTGTACTTTCGACCGTACCACAGTGCAGAAAGGGAGGTGCTCCCGCTCTCCGTTGGAAACGCCACAGCGCTTAAGTTGGCATCGTCTGTGACAATGGGGCCAATCACAAGTCATACTAATATCGATTTCGTCTTTAAATGTGCGCGGGAGTCGGCCCTATATGTTACTGCGCGATGGTTAAACGACCTTTCCGTGGATTCGCGAATGGCTTACTCATGGCGCCGGAGATGTCGTCGGACATGCGGCCGATCACCATGTTGAAGGCCTGCTCCACGTTGCCGTCCAGCGTTTTGTTAAGAATCCCCTGCCAGAAGCGAGTGTCGATCAAGCCTCCGCCCGGCTGGTCCCGACGCTGGAGCGCACTCCGCGCACGAACATCGGCGACGAGCACCGATGACAGCAGTGTCAGCAGCAAAAGCAGTGCACAGGACTTTCCCTTCCCGTTGGAGACCATGGTCGACGATTCACTGAGCCTGCGCAGATGTAACAGCCCCTTTACGTTCATTATGACTGCTTTAGAATGTTACTTAGTTTCTGTAGAAACCATGGGTGTACATATCACGCACGTTTGCCCGCTTTGTCTCGGTTGCATCAAGAGAACGTATATTTATACGTCTAATTTATGTGCGCACCGTGAAATCGAACGTACACATTTTTGTTAATCGAGTTCCCGTATAACTACTTGGCCGTTAGCTTCCTTTTCGTTTACTTTCCGATGTCATACATTTGCCCTTTTAACAATAGTATCGACCAAAACGTCACCGTAATCTTGCGTCACGGTGATTTGATACGGAAATTTCGAAGCGCTGCATGTCGCTTCTTCAAATGTCCTTTCTGACATGCCTTATATCTGCTACGGACTGTACGTTTATTTTTTAAAGATTATTGTTTAGTGTATCTGAGAGGCGGAACATGCGACATGAGTTTTTTTTTTTTATCTATAGGTAGCGTCGCTTTCATTTTTTTTTCTTCCGCATTCCTGCAACGCGTGTAAAACGACAAAACGAAAGCGTAAATAAATATGGCGCTCGTTAATTTCGATGATCCAATGCGCATTCAGGCAACGTGCAGTCCGCGGAGTGCACAGCGTGCTCCCAAATATACGTACAAAAGAGCAAGGCAACTCACCTGATGCAGGGAGTGGCTTCTGCCTGCCCGCGTATCGCGACAACAATAGCACACGCTCAGATCGAATCTCGAACGCTGGTCGGATGCGCGTCTCTTTATACGCCGGTTCGTATACAAAGATGAGCCAGCACGCTTCATTGAATCTCTAGCTGTCGCAGTGTCTCTGCCTCTCCCACGCGAGAGAGCGTCGCGCCCCAAGGACAAAGTCTCGGGTTCGCTTGGAACACCGATGAATGCGTCAGCACGTACCTCCTCGCTCTCACTCAGGCCCGTTTCCTCCGAGACAAGGCTCCTGTCGTTGTTTGACATCTTGTGTTTACTTTCCTCGAAAAGGGAGGGCAAACACGAATGCGGCTGTAAGCGCGCACGTCCAAAGTCCGGCAGCAATGAGTGTGCCAACCACGCAGCCGTGACGAGTTCCTCGGCAGTATATACAACCACGACAATGTTGTGTGAGCAAAAACCCCGCTTTCACCATGAGTGTAACGCGCGCCATGTGCTCATATTAACGCCGATTTTCATTTCGAAATGGGATTCCCCATTGTTTCCTGCAGCTGTGCGTGTTTTCGGCCGTGCAAGGACTAGGTCATGTCCTTAATAGCGTTGTGAAAGAGGAAAATAAAGGAAATCGATCAGTGTCGTGCAGCAACGTTGAATTGATTTGGCTTTATACTGGGGCGTAGCGGTTGAATGGCATTTCATCCTGACAGCTGAGTGCTCTTCGGCTATCAGCCGTAAAGTTTCTGTAATGCAAGCAAAATAAATAAACTTCAAACTTCAAGTATCTTCATGTGGGATGGTAAGGCGTCGATCGACTCGATCGGCACACAATGAAGCCGGTTCCTAAGCTTGCTTGCTTTCTTTCTTCCTTTCTTTCTTTCTTTCTTTCTTTCTTTCTTTTCTTTCTTTTCTTTCTTTCTTTCTTTCTTTCTTTCTTGCTTGCTTGCTTGCTTGCTTGCTGCATTGCTTGCTTGCTTGCTTGAACGTAAATCTAGAAAAAAATTTCTCGTATTAGTACTCAACTCCAAACGCAGTACAGCAGCTATGGGAGTTAGTTGGTACGAATGCTGCCGGGAACTAGATAAAAAATACACACACAAGTTGATGTGCAACAACTGTTTTATTTTTGTGCCGCACACATATATATGCATGACGCGAGAAAATGAAAGCGAGAACTAAAGGTAAAGCGAAAAACAGAAAGCACATGTTATACATAAAAACGATCGAGCCCTTAAATTTACTCTTCTTTCATTCATAGCAAGAATCTCGTTCTGGCAGACTTGATGCCTTGAGCTAGTGTGCGAGGGATTATTGGTCAGCTGCCAAACCGTACATTGTGTGTGTGACTCACCCTGTGTATGTCTTTTTCTGTGGTCACTTCAATCAAGATCACGTGCTGCGTGACGTGAACAGGCAAAAAAAGAAACAAGATACAATGTTTCACACACGCCGTAATAGCTACTGATGGCGCTGGCTAACGGAAGTAAAGGAAGCGCTGCAAAGTTTAAGAAATGAAAAACTTGGCTACACAGAGAACGCGTATTTAACTACTGAATTTATTGAGATGAAAGAGCCTAAAGGAGTGGGGGAGGGGTGACATACAAAGGAGAGGTCACTGAAGGCAAACCGCGCATAATCCTGCAAGGGCGCTATCTAAAGAGTGCATTTATAGAATTCCATATTTTAGTTTTATCTACTTCGTGTACCTGTATGAAAGATAGCAATAGTGTTCCGATTAAATTTACACTTGCCTCGCTAAACAGTATTGCTATGCTTGATACAGACAGGTGCGAAGCAGAGAAAACGAAAATATAGAACTCGATAAAGGCACTGATAGAACCGTTGTACGATCATGCATGGTTTTTCTTAAATGACCTCTTCTTTTTATGTCACCCCTCCCCTTATTTTTTTTTTTTTTTGCTCTTTCGTTTCAATAAACTTGTTTGTTCGATGCGCTTTGTCTGTAATCCAGTTTTTTTTGTTTCTGACCTCAACTTTGCAGCGCTGCCTCTCAATATGTTCTAACTAGCCCCCACGCAAGCTTTTCTGGCGACCACCGCCGCCGTAGCTCAGTGGTAGAGCATCGAACGCGTAATTTGAAGGTCGCAAGACACTGCGAGTAGTAAGTTATCTTTACGTCCGCTTTTCTTTGTTCACAACAATATCAACTATGCTTTCCTATTAGTTCTCATCAATGTTATACATCAGTTACTATAGTGATCGTTGTTGAGCTAACGCATCTTTCACTTTTGTGGATAAAAGTATACCGAGTAATTTCTCTTTCCGTTTGAACAGATGCGTGTTTTTGTGCCCGTGAAAGTTGGCTTGCATTCACTCGCAGCAGCAGGGCATGACCACGTTACCAGGATGAGTTAACCATGAACATTCATAGTTGTGGTGGAATGCAGAAGACCGTGGAACGCAGTGCGCAACACCACCTGTGCAATCCATAAACCCATGCCTATGCTTGCACGGCAATCGTTGCGCTTCTCTTCACTTTTAGATGCGTTAACCTTTCGGCAAAGTCCCTCCAACCTTTGAAATGCTGAGAAAACATCTAAATCGTGTTTAGCAGCAATTTCCTTGACCCTATGAGAGAAATGGTGAACATAAAGAATGACCACTGATGGGTTCGACTCTGTCCATCCGAACGTGAGCAAGAAGGTGGCCCTTGTTGTAGTTTTTACTGCATGCATCACCCTGTGGGCATTGTCAACCAGTTTTAACCCTTAAGGGTGATTTGCGTGTCTTTAACTAACACCCTACAATAATGGTGTTTTGACTAACCAATACACCCATGCCAATACATCCATGTTTTGAAACACCGAAACACTCATGACATGGACGTTTTGATTCGACAAAATACCCTTATAGTAGGGTGTTAGTATAGCCATGAAAATCACCCTTAAGGGTGCGAACTGGTTTACAGTGTGTGCCGTTGTTTGCGGCCACTTCATCTAGTTTCTGGTAGCGCAAATAAGCCACGAAACCAAACGTACAAATCTTGCTGCAAGAAGACGCTCTTCGTAGGCGGAAAATGGCGCTGAACGAAAGTGCAGATGCCGACGCCACTTTGAACTCGTTGTCACGTCACAGATTCTGTCTGCTGGTTTCGACGTTTTCCTCAATCATTGGAACCGAAGTAAATTGCCCCTTGAGAATTGATTCAACGTGACCAGGACGAGATAAAAATACCTTGAAATGCGTGACGTCACGATGACATCCACGTTCAGAGATTTCGTCACGAAATCAAAGAAATAAGACTTTGGCCTTCATTTCCTTTTGTATCAATAAATCCATAGTGGTTAAATAAACGACAGGGGTGTTTTCGAAAAATACTTTATAAGCCAGAATCGATTCACGGTGTCACTTTAGTGGTCCTTTTAGACGCATTTGTTTGCAAGTCTTGGCAGCCTACACACTGCACAGGATGAGCAACGGGCTGTCAGGAAGGGTATTCAGGTCGACAGGTCACGGTGATGCAGAAGTAAATCTGTCGCCGCCCTTGTGGCAGCGCAGTTGCGTTTCCTGCACGAAAACCTCTAACCCGAACGACTCAATCATAAGCGCTGGGATCAAGGCCCACCGTCATGGGGCGCATAGGGGAGTCAGGGGACGACTGCCCCCCCTAGCCTCCTGAAAAGGGGGCACAAAATCATACATTGAAATATAGAGATGTGGAGGGGGGGGGGGGGTGCGACGATTCTTCGCCACCCCACCCTGAAGGGTTACCCTGCGCACCGCTACGCCCACCGCCACTATCATATATAACGTACCGATATCTCTTCAGAGATTATTTGCAAAGCTGCGTTGCAAGACAAACATCTGCTGCTGCAGATCTTTTGCGTAACTTCATAGGAGGTTGCGATCGAGGCGACCCGTACACACCTACACCTGTACTTAGAACTCTGGCCACATTCCTGAGGGTCCTTATTGTGAGGATTCCGAGGGTTCTTATTGCACTCTCCCAGCGTCAGAAACGCATACCCGCAGCTAGTGTCGCTGTTTTTCTTTCTTTCTTTTTTTTAGCGTTCAACCAGCCTTTATGTTCGTGTGATAAAATTTGGAGGCGCAAAGGAAAGAGGACACGAACTTACCGGGCCGGTGTCATTTCTTCATGCGTGTACGTTTATGTGTCCGCGTAATGCAAAATTGAACGCAAGTAAACCGGGCTCACAGCCTCACAGCCAGAGCGCTCCCAGTCTTATACTTGCCGGGAACGCAACGCAGTATATGCACAATGTCCTTTTTAAAGTTAGTACATCACACTTCAGTGCGTCGGGTTTGGGATTTGTCTACTTTCCGGGAAAAAAAAAAATCTCCTGGGTGACACGTGCCACTGCACTGTCGTATCCAGGGAGATTGGGGTATGGGCTCAAGAATTCCCCCTTCCTCTCGTACGCCCTTCATGGCTCGTACGAGTCTCGGGTGATACGAATTTTTCTTTGATCCCGACCAAGGCCCATTGACTTGCTATGCAATGAAGTATGAATGTTGCAAACTTATTTTCACCTCGCGATGTTTAATACGAACGTACAGTGCCACGCAGGTACGAATTTCATGAGAAGAGTAGGTTAAAAGGACGTCTTTTGTCCCACAAAAATAATCGTCATCTATTTTGCGTTCCTTTCCTTGCATTATCGCTGCGAGCCCAGTAGTATCAGGTCACGAATTACATGCGCGTTATCAATGTTACACAGCATTTCTGATAGTAAAGTGTCCAGCACAGGGTTTTTAAGAAAGGAAGCTCAGACAAGCCAAATGACGATTGTTGTTGTGCGATAAGAAAACGCCGATTTTGCTCAATTTCTTTTTCTCTTTTTTTAGCGTGGGCAAGCCCGTCACTCGTTACAGCCTCCAAGATTGTGCTCGAAAATCTTGAAGACCGTATGATATGGTGATGCATGGTAAACGGGTGATGGTGTCGTAGCGCTCGATTCGTGCTTGTTTAGACGTTGATGTAAGCCATGTCCTCGCGCATCAGGCATCCTGTGAAAGGTGGATGACGAGGCCCGCACGAGATAGACCTTACAACGTCAACATGGGTGGTTGTTGGGGACGGGCACAGCTTCCAGCCCTTCGATCATGACGGCTGAAGCCCATCATCGCGATGCGAAAATAACAAATGACAGCGGTTCGAAAAAAAAAATTATCTCCTTTAACTATATACAGCACGGGCAAAGCGTTCATTCGTATGAGTAAGTATAATCTTTCACGAGACCAAAAACGAAAACACCATGCTTGCTGCGAGAAGACGCATATACACCAGAACACAGCGAGCTCTGAGCGTGCTGCCATATTGAAAAGCGCGTCGCGCCATCTGTTGCAAGCGCGGCGAAGCAACACCTAGGCACTGCCACGCGAGCAGACGCTCCACAAATCAAACGCGAAACTGACCAACCCGAGTCCGGCTTTAAGGATGTTACGCGCTCTTCCCTCCTTGAATTTTGTGCTTATTTCGTGCGAAACGTCCAGGAGACCTCCATCGACAGTCCTGAAAGTTACAGCACGTGCATTGCAGACTACGGAAGCAACTTCATCGGGTACGTACTATTGCGATTGAAAGAAACGCGAACAGTGTTGTTTTCGACTCAATTGCCCTGCGGCATGCCTTGGCTGTGGCAAGGCAGAATTGGTGCTGTAAGTTGGCGTCAACGTAGCTCTAGAATTTCGCTTCAACTTGCGCTCACCCACTGCATGTTTTATTGTGTTTATCATTTGCCACTCATGCCGGGCACTGGGAACACAGACGCGGTGTGAAAGTGCCAACCAGAATAAGATTTAAAACACGGTGGCGCCAACCGAAAGCACAGATTCACCTAGTGAGTCAAGGCACGCCGCAGTTCGACTGAGTCGAAAGCTATGCTTTTCGCGCCGTTCACGTCTTGCATCGCTATAGTACACCGTTACAGTTGTATAGGTGCGCGGTGCTTGCACCCAAGCGTGAGTCGTAATTAAACTATTACTGGCGTGCAGCCTGCGGAAGAGTATGGCAATGATTTGGCGCCCCATACTATACAGGCATACTGCATGCAAATCGCTTCTGTTAAGCGGAACAGCTGGCGTCGCGCTAGAGTAAACGCAATAATTGTATTTACTCACACACTTTTGCTGGACTTGTAGTTTTTCCTGCCACTTGTGATTATATCCACTGGCGGCGGAGCTCGGCGTTTTATTTTGCGGATGGAAATCTGTGCAATCGGAAACCAACGCGCCGGCACGGTTGCCGCATCGTGTTGGGATTTTCACAGACAGTTCTGAGTAATATCTTACTCTTGCGCTAGTTGTTTTTGATGCATCCAAAGACGGCGCAGTGGTACCCAGAAGACTTATATTATAAGATGGCGCAGCGTGAACACGCGCTTTTTTTTTTTTACATTTTAAAGTCCCACAGCCACTGCTTTCCATGCTAGCGAGGCACGCCTTGGCAGTTCAAAGCAAATTATGGCGTCAGTGGGAGCAATAGTATACCGCCGAAGACGCCTGGATGCGAGCTAGGCGTGCTCAGGCTCGTCTATATTGTAGGCGAGAAAACGCACGAAAAGAAAATGTGCATGGGAAGGGGGTGGAGGGAGGCCACCTTGAAGTTTCCGCGCCCTTCGCCGTGACGTCACTTTCTAATCAATGAAAATGAAGGACATTGTCCCTTTATGGAGACGTAGACTTGACTCACCAAGTTTCAGGATATTTTGTCATGCCAATGGGGCCAAAATACGCTTGGAAATCAGTGGCAACACACGGGGAGATTACGCCTTTACATTTAATTTTAAAATGACATTTTTTACCCTAATTTTCCCCACTTTTAATAAACCTATGATGGTGAAGTTAAAGCCATTAGTGCTCTCAAAGTTAAAGTTATCAATCTAAACCAGTTCGTTGTTACTGTGTAGTGTCATCAGCGCTTGCTAAGTTACTTTCGCCGCAGTAATGTAATGTCATGCAGAAAAGCCTATTAAGAATAAAAAGGGGCTATTAGCGGTCACAACTCACAGCCCTGGTTTATTAAAAACACGCGCACGAGCCGTATATTTTCGAGTGCATGTATGATCACTGATGCCTAAACTTCACTGGATTAAAGAACCCCAGGTGGTCGAAATTTCCGGAGCCTTCCACTACGGCGTCTCTCAAATTCATATGGTGGTTGTGAGATGTTAACCCCCATATATCAATGATTGAACTTCACTGGAAATCATTCAGAGGTGTTCGTGACGTTTCTAGGGCTCTTTATCACATGTTAATTTTTAATATTTTCTCGTGATAGGAGTTTTGGATGATACGTATATTTTCCGTGACTCCGCGATATTCGTATCACCAAGGTTTCATTGTATGACGTCATGGTGTTGGGTGTGGGAATTTCAAGGTGGCGTCACCGCCCGTATTTTCTTATAGCGCGCCTTCTCTCTCTTCTTGCTGCAAGCATAGCCATCTTGGTATCGTGAGGGAGTAATTTACGAACATTAGACATATAGCTTATTTTTCTTCAGTGTCCTTTTATGGAAATGAGATTGTTCGCCACAAGTGATAGAACAAAAAAAGAAAATAGCATCATATAATTGAAGAGCTCGCCCCACTGCGGTGGTCTAGTGGCTAAGGTACTCGGCCGATGACCCGCAGGTCACGGGATCGAATCCCGGCTGCGGCGGCTGCATTTTCGATGGAGGCGAAAATACAGTAGAAATTTCCCGAGCCCTCCACTACGGCGTCTCTCATAATTATATGGTGGTATTGGGACGTTAATCTCCACATATCTATATCGAAGAGCGCGATACAATTGTGCAGCGATGACACAGCAAACCTAAAACGCTTTGTTTCAGAAGCAGAGTCAATTCGCACGTGCTTGACAACAGAACAGTTTTGTCTCGCCTCATCAGACAGTGTAATTCTTCACCACAAGGAATCGACGCGCGACAGCGTGATTCATTCCCGTCAAGACTTCCTTGCTGTGATGCGGGTGCGCCGGTCGTTCACACAGCGGTGACGCCATCGGGAACTGCACGGCAGAGCAGTCGCTTGGCTGGCGGTGCTTGGACGGCACTGGCGTTTCGTGCTGGCGGAGATCTCGGAACATGCCGGGACTGCATGTGATTCAGAAATGACGTGATGTTTTTATATGATAGGTGACGCACGATCGTGCATAACATGGCCGTTACATGTGGTCACAGGTGCACTCGGGGTTGTCAAATCAAGACGCTAAGTAGGACTAGTTAATTGAAGTTCATTTCATTGACGCAGCCCGTTTTATTAGACAAGGCACGAGAAGAGCAGTGTGAAGTAAATAATAGTACATGGGGTTTTACCCGAAAGCTACGATATCGTCGATATGGTTACTAGAGACGTCGTGTGGAAAGATTAGGAAACTTTGATCGTCTGGAGTTACTTAAAGTGCACTGACATCGCACAGGGCCCCTGCCATTTCTCTTCCATCAAAATGTGGCCGGGATCGAACCCGTGACCTTCGGGTCAGCAGCCGAGTACCCTAGCCACTATAATACACTGTGGCTCAGAGGGCAAAGTAAGGCCTCTGCAACTTCGGTACTGGGAGCTTCGGGACAAAGTGTAGGGACCTTATATTGCAAAGGACTATAAGCGCGCGTAGGGTTCCCCATTAAAGAGAGCAATGCCACGGCCGCTGGATGAAAAAGCGCACTCGTGAGCTCTTTCATCCAGTGGCCGTGGCAATGCCTCACCAACAGCCCCCCCCCCCCCCCACCTTCCGAACTAGTTCGAGTCCAAGAGAAATCAAGCTTTGCAGCGGATGCAAGAATGAAAATGAAGTGCTGACATTCTTCTTGCAACGGCCTGCCTTCGGTCCTCAGCTTTCCAGAGGTAAAAATTAAAACTAAACAGATCTTGGAATGCGACATCACTGATGCTCGGCCAATATTATCGTCAAAAGTCTTCATGGCTCAGGGGCGGATCCAGCCGCTAATTTTAGGGGGAGTGGGGGGCTTGCCTTATGTAACATTGGAGAGGGGGGCGTGGTACTGACCTTTTGTTTTTACTTGACAAAAAACCTTCATAGCATAAATACTGTCAATGTGTGCTGACAGTGGTTTCACTAATTTGTCCTAATTGGTATAGGAGGTGGACTACAAGCACCGATGTAAGGGGGGGGTGGGGGTGCTGACACAGACTTCTGGGGACCGATCGGCCCTACCACTCCCTCGGGATCCGCCACTGATGGCCTTGCAGTTCAATGACAGGCTGAGTAAAGGTATATGGTAAAAATATACGTGGCGGCCGCCTCAGCTAATTAGAGGAGAGGAACCTCCCCTCCCCCCCCCCCCGCTTCTCTGGTACGCAAGCCTGTGGGTGTTACCAAAGGAGCATCTCAAGCGCACGGAAAGCGCAGAACAGAGGTTATTCATTCTGCGTGCATTTTCGAGCGCCAAGGAAAGTCCCGTGGCCAATCGTGCATTTTTTGGTTTTTCGATGTTCTGTCTCATTCCGGTGAAATTCTTTCCGGGAGCATTTTCGACCACAAAGGCAATTAGTGCCGGAAGTCATGGATCGTTTTCCTATGTTTTATTTCGGCAATAAACTCACTTCGTCATACGTCAATAAAATTTTGAGGGCACATCCACGACCAAAAAAGTAAGACTTTGTAAATCTTGAAATTTCTCGGCTCTATGTTTCGTTGCATTTCGATAAAATTCTTTCTGGGTGCATTCTCGACCACAGAGGTATAGCCTTTGTAAATGCTATATTTTTGGGTTTTTCATTGCTTTGTCGCACTTCGATGAAATTCTTTTCGCTTAAAAAAGTAAGCTTGTAGCCTTCGTAAATATATTGGATCCTTTCGTTGTTCCATGATACGTCGTATACTTCAATAAGACTATTTCTGGGTGCGTTCACGACCAAAGAGGTAAGCCTATAGTCTTTTTAATATCAGTTCCATGTTTAATCTGATTTCGATAAAAATTTCTGGGTGCATTCTCGACCAAAAAGTTGAGGCTCTATATAGTTGAGCATTTGTAAGTGATGGATTTTTCTGTTTTATTTTTTTCGTGTTTTGTTGCATGCACTTCAATAAAATTATTTCTGGGTACGTTTTCGACCAGAAAGAGGCCTTTGTAGTTGTTGTTTTCTTATAATTTTTCAGTTTCGTGTTATTCAGACAAGGTTCGTTCTGGGTGAACTTCTCATACTTTATTGCAGGAAATTTTTCGTGAATTGTTTTATGGAACTGCAACAATAATTCCAAATTTCGGAAAATGATTGGAGATTACAGAGGCCTTCTCTTCGGTCAATAATGTCAAAAACATATCTGTGAAGTGACACGTGTACACACGCTTCGACAGCGGGTACACAACCCCAACAATTAATGAACATCTCTATGAGCCGCAATAAGGGCCAAATTGTAAACATCGTCGCATGTGCTGTTCCAGTATATCAGAGTGGATAAAGTTTTCAGTTTGTAACTGAAATGAGGGAGGGGGAATTGTCGATTCACGATGCTGGCATCACTGCAACAAATAAATGTTGTAAACCTCCATTAATTTCTTTTTTATGTTACGTCAGAATTTGATAATATTATTACGGGTTTGGTGACTTCTGTACAAAATGCATTTACAGAGGAAAAACCACAGGCAAGAGTCACAATGGCTGATTGGCACACTCGCGCGCCTTTCAGCTGCTTGTGTCCTTCCTTTTCCTTTACATGCGTCTCCGTAACAGGACCCCCGGGCGTTGGAACACCGTCTCGGCGCGAGTCCGGAGAAGAGGCAAGGTGGTTTCAAATGGCAATATGGGGTCGCGAGCATACAAAAGATAAAATGGTGAGAATCTTGTGGTGTCATGTCGAGAGGAATTATATTCGAAAGTCACATAGGCCAACACGATGTCCCAGTCACGATGATCATCGGAGACGTACATCGAAATCACCTCTGGGGGCGTGCGGTTGAGACGTTCATTTAGGCCATTTATAGCTTGTGGGTGGTAGGCGGTAGATAGCTTATGCGCTGTGGCCCACGATCGAAGGAGGTCGTCGACAACTTTGGACAAGAAAGAGCGGCCGCGGTCCGTAAATAGCCGTCGGGGTGCACCATGGTGTAAGATGACGCCATGAAAAAGAAAATCCGTGACGTCAGTGGCGCAACTGGTTGGCATGACTTTTGTTATCGCGTAACGGGTCACATAATCTGTGGCGACGGCGAACCATTTATTTCCCAGTGTCATCGTCGGAAAAGGGCCAAGAAGGTCGAGTCCCATGCGATGAAATGGTTCAGAGGTTCAGAGGGGACTTCAATTGGTTGAAGATATCCAGCTGGCAGCAAAGAAGGTCTTTTTCGGCACTGGCAGAGGTCGCAAGTGGCGACATATCGACTCACACTGCGGTGCAGTCCTGGCCAGAAAAATCGACTTCGCAAGCGGTCGTGCATATGTGCGAGAAACAACGAGGTGTCCCGCTGTTGGTGCGTCGTGAAGTTGTTCAAGTATGGCAGGCCGTAGATGACGAGGAATGACAAGCAGAAGCTCAGAGCCTTCATTGCTGACGTTGCAGCGGTAGAGGATGTTATCATGCAGCACGAACATACGGGATTCAGTGTCATGGCTGGCAGACTGGATGGCGTCGATGATAGTGCGCGCTGACTCATCCCGTCGTTGTTCAATGCGCATATCGCCGATGTCAGTAAACGCCACTACGCTGCTCTCCAGGTCAGGTCAGACTTGTAGCTGACGCTAAACGAAAATTCCTGGAGCCTCAGAGCCCAGTGACCCCGACGCCCAGTCGGGTACTTCAGAGAAGTCAGCCATTAGAGGGTGTGGTGGTCCGTAACGACGGAGAATATGCGACCATATAAATATGGCCGGAACTTGGCGATGGCATAAACTAAAGCTAAGCACTCTCTCTCGGTGATGGAATAATTCCTATCAGGGGGGAAAGCAGGCGACTGGCGTAAGCTATCACGCACTGTCTGCCGTGGTGCCACTGAGCGAGAACTGCGCCAATACCGTGGCCACTGGCGTCGGTGCGAACTTCTGTGGCAGCAGAAGGATTAAAGTGGGCAAGTATGGGGGCGTAGTTAAGTAGCCGATGAGAGCGGTGAACGCTTGAGCCTGCTCAGGGTCCCATGAGAATGTGGTATCTTTCTTCAGCAAATCTGTGAGTGGCCTGGCAACGTCGGCGAAGTTTTTCACAAAACGTCGAAAGTACGAACATAAGCCGATGAAGCTCCGGACGTCGAATGTAGAACGGGGCACGGGAAAGCTACGGACGGCGCGGATCTTTTCGTGATCTGGTTGGACGCCATCGGTGTTTACAAGATGGCCCTGAACGGCAATCTGACGGCGGCCAAATTGACATTTCTCGGAATTGAGTTGTTGCCCAGCTGTTCTGAAGGCTGCGAGAATTGCACCGAGACGGGTCAGGTGGCTATCGAAAGTAGATGAAAAGACTATCACATTGTCTAGGTAACAGAGACAAGTAGACCCCTTATAACCACGCAGGAGAGAGTCCATCATTCGTTCGAATGTGGCAGGGGCGTTACATAGTCCAAAAGGCATGACAAACTAGTATAAACCATCCGGTGTAATGAAGGCCGTCTTCTCGCGGTCCATCTCATCGACAGAAATCTGCCAGTAGCCAAACCAAAGATCAATGGACGAGAAGTATGTAGCGCCGTGCAGGCAGTCCAACGTGTCATCGATGCGTGGGAGCGGGTATACGTCTTTTCGCGTGATTTGTTGAGGTGGTAATAGTCAATGAAGAAACGCCAGGTACCGTCCTCTTTTTTTTTTCACAGGGACGACAGGGGAGGCCCAAGAGCTACTTGATGGTTCTATGACACCTTTGTTGAGCATTTTGTCAACTTCCGCTTGGATAACTCTGCGCTCTGTGTGGGAGACACGATAGGGGCGTCGGCGAATAGGACTGTCGTCACCAGTGTTTATACGGTGCTGAATGGTGTATGTTTGCCCTAGAGGTGTGTCGTCGAAATAAAAAATGTCGGTATATGACGCAAGAAGGCTATGGATGTCGTTGGCTTGCGCAGGATTGAGGTCGGGCGCAATCATCTTCGAGAAACGATTTGGCACAGAACAGGTGCTGTTAGCTACAGGAGACTGAAGTAAATCAATCTCGGTGGTGAGAGCCGCTATTTCGAATTCGTCAGCATCATTAGATACGCTGGCCAACAACATGCCACGAGGAAGCACTTGAGGGCACAAGCTGAAATTGAGAAGTGGGAGTGAGGTACAGTTGTCAGTGACAGTGACAAGCGTATGGGGAATGGCGATGTTGCGGCTTAAAAGGACGTCGGCGAGAGGAAGGAGGACGTGTTGACCGTCGGGAACCTGTGGCTGTGCGGCCAGAACGACGTAGGTGGCTGCATGAGATGACAGTCGCACATTCTGAAGAGAGCACAGGCGCGGTGGGGCAGTGTGGGGTTCAGGGACTATCTGAGGCAGCTCTAGCTGAAGGACGGCGGTGGCACAGTCGATAAGAGCAGAATGATTCGACTAGAAGTCCAGGCTTAGGATAACGTCATAAGGGCAGTGGTCAATCGCGGCTAAAATAAGTAGCCCCGCCGCGGTGGTCTAGTGGCTAAGGTACTCGGCTGCTGACCCGCAGGTCGCGGGTTCAAATCCCGGCTGAGGCGGCTGCATTTTCGATGGAGGCGGAAATGTTGTAGGCCCGTGTACTCAGATTTGGGTGCACGTTAAAGAACCCCAGGTGGTCAAAATTTCCGGAGCCCTCCACTACGGCGTCTCTCATAATCATATAGTGGTTTTGGGACGTTAAACCCCACATATCAATCAATCAAAATAAGTAGTGCGGTCCTTTATACTTACGCGGGCAGTGCACTGACCGAGAACCATCGACGTGCCGCCATCTGCCCCACGGAGCACTTGTGCAGCCACTGCAGTCAGAACTTTCTTTAAACGTGTGCGTAGGCTTGAACTCATGACCGAAATGCTTGCGCCGGTGTCTACAAGTGCTTGTACAGGTACGCCGTCCACTTCAACGTCTATTACACTTCGTCTGGTGGGAATGGAAAGAGGATTTGCCGCGGAAGTCGTCAATGCAGCACAATCTCCAGCGGCTGCATTTCTCCGTTTTCCGAGACGATGCGGCCGGAAGCCACAGGGGATGAGAAGCGCCGTGGCTGCGGCGAACGGGACGATGGGTGACGTATTTGCGACGAACGAGACTGGTGTCCACGTGGTGAAGGCGAGCGGCTGTGCCAAATGTTCAGGAATGGTCAACGGCATTTGACTCTTGGGCAGGTGAAAAGGTGTAGGTGGTACCGTCGAAACGGGTCATATTGGTCGTTGCACGAGGTGCCTACGACCATGTCTTGCGGCAGTAACAAGCAATATGTCCGACGCAGTGGCAGTTGAAACATATAGGGCGGTCATCTGCAGTTCGCCACTCAGCCGGGTTGCGAGTGCGTGGAGAAAACCGTCGGTCTGAGGAGGGCATCGCGAAAGGGCGTTCGCTGACTCTGGGTGCGGTGACATGGCACACGGAATGCACTCCGATGCTTTCAAGCTCCTGGCGCACCATGGTTTGAGCAAGAGGAACAGTAACAGGAGTGGTATCGGTACTGCGCGAATAGAACACCAAGGGCGCCATTGCTTCCAATTCGCGACGAACAATGCGTGTCAGGTCTCCCGGTGGCGACGGACGTCGTGGTGTGGACTGGCAAGTCGGTGTTGCAGTGGTGTTTGGAAGTCGGACGAATGTTTGCAAAATGCGGCGACTTTTGACTCGCTCAAACTGACGACACTCTTTGATGATAGCATCCATGGTGGAACAGCCCTTGCACATCAGGAGATTGAACGCGTCGTCGGCAATCCCTTTCAGGACATGCCCGACCTTAAGTCACCTTCTGTCATGTCGCTTTTGGCCTTTCGGCAGAGGGCCAGCACGTCTTGAATGTACGCGAGGTACGAGTCCGAGGAGGATTGGGCATGGCAGGCCAATTTCTTTTTGGCGGCGATCTTACGACTGACGGTTTTGCCAAACTCCTCATTAGTCCCAGCTTGTGAGTTCTTCTTCATTGTTTTCATACCACACCTCGGCCATGCCTCTCAAGTAAAACAGCACAATAGCCAACTGAAGAGTGGGATCCCATCTGTTCGGCACACTCACTTGTTCGAACATGGCCATCCAATCGTCAACGTCGACGCCATTGGTCCCGTAGAATGTACCGAGATCCTTAAGTGGCGTGAAAACGTATGGTTGCGACGCCGTGTTCATCGGAGACGCTGACGTTGATGCGGAGGGGTCATCATTGGCCGCGGCTGGAAAACCGATGTGACGTCCGCTGCGGAGCTCCGTTGCCTGATGGTTTCCCGGCACCTCGACCAATATATTACGGGGTTGGTGACTTTTGTACAAAATGAATTTACAGAGGAAAAACCACAGGCAAGAGTCACAATTACTGATTGGCACACTCGCGCGCCTGTCAGCTGCTTGTGTGCTTCCTTTACTTCATCTCAGTAACAATATTAATATATCTGGTGTTGTTTGCCCATACCCTCACCGCAGTGGTGACGCAGGGGCATAGCCAGAAGTTTTTTGACTCGCACCTTGTCGGTGTCGCTGGTCATGTCTTCCACTTCTAACGGTTGCGTTCGGCTTCCCTGGCTCGGGCCTCGTCGGCGTCGACGTCGCCATTCGCGAACGCTATCGGCTTCGCTAACCCTCGCAACACTGGCGACAGCCAGGAAAGGTACGCGGACACTAGCGGGAAGCATGCCGCGATGGTGTACAACCTGTCGGCGCGATCGCGCTGCATGCAGAGACGCGCTGTCCACATCAACGTTACTTGAACCAGGTAACGTTGGTGCACATTGTCGGCGCCGCTATATTCTCGAGGCGCACGCAGCGCACACACTCGCTGGCTCGCGGCTTCTTCTCGCCGACAGACGGAGAGAGGTGGCAGGGGTGAAACGAAGTCCATGTGGTGGTGGTGGTAGTAGTTAGAAGGTGAGAAAAGGCACCTAACTTCTGCAACCCGGTCGGGAGCACGGCGCAGTGCCTGATGTTAGAAGTGGGCTCGAGTACATTCTAGTGTCATTAAAGCTAGAGCGTTGCGAGTGGTGGAAACGGTGAAGCGACAGAGAGAGCTGACACGTGGCGAGGTGCTGCAGGCGAGGAAAAGAGACGTCACCGCGCACTGCTAGGAGGGCGTGAGCTACTTGACACCGCTTCATTACCTGCGGCGAGGGGGGAGTGGTGCGGACGGAGGGACAGCGTTACACAGGCTAGTGAAAAAGCTGCTTCGCATCTAAAAAAAGTAAACAAAGCTTTCGCTGTCAGGAGTCATTCGGTGAGCTTCTTGCATCGGAGTTAATGTAACGAGAAAATTTCGCTAAGGAAAGAATAGTGTGTTTAAAATATTTCAAAAACAAAGCGCTATAAAAATCACACGCAGTAGTCAATGAAAAACGTGATGGTAGAGTATGGAAGCATAAATCGCGTAATAAGCCAGCTTGTGCTAGGCGACAGAAACAGCAAATGTTAGAATACCGTGCAAACGTAGTTGTTATAATGGGTTTAAGTTGTATTTGGTGATCGCTAATGCACTTTTACGCATACAGGATGTTATGCTTGTTTGGCCTAGCTTGACGGCATGAGTAATAGCGGCTGGCAACCATGTTAATGCAGTGTCAGGTTGTCTGGTTTTGTTCCAAATGTTTTTTCGGTGGCTTCGTTGTGATCACCGAGCGCTAGCGTACTCTAGCTTAATGTAATCAAATGGCGGAGAGGTTCTCTCGGTTTCACGAGGTTCGAGACTATCAGGTATCTGAATTTATCACTCTGCAAGTGTGCTCGCAGTTGTGGTGTTGCTTGGCGAGTTCTTAGAAATCTCTGATCTTTATGTGGTCTAAGCCTAAGGGGCCTCTGGCTGCGTTGATAACAGCAGGGTAGCATCCAGCGTTCGCTATAAATATTAACTTCGCTATTTATTAAGCACAGTTAATTAGGCGAGCTTTTTTATATTTATACTGCTTCAATTTTTTTCTTATTTCTTAAAGATTAGACGTCGCGCAGCAACGCCCAGCATCACCGCGCAGGTGCTGGAGTGTGTTTGGATGCCGTGCAAGTGGTTTTGTTTGTCGCAGACGTGCCTTTTGACAGCGCAAGCCACTTGCTTGCACATTGACGCGTTTGTAACCTGTCCCAGGTAATCTTGTCTTCTGCAAACCGCCGTTTCTGTGGGATTACTTTAGCTGCTCGAGTTTTGGGCCCATGGACTGGTCGTAACGTGCTGTATTATGCGAAACTGAAGTTGTTTACGTCACAGCTAATACCGTGTCGCGTGTATTTACCGTGTTTTAACAAGTTTAACAATTTCAAGCCTGTGTTAATCACTGGCGCTGCGGTGCACGTAAATTTTATTGTCTGGTTTATGTCGCTCGGCATTCACCTACGCTTCTGCATTTTCCACATGAACGGGAAAACGCTGTCATTTACGGCACGATAATTCGGTAAAGGGCGCGTCCTGCGGTCTGGTATATCTGTCTCGACAACTTCATCTCATCTCCCAACTCCCGAAGAGCGTTTGTGTTTCCGATTTCGGTTTCGTTTTTCTGGAGTCCCTCTCAGATGTGACAGTGCTTATTCTTGAACGCGTCATTGGATGCTAAAGAAATATATAGTGGTCTTTTGTGCACTATTCACAAGTATGCCTTTGATTGCGCCTAGAAGATAAGTTCCCTTACAAATGTTACCAGCCCGTAAAGGAAGATCGTTAATTATTCAGCAACAGCGAACGCACAGCCGATATCTCCCAAGTTGTTGAAAGTTCGGGTTTAGGGGGCTTGCAAAACACCCTAGTTAGACCTGCCGTGGTGGTCTAGTTACGGTTCGTGAATGTTGAGTCGAAGGTCGCGGGATCGAATCCCAGCCGCCGTGACAACGTATCGGTTGAGGCAAAATGCTAAAAAAAACGTGTACTTAGAATTACGTGCGCATCACAAAAACCGAGGTAGTCGAAAATTTCAAAGCCCCATGGCATCTCTGAAAATCATACATAGATTGTTGGGGTGTAAAACCTGAACGAAGTAACATTTTCTCTATTCTTGTGTACATAATAACTTCTTGCGAGCACCAATTTCTCTTGCAGGCCTCCTTGATTTGGCTGCATTTTTTGTACGTAGTTCACGAAAGTATCTTGCCAGTGCCACACCAGCTTCTCTAGTGTTAGTGCAGCATGACACTAGCGGTTTCGGTGCAGCGGTTGAATCGAGGGCAAAAAGTGCAGTTAGACCTTTTACCTTGCATCACTTGCATGAGATGAGAACTCGCGGGAAGCTAGTGCTGATGTAGTCGTGCAGCATGGCGTCGAATCGAGTGGATAAGTGCAGGCGGCATGAGCTGCACTAACCAAATCAAGGGCCAAAGCTCAGCTCTCGTTAACTAGGGCAGAAAGTGTAGGCAAATCAAGAAGACCTTGTATACCATAAGAAATTGAAGGGGCAGAATGACCTGTTCACAGATTTACGACTCTCATGTGAAGCGCTATCAGCATCCCCAGAGGGCTGATGGTAGGTTTTGGAGTGATAAGGAAGTAAATTGATTCACAGGACAAATAATGGGGCATTAAACTGAATGATTGGTGACTCCTCAGTGCTAGCTCATTAGATTTTGAGCATGCATTCTTGACCTCTTGTGAACTAGAAGACATGTGGAAGGGTGCACCAAACTTGAATGGCATATTTTGCAGAACCAAAACATATGCTACTGAACAGTAAGCTTTAAATGTGGCCATTAATTTTCAATGTGCTGTGTGGGTGCCACTAATTGCAGTGACATAAGCGAACTATCCCCCTTTTTTTTTTCTCTTTCAGGGTAAAGGAGTTGACGTCTATGATGACAACCTCATCGAGCTCGAGCAGTCTTCTCTTGCTGAGCCAATTACACAGGTAAAAAGCTAGTTCCTTGGGATCAGTGTCCTCAGTTACGAAACTGAAGGAGTAGCACTCAGAGTCTTGCTTATGCTCCGAAACTATTAGGTAAGGATCGTTGTAGCCCGCAGCAATGACCCAAGAACTGCACTGTTAAACCAGGAATGCATGACTCTGAGCTCGTGAAGACTTTGGGTCTCATATATCCGCATTAAACAATGGTGTAACAGCTCTTTTACTTAAAGGGATACTGAAGGCAAATAGGAACTCGGTGTGCCATTAAAATGCCAATAAAGAAACCCTGGCTTGCCTCATGTGAAGAATGTGCTTAAGAAGAAATTTCCTTTGAAGAGTCGTACTGCTGGCCCATTCCAAACTGCTCGTCTCCTAGCCAGGAGTATGATATTTCGGGCACGATCGCGGCCTTTTTTTTTCCAACATGTGGCACTGCAGTCACTTGTCTGAGATGTGCCTTAAGCACGAGAGCCGTCCAGAAATAAGGTTAGACATCACATGCTTGTGGCTTTTTACTTAACATTTATGTCGTGACACTGTGAACTAGTAGTGTAGTTAGAAAGTCCTGCTTATCCCCACAGAGGTCCTGTGCATCTCTTTTTTTTTTCAATAAAAGGCTTTCCATCCATCCACCCTTCCAACATTTATGTTGAGAGCTGCATTTGAGCAGAAGCACTGATGTGCTGGATGTTACTATAATTATAACATAAGTAAAAATGTGAGCCTTGCCTACAGAACCACGGTGTGCCTGCCCTTCACCTATGACAGACTGTTTTGTTAACTTTTTTCTGCTTAAATTGTAAGTACTCTTTCTCAACTAGTGCAAATATTATACATAAGAGTTAAAGGCTGTTGTTGCTGTCTAAAATAGTACGTTTGGCTCAATAGCGATGTCAGAGTCTCTTACAAAATTTACCATGACATTCAAGTTTCTGACCTAAAGGAGCGAGACAAATGCTTGTCTGTAGAAGAAAGTAGACTTCTTAAAACACTCAACTTTGCATCACAAAAATGAGTAAGTGCTACTAAAAATGGAGTCTTAGCGCAAATGCTTTGAGGTGAGGATCACAATGGCTGTGGGCGAAGCTGAAGTTTTTAAATGTGGAGCATTTTTTAGTCTCACGATGTCACGCGGAGGCAGGGCCGTCCATACTCCCACTGTGCTTGCTCGTGTCTCGTGCCGCCCAGGAAGACACCCGCAAAACTGTCGCTCCCTTCCCCCTCTCTCGCCTCACAAGGCCAACCTGAAATGATCAGTTTAATTACTGAGTGGTTGTGTACCAGTGATAGAATTATGCTGAAAAGCTGCTACGTCATCAGGCTAGTAATAGTAATAACTGGGATTGCATTTTGTGTACTTCATTTTACTGTCTCTGTTACTTAAGCGCTGTTGTCAATAATAATAATGCTCTAGATATTCTCCAGTGTTGATGTGAAGTATTCTCATTTGCCATTGGTGTCCCTTTAAGCAAGTACAGCTGTTACGCTTGATGCTTAGATGCAGTGTGCAGATCTTAATGGCCGAGAACAATCTCACAGCTTCCGTGCAAGCTTTTGTAGCATGTCTGGTTTCACCCTTGTCTTAGACACTGTGCGTGCATAGCTATTTCATGACGTCAATCCGAGCTTATTTATCTGGTTAAACCATACATTGTCAAGTGGAAGCTTCGTAATACTTTCTGCACAGTTCCTACAAGTGATGACACTGTCCATAGCTGTGTTAGGATTATTTGAGTGCTGCATTGCAGTTTTTCATGTAATTGCAAAAAGAAATTTTATAAATACTCTATATACATTGATGCAGGTACCCTAAATTCCTCTTCATCTCTCTGTAATAGCTATTCATTTCTCCTATTAATTAACCATAAAGAGGCCATGCAGCACTTCTTCAGTATAGTCAGAAAATGCTCCCAATCGGTAGGGGGGGCCTCTGAGAGCACTTGAGCTGAACATTATAGCTCATCACGAGGCCTGGAATTTACAATTAATTCTTAAAGTATGCTAGAAATCATTTCCCCTTCTTTCTACAAACATGCCTGTGCTCCCGCTCATTATCACATTGAAAGTAAGCCACACATTCAAATAAAAAGGACTCAAGGTCATAAGTTGCACGTGACATATCTTAATTACCCATGCCATCCATTCGTGCTTAGCCATGCTCATCAGAATGAGAGAAAAGAGAAAGCAGTTACAGCGTGTGAGAAATTTATGTAACTGCTCGTACTTAACCAATTCTAAAAATTTTTGTGGCGGTCGATTCACGAGGCATGGCTACTTTTGATAAGTGTTGTAGGGCCCCTTTAACATCGGTACTGTGGTTGAGATGTATGGTAGTTACAATAGTGTGAAGAGGCATGACAGGCCTAGTTCTCATTGACCTGTATGTTCACACACCTTGTTAAACTTGACTCATACCTGTGCCCTTTGCTGTGGGGTGCTTTATTGCACATTTGCGGTATGTCTTGCACATGTATATTAATGTTTGCATTCATTATCAAAGCCAACATAAGAGAAACCACGCCAGCTCTTTTTCTTCCCTTTTTTCTTTGGACTTGTTTGTAATTCAGTCCTAATGGTATTCATTAGTAATCATCTCTTGTGACAAAATGCCTTTGGTAACACATGCTGCTTATTACGGGCTGTCGTTCCTGTAAGCTGAGGCTTATCAAGTCCTATAGAAAGCTCAAATGACAAATAGGTTGCGACTTTTGAAGTTGTTTCTCGTGACGTTGAAAGCTTTGTTAGCATTTGATTGAAGCTACCCGAAAAAAATTTTTTTGAAACCTAGACACCATGAAATCCAGTCTAAGAAAGACTAAGTCTAATTAGTCCTTGACTAATTGTTTATTTCTTCCCTTCCATCATGTTTCATCTAAGAAATTGAGATAGTTAATGTCTTTGCGATTACAGTTGTAAGAAGAGGGACATGCCTGTATGCATGGCGCTTGTAATTTGCAGCGAGTTCATTTCCTGACAGTTCATATGAAAATTCGCTAGTGTCAGCTTCAGTATTAGTCGCTAGGGAATATGCCAAGGCATGTCTGCCCTTTCTTTTTCTTTTTCATTTCTTTTTTGTTATTTTCTGTAGGCACACGTGCATGCCGACAGTTTTGGCTTATTTGAATATTGTAGCATTTTTTGATTACTTCAATAATGTAACAATAGTTCTAATTACTGTTGGAAATAGCAGAAAAATGTGAATCATCAACTATTATAACCTTTAAAAACGAGTGCAGTTGACAAATAATCGACTAGCTGTGAGAAAGCACGAAGGAACACTAGTATAATATAAAAATGTGCATGTCAGTACAGTGTGGGCTCGTTACTATGCTTCAACAATTAGTATAATTACATTGCTGCATTAAGCATTGGCACAGAACCTTGTTCTTTCTTTTATATTGTGCATAAAGGCACATACATGCAAACATGTTTCTGAAACACGTGTATGTGTATCCTTGTACACTTGTTTGTGCTTGCTAGCGATGTGCATTTGCAACAGGGCGCACTGCTATTCCTTCAGGGATGGTTTACGGGCAGGTATCTCAAGCATAGCTCCTTCAAAATGCTGGCTAGTCATTGTTATTTTTTTCTCACAATTTAGTTTAGGTTGTATGCTTCAGAGCCTTGTGTGGGAGACGCCATAAATTTGCAAGACGTGCAGCTTCCATTTCTTTGAAGAACCTAAATATTTTTAGCTAACATGAGTAGTCTGATTCACAGATACTAATAGAAGATTTCAAAGAATGTTAGATTGAATTCTATTGTACTGCTTAGAGATTGGGCATGTTATGGAGTTCCGAGGTGCATAGGTTAGATTTATGCAGAGCTTTGACCCTTCTTCCCACCCTGAGCAGTAGTTACAGCATGTGAGGACGTATTTTTTTTTTTGTTTTTGCAAGGCTCTTTGCTAACTTGTACATTATAGATGGTGCAATGGAAAGGGCTACAGTCTAGCCCACCTACAATGCACCTTATAGTGTCATTCAATTTGTCAACCTAAATTAGATATTCACATCAAGCGATCTTGTAATAGATGCGTGAATATTTTGGTAGTTTTAGATCATAAAAGTAACGTGCGACTTATCAAGGTGTCTTGATGCAGCCCCATTAATACACTAGTCGCTTGTTTCAGACTCGGTCTCTACATCAAGAGGGACAGTTTCTCTTTATCCACTTGCTCCCATTCGTGCTCTTGCTTCGGCATATTCATGCCCTTGGTTGCCTTTGCCGATGCTTTTGTAGTTTATGCTTTGGATCTTGGTACTGGCAGTGTTGTGAGAGCTGTTAATGATCGGAAAACATTGGAAAGCAGTACAAAGCTACAAGCAAGCCTACGCGTGTCCTTTCCAAGGCTTCACAGTCGAAGCTAAATTTGTATGGAGTCAAGGATGCCTGGTGGCATTACCGTCAATCCAGGGAAGTTGCTTCATGGAGTTAACCAGAAAGCTAGAAAGTTGCAGTGCGAGGGTACAAGTTTAGGTGCTGAAATGCCAACTAGGCTAACTTCGTATAATTTGCAAGCTGTAAGCAGATTCATGCTGAGAGTTTTCATCGACATGAAAGAAGCTTGTCATGACTGAATTTGAAGAACAATGTTTTAAGGCTTGGTGCTAAGGCTGGGACAAACATTTTTTTTACGAGCACCTTTCCTGCTGTGAAAGTTTTTCGGCTATATTTTTAGCTTCAGCTAACTTTCGGTTGGTTGATCTCTCATGAGAAAGTTGGGCTAGTTAATTCTGTATTAAATGCATAGAAGAATTTTCAGCGAAGGAAGCAAGTACAGTCCACTTACTTCCCTCCTCAAGATAAAGCCAATAATATTGGTTGGTGCAGAGAGAACAGAAACCTATTATCATCATGAATCAGCTTCATTAATCATCAAAATCAGCATCAGCCGTCATGAAGAGGTAGAGATAGAAGGAAAAAAAAGAGGAAGGGAAAAAAGGCAGAAAAAGATAGAAAGACAATGAACAAATAGAGAGAAAAATACAGGAACGGACAAAATAATGAGGGTAAAAAGAGAGAGAAAGAGGAAGCGAGAAATAGAGAGAAAGAAAGTGAGAAATGGGAGAAAAGAAGAAACAAGGCAGGCACCCAGCTCCTCTGCACTTCCTTTGGGCTTGGCTCCACTAGCAAGAGGCTGCCTTAATTTAATTTTTTTTTTTTTTTCGCCGTAAATTCTTCTAATGCAGAGAGCCCTCTCATCAATCTACTTTTGCTCTCCGTACAACCGATTGCCCCTTACCCTGAGAGCTGTGAATGGGAAGGGAGGTGGGCCTCTCCTGGGAACTGACAGTGAGCGTGTGTGTGTGTCGCGTGTGCTCCTCGTTGCCCAACCAAGCACGCTAGTGGTGCCGGGCACGAGGTAGAGGGCCGCCACTGCTGTCTCTGCTGGTGGCCACTGCCTCGGCGTGCGGGACTACTCGCTGGGGGCGCTTGTCCGTGTTGGTTCTACTTGGCACCTCCCTCCTTTCTCTCCTCCTGCGGGGTCGCACCTCCTAGGACAATCTTGGCTACCAGCTGCTCTTGCGACATGGATGGAAATCCGGACAGGGCCTGGGAAAAAATGAGCAAGGTTGGACACTTTTGTCACTTCTTGCATCTCGTGTGTGTAGTGTACCAAATAGACTCGCGTAAACGCCTCGCACCTCGTTATCCCTTTGTGTGGAAAGTGTTGGCTCGGACTTGGTACGAATAAAAATTACGCGGCCATTTGCATGCTGGGAAAATCATCGCTACTTTTCGATAGCCCTCGTCTTCCTTCTTGAAGGTGCATTACTTTTTCTTTTTACTTATGGTAAAAATATTCATGCAACATTAAATAGAAGGGTCATAAACCACTTAAATGCTAATATAAACCAAAGAATACTTAAACATGTGGAGTTGCTTGGAAATAGAAAACAAAAATTCACTCTTTGTGAGCATGATGCTGTTTAATGTCCACCAGCCACTATCCATCTGCCAAGTTTTCTTCTGTTTTCTTGAATGATCTTGCTATGAAACTTGACCTATTGCACTCTTGTATGTTTAGTGTGGATAGTGCTGTCATGTCTTTGAGTTCACTGATGGACGACTGACAGTGTGATGCGACTAAGGTTTGGTTTCTTTATGCAAATACTGCTGTTTTTGGCTCCTTAAACCAGAGGTGTTATTGGACTATTGCGCTCTCATTATTTGGAAAAACTTTGGTAGCAGCGTTTCGTGCAGTGTTAAAGACGGGGCTGTTACGCAAGTCTATATGGTAACGTGAAGTGCCTTACGGATTGTGAACGAAATGCATGCTTATAAAGAAAATACTTGATCCTAACTATACAAAAGGTGCAAACCCTTGGCAGCCCTTTATGTCTGCCTGGTAGTTTATTGAAGAAACAGGAGTGAATGACACATTGTGGCTGTGCATTGACCCCGTTTTTGTGCATTAGTTTTAGTGGTGAGAAAGTGGAACCATACACTCTTTTTCTCCTGCATTCTTTTGTACCCCTTTCCTCTTCCCAAGTACATTACAGCAGCCTGGAGATCACTAGTAGACCTTTACCTCACTGCTTCCTGCTAATGTGCTGCTTCCTGCTAATGTGGTCGAGTCTAACCTAACCAGTTATCTCATTTTATCAAGCTTCCATTGGACTTCAGTTAAGCAATTTGGAAGGGAGTATTTCGAATGAGATGGCACAAGCATCTTATATATTTCTAATGCCTCACCACCTTCCCCACTCATCAGCTTGAGCCCTTTGTAGAAGGATAAGCTTAATTCCATCTTTTGTGACAATGATAAAAATATCAGAAGAAAGGAAGCTTCTCGGCTGTTCATAAAGCTTCAAATGTTTATAGCGTGCTAAAGCAGGGGTGCGAGAGCTGCACCAGTTGTGCCAGTTTGGTGCAGTTCATTATGCGTGCACAAAGCTGTGCCAAAATGCCAAACTGACATTAAAATTTCGGGATGAAACTTTAGCAAGAAATTGAGATTGTGTTGGTCATCTGCAGTTTGTGAATCGCCATCCAGTTCATTCTAGATTTGCAGACCCTACCCCATCATGAAAGAAAAGAAGAAAAGGTTAAGTGGTTCAAAAATTTCCTGACCATGCAGAACACTTTTCAGGACACTTTTGCCACAGTAAATTGGTGCCTTGCAGAAAAAAAAAAAAAAAACCACGAAGATTTAGAAAGGACCATTAGTACTTGCTGTCATGAGACACTGCACATTTGGTTCCTTAAAAAAGGCCTTAGCCGACGGCTAATTTAACCCTTTCGCCAAAAGTAATATGTGCCAGTTCAGTAGAAATTCTTTATTGCTTGTGTGTTCACGTGCCTTATATTTACGTGTACTAATATGATCGCTGACTTCTAAATAAATTACTGGTAGTCATTGAGAGCTGTGTATGACATTTCTGTGGCCACAAGAAGCAGTGAACAGAAACGTTTGCCAGTTTTCTTTTTCGCAACCCCCACTCTGTCATGCTTTACGTATCCCAAATTTCGAGGTCGTTAGTTTGGCAGGTCCACATTAGCATTAGCGGTGCCTGTCAAATGATTTGACGGGTGCTTGAAATGGTAATGTGGACTTTAGCATTGTTCATACCGTGAGGTGGCTCAACACATTACTTTCATTGAAATAGCTATGCTCACGTGCTCTGTGCGGGAGTGAGCTGATGTTGGATGGTTCCCACCCACACATTTGTTTTAATTTTTTTTTTCAAAGGTAAGTTTTTATTGTACTGCTTCAATTTGCATTTTGTGCTCCAAGTTTTATTTTGGCTGTTGCACCCCTGCTAAAGGTCTTGTCATAACTATTGCATTTGTGCGTAGTAACGGAGAGGTAAACCTATCTGTAGCAATCACTAATGCGAAAGCTGTGGCAGCACAAAAGTATAGAGGAAATCAAATTGTTAACCCGATAAACAAGATTGTATAAATTTACAAAATTCCGAATTATTCCTGCTAAGTTCTTTATTACAGCCAATGTTAGTTTAGACACTGTAGGCCATAGCAAAAACAAATTAGCTATGGTTACTAGTACCTGTATAAATTTACAAAATTACCAATTATTCATGTTTTCTTTATTACAGCCAATGTTAGTTCAGACACTGTAGGCTATAGCAAAAACGAATTAGTTATGGTTACTAGTAGCTTGTTCCAATGAAGTCCACTTTTTCACCTACAATGAGAAGTAATGAGCTATGCCATTCAAATTTTGCAAAGTTCACTGATGTGTTTGGTGGTGACCCAACAGTCATGCATGGTGTTATGCATTACAGGCTCTGTGTGTGGTGTTTGTCTTATAGTGCAGTTAACAATATGTAACACAAACATTGCAGCCTTGACAATCAAGTTTAGGCAGTTAATAAAATAGCATTTGCTGTCGGCAACCTTGACGTGAGTTTGTGTAATAAGATCAGAAGCCTGTAGCCATTCGTAGCAGTGTTACAGACACAATATCTTTTAGCGTTCTAATTAGGCCTCCTTGCTATCTAGGATACCATGAACTTACTGAATTTTCTCATATTAGAAGCAAACTAAGGAAACATGCAAAAATTTTGTTAATGTAAAATTTGCATGTAGTACACTATATTGCAATTTAGGCTTTGTATGTTTCTGTGAGTTACATGGTGCATGGTGTCGGGACATGCACATCAAGTTTTTAAACGTAGCAGTCAAAGTATGTGCAGAAACTGTGTAATTTTGCTAGCGTAACATAATCATGCAGCAGGGAAGACACTTTCGTTGTGAGCTTACATTTCAAGAAATACTGCGTTTTCAACTATAAAAATGCCAGTGCACACATATTTTAGGCTGCTTTTAATATGCCTAGAGTGTTCACATAATGCACACTGTTCATAATGCAGAGTGTTCATATAATGCACAAATTAATGGTAAAATTTGGTGTGCACTTAAAGTTTTAATTGCTGTCTTGTTGTGGCTGGAGCCAAATTTTTATTTAGGTGCATAGTGTAATTAGATTTCCTACGTGTTTGTACAGTGTGCATGTAAATGTAGAAACAGTATGTCAGTTTATGATGCCAGCTTGTGGCTTTGATTATGGTCACTCTTTGCTGTGCATACTCATGCATTACTTTGTTAAGTTGCATTATTAGTACTGCTATTACGACTGGTATCGACACAACAGTTACTATAGTTTACACATTGAGGAACAAAAGCAGGACATGCCTTTGTTCCCAATTTTGATATGGTTTGTGTTATTCCTTCAAGTGGCTTCAAGTAATTTCAGTGCTTCATCACTTATGTGGTTCAGCTCCAGAAAGAAACCTCGGAAATCTCGTAATGTAGTGAGCTCCCATCATGAATCCAAAGCATGCTGGTACTGAAAACTCTGGTTCTTTGCCTGCGTCGGCTGCTCTTTTGGAGCTATTGTGTTGGGCCAAAATGAGCTGGGCCTGCAGTTTCGGGATTGACTGGAGGATGTGGTTCCATCGCGGTGGCATCGCAGTAGTGTGGTGCATGCGCCTAGAGCTGGCAGCTGATGGGCGTCGACTTGAGCAATGGGCGTCGACTTGAGCAGACTTCAGCCGCTGATGCCATGCGCGTGAGGTGCCACCGGTAACCTGGTGGGTGTCACCTGGGCAGCTGCTCTCTTGGACAAGCCGGAAGGAATGTTCATCATGGGTTCCTCTGAGCAGGTGAGCTTAATGCGGCAGTTATCTTGCCCAGCATGCACATATATATAGAAAAGATTTTTCGGGGCTATATCACGAAAATCGTTGTTCTATAATAGTTAAATGTTCACCAATTTCTTGAAGATGTGAGGTCACTATGGTTACTAATAACTGAGTTGCAAAGATATATCGCAGCACCATGGCCTCTGCAATTAGCTTCAGCAGTGTGCCATTGCATTCACACGGGGAGAGCATAATGAGAGAAAGTAGTGTGACAATCAAGAGTGTTGCTGATCAGACGCAGAACTTGGGCTAAGATTGCCATCTTAGAATAAAGAGTTCAGAAAAAAAATCACCATGGCCAACTAGAGAGAAATGCGACACGCATCGTTACTCCCGCTAGCTTTGCAACGATTTCTCGCATGGCAGGCATAAACGGGCAACACAACATTACAGCCAGGCAAGCATTACAGAGCTATCTTTAATAGGGATGAATGCTATGCGTGAGACTTGGGCTATAGTCGTTGCCTCAAGGTGTGTTAAGGCATTGTCAAAATTGCACTTCTCGTGTTAATGGTGCGCTGAATGGGATGGCCATAGCAAAGGCGCACTGCCAGTGCAATTCGGAGGCAATGGTAGAGTAGAGCCCACTGTTTTTGTATCACTGGTGACACCTTGGTTCCATAGTTGGTTTCCTCCTGAGCCCACTGTTTTTGTATCACTGGTGACACCTTGGTTCCATAGTTGTTTTCTTCCTGAGTGAAGTCATTCTAATTTGCGACGCGGATGCGACTTCATAAAACAGAAGCCCTGCCAAAATGACTTGAGTACAGCAGCCAATTGCCTCCACGACTGAGAAAACAGTTTCCATTCATGTTCTATGTGATGTTCTCTGTTACTGACCCGGCTGCGGCGGCTGCATTTCCGATGGAGGCGGAAATGTCGAGGCCCGTGTGCTCAGATTTGGGTGCACGTTAAAGAACCCCAGGTGGTCAAAATTTCCGGAGCCCTCCACTACGGCGTCTCTCGTAATCATATGGTGGTTTTGGGACGTTAAACCCCACAAATCAATCAATCAATCTGTTACTGACCGTCTAGCTTATGAAATCGGCTTAGAAAGTATGTTCATTGGTACAGGCTTGTGTGCATTTGCTTTAAGGTGGAAATGCTGCCGCCTCCTGAAGTTGTAGTCTGCCTTAGCAGACAGTGCGGACATTGCGTTTCCTGCGTGCCTGTAATTGTACATAGAGATTTTTACTTTTTGCCATTATTGGAATAAGTTATCAAAAGCCGTGTATGTCACATGAATTTATTTCTGTTGCGCCTCAGGCGCACTCATGCTACAGTTTTGTAGCTTTTAGTATGGGGTCCCTTCTCCCTTTTGTATGGTAAAAATGAAGACAATTACAAATTAATGATAGCTGCTGATTAATTGATAAAGGTGCCTGTTTGACTAGACATTGAAGAAGCATTAAGACATTTTTTACCTCAGTCCTTTCTGTGGACCATGTGACATGGCTAGGTGTTTCCGGTGCAAATTATGGAAGTGTCTTTTCACATCTGATAAATCAAAGCTTGGGAAAGGTCATCGCAAAATTTACTAAGATTAAGTGTTATTATTTAGTAAAGAACAGTCTGTTGCTTTTCTGTGCCTTCTTTCATTTAGCTCTAGTGCAAGTGTAGACATGCAATTTCTCTCCTTTGTGGCAATAAATTGAAATTAGCTTGACTTTTTGGGTTCACATAACCACAATAATGAGTATGTTTTGCTTCATGTACTGTATGGTTAGGGACTGAAATGTAGACTTGTCTGATCTGCAATTTTTTTTTTTCTCCTGAATGCGAGTCTTTATAGGCATTGTGTGCATAATTAATTTTTTTCTGTGAACTAAGGTTTGTTCGTACAGTTTTTCTTGTCTTATGCATTCACTTCTAAATGTCTATATGTTGTCATGTAGCTGTAGTACTGTGTTGGTTAGATAGGTCCTTCATAGCTCTGAGTATCACATTACGTAAAAAAAAAACTTAAGAGCACATTATGACCAAATGTTGCCTCATCTTAATTTTGTTCTTTTTAAAGATAAAATCACGTCTGTGATTTAAGTCTGAAGCCAGTGATTTTGCTGTATTGTCACACTCCCATAACCAAATGCTTTGGGCTGATCATGCACCAGACCACTCATCATAGGATAAGCATGTACAAAAACAAGGATGTTTTGGTCTAGTAAAAATGCTCGAAACACTTCATGAAATAAGTGTTTACTTTTGCCCTCCCTATGCCTTTAATACAGCATACATATCTGCAGCTGATACCAGGGCATACAGATTGATGATATGCTCCTTGTCTTTGTTGTATTGTGCTTTACAGCTCAGCAATGGCTGTGCAATGCTGTAGTGGTTGTTCATTCGTTGTGTAGGTACATTCGAACCCGGCTACAACGAACGCCGCTTCAACAAAATTTCCGCTATAAGAACAAATTCACGGTTCCCTGCCAGCAGTCCATAAGAGTTAATGCATAAATATTATCGCCACATTAAACATTTTTCTTCTGCCGTCCCGCTTCAACAAAATTTCGCGATGCAATACCCGGCTCGGATATTTATTGCTATACAGGAAACCCTATCTTTAACATTCTGATGCATTTTCAAAACCTGAAAATATGTTGACAAAGTCTAAAACACGCGTTGGCACTGGCTTGCTTTCGAGCCGCAGACGATCCGAAGCTGAAGCTCAGTCGCTCAGTTCATGGTTTCCTTCACATAGCTGCCACAGCTGCTGGGTGCAACCGCGGAGCATTGCCTTTTCCGATTCCAATGCTTATCATTTTATTCGCGCTTGGCCAGTGTGGTACCTAATCAGAGCCGCTGTTCGTCCACATTATCAACCAAATCAGCTAGCCGCGAGTGATGGATGATGAAAATGACATAGAATATGGCAAAAATCACCGCTCCACAATACCCTGCCTCCATCTTTGCGTTCTCGGATACACTTTGACAGGGGACGATTGCTGGTGTTAACGTGTTAATGCAACTGTATGGTACGTTCAGCGTGGTTTTCACCATGGCCTCGCTATGCATGACTGTGAATCGCGTCGCAATGCTGCTGGGAAAAAAATAGGAAGCAGCGGACATTTTTTTTAATTTTAAGAATTAACGTTCCCTTTGTTTTGCTAGCTCAGATCAGCTATATTTTTTATTTCCATACAACTAAATTCTTGCTTCAACGAAATATTTTCCGTGCCCCGGGAGTTTCGTTGTAGCGGGGTTTGACTGCATACTTATTGGTCATAGGCTTTGCTGAAACAGTCTTCACAAAGAATGTGGAGAATAGGAATTAGGAATTTATTCAAAACAAATGGTGTGATTACTTAAATTTCGTCACAGAGGTATTAAGCTATAGCATCATGTCTGGGCCCCCTTTATCAGCTTCAGTATCTCTCTCTCTCTCACACACACACACGTACACACACACACGCACACACATAGCTATATAAGCCACTTATTTATCACTGCTTATTTATCACTGCATGTCTGAGTAGCGGAGCCTAAGCTCCGCTACTCAGACACAAGCAGTGATGGTGATTATCTACTGGGGATAAGATGAAGTGTATGCGTAATGCTCATGCTGATTTCCCCATTTGCCGAAGCAGCCAGCCTGACTGCGACTTAGACTGGGTCATCGAGACTTCGAGCGAAGGACTTGAGATGCGGAGTGGGGACTATGTCAGAACATGCGGCAACGACGGTCGACGGTCAGAACAAGCCACAACGAGAGTGACACGGTAGTTTACAGGGGATGTGTGTTCGCTAATTACGTAGGATACAAGGAATCACGACTGAAACTTTTCGCACAATCTGAGAACACGAGTCAGCATGCAAAGGAGTGCTTCATTGCCAGTATTGAAATAGACGTCGTGATGGGAGCTGTAATACCGCTGTTTGCGCTCATGATGACTAGCTTCTGTGTTGAGCCAAGCAAGTTGCAGACATTTTCAAGTCACTACATAAACTGCTCGGGTGTAGTCGTAGAATTGGTGGTCGGAGTGCTGAAGAATGAAGCATCGATCGTGAATGTTGTCGAATGCTCATAAACGAGGTAGAATAGTGAACAGCCACTAGTGCGTTGGAACGCAGTATTGTGAGCGGATGTCACAAATGACAAGGTGTCCCATTTGTTGTGAGCGGGTCCACTATACATTGATATTATGTCAGTCATTGTGGGCTGCAATCTCTCTGTGATGCCATTGGTTTGAGGGTGGTGTGCTGATATCTTGTGAACTGTGCCACAAGCTTTAAGCATTTCTTCAACAACTGTGGGCGCATGGCTATATATGATGCGGAGTGCATCATGAGGCAAGACAATGTCTTCGAGGAAGAAGGTGGCTACGTCTGTGGCAGAGCTAAATAAAGCATAGGAGAGCAGTCTCTGCGTACCGCGTGAGATGGTCGACCGCTGTCACGATCTAGCGATATCCTGCCGACGTTACGGGAAGAGGTCGAACTAGGTCCATTCCAATAATGGCTAAAAGGTTCCTCGGGACATGGTATCAGTTGTAACAAGCCAGCAGAAGGTGAAGTCAGCCACATGCACCATTGACTTAGTGCGCACGGAGAGACGTACTTGGCAACTGCAGTGGAGAGGCCCGGCCAGAAGAAGTGGCTTTCAATGCAGTGGTATGTTTTATGGAATCCCAAGTGGCCAGCAGAGGGGTTGTCATGAAAAGCAACAAGTACTTGTGTACGAAGTGAACGTGGAAGAAAGGGAACCCACCAGTGTCCATCTTCAGTGTACACGTACCGATGCAGCACATCGTTTTCAAGTTTCAATTGCCTGAGTTGCTGGCGCAACCTGGTATTAGCATGTGAAGACACTCCGCAGAGGCATTGAACAATGTGATGGCAGTAAGGATCTTGTTGTCGACAGGAGGCCAACTGAGGGTAGCAAGTCTGAGACAGTGTACTAGCAACCGATAGTTTTGATAATGTACGTAGAGGCTTAGCGTGATCAGTGGCTGGCAATGAAGAGGCTTGTTTTGAGAAGATGGCAGTGGGAGAAGGCAATAAGAGAAGGCATCCACAGCTTAGTAGTTTTTTGCCATATTTGTACACAACGTCAAATGTATACTCTTGCAGCCGAAGAAACTAGCGGCCAAGGCGTCCGGACAAATTCTTTAGTGGTGACAACCAGCACAAAACGTGGTGGTCTTTAAATACGGCAAATTGGTGTCCATAATGATATTAGCGATATTTCTGTATGACCCAAACTACAGCTAAGTACTCCTGTTCTGTAATTGAGTAGTTTTGTTCAGCATTCGTTTGTGCCTGGCTGGCTAAGCGACGACTCTCTCTCAGCCTGTTGTTTCGCATTTCGACTACTCAGATCTAAGCGATGATGATGATTATTTATAGGTAATATGATGAAGTGTACGGATAAGGCTCACAATATATATATAAACAGGGTGTCTACCAACCTGGAAAACCTGGAAAATTCGGGGAATTTGGACCCATCTGGAAAAGTCATAGAAAAGTTTAAAAATTTCTGAAAAATCTGGTCAGGCCATGGAATCTGACATCAGTTCTGTGCAACCATCACAAAAATAAGCATTACCATTGATCAAAGCTTTAAAAGTCTCTCTTCCAACTGTAACTACAGTGAGCTGCTAGAAGAGGTGTGAAAAAGAGATAGGGCATAACTGTTGCTTCTTAGTGTAAACGCGAAAGGATACGCAGACCCATGGAACACAAAGTTTGCTGACGTTTCGGCACCCGATATGGGAGAGAGCCTTGTTCACAATAAAAGCCATAAGAAAGGCATAGCATACTTAAGTACGCCTAAATACGTGACGTAAGCAGTGAGAGTACAGTGTCAGAAGCGTCCCATCACTCCTGTTCAGCGTATGTACAGTTATCTGTATCTGGATTCCAGGTGCAGTCATGATGCGAGCTTCTTTTAAATGCCATTTTATAGTTACACCTACTCGCAAATCCATTGTTGGTGGTGGTGTCTGTATCCCTACTGTGCATGCTCTGGTCTCGTGCCGCATGCTAGCGCCTCTTGCCAATTGTCGCTCCCTTCCCCCTCCCTTCTCTTGCCTTGCAAGACCGACGCAGGCAGCATCTGCTAGTAGAAACCGGCTGCTCGCGCTGCACAAGTGTTCACTGACTACCCTACATATGTCGGCACTGTATCGGCTGTTCGTGATTCAGTCAAGGGCGTCTTTACTTGGCTTTCGCTTAACTTCACGCTTTTCTTAACTCGAGTAGATGTGATGGAAGCAACAGTATCACGGCCGCTGGATAAAAAACGTGGTTTTTTTTATTCTGTGGCCGTGATAGTACCTTCAACCAGTAGTGGGGCACAACCCAACATCGATGTCCCATCACTCGTTGAAATCAATGCCTCTCCTTCATTCAATAAATACGAATAATAAAGACGAAATAACAATTAAGCATTCCCCAATGATACCCAATTACGCAACATTCACGCGATACCCCCACCACTCTGACGCATTTACTCGAGTTGTTATTATTGGTGATGCAACAGCATCATCATCAGCTACACACTTATTGCTGGTGACTCATGTTTCAAGGGTAGCACTCGTGTAACTTGGCTAAATTTCTCATTTCAGTTTGGTAGGATTTAGTAAATAAATCTGCAAATATTTTTTAACGTGATGTCACGACCACAGAAAAGTACATAAATCAAGATAACGTGCTGACATCGATGATTCATCTGTGGAATCAAGGTAGCTGTTGCACATAGATTCCTTCTTGCCACCACATATTCATACTTCGGCACTTGAAACGCTGTCCCCAGCTTTCATTGCAGCCGTCCAAAGACTTTCGTTGCACTTCAAGCGTCAGAGCCCAGACACACAAAATACAAACATGCATGTACTCGTCGGAAAAAGAAAAAAATGTTTGTAGTACCGCTCTGTTCCTGCAACATTGTCGTTACTCGTTGTCAAGGCAAGGTACACAGAATACGCGAGTAGTAGTTATTCATTAATTTTTTTTGCAGAAAAGTATATTTTATAGGTGCGCAAATAAGGCGGGGACGCAAATCAATAGTAAATGCAGCAGTCCAGGTTGAATCGGATCGAATCCAATCCACATTCTAAGCGGCGTGGGTTACAGCCATTATAGTAAACTAGATCATACTCCAGTTGCAGAATAGGCCAGGCTCCCGTCTCCTCATTTTACACGGATGCCGCAACATGGCACCACTTCTGCATTTTTTAGCAGCTTTCACTGCGATGTCGAACTATCGCAGGCTTCTTCAAACTTTCATCTGTATTACTTTTAATTGGTGTTCTGGTTCTTACAAACATCAAACAGCTGACATGCTCACTGCCTAGCTCAGGGGTTTTATTTTGGCCCGACATACATATTTTTTCACATTTACCACATGCGCCTAGTACATTCTAAGTGGGTCTGGTAAGTATGTTATTTTATATGAGGCACCAGATTTCTTTTACCACTGGAGGGTTTGTTTCCAGTGCACAGTTTTCCAAGCAGACGTGGCAATCATGGAGTTCGCTTTCAATCGTCATGGAAAACCTGGAAAAGTCGGGAATTTAGAAATATCAAATCAGTAGACACCCTGTTAAATCAAGAAGTGTTTATGTGGACTCGGTGCTTTAAATGCGTTGAGAAACGACAGACGAACGTGCGGAAATGTTTATCTTTTTTCAACGTTCCGGCAGGAGGGCCTGCCTTGGTGCCGAAACGTTGAAAAAGGATAACATTTTCTGACGTTCGTCTGTTCTTTCTCAACGCATACAAAGCACTGGTTCCACAAAATCACTTCTTAATATATATATATATATATATATATATATAGTGAGCATTATGCGTACGCTTCATCTTATCACCTGTTGATAATCATCATCATCGCTTGGGTCTGAGTGATTGCACCGCGACACAAAAGGCTGAGAGAGAGTCGATGCTTAGCCAGCCGGGCACCGCAAAAAAGGCAGCGTTACACAACAGGCCAAGACTGTTAAGCAAAATGCATTTTCCTTTCTTCTATGATAAATAATGAAATGACTGGTGGTTTGGAGCAAATGGTGTCACATTATGTGATATCTTAAAGATTGATTTTCTAGAATGTTTGTAACGTATCAAGACATCAGGGTGCAGGAGTGTAAAGATGTTAATGCTGTTTCTCTATTGGTATCATGTTATTTTTAACCTTTTGAGCTTCTGCTTAAAGCGATACTTGACTTACTAGCCATTCCAGAGGTGTTACTTGTCGGTTAAGTCATTTTCGGTGCTTTATCTGTAGTGCTCCGCTTGCATGTAAGCACAATAGCCTCCAGTGATTATTTTTCTGAGCATGGTTAATGGACTTTAATGAAACTAATGGGGGTGCGCATGCTAGTAAGTTTGCTTGTTGTGAAGTGCAGCAAGGGGCAACGCCGAACAAACTAATATGTTTAGAATGCGTTTTCTTCTTGTCCTGCCGATTCATGGTATGCAATTTACTTACTGTAACCATGCTTGCCAAAGGAAAAGTTTATTGCAATATTTTTAGGTTCACTATTGCTTCTGTTACCTAGTCTGATGCTTTAATCTCAGATGGTCGATTTTGTTAGTGTTTGCAGTTTCCCTGTGTTATATTGCAAGTTAGATGTAATGGTTTTGTAGTTTGTTACTACAGTGGACAAATGAAATTGGAGAAAGTTATGGTTAACAATAAGATAATCTCCAGTGCCTGCTTTCTGCAGTTTGTGCTTTGTCAGCACAACTTCACCTAGTGTATGCTCCAAATTTGGGGCACACATTATCCTTTGAAGGTTCCCTTACAAAGAAGTCTCTGCTTTGCATGTACTTTGTACATGCAATTGGAAAATAACTTACAGTACAGAGAAAACCCATTGCATACCTGCCAACTCTTGTGACTTGCCTGGAAGACTGCTGAAATTTGAGCAGTTGTTGTATGAATCATACAGTAATGGACATAAATCTTTCAGGAAGTAGCCCTAGCTCTATTGTGAAAATAAAAGCAGGCTGTTCTATAAACTTCTGGCCTTGGTCCATCTATTGCGAACAGAGTGCTTATGTCACTTTCACTGCAGTACGTTAGTGTCATGCGGAAAAGTCTACTAGTATCGTGACTGGGTTATCAGCTGTCATGGTTCATGGCACATTTTGTCTCTTAATTGCTTACGCATGTACACACTGTATATTTGGGAGTGTCAGTACGTCGCTGATGTTAAAATACTTTACTGACAATCATTCAAAGGTATCTATGGCATTGCTGTGGCCCAGAAAAACTAACAGAAATGGACGCACTTTTCTTTCGTCAGATCGCCCCCATTCCTCTTCTCCCCACTTTACATATTTCCAGAATTTCGATGTTGCCAGGTTAGCACGTATTATGCATCACAAGAAAGCAGAGCAACGCACAAGCTCATCAGCAGTAGAAGTTCTGGCTTCTACTGCCCTGCTAATGTATGCGCTTCTGTAAAGATAAGGGAAATTAGTCTACATGTTCTGAAAACTTGATGTAATTGGACAAAATTAAGATGTTTTGGCATTGAATGCAAGTTATGATAAGCTAGGGCATGCAAAAGCAATATGAACGTGTACGAGATTCTCTTCTAGGTAAATTATCATCTGGATTCTTGGTTTATATTGAGTGAAGTGCGTCAACTTTGTTTTGAACTTCTTAGCATTAAGCAAAATTCACATCAAACCTTGATGATGGGTTATGCATTCACTAAATTAATTCCTAGTGGCAGAAGCGTCATGTGTATGTCTTTCAGGTAATTTATTAATTTATTTGCATTCTGCTCTAATTCTAGTTGCTATCCTTAGCTGGTGTTATGGGGGGGCCTTGAATTGTATTTCTAAATCACAGTTGTCCCCTTTGCTTATGCCACACAAAAAACTAAATCACTGTACAGAAAATATATCCCATTCAAGCTTTGTTATTGAAAGGGACCTGAATGACATTGTTATTATGGTAACTATAAGCTTTAGGAATAAAAACTCAAATAAACAATTTCTTGCATTCGATTCATTTAGCAAGTGTAAATAATTGCTTTGTTTGCTAATATCAACGTTTGTATTTTTGTACATTATGTAATCATGCTCTTAATTACTGTCATGTTTATGCTTTGATTTTCATCTCACTAGCAATTCAGCACAAGACATAGTACTAGTGGTGTACACTGCCATCGTATTATGACCACTGTAATTTCTCTTAAGGGAATTCATAAATTTCAATCTACGTTGATAACTAGATGTCTTATTTCTATAGTGATTCATTATTAGAATGAGCTGCATTGTAATCGGATTAGCTGGCTGTTGTGACGACATATTTTTATTGTAAGTTAGCAAAGTACAATCATTTGCTGGTCGTTTTGTAGTGTCGATTTTCAAGTTGTTTTTTTCCCTTTTTTAACGTTGCAATTTTATTTCGTTTGAACAGGATGGGTGCCACCAAATGGGTGCTCAAGTAGAAGTTTCATCACCACCATGGAAACTGCTGGAAGAGTTGAAAAGTTCAAGCAGAGCCTCTCAGCAGTGTTCTTATCATTGACTGATTTTCTGTTGTGAATAAAAAAAGTTTTGTTGTAAACAGGGTTAAGGTGTGCTGGCTCGTTTTTCTATGCATGAAGAAACTAAACAAAGCTCACTATAACATGTCGTTTCAAATAAGTGAACAAACCAGGTATCGAGCTTTCGTTTAGTAGCCCCAAATTCTTTTCACAAGCCGCACATTTCATCTGAGTACCTTCAGCATACATGCGACAGTCTTCAGGGGTGTGTGTTTAGAACTTCATCAGCTGCTGCCGTCAATGTCACTTCATTTCTTTGACACAATTCGCTTGTCTACATCTAGGTGTTACCACTTTCATTAACCAAATAAGTTTTGCATGCTTTCATGAATAACCAGAAGGCCTTCCTTATTTGTGGTCTCATAAAAGGCTTTGCTCTTATATGCAGTCAGTAGCTAATATTAAAGATTTTTCTTTTCAGGCTGGCAGGAAGCAGGTTGTTTGAACCCAGTTTGCTGCTGCAGTAGAGAGTTTTATGGAAAGTTGATTCAAGAAAACTGTTTTGGCACTTCAAATTCTAAATCATGTAATGCTTATGGAAATTGAGAGATGTGCAGAATGTTAATGTTTGCATGTTCAGTCATATGTTACTTTTATCTTTCTAATACTGGCCACTGTGATTTGACATTTGTGTGAGCCTACCTGCGCCAAGGAAGACTGCAGGGTATGTAGTAATGCAGTACAAAAGAAGTGCATTCATCTTTTTTTCCAGGACGCACCGATCCCTTGCCTATCATCATCAAGGAAGACATCATGGGATTTGGACGAATGGAGATGGAAGTATGATACCACTAGCCATTTCCGTTTTGCTCTAGCTTAGTCCATTAATTGGCAAGGCTTATACGGATTGCATAGTTTCACAAATATTGAAAGTGTAGCGCGAACAAGCAGTGTTGAATGGCAAATGAGTCATATGTATGTCCACCAAAATGTAATTTGATTCAACACGGTAGATCAGCCACACTGCAACGTGGCACTTAAAATTAGTGCCCTGTCCGCGATCAGAAGGTCCAGAGATGATGTAGTAATGTTACCTGACGGTACACGATTTGGAACATTTTAAACAAGTTCTTTGGGAGTAGTCACTAAGCATGGTGATGCTTTATTTGTAATGATAGATAGTTGATAAAAAATGGATTTTGCTAGAGATGTTTTTTGCAGAGAGAGCATTTTGCTATTTATTGCCTTCAAGAAGTTTTATATCAAAATGTTGGCTCTGGTCACCAAGACAACAGTGGAGGACACATTGGTTATAATTGCTGTAGTGAAATCCCTTGTTCGATCACTTAGTCATCCAGCAATTCTTCGTCTCTTATTTGGCTGTAAGTTTGCCTGCAAGCCGTTTGTAGCATACATTAGCTCAAACTCCAGCATGTATTTTACTGACATTGTCAAGATGCTACCTTGACTCCTTTTTGGTTTGATGTTTGACCACTTCCAGATGGACTACGCAGAGGAGACAACGGAAAAAAGGAGAACACTGGAGATTGAGAAGGAAGAGACAGAGGAGCTCAAGCTTAAGTACAAGGTATTTGAAGTCGTTCTTCGCTGCCAAGCATTTTCCTGTTCTTATAGGTAATGAATTGCTTACCCTTTACACTTTAACTCTTCCAAGGCCGTCCAAGAGAAAGAAAAGGTAGTCCAGGAGGCCCTGGCAAGTCTGAAGGCCAATTTTTACTGTGATCTCTGTGACAAACAGTACACAAAACACCAGGAGTTTGACAACCACATCAACTCTTACGACCATGCGCACAAGCAGGTATGTTGCAAGATCTACATATGCTGTCGAAACAAATAAAATGCTGCCCGCTGCGAGAAGAAAATGAGCTAGCCACCTTTAATAACAAAAATTTTTTAAATCTAATAGGGGCCCTGCAACACTTTCTCAGTGTGGTCGGAAAATGCTGCTGATCAAAGTTGAGGCTCCTGTGAGCATGCGAGTTGAACATCACAGAGCAGCATGCGACATGTAATTTACAGTCAATTTTTAAGTCAGTTAAATATCATTTCTCTTGGCAAATGATGCCATAATCCCAAATTACAATATCATAATTTTTAAAAGTCCACAGTTATTGACTGATTTGAGCATCGTAAGCTGCATAGTTGCCACGACCACCGCAGCATGCCACCACGTGTTGCCACGACCACCGCAGCATGCCACCACGTGCTTGCACGTGCACTCGTGATCACTCTGAAAGTAAGGACATAGGTTCTTTTTCTCTGTGTGATTCTTTCTGCATAGCCTTCAGCGCACTTACCATTATGGAAGGAGAGAAAAAGCGTGCGACGAATCTCTCTAACTCCACTTGTACTGACAGATTCTAAAAATGTTTGCAGCAGTTGGTTTGCAAGGCGAACTCTCTTATCGAGGCCATTCTATGATTACTCAGAAAAGTGTTGCGGGGCCCCTTTAAGTGCACAGAACAGGAAGAGAAGAGAAGGAAGTGTATATTGGTGCAAACCCAGTTCCTACCAGCAATCCAGCCTGGCATAGGTGACATGAAGGGCAATAAAGCAACGAGAAGATAGCTGACTAGGCTGGCCGTATAGGCTTCTCGCTATTGCTCTTTACAGCTCTTTAGGGGGCAATCGATCCCAATAATTGAAACACTGTGCACTTCCTGACATGTTCCTGTGCATGAAGCGTTGTTAAAGCGGTGTGTATGTCAGTGTAGAAACAACCTTGCAACCCAACAGAAGTTCCTGTGTCTTTAGTGCCTGCCTACCGTTGTCTGAAAAACTGAAGCAGAGTCAACCAAATAGCAAGTTTTCCATTGTTTGATGGTAACACTTTGACAATGCCTTGTGTAAAAGGTTCATCGAGACTTATGAATTTGCCAGAAATTATCATGTATAAGAGTAGGTGACACTGCTTGTTGCTGATGTATGATGAGAATGTTTCCTGGCATAACAAAAAAGTGGTGGATCAAAATGATGTGTTTTAATCAATTACATTAATCGCTTAACTGCTTGATTTTTTTGGCACTACTGCACACGCCATGCCGAATTTCTTTTTGGGCATTATGCAGAAATCTCTGTTAGCAATGCAGTAGAATGCCGCTAAAGACATGTAAACATTTTTATTGGAAATTACCTCATCGATATAAAAATAACTTGTTACAAACAATAAATAATTAAAATTAGTTTTCACAGATAATAAGTTAATAATTAATTACATATTAAATAAAACCATTTTATTCAACATCTGAATTAGTCGAGAGCTCCAGAAGTTATGCTTCTGTCGAATAATGCACACCGGTGGCATGTCGACTCTCTATGACTGCGCTGCTGAGATGTGGGCAACAAGACGCGAACCAATGCTTCGTGCAAGCATGTGCTCTCTCAGTTGTCGAAAATTTCACCTCAAGTTATATGTTATAGTTGTTTATATGTTCTCTTCATAAATGGTAGAATACACCCGTCTAGTGTTTTTTGAAATTATTATTATTATTATTATTAATAAATGATAGTTGTCTCGCTAGTGGCAGGGAGTGATTTGAAGAGGCAAAATGAGCATGCTTGGGTTTATCAGGGCTTGTGAATTTGTCAGCCACCCGAGCTACCCTGCGATCGGCAGTGAAAGACTTAAAGAAAGGGTTTAGTATAGAACCACTAGCTGCGTTTGCAATGTGGTACTCTACCGACAAATTGTGATGGCTCTGTGATGGTGTTCTGCTGCTAAGCACGAGATCATGGGTTCAGTATTGTTTGTAGCCATGCATCGATGAGAGTGGAATGTAAAAACGCACATGTACCTGGATTCTATACTAACTGAAGGTTTCCAGGTAGGTGAAAATTAATACAATGCCCCCGAATATGCGTGCCAAACCAATGCACAGGTAGACCGATACTTGTTCATAGGATATAACATGCTAAACCAGCATACTTGTTCAGCATGTTAAATGCCATGAATCAGTTAATTGATAGGCATATTGCCAGCCAGCACCTTGAACATAAAAGGAACCACTAGTATGGCATGAATTCAATGACTGCGTGACGTGAATGGCTGATGCAGAGACTGAAGGAGCTGAAGCAGCGCGAGTTTGGCCGCAACGTTTTGTCAAAAGTGAAACGGGAGGACAAGGGCCGCGAGAAGGAGCAGCGGCGCCTCCAGCACTTGGCAGAGCTGAGGGCACATGTGGCAGTGATGCGGTGAGTGGTGATCCTATTATTTCGGTTTGCTCTGCACAACTAGCTTCCAGCATGTTTTTACTCCAACTTTCGTAAGGTCTGAGAAAAGTCTCACAAGGGTGCTAGATTGTTTCTTCAAAACTATGTTTGGCCACTGTCGTGCGGTGATGTCTGCTTTGAGGTTTTTTGCAGCGCTGGTGAAGATTAAAGCACAGTAAGCGGTTAAGGTGGTTGCTTGGGCATGTTGCTACGACATATTGGAGGGAAACAGCGCGAAAGACAAGAGACCTTGCAAAGATACCACAGCAGCAGCGCTGGTGTATGTGTCCTTTTTTGCCTCCTTGTCTTTCGTGCTGTTTCCCTCCTTTGTGACCGGACACTCTCTCTTTTTCTGGCTAAAACTAGATCTGTATATGTCACGTTAATGATGCAGTTGAAGCCTGCAGGCGGAATGGCATAACTAAAGAACTGATTAGGTAAGCTTTAGTAATTACTATGGTTTACCAATTACTCTCTACCAAGATGCTACTAATCTGGAGACTAATGTCATCAATATAGTCTGCCGCGGTGAATCAGTGGCTACGGTGCTCTGCTGCTGACCTGAAGATCCCTGCCGCAGCGGTCGCATTTCGGTGGAGGTGAAACGGTCGAGGCCCATCTGCTGTACGATCTCAATGCACGTTGAGAAACGCCAGATGGTCAAGATTTTCGGTGCCCTTTCCTACGACGTCTGTCATAATCATAGCGGGGTTTTGGGACTTAAAACACCAGATACTATTAATTTAATCAATATCATAATTGTTATTTATAGTAGGTATAAATATGAAAGTTCAGTACAGTTAGATATTAACACTCTTTCTACAATAATTACATCTAGGAAGCAATAAGTTTCTTTCTACATTGAGGGAATAAGCCTGCTGTGGTTGGCATTGTTGTGTCAGCAGCAAACGTGCTGTCCCTCTCAGTTACTCACTCTGTTTAGAAACGTGAACATCTATTCTTGCTATTTAACCATTTGAGAGATTATGGGGCGAATGTGTCCCACTTTTTCTTGTTCAGTAAAAGCTTTCACCACCACATCGCGTTGCCATTAGCTCTACATTTTTCTGCTACGTTGTATCAGAAAAATTTAGGAAACCTCGAAAATATATTTTGCACATTTGCAGTCCATAGTAGCAGTGACACATTAAGGATTTTGTTCTGTTGAAGTTTTTAAAAATTGGTGTCACATTGTGTGCAAAATAGCTAAAGTTCTAGATTTGTGGTATCTTGCTGCTTTTCTGGATTATGAGGAAAAGTAATTTTAGTTTGCAACTATGGGAACAGTATATAGGTCAAAAATCATGTTGGAAGTGCACTTGAATGAAAAATGAATCAGTTTTTTGCTTAGCCCAACTATATAACATGCATTTATAACTGTTTTTTAAAATTTGATTGGCATTATTGCATCACTAAACAGCACCTAATTACGAAGTAGGCCCTCCCCTCTCTTTCTCTCTCTTTTTTTTTAAACCACTACGAGAGCAGTGTCAATGAGACTGAAACCTGTGGCTAAGACTGTTTCAGAACTTGAGAGCCAAAGGAAACCAATGACAAAATTATTTTTTAGACAGCCAGGAAGCAAAAGAGAACACGAATATACAAGATCTTTCAAAATAGCTAATATGTCAGGCCTGAATGGAGTTCACGAATTTTATGCAGCTGTTGCAAATGCACTTACAGGATTCACGGCGCAGAATAATTGACTGCGCATCGGGCTAGATACTGACAGTATAAAAGGACTTGAGCATGTATGAAGTGTCCCTCTGTACTGTTTGTATGGGGGCTTTTCGTGCAAAAAATTTGGCAAAAGAATTACTGCTTAGCGTTGTCGTGAGGCAGTTGGGACACGTGTTGTCCCAATTTTTCACGGTAGCTTCAGGAGTCAATGGGACATATACGTCCCACATTGTTTTTTTTTTTCTGTGAGTGTGCTATTTTTTTGGCTTCATACTATTGGCTTTATACTTTGACTTCATAATACTCAGACATCATTAAAACGTAATTGCATCTTACACAAAAATAAGTTTTTGATATCCAAAAATTTGTTATAAAGGTGTATTTCTAGCACTATGTCTATTGCAAGAGTACTCTTTATTTACTTAATTATAACCGATATTTTCTGATATTGAGGTTTGAGTGTATTTCTTAGCACATTATTTAGATATTCCAGAGGCCTTATTTCTGTTATTATGCCAAAAATATTGATAAACCCAGAGAGACTTGAGGGATGGTTGAGTGTCTACTGATACGAGCAATAGTATATAAGCGATATATCTTCCTGCTTTTTTTACTAACCACCAGTGGCCTGCATAAGTAAGCACACACTCATGTTTACTGCTTTCTATTACTTTCAGCTACATAATGAACTCTTTTATGTTTATTTTGAATGTTGCCGTTGTGTTTCCTTGCTGCAGAGGCCCCATGGAAATGGGAACTGGAGAAAAGTTTCGAGGACGCTTTCAGCAGGTGGACTCTGTGGAAGAGACAAAGCCACAAGCGTCCCCTACAAGGCAACAAGCATCACAGTCTCCTACTCTCTATGACAGCGATGAATTCCAGCAGGATGCTGATGAATTCCAGAAGGATGACAATGAGTGCCAGCAAGATTCCAATGAAAGACAACAGGAGGATGCAAATGGATTCCAGCAAGATGCTGAAGAACGTCGGCAAAGCATTGAATGCCAGCAGGATGCTGATGAAAGCCAGCAGGATGCCGATAAAAGCCAGCAGGATGCCGATGAAAGCCAGCAGGATGCCGATGAAAGCCAGCAGAATGCCAGATGAAAGCCAGCAGGATGCCGATGAAAAGCCAGCAGGATGCCGATGAAAGCCAGCCGGATGCCGATGAAAGCCAGCCGGCCACCACTAACACCAGTTTGAGTGACAATGAGGAAATCGATGCAGGAAAAGAGCAGGATCTCGAAAGGCAGCCTGAAAGCCCACCAGCAAGTGCACCAGAAGAAGGAGAGGAAGAAGTGAGCATCCCACAAACAACCTTCTTTGATGATTGTGACATGTTCGAACTGCCACCACTGCCTAGTGAGATTCCTCTTCCCAGTGACATTCCACCTCCCCCGCTCCCACCTCCATCCTTAGGCCTTACCATCTTGGACCCTGGTCAAGAGAAATACTCTCCGGAAGAGCCCACACCTGCTCTTCCAGAGCCTGCTTTGCCGGAGCTGCCGCAACCTGTCGTGCCTGATCTTCCAGAGCCTTCATTGCCTGAGCAGCCACAGCCCTTGGTGTCTGAGCAACCTCCGCCTTCCACATCATCCGTAGAGGTGCCACTGCCAGCAATAGAAGAGCTGCCTCGCATCGAGGAGTCCAAGTCCAAGTTGCTCATCGGCAAAGCATTGGCTAAAAAGCGACTCATTGCATTTTCTTTGACTTCAAACCAGCCCCTGCAGAAAGCCTTGGAAGTCAAGAGGGCAACTACAACAGTTACTACTACTGCAGCAAAGCCGGTAAAGGGCGCCTTGTCATTCAGCTTTGCCCGTAAGAATATCGGAAAAGTAGCTCCCATCTCAAGTGCGCTGTTCAAGGAAGATGACGACCAGCCTGATGAGGAAAGCTCGGATGCTACTGCTGCAGATCCAACCAGTAACGAGGCACAGCCGGCTGCTACCGAGAATAAAAGCACAGAAGAAGTTGAGAAAAACGAAAAGCCAGTCACCGAGCCTGAGCAGCAAGAAGACGGTAACTTTTACTTTGTGACCCCTCCCAAGAGGTGTAAGGTGAAGCCAAAGTTCGAATTTGTGAAGTTTCTTAAGAGCGATAAGTTTGAGCTCAAACTTCCTGATGATGCTGTTGAAGGAGTTCCGGAGAAAAAATTAAAGATTGAGTCTCAGGATGAAAGCAAGAAACCGGATTCCGAAGAAAGTCGCGGGGATGCTAAGAAAAAACAGCAACCTTCTAAAGGTGGTGACAAGAGTGAAGGATCTACAAAAAGCAAGACAGGTTCTCATGATGTCTCCTCTCGAAATGGCAACAAGAAAAAAGAGAGTGCCAAAACAGAAAAAAAGGACCGTGGCAGAAGTCCGCACAGCAGTAAGCACTCTAAGGACAGAAAGAAGTCGTTCCCGTGAACGTAAAAAAAGTCGTTCCAAAGACAGAAAGCGAAGTCACTCCAGGGAGCGAAAGAGAAGCAAATCCAGGGATCGAAAAAGAGGGCGATCCCGTGAGCGGCGTCGCAGCCGTTCTCCGCGAGATAAAAAGAGGAGCAAGTCAAAGGATGGAAAGCGAAGTCACTCTAGAGACAAGAAGACATCTCATGCTAAGGACACAAGAAGGAGCAGGTCAAGGGAGCGACGGAGGAGCAAGTCCAAGGACAGGGGCAAAGACAAAGCCGACCACAAGAGTGCAAAGGAAACCAAACGGCAGGTCACCTAGCCGGGAGCGGAGAAGTCGCTCAAAGGGTCGTGCTAGGAGCAATGCTGACAGTCAGAAGAAAAAAGAAAAGTCAGCAGATGACAAGAAAAGCAAAGAAAAGCATACCACTACAAAGGACCACAAGAAGAAGGATGTAGCACGTATAGAAACGGCGAATGCAGAGCCACAGGCTTCAAGTCCGGATGCACCACAGGATGATAGCACTACACAAGCAGTGAACGGGGACGAATCTACTGGTGATCAACAGGATGAAGAAGAAGAGAGGCCGGCTAAAGGGCCATCACATTCACCAGAATCTTTTTCCAAGCAAGACCAAAAACAAACCCCTGATTTGAGCACTTTGCAAACTCCATGCCCCAAAGAACTTGATGAGGCGGGTGTGTGCTTGGAGAAAAATGAGCCAGTTTTGAACCTGATGTGCGAGGACAGCCCACTTGACATTATCGGAGAAGCAGACAGTTATGACAGCGCAGACGTGGTCCAGCATTCACCATGTAAGGCACCAAAAGTGTTATCCAATGATAAAGTCTCGCTTTATGATGATAAAGTCGAGACACGCATAGACTGTGTCGCCAAGCAGCAAGTTTCTATAGCTACCTGCACTGTTAAGGTGGATGAAAGTGATCGTCGCAGCAAGCTCCGAAAGTCTGATTCTAAGCCTGATTCCCTTCCACAGATCTGCACTGACAAATCATTGCGTGAAGAAACAAAGAAAGCTTGTACAGAAACCACAGCAGTTAATCAGAAACAGCTTAAAAGCCATACTGGAAAGATCAAGAAAGCTAGTGACAGCTCTGAAAGCTGCGATGATTCCATCAAGGCACAGCAAAAGTTCTTAGAAGAAATAGAAGCTACAAAGAAGAGCGCTTTTGCGACTGTACAGAGACAAAACTCTGAAAGCAAAGCAGAAGCTTCAGAAAATAACAAAAAGACTAACAAGGCTAGCAAGCTGAAGAAGCCAAAACCTGAAAGCGCAGAGCTATCGACAACGGAGCTCCTAGCCCTTCCAAAGGAAAAACCTGCCAAAGTAGCTAAAGAAAAGCGAAAAATTTCAAAAGATAAGTCACTAGAAAAGAAAAAAAAGAAAGCAAAGGGGAAGCCTAAAGCGTCTTGTTCAAGCTCAACGTCGTCATCGTCCTCCTCATCATCGTCTTCAAGTTCATCACGTAGCAGCAGTTCGAGCACCAGTGGGAGCTCGAGCAGTTCCAGTAGCGACTCAGACTCTGAGAGTTCAAGCAGCTCGTCTTCCTCCAGCTCTAGTTCAAGTAGCTCAAGCAGCTCATCATCTTCATCCTCTTCTTCTTCTTCGGAGTGTCCTCAGAAACTGAAGAAAAAGAGGAAGAAACTGAAGCTGAAGTCAAAGATGCTTAAGGAAAAAATGGCAGCAATGGCTAGAATGGCAAACAAGGCGGAGACTGCCAAAACTGTTCTAGCATGTGCCACCATGCTCACTCAAGCTACTTCTGCTGCGAACAAGCAAACACCAATAGACAAGCAAACAAAGCAGACGACGAAGCATGTGGGTAGTGCATTACATGCCGGAAGTGTGTCACAGGCTGCATGCACAGTTGATGACTCGAAACCACCACAGAAGCTTGTGCAGGAGGTTATTGCTTCGAGAGGTTCCACCGAGCAAATTACCCGTAAAGGAGACATCAAAGCAGGAGGTTACTGGTTTAAGAGGTTCCACCGAGCAAATTACCGTAAAGGAGAAATCAAAGCAATGGGTTACTGCTTCAAGAGGTTCCACCGAGCAAATTACTGTAAAGGAGACATCAAAGCAGGAGGTTACTGCTTCAAGGGGTTCCCCCGAGCAAGTTACTGTAAAGGAGAAATCAAAGCAGGAGGTTACTGCTTCAAGAGGTTCCACCGAACACGTTACTGTAAAGGAGAAATCAAAGCAGGAGGTTACTGCTTCAAGAGATTCCACCGAGCAAGTTACTGTAAAGGAGAAATCAAAGCAGGAGGTTACTGCTTCAAGAGGTTCCACCGAGCAAGTTACCATAAAGGAGACATCAAAGCAGGAGGTTACTACTTCAAGAAGTTCCACCGAGCAAATTACTGTAAAGGAGACATCAAAGCAGGAGGTCACTGCTTCAAGAGGTTCCAATGAGCAAGTTACCGTAAAGGAGAAATCAAAGCAGGAGGTTACTGCTTCAAGAGGTTCCACCGAGCAAATTACCGTAAAGGAGACATCAAAGCACAAGAGAAATTCAACTTCGCAAGCTAGTGTTAATCTCGATCCAGTTGAACCTAAAGACTGTGCACAAATGAGCAAGAAAGGCGCGGATAAGCTGCACAGTGCTAAAGTTTCGGACGGAACGTCCTCAAAGAATGTCACTGGTGTGACACGTGATCCCAAAATTCTGCATTCGAAAATGGAGACAACTTTGGATGTGGATAAGGCATGCGTTGACATTGTGGATTCTAATTTGAGAATTGAGAAGACTACTTGCAACGTTGATAAGGCACATGTGGTTGATGTTGTGGATGCTCCGTTGAAGATTGAGAAGATGGCTTTTGAAGCAGGTAAGGCATGTGCCGATGTTGCAGATGTTGCCGTCAAGACTTTGAAGCGCTCCAACAGTGCTCGTGAGAATAGAGTAGATGATAATGAAGCCAAGAAGCTTGATTTTACTGCTGCTAAAGTAAATAAAACTAGCCCAATGGGTAAGGGAGCTTCTGAATCTTCACCATCAAAGTCTAAAGCAACTACATCTGGCCCAGAAGTCAAGGGAAGCTTCAGAAGCCAATAAAAGAAGCCGTCGAGGTGCCTTCAAGTGCGAGCTCCTACAGTGCTCATACTGAGAAACATGTCGACACTGGGCGTCGAGGAAGCACCGAGCGCAGTGAAGAAAAAAAAAAAGACAAGAAGGACCACCCCCCAGGCAGTCGACGGCCTGCCGTTGATGATAAAGCAACCGACAAACCTGACAGCAGAATTAGGAAAGAGAAAAAACGGAAGAGCGAGCCATCTCCAAGGAATGAGCCCGCAAGTAAGAAAAGGGCTTCCGAGGAGGACTCGCCAAGATCAAAAAAGTCTGCTAGTAAAGGAAGCAGCCACCGATTGCCAAAGACTGACTCCGCTACTGCAGAGCATAAGCAACCTCTTTCAAAGCAGGAAAAAACCAAAAGTGAAAAGCCAAAAAAGGAAAGTAGAGAAGCAGCAAAAAAAACTAAGGAAGAAATCATTTTGGACCCAAAAGAAAGGGAAAGACTCAAAAGTGAAGCTTTGGAAAAAGCTCGAAAAGAAGGCAGCGACTGCATCAAAGTGAAAACACCTGATCGAAAGAAGGAAATCAGTTGGCCTATGAGTCTTATTAGATATACTAACAGCAAGCCATTTATTTCATATGGTTGCAACCCTATTTATGGCAAAATCGGTATAGCAGTTGCAAAGGAGAAAGGGCCTGCGAAGAGTAATTCGGAGGTGAAAGAAGAAAAGAAAGAAATTCAAGAAGCGCTGAAAGAACCTGCAAAAAAGGACAGTCGTAGCAGAGAGCACAAACCTAAAGATGAAGTACCGTTAGTTGCACCTGTTGAAAACAAAGTGTTGTCTCCCCCTAAGGAAGTACTAGTAAAAGAATCGGAAGTCACTGACGTTGTATCTCCTGACCTTAATGCAATGTCGGGACTTCAAGCTTTGCAGTGCCTGTATGATAACATGGATAGTCCAGAGACTGCAGTGAAGGAGCTGGACTCTGAAACCGAAGTAAGCCACCGCGAGGCTGATCAGAAGGCTGCGCCAGAAGAGACACCATCAAGCGATCAGTGTGAAAGTGTCGAATCGGACACAACTGGACAACATTGCAGTGTCGTTGAAAGCACACCACCCAGCCCAGAAGTTCTTGATGCAAAACAGCCCTCAAAATGTACTCCACCAAGAAGTCCCCCCAGAGCAAGAATTGCCTGAATGTGAACATGGAGGTCTCGTCAAAACCACAGCCCTTCATAGCAGAAGAAACAGAATTATTACTCAATAAAATAGAAATGACTGCTGAATCTGAAGTGTCCGTAGAAATTGTAGAGCGAAAAAGTGCTCAGGAGCACCAGTTGGATGTCATTTCACCGACCATCACTGAGCGTGCTCAGGAAGAAGTTGGGCTCCCAGAGACCGAGAAGAAAGGTGACATGCCCTCGCCTGATGCTATGGATGTAGCTGATGATGTGGTTGACCTGCTTTCAAACAGCGATATTTCTTTGGAAGAAATGAGGTTATTGGAGTACAGTTCACACATCACAGTTGAAAGCCCAGCAATCATCGAAACTGCTTCCGCAGAGACAGTGGAAAGCGTAGCTGAGGATAGTGAACTACAAGAGAAAATAGCTATTAAAGTGGATTCAACAACAGAAGAGGTAGCAGTTCCTCTAGCCCAAGCACACCTTCTCCACCCAATGAACGTGTGTGCCCCGAAATCAGTCAGGTGGCACCACTTTGTGCTGACAAGGACCTCACTTCTGAATATGAAAAGTTTATGGAACAGCTTAACCTTGGAAGCTGCATCGAAGTAGACGTAGTACAGGAAGTTGAAGTGCCCAGTGAAGATGGTGTAGAAGCTGAGCTAGCTTCAGATGCCGTTAGTTTAGCACCAGCCGAAAGGCAAGAATGAACTGGATTCTGTGTTGACCTACCCGATGCCAACACCACTGGTAGCTTCAGTGCGAGACGAAGCACCTGAGGTGCCTATAGAAGACATTTGTGCCCTTGAGGTGGCCTGTGAGAGTGAAGTCACCAGCTCTCCATTTTTGCCATTTGTACCACGACCTCCAGCCCCTGTACCTGCACCTACCCCAGCCATTGCGTCAGCCCTTGGTGCAGTCACTTCTTACCTTTCCCCCATTAGTCCTGCTGTTTCGGACAGCCTAGCATCTTGTGTTCTCGCTCCCATTGGGTCCACGATTTCTACAGGAATTCCCATTGTTTCGACATTGCCAGCTACTGCCCCATGTTCTGAACCTGTAGCACCCGTTGCTGTTGAAGCTCCACCTCCTGTCCCTGCTCCAGCAGTTTCAGCTGCCACGCTAGCCGCGGTGCCCGTAATTTCATCTCTTCAGTCCACTGTGCCATGTGCAATTGGCAGCCCCGAGCTTGTGCCGTGTCTCCTTGCAGCCACAAGTGCAGGTGTGCCTGTTTCAGGCTCGTCCGCCTCCTCAGATTCTTCTAAAAGCATTGCGCATACAATTAGCTCCGGTGATGTTTCTCTTTCACCAAGTCAACCTTCTTCATCCAAGAGGTCGCACAGAAAAAGACACAGTGACAGTGTCAGAGCAGGTACTGTTGCCGAGGGTGTTTCACCATCTCCTCCTAAAAAGAAAGATTCAAAACATAGCTCACATAAGTCTGCGTCTCAAAAGCTAGATCTCTCTGTTCAGCAAGAAGTTTCCAGTAGCAAAAGTGCGCCACGTCCCATCATAATCAAAGTGCAAGCAAATTCTGAACCAAGAATGGAGTCGGCTGCGCCTCTGATCTCACAAGCAGAGAGTGTAGATGGCTTAGAATGTCTGCCTGTTGAACAGTCAGCACCAGACGTTTGCGCTGAAGTAGAAGTTGGAAGTGACATCTGCACAGAGGAGCAAGTGGAGTTTCCATCCTCAGATGACATGTTTGTAACAGTTATGGACACTGAAGACATAAGTCTCGCTGCTGTCGAGGAAGTGGCATGCTCATCATCGGATGACCTCAACAACAGCTTGGCAGTGCCTGCAGAACAAGTCGAAGAGAAGGAAAGCTCCCCTCCACCACCTCCTCCGCCGCCTCGATACTTGAGGCTTAAGCCACGCAAAGGGTCATCGTCGTCGTCATCTGTGAGTTCATCCAGCGCCGTAGAAGAAGTTCCACCGCCGCCGCCACCACCACCTCCGCGACCACCTGTCCGTTGCTTGGTGCTTCCTCCCCCACCTGCTGGTATTCTCTTGCCAGCCGGCAGGGGCACCCTCTCAAATGAGCCGAAGAAGTCTGTCACTTTTGCTGATGGCATCCCGCCTGGCAAAGAACCCCCATCAAGTGGAGGCGTCCCTTCACCACCACCGCCTCCACCACCACCACCTCGTGAACGGAAGCACCGCACAAAGGTCAAAGTTATCATACCGTCATCCATAGCAGACTCCCTGCCGCCACCCCCTCCTCCCCCTAAACGGCCACCTCCTCCAACGGCTGCAACGTTACCTGTGTCGGCTGCTGCTGTGGTTACGACCGCAGCTCCCGCTCCTCCTCCTGTTGCTGTGGAAACTGTGGCTGCTGCCTACCCGCAGTACCAGGTGCACTTGCCCCAGCAGGCCTACCCAACTGCTGGATACACTGTCCCATATAACACCTATCCAGCGGCAGGCTACGCCTACACAGCCACAACACATCTAGGGCAGACAGTAGCTTACACCTACGCACCTGGGCAGGCGACTCACCAAGCTATTCCTGTACAGCAGGTGCAGCAAGTGCCCCCTCAGCAACACCTCTATGCCAATGCTACGGCTGCTTCTTACGTGTACCACCCACACCAGATTGTACCAGCAGGTCCAGCTGTGATGCAGCAGCAACAGCAGCTGCAGCAACACCCACCACCTCCACCGCCCCCACCTGTGGGACAGCTACCTCCTAGGCCACCCACGTAGCACTTAGTGATATCGTGCACTGCAGTGATTACTTTGTAAGATCTTTTGTGTTGTGGTTTCATGTGGCACAAGAGAGGACCTTTAGAGGAGCTCAGGCTCCATCGTGGGCTCAAGTCATGGGTGCTTGCCATTTTCCCAACCGTGTGTAACTCCATAAAAATTACTGAGGCAAGAGCTCAAAGCATGATTGTTACATCGTCTTCACAGTGATTGTTTCGGCCGAGGCCGCTGTGCCAGCTTTGATTTAGAACAAGGTGCATGTCACTTAGCTTCTGTTTACAATGTACACCTTGAACATAATGCATTGAACATCGTTATAAATTGTGTAAATATACATTTTTGTTATTCGTAGAATAAACGAAATATTCTTGTGGAAAATTTCACTACAGGTATTTCCTTTTGATAAAAATTTGGTGTAGTGTGAAAGCGTGTGTTCTAAATAGAAGAAAAAACAGTTTTAAACGCTAGTTGCAACAGTGTTAATGTATGTGCCACATGCAAACAGTATGGTGTAGTACTGCCAGCGGTACCATGAGCAAATAGGGGGTTGGGGATTATTCTTGCCCTTTAGCAATTTTCTTTCTGCATGCGGCACTTTATCAGAATAATGCCTGGAAACTATGCCTAGCCATAGAATGAAGTAGCTGCTAATCTGCGAGACCAGTGTCTATAAATATGCATGTCAATTGCTTAGGATTATGCGCTGTTGTAACCAGCTAATTAAAAATGTCAAGTACCTACTAGGTGACCCTGGAACACTTGAATTGCAAGCAATATTTATGCTGCAAACACCTTTTTTTATTCAGTAATTGGAAACAACTTCATTCATTAGTAATGCAACTCCATTCATTAGATTGCATTACTTGTGTCCATGTGCTTTGAGTTGTCAATGAATTTGCCTTCACGCTGGTTAGCCCAATTGGTAGGGCAACCGCCCCGAAAGGCTTTGGTCCCGGGTTTAATCTCTTGACCAGGATGAATTTTTCTTCGGCTACAAGAAGCTCTTCCTTCTGAGAAATCTCTGCAGGTTTCCTTGTGAGTTTGTGCCACAAACTGGTGGTTCTCTATTTTTTTTTCCTTTCTTAAACCTTCCACCACCTTGTGGATCTCTGCAGAACTCTTGTCTCCTTGTGCTTCGAGTTGTCGATGAATTGGCCCTCGCGCTGGCAATTGCTAGCTTCCTGGTTAGCTCAATTGGTAGAGCGGCCACCCTGGAAAGGCATTGCTTTTGGGTTGGATCCCCGAACCAGGACAAATTTTTCAGCAACAAAAAGCTTCTCTTTTTGAGAAATCTGTACGGATATTTTTCTGGCTTTGTGCCATAAACAGGTGGTTGTCTATTTTTCCTTTCTTAACTTCATAAATTGTATTGTTAGCTTTGGCTATGTTGATCTCCAATTTGAGATCATGAGGGAGGACTTGTAAATGTTGGTTACACGCAAATTTTGAGCGGAGATGCTACTTGAAAAAAAAAAAAAAGTTTCTTGGATCTGTCACCTAGTGCAATGAAATGTTAGCTCTTCTATATGCTTTTTATGCTGATTTCAAAAATTTATTCACTTTTATATTTTGAATAGTTTTTGTTTTGTACCTTGACAACTGTAAAGTGTAACTTTTCTTGGAAACACTTTCTCTGGGACTAAACTTTTATGGTTAAGAGCCATTAATGGCTTATGTTGCTTTACATTAACTGTAAGATGCAAGTAACTAACAAGAAAATGTGTATAAGATAACTAAATGAACGAGAAAAAGTAATGTTAGTAGTCTTGAATTTTTTAGCCCATTCTAATTGCTTACTTCAAGTTCATAACAAGTATATTAGGGATATTTGGTTTTAATGGAGATAATTGAGCCCTTCACATGTTAAGAAATACTGTGTGAGGAATGCTTCATCCCAATCTGGTCATCACAAGTATGAAGAACATGCTGTCCAAACTCGAGAAGTTACCCGAAATTGCATCTTGAGAAAAACACATATTAAATATAGAAATTAAAGCTCATCTATGTGGCAAAAATATGCTGTATTAAATTATTTGTTCCATCATGAGAGCTTGGGAATCATGGTTATAACTCCTCATACGAAATGCAACGGCAAGCAGCCATGAGACAATTTTATGGGGACTCTTAGACAATGAGTTCTTAGTTATTTAAAACACTCCTCATGCTCTTTGAAAAAGATTTTAACTTGAGTTAAGATACAACCCTGATTTTTTTGTCGTAAAAGTAGATGAACAACTTGTGAAAGCTAGTAAAAAAATTTTAATTTTGGGAACACTCGTTTTCCAAATAGCTTCTTCCCTTAAGGTGCCATTGAGGCAGTGTTTTGCCATAAGAGACAGTCATTCAAGTCTGTATATTATTGAACTTGAGTGTGCACTGCAAAAAAAAAGCTGCTAGAAGTTCTTCATTCAAAGTAAGCCCTGAAAAAAAATTCTCTTTTTTTTTAATGGTTCACCCTATTTACGAGCAATATCCAGATATTTAGTGGCACAGACCTTCGTCGTACACTCACAGCCTGCCTTCAGTAGTAGTGGGATGCAAACATGGTCCAGTTGTGAAGTTCGCAACTTTAAATCGAATGCATCCAGTAACATTGCAAACAAAACATTCTGACCAGCAATTGAAGGCATCTGCCCTAAGTATGTCAGCCCTTTCCAGCCACATCAGGACTGATTTTAACCTTGGCATCCACGTGGCCACAGAAGGCACGCCGGTATGGTTACACCACGTCACAACAAACGGCATGTTGACAAAGGTATTGCAAGCAGCTGTTCTATAATAATAAACTCCACCTTTTATTGTAAGACATGCACCCAGAACATGCACATGATTGAATTTGACGAGTTCATGCTTCCTTATAGGGGACCCGAGCCTCTCCCAGAGATTGATTGCTAAGCTCATTTTGTGTGCAGATAGAGGGATCTCAAATACATTTTTGAGGGTGTCAGTTGCAAGGGCCGAGACAGTAAAGAAGGTTGGATCATGGGTGACATGGGTGAACTTTTTAAACAAAGTTACAGCTAATGTTGCCATTTAAGGAAAGCTTTCCCCATATCTCGCGTAAAGGTCATTTCTGAAGGAAATTTGACATTTAGGTTTCGAGAAACATCAATAGTGATTTTGGGAAAGACTGCAGTCTAGATGCCTGTTCTGAAATGTAGTATTTGTTCCACTGTTATGTTATATATTAAAACATGGCGACTGCGTGGGCGTGACCAGTTTTGAAGACAATAAAACTTTATTTGGGCCTAGGTGGTACATATCTCCGAATTTAAATTAAAAGCACAAACACAGAGCACGCCCCCCCCCCCACACACACACACAAAAACGACATACACGAGCGTTGACTACCAACTTCATTCCTTCATTTGCCAATGCAATGCACATTAATGTTCAAGTCAGCCTTACCGCGCATATGCGTATACAACAAAGCTTTAGACAAGTGAAACGGCGATGAAAATAGTGAATCAGATACGCGAAGAAACGGTATTCAAATGAATGCAGGGACAAACTATCTCTGATGCAAAGACGATATATTACCGCCTAGGCGAATTTGTCTGTTCAAATCGCAAATCGCTGTTTACAACTGCTGTTCATATAGATGGACTTCTTTATCGGCATTCTTGTTCATTTTGTGTGTGTGTGTTGTGTGTGTGTTACCTGAGTCGCTCGTTCGTGCATCTCCCCTTTTGGCCGACGTTGATCTTACCACGAGGGTGAGTGATAATGACATTCAAAATATCCTGGAGAGGCGGGGCTATCGTAGGGTGTTCTCTGGTCGTGGGTTTCTGTGGGGCCGTTACGACCCTCAATTCAGCCTTCCGTTCTGGATGGCTGAAGGAGGCTTGTAGCGATGTTCCGGGCCCTGGACCATTAATGCTTTGGACCGACTGTAGTTGCTGCTTGTGTAGTCGTTGCCCTTGAGGACTTTAAGCCTCTTGGGTGTTGTGCTGCGCTGTGTGTAGGGCACAGCCAGAGTGTGTGTCCGAAGTTGCAAAGTGAGCATGTGGGCGGTGTTAAGGGGTCGACTCTGTGGTGTTATAAGCCGCGGCCTCGCGTAGAGCGCACTAGCAGCCGGATTTTGCTGTGCGGCTCGAAACCTTGAGGCGGTTTATGGCTCTTAAGTTGGTTCTGTATCAGGACGACGCATGCGTGATCTACACAGACGTGGCCGCGGTTGCACGTGCGTGTTTGCAATCTTCCTACAGTTAGAACTTGTGCTTTAGGTTTTGGGTGCGTTGCTGGGAGGGCGTGTTTTCGTCCACAGCAACGTGAAGTGATCTGGAGTGCTTGGTTTATCACGTAAGAGCGGGATGGCTAAGGGGGCGGTGGCCGTACGCGACAAGTTGAGGCCGGTGGTGGTTCCCATTTACATAAAATCACCCATCACTTGAAGAAAGTTGCCGGCAGACAGGAGAAGCTTCAGCGGCGTTGTCTGCACCGAACAAGTTGTCGAAGCTACATGCTCCCGCACCTGCGGTGTGACCAAAGGATGATGCCCAATTCGACACGGCCCTAAGACTCGTATGCAGTCGGCGTTGTTTATGCCATCCCGCTTTCATGTGACAAGACTGACGAACGGGCAGACGCACAAAAAATTTGCAAGAAGGCCGATCAAGAAGCGTACAACCCATCTTGTGGCCCATGTGAAGGGCGATTTGAACAGACGATCTTAGGCAGGAGCCAAAATGAGCATGCGCGGCTGGCCCACGTGGTTTTTTACATAATCAAAAGAGATATCGTCTATGCGTCATAGCTCCTCGTCCCAGCATTCATCTGAATACCGTTTCTTGTCGTCGCGTATCTGATTCGTCCGAAACTTTTGTTTTGTACGCGTGCGCGGTAAGCCGACTTGGACATAGATGTGCATGAAGGAATAAAGCAGTTGATAGTAAGCGCTCGTGCGTGTCGTTTATTTTCTCCGGGGGGCGCGTTCTGTGTCTGCGCTGATGATTTTAATCCAGGGACGAAGACAGTCGTGTTCGGGCCGGCCTGCATGAGATAAGTCTGTGGCCGCGTGTTGGAGACCACTAGTTCGGAAGGTGGATTTGCAAATACCTCGTCTAAATCTTGTGCTCGTGTGTTCGGAGCATGGAAGTGGGGAATGAGGTTGAAACACCCAGTTTTCAAAAGGCGTGCGGCAGCTGGACGACAACAGAACCGACTTCAGTGAAAGAGCTACCACCAGCGCCATGCACCCTTCGTTGGAACGAACAAAAAAAGGTTAACACTCTCTCCCTTTTTTTTTTTTTTTGAAGGCAACTTCACCTAATGTGAAAAGCATTGTCCAAAATAGCAACAACATGCAGACAGAGGATTGAAGGCATGGAAACGATTTATTGGCGGGTCTTAGTTCATTTGTGGACGGCTATCAGCTCGCTTGAATTAGGAATCAAGTCCATGTACATAAGAAACCTGTACATATTCACAGGGACGGGCAATGTGTTGAGGTACTTGAGCCTCTTCCTTCCTACAGCTCTTCGTACGGCAACTCTGCACATGGACTGTAGTGATCGTGGCTTGTCTGTAAAAATGGTAAAAAGTTGCTTATAAACAGCTTGTTCAAACCTGCACATTAAACTGCACTCAGAAAAAAAAAGGCATGCAACATCAGCTTGAGCTGTGCAAGAACGGGAACCTTAAAAAGCTCGGCCACAGGTACACAACCAATAGCTACACTTTTAAAAGAAATAGAGGAAGATGCAAGCATCCACAAGCTTGCAACTAATAAGAACTTGTACTGCCACAAATCTAAATGTGCACAATCAACCACATTGCCAATAGTTGCATCCACCTAGGTTTCTCTAACACGAAAGCACTTTTACACTTGGCATAATGACCATGGCCTTGCATATACTCGTCTCGGGAGTGCAAATTAACAAAAAGCAGCAATATACCCACAGGAGGATGAACACCGAGTGGAAAGAAAAGGCAAAATGGCACTGTACGTATACCTCAACTGTCACACTAGGTTTGAGAATAAAGTATGAAGAATGTAGAACGTTTACAGTGTGCGAAGCCAATGTGCCTTTCCATCAGACTTAACGACGCAGTTGCTATTCTTGGCATTGCAATCTGTGTGCTGTAAAATTTAGGCTGCTAAGCGCCACATACTTATCAGCTGCTGGAAGAGCAGCTTGCAGGGGCCGTCCTGGGGCAGTTGTGTGGCCAACTGTCCACGGACATCACGCTGCCAAAGGTGGCCTCCGAACTCGATAAAAAGGACTCCAAAGCGACTTGGGCAGCGATGCCTCACCAGAACATGAGCTAAGGAGACCTGAATAATGACCACGCAGATAAAAGTTAGTTCTACAACTCAAGGCAGCACTCGTCCTGCACTTCTACAACTAGCATCAGAGGTTCCAAGCTCACAGTAGTAGCCTTAGGCAACTTCCAATGCATATTTTCATACTTGCAAAGCCTCGAGAGATTTTTCTCGCGTGCAACAAGGGTAACACTTAGAGCAATGTTTGCAAGATGCTCAAATGCAACTTAATGCTTCCATAATTTTAAATTTGATCTCTAATGGTGGGCACCCTGTCATTGAGATTATTGCAACTTTGTGGCACAAAGCGAAATTTGCTCGCATAATGATGTGGCTTGTAGTAAAAGTAAAAGGTGCTGCCAGTATTTCTTATAACTGTGCCTAATATGGCAGCAGCAGTAATCACAAAAATGGAGTGAGCCAGCATGTGCAATGACACCGTAAAGCATCGCAATGTATGGTGCCAGAAAGCATGCTAAATGTGTGCATCAAGACAGTGCCATAATATCGCTATCAGTGCATACTGATTGACTGCTTGAGGAAAGGCGTGCAAGTAGTTCATTCAGTCATTGGACAGCCGAGACTACAGGTAATGAAAAGCAACACATTTTGCAAAAATGATCTCTGAATATGGTGGCTGACAATAGGCATTATAAGAAAGTGCTAAAGCATCCTTTTTAGGCTCGCTCCTGTTGATATGCTGGTATCTCAATAGCAATGACAACATTCAGAAAAAAGTTCTTGAAACAAAAGTATAACTTTCACTTCCCAAAATCTGATAAATATGTGGGCATTGGGAACTGCACGGCAAGTGTAAATGAGACCTGGAATTGAATTTTGTAGTTTCAGTTATTTATTTGTAAAAACTCATATCACAACTGTAAGAGTGTTAAGCTGGTTAGCACTCTGTGTGGGTGTGTGTTTGCGTGTGTGCGTGCACTCTTTTCTCTTTTTCTTGGACAGTATATTAGCATATTCCCGAGAGCTTTGATACTATTATATAATGTCTGCTGCTTTAGATTTTAGGTATGATTGTTATATCTCAAGCAATATTTTTGTTCTGAATTCAAATCTTCAAAAAATGAAATAAAAATAATTCAAATCTTCACTGAAACAGGCAGTGGTCAATATTTCACAATCTTGTTTTTTTTAATTTATAGATTACTAACTCATGGAACCAACATACAATAGTGATAAATTTAACTATCATTGTGCATATACTGCCTGACCGAACTCAAGATATTCCATAAAGCAGCCCTGTAACACAAAGTAATAGTGTTCTTTACATCAATTCTTCTCGAACTGTGGCATGCACTGATATCGTTGTGGGAGCGGTGAAGCCAAAAACAAACCTGTTATAATTTTACTTCTATTGAGAAACCACAGTGTTCTCGGACTAGAGTGACATACAGCGGCTGTTTTTGTGGTAGGAAGTGGCGCTTTAGCACGTGGCGGTGACAACATAGGATATGCGTTTTGACTAATTCGACGCGACAAGTCGAGCGAAATATTCATACGGTCCCAGATAGGCCACACTATTATGTGCTAAAGATTACAAAAGCACTTTATGTACTTCCTCAGATACAAAAAAAAACATTTGCTTTAGAATATGAAAATGTGAAAGCAATTGCAAAATGACACTTGGAGCACTGCATGACAGCCGTCACTGAACCAAGAGGCGAGTGATTAGATTTGTCTCTTGAGAGGTCACGGTGATTGGAAACGAACATCAGTGGGAGAGTGAAATGCAAAAAGGGGACATTATTTTCTCGTCTGCTGGGGTTTTAAAGTTTGAAGGCTAATATCTTCCATTACTGCGAGCCGATTTCGATAATTATTTTTGCACTCATCTCAGTATTAGGTGCTACAGGATTCAAGCGCTAAAATATTGCAGACGAAAAAGTGTTGCAGGGCCCCTTTAATTAGTCCATACTTTTGTTATTATTGACCATAACCCAGCAAAATGACTTGCTCGACTGGTTGATCATGACTAACGGAGAGACAAATGAGTGAAACAAAGAAAGAAAAAACACAACCAAGTGACATAAGTGAAACATTAGATAAGTCAAGACTAACCAGCTCATCTTTGAGAAGTTTCTTGTCATTTATTTCAAAGCTATATTTCCATTACTGGAAGCTAAAATAATGGTCACAGCGTCACTTTGAATACCGTGCACTAACTTTGGCACTTTTATGAAGTCTGTTTTTTTTACCCCACCGCGGTGGTCTAGTGGCTAAGGTACTCGGCTGCTGACCTGCAGGTCGCGGTACCAAATCCCGGCTATGGCGGCTGCATTTTTGATGGTGGCAAGAATGCTGTAGGGCCGTGTGCTCAGATTTGGGTGCACGTTAAAAAACTCCAGGTGGTTGAAATTTTTGGAGCCCTCGACTACGCCGTTTCTCGCAATCGTATGGTGGTTTTGAAACGTTAGACCCCACATATCAATGAATCAACCGTGAAGTCTTTTCTTCTTGTTCTGCCCACATAAGCCTGATAAATTTTTTTAGCACTTGCTACAAATCTCTGGCTCCCAAGACGAAGAACATAATCTAAGTCATCTTTACTGATAAGAATTCATATGGCCTCCAGAAGTAGTTGTCAAAGTCTTAACACCCTAGTAAATAAATGCGGGAATGGCAAGGCCTTGTCCCCAACTGTGCTTTCTTTCGTGGTGCTTTTTCGTTTATTAAGAATGTTGCGTATACACGGGCACTTTTGGTGCTGTGGAAGGGTAACTTACTATTGGGAAGAGTTGTCTTTCTCTGTAGTGTCTCTCTAAGCTGGCAGGACATTGCTTCATGTGTATTCTAGCGAGTCATGACAATTACAGAGTTATTAAATATCTACTCATAGCTCAGTCAGACATGCTGCATAATTGCATGAAAAGAATCAAATCACATGCACAAGTTACTTATGGCCTGCAGTGAACGGAAGTAAATTATTGATGTGCCTTTTTTTTTGTTGGACACAAGCATCAGAAGCCAACAGACAATGAAGCGGTAGAGGAAATGAAAAATTACTCTTTGGTCACTGCTGCTGCTATTGACACATCAAACATCCCGTAAAATGTGGTGGTGTGTTTACCGAGACGGATCATTTTTGAAAATATGTAATGCACGGCAAGTTAATTTAAGCCAAAAGTAAATGTCTGTTTTTTTTTGCTATAGCTTGCAACAACTGGCAGGGACAAATTGTGTAGCCAAATGTGCACATGCCATCTTAAGGAGGATAACAAACAAACGTTCGGAAACATCTAGGTGAATCAAATAAAGCAACTGCACCTGCGCGTGCACGAATGAAGGCACAGAACCAGACATGTGACGCAGGTCTGGCTCCGCACCATTGAGAAGCAGGCAGCTGTAGCAAAGAAAATGGTGGTAGGTGGCACTGATATGAAGGGGAAGCCCCGGTGTGCAGCCTAGAAGCCGGTGCTCGATCTCAGTTTCAGCACCACTTGCCAACAACAGCTGTAAGAGGCAAGTGTACGCATGTCTGCAGTGACATATGGTGTCCATCTCCCAAGCACAAAACAAACACCCTGCATTTGCTTATAAAGCAAAGTGATACCACTGCAAAGTGCTAAAAAAAAAAGAAGGTGCGTCACTTGAGTGGAACAAATGCAATCGAGGTGGCTCACTGAGCTTGAAACATGTGCCATACACATATAGGTGCTAGAGTGTTTCATCAGCCTCGCACACAGTGCACACTGCATGGTGGCAAGGCTCTGCCAAGGCAATGATGCTAAGCCCCAAGCTAGGATTCATCGAGGACAGCAAGCTTGTTTCCTTGCTTTCCTTGGCAGCCTTTCTATAGCTTACTTTCTCTGAAATTCAAGGGGGATGGGCAAGTAAGCAATGCATATAAACTGTTTCCAAATAAGACTTGATATAATGGAAATATGACTAGTTGGTTCACATTAGCTGATGAAACACAAGAAGCTCAAGTACAAGAACAAAACCACCAGTTTTACGCTTGTTCTGTTTATTTGGTCAGATTTTTTTTTCTTTTTCCAATAAATTTCAGCTGACAGTGTAGCAATCAGCACGTGTTTCCCTCTATAACTTTATATCTTTCGTTAGTGCTACTCAAGACCTAGATGTGGTCACGGCTTTAACAAGTCTCTTTGTGGATGTTGGAAAAATATATGTTCGATGAAATGTTTTGCATGCTCATAGATATTAGCAGTGTAACACACATACAATATATATTGACAAGAAGGCTGTACCCAGCTCTTATTGCACAGCCCAATGTCAGCAATATACTGACCACACGAACATGAAGAAATTGAGTTGCTCGAGAGCATAACCGCTCTAGTCTGGCCATAATCGCTCATGGCAGGAGGAAATACATGCATCAAATTCGCAACCTATCTGGCTACGACTTGGTTTTGATTACCCGTCTGCTCACAAGGCACTGCCATCATAGGGGAAAACTGTATGAAGCTCTGAAAATTAGAAAAAGGAAATAAGTTGCACACTACCTTGACACCATCCAAGTATCCATTTTGTGCTGCACAGAGCAGTGGAGTGCTTCGATTCCCATCATACCCATTCGGATTTGCTCCGGCTTCAAGAAGTACCTTGACACAACTCGAGAACTCTTTCCGAATGGCAACAAAGAGGGGTGTCTGTGCCTTGATATCGGGTAGATCCACTTGTGCATCATGCTTCACAAGATAACGTACCACGGCGCTGTGACCACCTGGATCATGAATGCATATATGTATGATGTAATATGTATGTTCATAGGCAGGTATATTAAATATATTAATTCTTCTAGTCAAACATAACACAGTCCTCCTGGTCTTTTTATTTTCCAGTTCGCACAGAGTAGTGAATGCTTGCAATTCACCTTACGCATACACATAGACATCGGCAGGGTTTTGTTTTAGGTTGTGCGAACCCGTGATGAATCGTGGTGGGGGAGAGCTGGTGTACCTTGGGTGGGGGCAGATGCTGATGTGGCTTGAGAAGGGCAAATGCCCCATTTGCACCCCTTTGCTAACACCCATGTGCATTACAGTGCTACTAGTTTTCAGGCTGTTGGACATGTGTTGAAAAAGAATGATGTAAACGACAAGAGTAAGGAGAAAAAGGTCACGCCTTTACAGGGCAATAAATCTCTTTTTAAGCACCTAGCCTGAATGATACATTTTGTACAGTTCAACAGTAAGCATAGCTATGTGCATTCACTGCTCATTTCTGTCATCTCGTGCTCCCCTTGCCGAAGCATTCCTTCGTGAACTGCAGGCACTTTGAGCATTTCTGTCTGTCTTTCCGTCAAGCCACCTACGACTGGGAGCTCTTGTGTTCATATCTTTAACTTGATTCAGACTAAAACTGGCATGCGAGGGTAAGACACTCTGAGGAATGTTTGGTTACGACACGAATAACTTGAAAATTCTGTTGGGTACGTCGGCAAATATTTTCTTTCTGAAAAGCGTGGAACATACCCGTATAACCATTGGCCGCAGGTATTCACCACGGGTGATTGACAATTTATATTGTTACGCAAAATGAGACGAGACGTGACTATCTGAGAGTGTATTTGCACTGATAGAGATGGAGCATAGCACGCACAGCAGACAGACTAGTCCTCTTTGTTGCCTTTTGTACCAGAATGTCTCACCCTTGATGTGCTAGCTATGTAGAATTGTCTACCCCAGATAGGAGATGACAGAAATTAGTAAACTAAAATCTGAGAGTGTCAAGAAAAACTGACATTAGCCGCGTTCACGCAACGAATGCAAAGGTAAAAAGAAAATCATGATCTTGGCAGGAATTGAATCCAAGTGTTCTACACTGCTTGCTCGCGAACACAGTGGAAATTCTTATAGATTAAATTATAGATAACTTGGTTCGTTAAGAAATGCTTCACATATCTGACAGTGCTGTAGCCTGATACGGCAGGTGTGCACTGAAGTGCGTGCTCCAGGACATGACGTGGTACAGCGTGCGCAGAACCACTAACTCACGCCGTATCTTCGCATAAAGACATGCGCAGACGTGACTATGCACAGGAAGGGGTCCCCCCCCCCCCCTCTCGTGTGCACACCTATGATTTGCTGCTCGGACGTCGACCTATATTGTGCGCAAGCTCAAGCACGTTGAAGCATTGTTATAACACATCTCGCATCCAAAGGGCCCCTGAACCACCCTCAATATCTTTTCAAGTAAACGCGCGCATCGAGATCGGAATGCCGTCACGATCAACAAACCAATCCTCCCGGGCCTTTCTATCGTTGGCCGCGACGTCAACATTCGCGTCTGGGCATATGTCATCGACACAAATTGCCCGTTTGTCTGCTGGAAAGTGCGCGCGCTCGCACAGTGAGGATCACTCGGCCAGGAGAGACGAGGTGACGAATGGAGCATAGTGAACGAATTAAATAGTTACACGGGCGAGGCGGGGGCCTCTTTTACAACATCGAACGCGTGTAACTTGCGGCGCCCTTTCGAAAAATTCTCGCGGCTACGTGTTCGTTGAAGACTCGTGCACATCTGCGACGCCACAACTAAATTTTGAACCCTGGTGGTTAGGGGTCCTTTCAAAATGCGCTGCGCGCCTTTCGAAGGCTCACCAGTAACAGCAAGACGAAGGGGTGTAGCGCCGTACGGTCGCACTCGTCGGTCCCGTTCACCAGGACGGGACTCGAGAAGTTCCGCGAGCTCGCTCAGGCGGCCTTCGAATGCTGCAACATGAACGCAGGTGTCTCCGTCATCGCGGTCAATCGCAAATTCTGCTATGTCGACCATCAGCTTCGATGTTTTGCTTTGGTGGCCGACCAAATACGGAATGCCTGCACGCGCTTTTCGTGTCCGTCGCTGGCGAACTCAAACCACGGCGCGCCAGCGCTCGGAACGCAGAAACCGAAAGTAGAAACTTGATACGGCGATTCTCGGCCAATCAATAATCTAAGTAAGGAAATTAAAATATAGTTTTAATACACATTCGCGCGTATGCCCGCATATGTATGAGATATATACTTCGATGAAACATGCTCGTGCTACTTTTGTACACGCGCTATGAAGGTGCATCTTTAATCATTCTTTATTTCTTTATTATTCTAATCATCGTCACTCGCATGTTTTGAAAATTTTACCGCAAAAACTGCTCTCGGGAGTGAACGCTTGCTGTCGGGGCTTTGACAAAACCAGTGTGACTACAGAGTTAAATGCCAGTAACACCTTCTAAAATACGAAAAAAAAAAAAAGAAGGATGCGCTACTTGTGGTGTTTCAGTTTCTGTTTCCGTTTTGATTGTCATGTGACGCCTCGCGCGTGAGCGATGCGTCTCGTAACGTGTATATATGTGTCAGGATGATATGTGTAAATACGGATTCCTCCGTGTGTGTAAGTAAAGGGAGGGCAGTAGTGCTACCGGCAGGTGGTTAAGTGGTAGGTGTTCTGTGTAAAGGGTAGGCGACGAGCACTCGGACGAGGCGGACGTTCTCGTCGGCGCTCTGCGCCCCGTTGTGTGGGTCGTCGGCGGGCTTCAGTTCAACGCTCCTGGTTCCTCCGCGTCGGTGCCGGGTCCGCCAAGACACAACACTACTGCATGCGACGGCTAGGCCTAGGACCTTTTCCTTTCCCATGGCCCCAGCCGCGACCTTCTGGAGGGCGTGACTGGGGCCAGAGAGGAAAGGAAAAATAGCGTTGCCTTTAGATAGCTTTAGTTAGCGGATATGCATACTCCTATTAAAGTTCATTAAAAGCTAAGCAGCTTCAAACTAGTGGTGCCAAGCCTGATGGAAGTGTGGAACTGAACGGTTTGTTGGTTGGTTCCTAGCTCAACAGCTTGGCGCAACCCACTCCGGGGGATAGGCCATGAATCGAACAGCGCCTTGCTCATTAAACTAATTCACTTCTTGAAGAATTCATTCAGGCTGCCTTGTTTCTAGGTGTCTATAACCTCTTCAACTGTTAATTATCTTTGTTGTCTATGTTTAGTTATATATCTTTTTCTCCCTCTATTTCTCGCTTCCTCTCTTTCTATTAGAATCTAGTCATTTTTTTTCATCTGTAATTTCTTTGTTTATCTTTCTCTATGTACTTGCCTATTTCTTTCCCTCTTTATACATTTTTATTTTTTTTCTCTCACCTATCAGTTATGGTATGCCACGACAGGCTATTAAATTGGCGTTCATGTTCTGAGATAAAGTTAAACAGCCTAAATTAAATTACAGAGCCGAAAGAAAGAATCTCCATCGGTTTCGCCGGCATGCATCAGCAACGTTGATTTGCGCAATTTATCAAGTCTACGACAGCAGTTACGCACTGCAGCAGACGTGGTATCAGAACTTTGTCACGCGTCGGTTTGGCGAACGACTCGTATTGTACCTTAGCTTTACACCGAACCATTTTTTTCGTCCCAGTATAAACATTCGGGTGACGCTACGATGGCCACTGCACGCGCTCAGAGGTCAGTTCACAAACCTTTATTACATCGTTGGTAGAGCGGCACGACGCCGTCGACCTTGGCTCTCGCAGTACTCGCTGGCAAAATAGCGAGAGCTGGCCCAAACATGGTGACATGGACCAACCCCCCACACAGGCAAAACAGCGATAGTTATGCTACGTACTGCCTAGTCACGTGACTTTTGCTTGTGGGCACATGATGGCAACCAGAAGTTTCCCTGTATCGCGCACAGTACATATGAATAGATAGTTGGAAGAACAGTGTGACTGTGTACCAGAGCAACCATAGCACATCTAACTGCACCTAACCAATTGGGAACACACAACGAGCAGACGCTGAACGAGCGCTACATCACTAGGCGCCGTTCAACTTCACCCGCACGCATTTTTTGCTTCTATGCATGGCGTGGTGCATCGCATTTTTTTAATTTGCATGTACGGTGTAGTACATAAGGCAGATAAGAGTAAGGCCCACACCTCGTATTTTCGTACAAAGTTTAGTGGTTAACATAGCGGGTGGCAAGTACCTTAATAATCTTAACTGTTTGGTCTTTCGACGGCAGTATTCTGTAAATAAATAGCTTGAACTTTCTTTTATTTAAGTTACATTGTGAATCACTTTTTATTATGCCCCCCTGCTTGGTCTTTCGACCGCAGTATTCTGTAAGTAAATAACTAAGAGGTACAGATTGAAGGTGCTACAGGCCTATGTGGATATGTCGAGTAAAAAATACTTTGTTTACACGTCTTATAAAGTCGTGAAACCACAGTATACATTACTGATGAAAAACTTCACAGGGAAGGTAGGCAAGAAACAGGCTAGAGATCAGGCAGAGGGGCAATATGGTACGAGTTGTATGAGTAGTAGAGGGGAGTTACTAGTAGCGTTTGCAGGTTGCAGTAATTTATGGATCGCAAATACCCTCTGCTAGTAACAGGAAAACTTCATACTTGCACAAATCACGCACTGCTCATCCATGATCTGTTGCAATCTTCATGTTGGCCTCTACGGCACAACTGTTTACATAAGCATCACATTTCAAGGTTTTCACAGTTCTTTACTCCTGCCTCAAATCAGTGTTCTTGCGCTTCTTGCTGCTGCCACGAAATGTAGAGAACGTAAGCGTGGGCCTGCCCAACACACTCATTTCATGAATCTCTTCTGACTGAAATTTCATTTTTGCTGTTTGTTTCCCACTTGCAGTCAAGTTCAGGAGGGCTGAGTCGTGGTCAGAAGATGCTGAAACGAAACAGTATTCATTCTGAACATTGTAGTTGCACTATAACGTAGGCTTGATATCTATTTCACTAATTATGCCAAATTTGGAAGACATGTACGTTGAAGGAGGTGAGAAACAACCATGTCGATTATCAGCATGCAGATAAACACAATTAATTTCAAGGCGAGAAGTCAAATGCCTTGGAAGAATGGCTCGACAAAGCTTGCAAGTGTTCTAAACTGTGCAGCAGGTTTGGGGAAAATGAAATAATTAAGCCATAAATCAATAACCAGCCACACAATTGAGCATTTCATGTCTGTGAGAGCAACTTGAGGAGCAATCAACAGTTTCACAAACAAAGTGAATAGATCATATCTATAGCATTATGTTCATTGTTGAATGATTATACTGACTACACCAATTATAGGTCTCACAAAGTGGTTAACAAAAGAAAACAAAAGAAGAAGTGCTCAAGAGTATGCCAGCATCCAAGACACCTTTGACAGAAAACTTGACCAAATGAAAACTCTGGGGAGCTTTAGGAATAGAGCAAACAAATAACAGAGGGTTTGCAGAATTTCAAACATTGTAATAACCTCTTGCTTTTGTGTATATGTATGTGCATGCTCTGTCCGCATGCTTCTGTGTACCTGATAATTTGCACCTCCTAACTTCCACTAATTCAGGATCTCCCTTTAAACCAAATAGGTATATTTGGAATGCCCACAAAAGGTGCAAAACCATATACTGGCTTCTATATATCAGCCCTAGGAAGCCATCTTCATTATTTTCAATGGCCTAACATATCTTGGTTTTTGACAACGTAAAGCATACACATGGTGTTATGCTGTTCAATAAAAGCTAAGCAAATTGTTCATCAATAAGCAATGCACTTCGGTCACCACATCACTCACACGGAGGCCCATCCTCAGAGCCACCAGCAGTGCTGACAGGTGGCCATGACGGGTCACGCATAATATCCCGTTCCAATTTCTCGTATATGCGACGGGGACCCCTCCAGTTATGAAGCCGAGGCATGACAAAGTTGAACACAAACTGTTGAACCAAGAAAACCTGAAAGAGAAGGTGCCAATGTGCATACAGTTATTCTGCAGAAACTATTTGCAATATTAAGCAAAAAAAAAAGAAGGGGAAGGTGTCACGGGTTCGTTCCTTTGCCACAACTTAATGAGGGTAAAGAAAGCATGAGGAACATTGTCAGTGGTTTTAAGTACAAGTGTGGAGTTATGACAAATGGAAATGAGTTAAGGTGGACAAAAAAAAAAAAAGCTTGTCAGTGAGAACGGAACCTACTACTGCAACGCATATCAAAGGTTGGGGTTTTGGCACCAATCGACGGCAAGTTTATTATCTTTGTCTTCCTCTTCAATTCACTACTATTTATGTCATTATTGCCTTACTAGAGTAAAACAATACAAGTAATGTTCCCTATGCCTTCTCTGGCAGTGCTGCATGTTGGTTTTAGGTTACCTACACTACTGTTACCCAAGAAGAAGAAAGGTGGAAGCACTTTAACATGACAAAATCGCTTACCTCCCATAAATATGAAAAAATAAAATTCAGCAAAGAGAGGACGAAGAGAAATGCATGGAATTCGTACTGTGGGGCCTCCAAAAACTGTAACAGAGAGGAGCGAAAACAATCTTAAGAGCTTTTCACGTCAATAAGCCACACATTAAAGAAGACAAAGAAGAAATCAAGCTCTTTCCCAATTGTGTGCAGTACCACTCTTGTTTAAAAAAAAAAAGGAAAACCTACAAGTAAGATATCTGACAGTGAGATGCCCTGTGCGTGGTGCTTTCAAAACATGAATAATGCTGACCAAAACTGCAGTCTGTGGCAGTTCAGAGAGAAAAATTAAATTGCATTATTTGGATGAAGCATAATTTTTACTGTTGCACCATTAGCTGCTGCATCATGGAACAATTAGAAAAATAATCAATGCTACAAAATAAAGCATTATGTTCACAAATCTGTAGCTCCACACTGATAATCAATGATGATGCAATTTCGTAAATAGCACCTCAAAGAGACATTAGTTTGCAGCACACAAAATTTTTATACTGTTTACAGGGAGGCTTTGTTAATGTTATACTCTCAAGTTATTGCTATACTTTAGAGTAGACTATATTCATTAATTTCATTTTATTGACTGTATACCTTCACTTTACGAAATTCTGATAGTTTATTCTATTCTTGAGTTAGAGATAATTTCACACAACTTTTTTTATGCCTTTTAATTTAAGCAATATTTTTGTAAAAAAAAAACTGATGGCTGAAGTAGCCAAATCTTTCTGCAATCGATAGACCATAACTTTTTCTTTTATATGCAGCAAATATCTTCAAATAAAGAGTGGTGCTTTTGTGAAAAAATTATGAGTTATTTAGAATTTTAACTTATACCAGAGTGAATAATTTACTGTCCTTGTAAATTAATTCATTTGGAACACAGAACAACAAAGCCCAAACATTTAAAATATGTACTAGTACTGCTTAAGAATATATCACTTCCAATACAGAAGCACTAGTGGAGACTTAAGTATTGTGTCATAAAACAACAGTTGGAATGCTAAGCAAGAAATGACCACACGTAACTAAATTGTTTTTGTTTAGTGTTTTGATTTGCACAAGATATATCTAGATTCCTAACTACCAAGTGAATCACTGCTTAATAAAAATTACCACAAGCAACAGTATTCACTGATGAAGCTTCACCGCCTACTTTTTCTGAAACGCCAGCACTATCTAGCACCACAGGTTTCAGAATATACGCACGAGTGAGACTACTTCCACAGCTATGTTATTCTGAATTTATTAAAATTATCTCACATAAGAAAGTGTCATATTTGGCAAACTAGCAAACAGGATAAATTATACATATGCTGCTGTTGGCAATCAAAATATTGTTCAGATGAAAGAGAGCAGTAAGACAAGTTCGTGTAATGGATATTAATGTCTTCTGCAGACTCGGGCAGTGCTACCTAAACAAAGAAATCTTAGCATTTTTAGAGGACATCCAAACAATGTGACAGCAGGATTTATGAAGCGGTGTCTAAATTGCTTCACTTACATTAATGTATTTTCGTATGAACTCCGCAGGGTACAAGATAATATATGACACGAGAACAAACTCCACTGCGACAACCACAAGGTACATTTCTGGAAAAAAAAAAAAAAAAACATCATTAATTCAAGTTCCCATTGTAAAATGCTTTGAATAAAATCGTGCCTCTAGGACGAGCAAGTACTTGCGTACTGTTTGATATGATGCTTTTCCTGAAGGGAAAACCAGGAGAAAAGATGACTGCAGCAATCACATAGGACATGCAGTTGACGCTTAAAACTGCAGTGGCGACATACGACTGCGGTGGCTTGTGTACGAAGTCTCTGTTGAACACAAACGGCTCGTACCTGCAAAGGGTGGCAGCGATCAATACAATTTATTTTGTTTTTGCTGTGCATTTGTGCTGCTGCTACATAAATGCAAAATGTAGTGAGATAACGAGAACAATTACGAAGCTATGGAGAATGCCGGCAGAGATTGTGAAAATTGTCGTGTAGGCCGTGATTCTCAGCAAAATAACAGACAAATACCTATGGACATCTGCAGACTGCTGAAAAATGAGGTTGGTGGCGGTTCTTTTCATAATATAATTTTTCACCACAACATGGTGAAATGTCACATAGCATGTGTAACATGAGTACTGTTAAAATAATGCAGCAAGGCCAGGCGTAGTTCTCAGCTCAAGGTCCTCTTCCTATATCCTGGCAGGTTTCTATATGGGGTCGATTTCCCAAATGACATTAATTACTCAACTCTAATTAATTGTCTCAGCCCCCAGCACGACAGTGATACATGACAGCCTGTCAAGGCTTTGCAGGACAGCTGCATACATGTGCTCTCACTTTGAAGAGATTTTTTATTATGGTATTTCATCGGGAAAGGTAGTAAAGGAAGTAGCGCTAAAGTTTTTTTTTTTAGTAAGCTAAAGTTTGCTGACTCATAAGCTCACTGAAGTGCAGTTACCACTTGCTGTAACAAATACCAGTGAGCTGATAGAACAGTACTGCATGCAATCTTCGACTTCAATGTGGATTAGAGCACACAAAATTTTGCCACATAATTAAATGTATTCACATGTCTAATTCGTTTATTAAAAGAAACCTCAGGCTTGACATTTATGTGCATTTGAAGAACAAATTATATTTTTGGGGTTTATTGTGCCAAAACAACAATGTGATTACGAGTCATATCTTAGCATAGGATTTCAAATTAGTAACTGGGTTGTTTTGATGAGCACTAATATGTTTAATGGGCGTGCAAGCATATCTTCGTTTAGTTCCTTCAAAGGCGACCAGTACAAACGAAATCATGCACTCAGCAACCCATTGCCAGAACAACTGGCAAGCTTTCTAGATCACTGTAATAAATAATACTTACCATGGCTGCTGAATGCAGAAGATGTAAGCCACAATGTGAAATCCAGTTTGTATGATCACAAATGACAATATTGAAAAGATAGACACAACATTAGAAATGCTTTTAGGAGGAGCTCTCCTGGTGAGTGCAGGATATGGTCCGGTTGTTCCAACTAAAACAAAAGAGGTGAAAATGCTCAGCTAAACCCAGCAGTCTTAAAAAGATTCGCTGCCATGTGCTGAACTTTTCGAAACATACTCACATATCATTGGCGGAATGAGACTGATGAACACATCGATAAAAACGTAAGCTCCTTCGGATGGCTTTTGTCCATCCTGAAAACAATGGACATTTCATGTATCTTGCAAAATATGCTTAGAAAACTGACACAAAATTAGTCTCACTAGTTTGCTTGATTGATAGCTGCTAACACCTCAATTTCTTAAGCATGCAGAGAATTAATTATAACATTTTTGATGTGACTAATTAGAAAACTGTTCAGCTTCTTGCAATAGGGTTTGTTTACAAGTACATTATGTACATACACTCAAACGTCAATATAACGAATCCAGGTATAACGAAGTAAATGGAGAATAGTCTTGCAATAAATTTAATGTTAGGAATAAATCTTTATAACAAATTTTTGGATTTAGTTAACTTATTTTAGTGTAAAACACAATTTTGTTACAGTGAGGTTTGAGTGTAATAAAAACTTAGGGGGGAAAGGTTTAGGTTGTATCGCTAATGCGCGAGTTAAAAGCTGCACTGCGGTCCCTTTATTAAAAGCTTTAGACATGGAGATAAAAAAAATTGCCCGCAGCTTCCCTCGGGGGAACACTGAGGAGGATGCGGACCATATAATTGGTTAACGGGGTGTTAAAGTGCGACTTACTTGGGTCGATGGCTAAATTGGTTAACGTGGTTGTGAAATGGGGTGTTAAATTGCGACTTACTTGGGTCGATGGCTAAATTGGTTAACGTGGTTGTAGGAGGGGGTGTTAAATGAGTGAACACGTACACACGTATGCGAAAGGGCGGCGCTGGTCGAAGGGACGTCGATCATTGTGTTTGTGGATTCGTTGGAATTCATTTCACCGCGACCTTGGACGTCGACGCGCCGTACAAACCAACCTACGAGCGGCAACTGAGCGAGCGAGCGCCGACCTTGAGTATATATACAACACGACGGCGCATGCACTGTCAGCTGTTGAATGTTCTCGAAGCGCGACGCCACATGCGCGTCCACTGGAGAATCAGGAGAATTGTAGATGTCGAACGCGGTGTGTAGAGGAGGAAGGGTGCACAGATGGTGGAGGAGTGAAGCGCGCGCGGTGTGTAGAGGAGGAAGGGATGCACAGATGGTGGAAGAGTGGGCGACGGCGCGACGGCGCATGCGCGCGCGTCAGCTGTCGAATGTTCGAGAAGCGGTGCGGACGGCGCGGACGGCGCGGACGGCGCACTACAAGGCGCGAGTATAAGATGCTCCGCATCTAAAAGGGAGATGTGGTCAGAGGGACAAGAGGCACTGCACAACAGAACCTACAGCAGGCACTGAACAAAAACAATGGTTTATACAGCACGAGTCCACATGATTCTTGTGAGGCTTACGATCACTGGATCAGATTGACAGGCATGTGCGTCAGCAATGTAGGGCCACCAGCTCCAATTTTTATGACATGCAGACAGAACTTATCAAGAAATTCTACACCAAGAAACCACGCTCCATTTGGTGCACATTTTGAAATAGCCAGCTTTTAAATAGGTCAGTACAAATTCGGAACGAAAATTCGAGCAAGGAACTGAGTGTTATATTGGTACTATCAACTATCAGACGTGCATGCAAAAAATATGGATAGAAAATTTTTCACTACATTCACTCAATTGTAATGCAATAGGTGACTTTCTAGAAAGAAAAAAAAATGAGAAAAATAAATAAATAAATAAATGAAGAATTGTGTGTATCATTGCATTTTTTGGACAACTTGAATGTTCCTACTTGATAGTAATGTGAGGGTCAACTGCAGGTTGCAAGAATCTGAAAACAAAAACTAGCACTTTTTTCAAGTAAATGTGGCACTTCAGTACTCCTTAAAAAAAGAAGGAGAGGGGGGGTGGCATGCTATGATCTACAGCGCTAAAATAGTTCAACAAGGTAGGGTGTGTGCATGCATAGGACTAACTTTCAAGTTCTCTGCTATCATCCACTGCAATGGGTATTGCTTTAAAACCTTGCCCTGCTAAGATAGGACAATAGAAATCTGGTACATAAAAAAAAGGACATCAAGAAAAATCTACTGAAGAAAATGGTCAACTGGAAAGAAATGTTTCTGATGTTCTTAATTTGGATTGAATAAATTTAGAAAGTGGTGCAAACTGGAAAGTTGACAACAAAGTGCTACAGTGTAGTGGATCTGCACGGAATATCTTTGGGAATCGTAAGGGAAAAGCCAACTTTCACACTTGCCTCCTTATAGCCTCACCTCATTAACTATCTATATGCATCAGTTTATATTCAGCTGGTTCTAAAAATAGTTTTTCTGTTTGTTTGTTTGCTTAGTTTACTAGTCTTATATACACCTTTCATGTCTTTTGAATAGACTTATGTATACTGAAACTCAGCAGACCATTTCATTTTATGCAATTTTCTCAGTTTCTCCTGCAGCCAATCGTCACTATATATGCATGCTGCCATTTCCTCTTGTTAATAGAAAGCTTGGGGATTTTAGGGGCAAGGCACAGTGACCAACACCTCCACTTACCCAAAACAAGAACAGTGCTCCCACTAGAAGCACGAAGCAGTAGCAGACCATATAACAGAAAGCTCCAAACGTTGCAGCCAAGGTTGCCCGGCCTTCCCTATGGTATCAAAGAGAACAAAAAACAACCCCTCAAAAAGAAACAAAGAACGCAGTTTATATTCCAAGCAATAGATGAGCATAAAGAAACTTCTGGAAGCCCAGTGCATTAACTAGTCTACATGTGAATACCGTCAGCAAAGATAGTGTTCTGTGCATGCACTATCAATTGAACTGCTGTTAAAAAACTTTCTCAATGGTCGTGCCAGTCAAACCCCGAGTTCAAAAAAGATAAGTGTTGCACCAATCAGTACAGTAATACTATACAAAATAATATGGTAGAGTCCCATCTGCTCCCCCTGTCCCTTCAATTTACCTAAAAATGCGAGATACCAATATTTACAGATGTGGTTTAACTATCTTATATGAGCAGTACAGTTAGAGGAAAGGGCCAATGATTTTTTTGTGTGTGTGTCTACAGTGGTGAAAGCATTTTACACACAGGTTAAGGGTTTAGTTTTACATGTGCCAACAAATGAATTCTTTTATTTACTTTACTGTGCAGAGTTACAAGAAAGATACAATAAAAACCTAAGTAAGCATTACGTAAGGTGCTATTAAAGCGAAGCTGAAGTACTTAAAAAAATGACTTAAGAGCGTGTAAGAACAGTTTAATCCCTGCCAAATTCGAAAAGTGATGAGAGAGTCAAGTATCACTTTTTGTGAAAAAACAGAGGCTGTGACCGCCATGTTTTTGAGACTCCGAGCGAACGAGGTGGTGTCATGCTCGGTATGCTGCATTATCTACAACAGTAGAACTGCTGAAGCAGTGGCCTCCTCGATTAGTTCCAGCCACGACACGTCATGAGTTAGTCACGGATGTCCATGGTTAAGGTATGCAAGACGCTTTCTCACGTACCGCTCGGAACACAGAACGCATTTCTTGCTCCGCTTACGAAGTCATTTGAGCGGAGGCATGAAGGTGTGTCCACTCGGTGTCGCCGTCATTTTGCAGCCAAGCTGACCCCGTCTCGTCAGGAGGCGAATCGTTAAAAATGTGAAATCTATGCAGTCCTATGCATTACCATAGTACCTGAACTGTCTCAAGATGCTGCGTCTGCATGTGGTGGAGAGTAAGCAATGCTCAACTAAACTAAAAGCTAAACACTCTTAGTGAGCAGCCGGAACCTTACAGTCGAAGTGAAGAATAGCTCCGGGCCGAGAGGAACCAAAGATGACGCATGTTCCCACGCCTACACTTTGGCCAAACGCTTGCGAGGGCGGAGCAAGACAAGCTTTTACTATTTGACATGTTCTGAAGCTCTTTCTGCTACCACCGCAAAAAAATTATGATATCATTGACAAAATTGTTGGCCCTTCCTACACACAAAGTTTTATCTAATTAATTCTAAAGGTTCTTCAGTTTCCCTTTAAAGGATTTATTCTGCTGTGGAACTGCAGTTCACAACCACGCCACTTGTTCTTGTATTACTATTACTAAACTTCACTTTCAGTCAATCTCCAAATATGAATAGACAGTTTATAAACATATCTTGTATGGATGACTGGCATTTCAGTGATATAAAATGAATATATCATTCAAGTGCCCTCACCTTACTACATCAATCATGCACTGAATATTCTGACGTTGAGCGGTGAAAGGAGACGCCACTGATGCCTCAGCCACCGAAAGGGAGATGCCAGCATGAGCTGCCTTCAGCGCTCCACAGTCATTGGCACCATCTCCGCACATGCCAACCTGGTGTCTGAAAATGGCGAGTAACATGTGCCACAAGACATCGTCTGAAAGCAGCACTGCAGGAGTGCGTAAACGCTGCAGTAAGAAAACAGCAGAATGTACAGATCATACGCAATACAATCGCCAAATGAGGCCACTGATTTACTAGAAAGTACAGATGTTTGAATCTTACATTTCTGTGATAGAACGAATACTTCTGTGGTAACAGGCAGACATACGCTGATGCTCTGAGACCACAAACCACATAGTTCATTTGAAGCCATTTAGTCAGACGCAAACAAGAACAGCCACGATCATCTCAGTGCTTGGTGTATCATCTTCGTCGTCTGCTGATCGAATCCTTGTGGGCCCCACTAGCACACCACAGGGCCACCCTTTCTAGTGAGGAAGTCGGGGTTATGTCAAAGGTGGCCGGAAGCATACGGTGGAGCCACGAAATACACGCGGAAATTATGACAGTTCAAAGTGCTTGTAATACGTGACATCAGTAAACTGTCAGATCTCAAGTACTGAAATTTGAGATGGTTGATGGAAACCATTGTGTTCCAGCCTGTTAATGACTAGGCATAAGTGTTTAGGTGCTCTGTTGATGACCTCAAACGGGCCCTCACATGGAGGCTGCAAGAGAGGTCGCACTACATCGTGTCACCAATTTGTGGTAACAGGCAGACACACATAAATGCTGTGAAACCACAAACCATATATTTCGCCTGAAGGCCCCCAGACGCGAACAAGAACCGGCGTAACCATCTTGTGCTTGGTGTGTCATCATTGTCTTCTGATCGGGTTCCTATGGGCCGCATCAGCGCGCCAAACTTCTTACAGCTCACATAGCACGTGTGACGTCTAAACTGTGTCCTGTTATGGGGTCTTTAAAACGCACTCATGTTTGCTTTTGTTTCATGTACATAAAATCAAATGCACGAAAGTACTGTGTTATAATGCTACAAGCCATCACAAACAATCCTCTAGAAAGGTGATGAAGACAACGATTACAATAGCGCTCAAGTTGTTTTTTCTGTCCGGCCATCTTAGTTGTAGCTGCTTCTCTGTGTATATATTGCAAGCACATTCATTTCCATTGAATACTGTTTTCCCCCCTGTGGGCATGAAATAATAATTATGTTCTATGTGCTGTGCTGCAACCGGATTGTAGATGATCTGCATGCTTTATAGTCATATTTATTACTATTGGTGTTACCATAAGAAAGTGTTTTGGTTTAGCTGCTCCCATCATGTCACTGCTGACACAGCCAAAAGTATCAATAAATGAAGGAAAACAAAGAAAACGATAGTGTAAAATCCAGAGGTAGCGCACCTGCTCAAGCAAGTGCCCCCTTCCCCCTTTTTCGGTGGTTGGGAATACGAGCCGATGGTTGAACAGGCACCTCCCTCTCCCATTCCAAAATTTTTTAAACTGTTCTCATCTATAGAATCATGCAGCAGTGAAATATCTGAGTCTAAATATATATATGCACAATTTCTTAGTACATTTACGGTGTGGTAACTCAGAGTGATGTTCTGAGTTGTCACATAATGTGAAAACATTTGAACGAATACCCCCTCCCACCATGTCATAACATATGAAATTTAAATTTTACAAGAGCAGGAATTCTCCTCGGTTCAAGTGAAAACAGCAAGTTCATGTGTGTTCAATAGAGCACCTTATTAGAAGCAAAGGTGTACATTATTCTTGGAGGCGCTTTTGCTGCCATCTTGAACTTTGGGCTGCAGTTATGGTGCACCATAACCCAGAAAAGGCCCCCCCTTCAAATCTTGTCCCATCATATTTCACTGTAGGAAGGGGCTGTTGCCTGTATTGAATTTTGTAACAAGTGAAATGGGCGAGATCTCATAAGTCTTTCATAAAATGTTTTCATAAGTGCAGACACTAATGTACAGATATCACTATCTCATGTGAAGACGACATATGTTGCAATTTTGTAAAACCTATGTCCCTATTTCGCCCTCTTTGACATGTGGGCCCTCTCTGGTATAACACGCAACCTGTTTGCTCCTTCCCAAAGAATAAACAATTGTTTATTTTTTTAAATAAATATTCCTATGATTGTTACAGCAAAGAATACAGATCTGCAAACATTGTTCACACTACAAACCAGCCTTTCAAAAAAATTTTCTATATTTTTATTCAGCTTCAGTTTACATCTATCATTTTGGATTTCTACAAATAATCCCTGTTGCCATTTTCCTGGCATTCAATTCAGTGTTACTGTCTTTCCAATTAGGCACTGCTGTTGACAAACTAGTTGAAGAAATGAATATACAGTGCTACCGTAGTAGAACTACTAATCAAACTGATTAAAAACAGGACACCATACCAACAATGATGGGGTATTGGCTAACTTATATGCTTAGTAGTCATAGTGTGGGTCGCCATAAAAAGAAATGTGCTCCTTAGAAGGACACGTACTACACAGTAGTTGTATCAAGATCAACGTCCCCATGCCTATGATTATATTGCCCCATGATTGGTGCTCCAGCTGCTTTGCATATTTTTTAAGATGTAAAAATAAAAGAATATAAATAGCAATGACTAATGTCCTAAGTTAAATGAAAAAAAATATATAAATAACCTGTAAAAGCAAGCTGAGGAAACACCATTAACCATTGTACATTTCTAAAGCAATATTTTTGATCCGTAAATCTCGACAGAAGATGGCCCAACCTAATTTCGGTAGGGAAACCCATAGAAAATATATACTACATATTACTGAAACTGGGCTAACAATATACTTTACCCAAGCTCCTGCAGAGCTTCAATGAGTTGCAACTTTTGCTCAGGCAGCATCCTGGCAAAAACTTTGCCTTTGTGAACAACCTGAAAAAAAGAAAAAATGCATAAAGGAAAAAAAAACTACTTGAACCTCTTTGTCAAGGTCGAACCAAATGGGACACCATTTCAAAAACCAATATTCTACATATCTTATATTCACCCATTACCCCAAAAGTATGAAAATATCGTATGTATAAGAATTAAAGTGTTTTGCAAATTTTGCATGAAAAAAGTTGAAGATTTAAATAATTCAGAAATACACTCAGACCTTATTAAATAAAGTTACACCTTACAAGAAAATAAGTTTGTTATATCTGGAAATTTGTAATATAGGTTATTGCTAACACTGTATCTACAGCAAAACTGTTTTTCACTTACTTCGTTATGACCGATATTTTGTTATATCCGTGTTCATAATATTAGGGTTCCAGTGTGCTTTTGCACAGTTTTAACTGAACGCATTATTTAAAAAAAGGGCAGTTGTATTCCTCACCTTCTTGAACAGAGTCTTGTCATGCAGTCGAATGAGGTTGAATGTTCTACCATCAGCTGCCAAATGATAAGTGCAGTCCGAAAGCAGTGGCACAGCAATATCCTGAAGGTAAACATGACAATATTCATTGTTTGCCTAGACGCCTGCGAAAATCTTGCAAAGTTAGCTTATAGCTCTTGCGAGACAGCACGTAATACTAAGTGGCTCTGAGCCATCTTGCATGACGTATCATGATACGTCACGATACTGCCTCTATGCCATACAGGCACAGTTACACCATAGCAACTGCCATAGAGCTGTATGGCTGACTGATTATTACCCACATCAGTCTATTCCTAGAAATACGGCAAAGGCTAAGAACAGGACAGTGAAAACAACATGTAGGATGTATGAACATCATGTAAACACAGCCCCTATACCTACCTGATGCAAATACATATGGGTACCTATATAATTCAGTAGCCCACGAAAAGCTATTTAATATGCTCAAAATGAAAGCATATGTAGCTCTCCTGTTGATTCTAATAATAATAATAGTAATAATAATAATAATAATAATAATAATAATAATAATTTCGAATAAAATTTAATTCCAAAAGTTAACTCTGTGCCCTCTCATTTTCATTACATTCTAGTGCTATTTTTTTCATTTCAAATCGGTTGACTCCCTCCTTATATAGAGAAATTACTGTACATTTCCAACTCTTGCCTGCGCATCAGAATACATGCTAAATTACAGAAAAACAACAAGAAACAGGGCCTTCACATCTATGCAGGTAGGAAATGTACTGGCAACAACTAAGAGCTCTGTTGGTCAGTGCCAGTTATTTTCACGTCAATGCCACAACAATTATAATGCATTGAAGTTATCGCTACAGCGATACAAACCATTCACAGTACCAAAACATATATGAAAGTTCTTGCAAGTATGTTTGAATTTTTTACTGTGCATTAAGACAGCTCAATCAAAATTTAGGTGCGACTTTGAGAAGCAACAGTCTTTCATAAAGTGGTTTTCTCACTTTACGACATGTACAGTAGACTCTCAGTAAACGAAACCTGAATGGACCTGGAAAATATGTTCCATTTACCAGGAGTTCCGTTTGCTGAGAGGTGAACATGGGTGCAGAATACAAGCCTGAAACCAAGTACTGCAGAGGCAATAGTTCCGTTTAAGCAGTAGTCTTGTTTAACAGATTTTCGTTTACTGAGAGTCTACTGTACTTCAGTCATCCACTGAGTGGCTTATTAAGGAAGAACCATAATGTGGTAACCATATAAAGCCAGCAAAAGCCGCATTCAACTGGGTGAAAACAGAAGATATTTCAATATTGGCCTTGAATTGCACAACACTGCCCCAACACTATATTTCCTCAAGAGTCCAACATTTAGGCAAGGATTGCTCACACCAAATGAAAATTCATAGTTCATAATGACCATAAACACAAGCAATCACTCCGTACCCAAACACTGATTAAGCGTTTAATAACAAATATGGGCAAACAAGAGCAGTGATTTTAACTCTTTTTTGCTTGTGGTCCCTCTGTAACCTTCTAAAAATGTTGGACTGGTTGTCTGTCAGCTCTGCCTATTTGCTATTTAAAGATTCTTTTATCTTCTGTGTGGCATGATGTTATGATTTCTTACATTTTCAAAAATGTGTTCTCGTGTGGTGAGGAGCTTCGACTTGAAGGCAGTCTCATGGGTAATAATAATTGTTGGGTTTTAACATCCCAAAATAATTATGTAGAACACTGTACTGAAGGCTCCGAAAATTTTAACCACCTGATGTTTTTCAACGTGCACCTAAATGTAAGTACGCGGGCCTCAAGCATTCCGAAAATGCGGGCATGGCGGCTGGGATTCGATCCCACTACTTGCAGTTTTATGAGCATGGTATAAGACTTACAAGCCGTGCTATATGATTCTCTAAAAGTTATCCGGATGTTCTTGTACTTCTCCAAAGGACAGCAGCCTACATTCAAAGAACGTCTAGCTAGGGAGCAGTTTAGCTTAACATTTGTTGCTTCGTGTCTATGTTCCTCCCGTGCTCCCAGTTCGCTGAACAGTCATGAATTACCAACTAGCCCACCTTTCCGTCCTATTGCGATATGCACCAACAACCACCGGAATGAATGCAGGCGATTCGTGGCTGAGCAAACTTATTTTACAGTACTGAACTCCATAGACAATGCCTATTTCTGAGTACAAGCAGGTGTAAATATGTCATCGGGATATTGCAGAGTTTAAGTGCCAAAAGCACAAAGTTTCATGTATGCTATGAGATATTAAAATGATGTGCTACGGTACTCTCATGCAAGCCTCTAGACTAGACGGTAGAAAACACGAACAGGAAAAAAACAAGGACAAAGAATGCACCTGTTCTTGTTTTTTTTTACCATCCATGTTTTCTACCGCGTAGAACTCTTAGATCATGTATCACCAGCTGGCCTAATCGTCCACCTTGATTTCCAACAAATGTCTAGACTAAAATTCATTACTTGTGTTAAATGTATAAGCTACAGAGAAATTGCATTTCCTTGCCAGAACAATATTCTGCAGGTCTTAATCTTTCAATGTGCATTTAATTATACAACTTACATCTGCTGATGCTTTGTAAGAAATTGGAATCTTCTCACTCAGGCCAGGCAGCTTGATGTAATTGTAGGCAGCTCTTATGGTGCCATGCTGAGCAACTTCAGCTTCAACTTGAATTACTGCATCATTTTCCTTTATTATATTGCAATCCCTAGCCACTGCCACCGCTGTCAACAGGTTGTCTCCTGAAAAGCCACAGATTGCATAAGTTGATGTGAACACGATCAAATTTGCAGTAAAGTGTCCGAGTGCTCAAGACAGATGTGTGGCGGTCTGTGAGAGAACAACATGCTAGAGAATGCAGAATACCGTACTACATGAATTCATAACAGTGTGCTTTAATACAATGGGCTACACGGAATCACGCTCTGCCCAGCTTTCGTTGCTTGACTGCTCTGATTGCACGGTCCTGAGTTGTTGAAATCATGTTAAAAGACTCAAATGTTGACGTCCTTGCTCTCTTTTGTTTTTTAGTGGGTTTATTTGACATCAAAAGTGTGAAAAAAAGTTGTCATGCTAAGAAGAAATACAGCCAACCATTACACAAAAATTTCCATGATACTTTCTGACAGCTTCTGCTCTAAGAACAGCATGCTGTTTAAGAAGCTATGAAGCTCTGAAAGTTAGACTTCCGAGTTTCGAAGACCTATACACATAGACTCTAATACATAGAAAAATTTATATGCTTATTTAATTATTTGTCCTTTCACAAATAGTAACAGCTGGTCATTTATTAATTTTCATAAGCTATAACTAGTCATCAGCTTGTCCTGATAATCCAGTTAGTTCGAGAAATATCTCTCGAAAGCTACAAATAGGTTGGTAAAAGGTGAAGATATAAAAAAAAAATTAAGCAGCCCTTATTCTATAAGGGAAATAGAGGCAAGTGAATCTTCTGGGAATGCCCTGCTTTTTTTCATTTATCTACTATCTATCTATCTATTTGTACGTAGTAGCCATCCCTGAAATGCCATTTTAGGGCTGAATCGGCATGGCCTCTCATGTTCTTCACAGTGTTTGTCAGCTTCTGGAATGTCCCAACGAAAGGACTATCAAGTGGTCATGTAAATGCAGGCTTGGAATTCAACAGTACAGCTTTCTTGTTACACGTTTCTGGAGAGGTGGGTATTGCTTTTCGCATTGTCCATTTGTAGCTACCTCACACGGACACAGACTGGCATTTTTACTGATACTCACAAGCCTCACAAGTCCGTTACTGCAAAAGCTTCACTTGAAAAATCACGCGCTCATATCAACAATGTTTCATTGCAGCTGCTTCTTTCAGCAGTCAGGATTAAAGTGCCAGTAAGCAGCCTTGAGGTCCAGAAATCATAGTAAAAAGAAATATGCACACTTTTAATTTGTGAACACGCTGTTGGAAGAATTTTGTGAATACGTGCTATATTAAGGAAGTTACAGTAGTTAGAACATCGGTTTCAGCTGGTTTCAAGTTTTCGTGCGACTTCGCCAACTTTCTCCCTCACAGGGAGGGGAAGGAATAGCCCACTGTTGCGACTGATTTAGGCCAACCGACTAGCTGCGGGCTACATCGAGTCGCTTATTGGCGACTTTGCGTCACTGCGCGTGAAAGGAGGATTGGTCAGGCATAGGGAAAGGAGCGTGCGAATTGTTTTCCAAAATCAAGGCTCTGTGTGGCGTTGTAATATTTGGAAAACGTGACCGCCGTGGTCTACTCGACGAATTGCCGAGCTTCTTTGATGGAAGGGGAAGGGGTGTAAAAAAAAAGTTTTAGACTATAAACGGGCCCTTTAATCATATAGAACTGAAAGAGATGAGAGAAAGCGTTCATTCTGTGTATAGAATAAGACAGTTTTATAGATCGCCGTCAATAACATTTTTTTCCCTTCACCTGACCACCTGCTTTTTGTAACAATGAATGTCAACAATTGCTCAAACCTTCAGAAGCAGAAAACTATATATACAGGATCAGTACCTGTGGCCATGACAGTCTTGATACCAGCATCTTCTAATGTCGTGATGGTTGACACGCTTTCAGGCTTCAGCTTGTTCTGGAGTATAATGAAACCTCTAAAATGCAGGTCGTACTCAAGTTCTGCTCTGTGGGAAAATGAGTAGCACACATAAAATACAATTACATCAAAGTATGATTATTTTTCAACTAATTTCTGAAATGTTAGCACCTGCTTGTGCATAGGTATTTATTTCATTGATTGATATGTGGAGTTTAATGTCCATATGATTATGAGAGACGCCGTTGTGGAGGGCTCCAAAAATTTCGACCACTTGGGGGTTCTTCAATTGAGCTCCCAAATTTTAGCACACGGGCCTACAGCATTTTTGCCTCCATCAAAAATGCAGCCGCCACAGCCAGGATTCGATCCCACGACCTGCGGGTCAGGAGCCGAGTACCTTAGCTCATGCTTAGGTGTTAACAACATAGAATTTCATATCATATGCAAATAATAACAGCTCTAGTTGCTAGTAGCAAAGGAAGCTAGCGTGCCTGTTAAGGTTCTGCACATATTGTGGTGATGTTAAAAGCCGACTCGAGGCAGGGGTCACGTGCTATACTTATTGATAGTTGGAGAACCTAGTGCTTGTGTTTAGTGGCCATTGCATTATTTATAGTTGGAGGTCCTAGTGCACTGCTCTTCGGGATCATGCCCTTCGAGAACATGTTTGCTAAAGTGTGTTTTTCGTGTACTGAGTGATGCGCGCACTTGTGTTTACAGTCATGAAGCTTATATTACTGTGCTTTTAGACACTGGACAGCTATTTGTGTTCAAGCTATACATGAAAACTACAATTTAAAAGGTGAAACTTGCCTTGGAAGCAAGTGGAGTGCCTGATCCCAAGTTGTGTCGTTTGGTAAATCTTTGGACGCTATGGCAAGAATACGGAGCCCATGCCTCGTGTAACTTTCCAACGTTTCCTCGAAGCTTTCTGGAACTATAGATTGAGAAGAATTAGTACATAGGCATCCAAACATTGACCTGGGCATTGCTGCTTATGAGCAAATCTGGAAGGCACGTGCCATGACTTTTGAACACTTAACAAGAGGCAGAAACTGCAGCGACAACTGAGGGCCACTGTTATCGGGACCAAGTCACATTATACTCACTAAATTTCTGATTTGATGTTTGTGTGTTTATACCTTCACTCAGGTTTTCCCAGCCTTCTAATAAAGTTTATGTTCCATCACCTTATCTAATCACCCAAGAGAACTCCTTTTACTAAAAGATGAGAATAAATGCTTGAACTAAATTAAGACTTCTTGACATGTGAATACACTACAATAGTTCGATTGTTATTCAAGTAACAACAGTATAAACAAACCAACATTTCTACAGTCCATGCATACTAGCTTCTACAGTTACTACATTCACATTTATAACCTTTCTGATCTAAAGATAAACCTATTCTGATTAGCCTACAGAAATTTCTTTGTTTTGTAGAAAGCAGGAGATTTTTGTATTTATTAGAGAAATAATCAAACTGCAGACGGCAAAGTAGTGCTTTCTCTCTATCCTTTCCCCGAAGATGACTGAAACCAGAGTAACAGATCCATTTTCTATCAGCTTTACTGCAAGTCATTCAAACAGAATGAAATGCAGAGGGTTGTAATGCAGCGCCCCTCATTGGTCACTGAGAGGTCTCAACCTCCTGCGCAAGACCTTACAATGGTTGGCCTGTGCTTCAAAAGTTCAGTAAATGCCACGAGTAGAAAATTGATGACGTACCCGTTTCTGGCAAACACATCTGCTGGATGACTTCTGGAGCACCCTTGCTGTATATGTGAAAGATGTTGCTGTTTGCTGCCATGACAACCACAGTTGCTCTCTGAAGCTGGGACTCAAACGGAAATTGCCTCACAATCCCCAGGCTTGTGCTGCTCTGTGCAGACAGTGAAATAAGTAAACAAACAAACGTGCAACAGTGTTTTGGGCAGAAGATGAAACGGCTTGTGCAAATTCACGCAACTGCATCAATTTAATTGTTTGAATCATCTGCAATAATCGGACATTTCAGAAAATGTAACTCAAAATAATATATCGTACTTACTGGAATGTAGTGAGAATTATTTCTCGATTATCACTACCTAGAGTTAACCCTTGCGTGACAATAGAATACCAAAATAATTATTTTTTCTTCCTGGGTGCAATGAAAAGTTGCTCATCACCTTACATTTGTGATCACATTACAAATGAATAAATATTGGTGAATACCATTCGCAGATTCAGAGTGGCTAACGAACTCTTTGCCAGAGCATTCCACTTTGGTGGAGAGCAACCAAAGGGAATCCGAGAAACATGGTCGGTCAGAATGAAATCTTGAGACATGGTCGGTCAGAATGGAACGTGGTGCGCGCGTCTCCCTTCTTGCATTAGTGGGCACGCTGGGCACAGTGACGCTACGCTAGCGCTGTGTAGTCTGATTTGAGGAGCGACCGGCATACGTTGGCGTGCCCACAAAAGGCACCATTCCAGGGCACAGGGCACTTGCGACTTCCGATTGAATTCACCGCTTTTTTTGGAGTATAAAAAGTTGATCTGTGGAGTAGATCTCGCTACGGAGCTGCTCCAGATCTGCCAATGGAAGCAGTCTCAATTTGCCAATGGAACAGACTTGCTACACATGTAGCAAAAAGAGTGCTGCCGAAAGTCCTCCAAATCTGCCAAAACATGACACCATATGATCCTAAAATTTTTTATATGGCCATATCCATACACAAAGCATTACGTCAAGCTTTATTCTACAGAACACTACAGACTTGTTCATGATATTGAAGAATACAAAGAATATATTTCAGATTAGTCAACTTATGTCTGTGTTATAGTTTAGCAGAACTATTTGTTCTTAAACCATACATATAAAGAATAAGAATGGAAGCTTGAGCGAGTGAGCGAGTTGATGTGCGTTCATCTTGGTTGATATTGTGCACACCAGACGAAGAAGAAAAAGATCAGTTCCTGTCTGCGTTTCTTTTTGTTTGTCGTCTTGTGTGCACTGTATCAACCAAGATGGACATATAGAGCAGATTTGCTCTTGGCTGAAGGAGAGTGAACTGTGCGCCAGCAGCTGGAATTAATTTACACATAATAAAATTTATCACATAAGTAGGTCATCGACAAAATTCGAAGTGACATGACTACTCAACACACTTGAAAAGCCTTCATTTAACCTTGCCACAGTATTGTCTCCATATTGTAGGGAAGTGTACGTAGAAAACTAGGGGCACCTCGCTACTGAAACAGTGTCTCTTGTATCAACCACATCTTTGCTTTTGACTTCGTGAGCTGCATCAAACTCTGTGAATGGCTATGTGACCTGAACAATGCATATGAGATTAATCCTGTTTCCAGCGGCGTCATGCAGCAATAAATGCAGATGTTGCTGATGAACGTGCTGATTATATATCAGCACAGTTTTTATACACAATAACCAAGAAGAGAAAAGCAGTTATTAGAGATCGTCACATATCACCTTATTGACACTCTAAGGGGCAGGATCTATGAAAATGTAACAAAGAGGAGTGTGCCAATAAGACTGTATTTTTTTTTATATCTGACCGAAATCTCGGTGCCCTAGCACCTTCTACACTTTGAAATAAGCCCAATGAAGCAACATTTTATTGTACAGTAACATTTTCGAATGTATGATCTGTCTTAGAAACTATTGTTTCATATTGTCTATTGTGACAGTGAAAACTATGACAACTTGAAGCACAAGGTTAAGAGCAAACTTTTAATTGGGCTAAGTTGTATTGTGGACGAGCTTTGTTTTTTCTGGAATACAACAAAAGCAGCGAGCACTGTCATCAAGCATGAGAAATCTGACTGACAGGTAATATGTGTTGGCTATTCACAGTACATGTGTCATCAACTCACTGTGCATTCCAGCATAGTTGCTATTACTCTTGTAAGTTACAGAACGCATATAGCTATTTGCATAGCGCAGCTAATATAAATAGAGTCATCAACTATAACATTAAAGATACCTTCAGAATGCAACACTTTGTGCACATTGCATTAAGAATAATGGTGTGACACTTATAGGAGAATAAAAAGCAGTCACCAACAAATACACAAACTAGTGTATCAGTATTGCACAAGCCAAAACACATATTGAAGGTAACCTGCCAATTACGTTGTGAAGCACTTTGCAGGAAAATAAGAAAATGGCCGTGCTCACCAGTCGCACGTTTCTTGGCATGACAATGCGGGCTGGTATCTTGTCAAAAGGAACAGGCTCACCAAGTTTTGGTTCCTCAAGTTTCTGGGAAGTAAACATGTTGCACATAAATTACACAGAAATGCAGCACCATGCATTATCATAGCACGCATTTGTCTTTCATGTCCTGTAGTGAATTCTGAAAAGGAATACTTTATTAGTACAGAGGACTCTCATCATCGCAGATGCATGATTTTTTTACTGTGACTCGGATTATAGGTAAGCCCAAAAGAATCAAAATGAAAGTAACACATGTGGTGATGTCATTTTGAAATTTTCACAACTGAACGACCAAAACAAAAACCTCAATGCACTGATGCTCACAATATATAGCTTTGCGATTCAAGTACTTCACTATTTCAAAGCTAAACTGTACAATTGAGGTTGTGAAAGAATAATCTTCCAGTTCAAGCTAACTCTGCGTTACTTTTTGGGTATTAACTTTCTCATTTCAGCACCAGAAGGGCTAGTTCATGTTGCTGTGTGAATGTGCCCACACACAAATTGGTCTCCGTAATGTGATTCCTATTCATGTGAATAAACAAATATGTGATATTTGAAAGAAGATCAGACCAAGCTATGTGTTCACGTTTTCGTTTAGCAAAAAAAAAAAAAAAGATGCATATATCAAGTCCCAGATCTATTTAGTGCATCATTATAAACCTAAATAGTCACACATTATAATCTTTATTAGTGTATGGTCCCCAAAAGATGGTAGCTTCTTGAATAATATGTGGCCATTGTCAAAATAAACTGCTCTTCCAGCACTTTATTTTTACCCAATCAATAGTCTGAAGAGTCTTCATGTCCATCTCGTAGCCCACTACTTCGCCATCAACAAGGTGCAAGGAGTGGCATGTTGCCAAGGCGACAAGCATGGGTCCATATGGAAGTACTTTTAGATTGTTCACAGCTGGTTGCAACCTGCAAGCCAGAAGGAATAAGAGAAAATTGAATGAATGAATGAATGGATGCCTACATTCAAAATTCCAGTGCACTTTAGGTGCAATTATTGTTTGCCTCACTCATCTTACTCCATGAGTGTCCAGCACTCACTGTTCACAAGATCCATATACAACTCTCTCAACCACTACCTTGAAATGTTCGTTTCACTTCAGCATTTCACGACTACTTTGCATTCCTCAGTGCTTTTCTTTCAACTTGGTTAATCTACCTCCTTCGTGTGCACTGCTGCTACTACATCCCATCACATCACTTTATTTCCCTTAAAGACCCTTTGAGGGACTATTACATAAGGGCAGGTTAAAATGCAAAAAAAAATTTCGTTGCAAGAGTCTTCATCTTGAAAAATTAAGAATACCATTGATAAAAAAATCATGCAGTAGTGACGAACGTCATAAGGAAGGTCATTCCAGTATTTTGCAGTTCGTATAAAGAAGAACATAAAAAAAGTGGTCATTTCAATCTGTGGCCAGGCAACTTGGAAGTGGATAACTAGTGCAGTGAGATATACGGACCGGTGGAATGATGTAGGGGTGATACAACAGGCCGTGAAAAAACTGCACAAACTGGAATTGAGACGGCAGATGTCAAGGTTTAAAATAGTCGATTCTTTTTTTGAGCAATGATACAACAGTATTATACAAATACCAAATATGAATGAATCTGACGGCATAGTTCTGACCTGCTTCAAGTGAGTCTCTTAAGTAAGCTTGGTCTTGGCTCCAGACGGCTGATGCGTATTCCAGTTTGGACTGGATAAGAGACTTGGGGACTCGGAACTCATGGATAAGGAACTCGTTACAACCTTATCTACATGGCCACATTCCGCTTGAGGTTTAATCCAATGTATAACTGCATATTTATTTGTAGCTATATGTTTGCAATTTATTTAAGTGTTTACAACTTCTCATTCTTAACTTTTGTGCTGTGCCTAATATTAAAGGCAGCAAGCTGTTGGTAGACTCTTATGACAATGTAGAATTGAGGACACCGTGGCTGTATCAATGATAAAGTTCCAATTTAAAAAAGGCTCACCCTGGGCAAAGCGGATCAAAGAAATTGTTTTACTCTGCAGTCACTGAAATTGTCTGGATTAATTTTGTTATTTTTGAGATAATATAGATAACAATGAGGCACAGTGTAACTCATCATAAATAGACAGAAAAAATTCTTTTCCCTGTATATAACTCTTTGAGTGCCGAAGACTTACATGTACATCATCGCCTGTATGTTTAAAACACGCATCTCCTTTGATTATTTTTCTTGCTTGGTATGTGCTGCCACATTGCGGGAATACATAAAATCCTTTTTCTAGTGTCAATATCTCTCAGTTTCTTTTTATGCTCTATTACAGTGATGTGCTGGCTTGTTTTGGTTTCGTCGTTAGGGCGGACTCCCACTTATGGCACCTACAAAACTGATGGCCTCCTGATCTACAATCTTTCAAAAAGTGACTGATTTGTTACTCTGTCATTTGTTGCTCCCTGAAACGCAATCATCCCTGTTTCCATGCAGGCGTTGAGTGACACAAATTATGCCGCTGTGGTTGCATTTTCTGTTTTGGGGACTCTTACCGCTTCCATCTTATTGGAGATATTACAAATAATTATTACAGGTTTCGGATTTGTTTTTGCTTTCCAGACACGCTTACAACTGCTCAGTGCTCACCCGTGCAGTTTGCTTGCACTATGGATGTGCACGTCGGTGTCTCTGATGCAAGCGAGTCTAGCGGCGATTCTTCCGAATCACTGCCCGACTGCTGCATCAGAATCTGATTTAGCAAATGTAAGCCCATCGTACAAGGCATCACTACGATACAAAACTCAGGATGTCGATGAGCGAGCAACATCTCAAAAGCGCGAGCGGTGAAATAATGCTGAATGGATAAAAGGTGCCTTTTCACTCTCCATGTTTCCACTTGGTGCCACTTCGGGCACTTATTTTTATACGTCTATGAAGTATACAGATGCTCATTGCAGTCGTATAGGTCTTTTTTAGGATTTATCTAGCTAGTATTATTTAACTAGCTAGTAAAACTTATTATTAAAGCTACATAGCATGAAAAAGAAGCAAAACATTAGACCTGGAAAGTTTCCTTAACTGAGCCACAACAGCCTGTACAGATAAAAAGAAAGGTTGAAAAGTGATAGAACATTCTTCCAGTTTGGCCAGACAACTATAAATATGTAACTTAGGTCTTTTTAATACTTCACCACATAAAATTAATAAAAAATAAATTGTGAGACAATATTTCGTGAGTCAAAACTGACGTCGTGGTTCTCTTTTATATCTTTAGTGTTGCTTCTAAAGTTAGACTGCACAAGTTGCTTGAATAAATACTTAGTTGTCCTGAGATAAAGTCAATCACAATGCTCACACAGTGCAAAATGACAAAGCTAACACAGATTCCATGCAGCGAACATTTCATACTCTTTATGACTCACCTGTTCTCTTGCATTGTGTACATTAATTTTTCTTATGCTTACTCTTCAAAATGTTATTTTAATTGATATAGCAGTCAACTTTGCTGAATAATAACTATGCACTGTTTTAAGCATTCTACTTAGTTAAAACAAATGAAATAAAATTGCGAAATTTTCTCCATATCTTTCTTATTACAATTGAGAGTTTGCACATGCATACATACACATACTATGGTAACAGCAAGTACACTAATCTACTCTTACATTGCATTTTCGCATGGAACAATGGCCACTATATCCAAGCTGTCTCAGTCAGTGTTCCTGTCTGTAAAAGAAAGAGACATACAAGAAGAAGTTCAGCAATTAAGTTTTTCATTTTGTGTGTAGCAAGCAAAATTAAATAAAAATATCAGGCAAGAAAACGACATAAGCCAGTGAAAAGCACCTGCTAAAAAAATTAATAATATTAAGACTCCAAGTTCTTTAGAAGAGTGTACTTAAATAATACACGAATTTCTCGCTGCAGAAATCACAATTACACAAGGCTATTTGTTATGCGATTGTGTACATGTGATAGACAAATCCATGAAGGTATGGGTAGCCCCCGTGTTGTAAGGAAAGCGTGTTGCAAGGTCATTGAAGTCGAAACTGCTAACACTTCTATGGCGAAACAGTAAGCAGCTTTCTGCAGTCTAATCCTTGAAGCCATGTAGGTGGCTGCACATTTTGACAGCAAAAAAAAAAAAAAAAAAGAACATTACCAGCTTAAAATGCTGCTGAAACGACATGAAGAATGAGGCTCAAAAGCACAGGAAAAATAGATGATAATTATGTTCATGACCTTGACACAATGTTTATATATACCCTAGTATCTTTCAAGCTCATTAGCTTTTGGGTATTTTTGATCGCCTACCTTGTCAAAGCAGACCACACTCAAGGCTCCACAGAAGTTGATGTAGCTGGAATTGAGGCAGTAGATATCTTTATTCTTCAAACGCCTCTGAGCTGAAGCATTGATGCTAGTCAGCACAGCGGGCAGTAGTGGAGGCACCACGAAAGTGGCAACATCAATGACGATAATGGCGATATCTTGGGCGTATGCCTGAAATGCAAAAAAGTAGCAGCAAGTTTGGTATTGCACGGTTGAGCAGAGTGCTGCATTGAAATTCAAAAGTTGTATCTCTCTTGCCACGGAATTATTATGCGCATGCTGCCAAAGCAACAGCTTCCACTGCTTCCAGCACTTTTCTTCTGAAGCTAGCTAGCAGAAGTGAAAGTTGGGCTAGCAGACATTATAAGCACAAGCGTCAGTCACAGAAAGGCAGGTGCACTCTCGATCCTCTCTGCCTCTTCCAGGTCAGAAACCTAGCTTAGATAGCCTGATTTGCTAAATGTATATTATTCTTGACGTGAAGTATACTTCAAGTTTTTATCTTAATAATCACCAATTTACTTTAGGTGCCTTTACCACAGCTTTAGTGATTTGATTTGACTGTCTCCCCATAGTGATGCTCTTTGAGTTGCATCCGCTCATGTCCCCGCACACACGCCTCGAGTAAACGAAAAAGTTACGCCTTTCATGGCACTGCGACTCAGTTTTTTTTTCGCTTTTGAAGTGAAAGCTAGCTGGGATACAAAACTGCTTTTCAAAGCCTCAAGTTGATCTTGCACATTGTGATCGTTAAGAAGCCACAGCTCACAAATGACAGTTTGATTCACAAGTCTGTCTATCAAAGTTTCGTACGTACTAGGAGCCATCCATTAGCAATTTATGAGAGCTTCTTAGGTGGTACAGGTTTACAAAAGATATTAAGCCTTGGAGATAATGGGTGTTGCCAAAGGAGACAAATATTGGCTTGTCAAATTCAAATGGTATGAGACAATGCTGGGTGCATGAGACACTCAAATGCATCAAGATGGCATCACAAATAGGGAAGACAATAATCAATACATACTCCACCCAAACATTTACCTAACACGCTATTGTTTCAGTGCTATTTGCTGAGACACAAAAAAAAGGCATCTTTATAACTAGAAATATTAACTGAATTTGGCTTCAATAGTGGATGCTTGCATGGAACGGCATGTGCTATAGCACATGACGTTAGGTAAAGCTTTAACAAGAGCAGCCTTAAGCACGTTTTTTTAACACCATGTGGCTGCTTGCAAGTCTCCTTCTCAGTGATGCTCCCTAGCAGCATAGGTTTATATGAAACTAGGACGCCACAAAAATGGCAACTTGGCCACAGGAGATTATAGTTAGCCTTTTTTGAGTCGCGAAGGCCCGGCTGAAGCAAGCAAATACATTGCTCAGTACTAGTGAAACTGCACACAGAAAATTTGACTGTTGGCCCAGCCCCTTGAAGCTGCTCCAAAATGACCATATATTAGATTTTCAGTGTCCCCACTCGTCACTGCCTTCAATAGCTCAACAAACTCAACTTCACGAATGGCGCTGATGCGCAACAATATCTTCTCTTTCTTGCAGATAATACTAGGCAGTACACTGTTTCATCTCTTTCAGAAAAGAAAGGATACCACAACATTTGAATAATGTGGTTCAAATGTGCATTAGTCAATCAACCTTTCCAAATAAACTCAAAGTACTGTCAGAAGTGTATTTAGTGAGACTTCCACTCACAAACAGCCGATCTGGCTTGATTATGAAAACGTGACCCGGCAAATGTAAGAAAATGACAGAAGCAAATAATGGCCAGTTGCAACAACTGTCAGTGTGCCAAAATGAAGACACGTATGTGCAGTCTTCAGTGCAAGAAAATGCTGAGATTCTGTTTACTTGTAATGAGCAAAAACATTATTTTTTTCCTGTTAAAAGGCCATCTTGAAAGCAAAGGAGACTGCAAATGTCCAAGTGTGGATAGTCTTTAATTAATTGCTTGGTCTATCGCGATATAATATGGAGCCGAAATAAATGCTGTTTTGGTATCTTGTTTTTTATTCAAAACAGTTACAGCCTCTGTTTCCTATAAACTGCCATTCAGAAAATCCATGCATGTGTTGCAAGACTATCATATTAAACTGAACTTAAGCCTAAATACCCTTAACGGTCCTTTGAATGTTGCTTAGTGAAAGTCTAACGAATAGACAAGAACTTACTCACGCATCCTATTACAGTACATCATTACCAAAAATAGTACTCACACCCAGTTTGCTGAATATAACGCCAGTGTAGATCATTGCTGGTATGCCTATGAAAGTTAGAAAATGCACACATTAAAAACGGTGCACAAAGCCTGAAAGGTTAAGGTAGTTTGTGAACAAGGTTTACTCACCGAGAATGAGAAATATAACCATTGATTTCAACACATCTGCATACAGCTTGAAATGTACCGGTTTCGGGAACAATATTGTCCTCACAAGCTCGCCTTTCATGGTGTTGAATCCTGAAAATGCAAATCTTTTCAGGTACCAATATAAGGAGCCAACTAGCTATATTGCAATAACACATTGTTTAAAAATTTTACCAATCTTCAAACTATACAAGCAAGACAACACTTGCTTTGAGAAACGGCCAATTTTTTTAAAGACAACAGTGCAGAGATGATTATGTATCTTGTGTTTTTGGCAACGAACTACTGATATTATTACATTATGGAAAGCAGGAAATACACTTAAATTATGTCTGATAAATTATCTAATATATAAAATTTAGTGTTTTCATTGAATGATTACATGCTTTATTATGAAATAAAAACTGTCTTGAACTTAAAGTTCGAGCACATTGTAATAGTAATATGAGGCTAACACATTTCAAGGTATTGCTCCAAATATCTGAAACAAGGCAGCATTTTTCATGCACTTCCCATGTGCAACACAATGTATACCAATGTAAAAAATAATTAGGGTATTTTCACTGAATTTCTTATCATGTTTCCAGATTAACGTAACTAGAACTACAGCATTTTGTGCGCATTTCTCAAGTGCTAAGCGCATTCAAATTCAGAATTGAAAAATGTGCTATAATGTAAGTACTGACAGTTCGCTTGAGGAACAAAGCAATTGGAGCAATAGCAAAGCTTAGTGTTATGCATGGAACTACCATAGAAGGTTCAAACTTTATGTGAGTGTGACTGGGGTATTACACAGCATGCAAAGCAACTCCTCCTAGAAGAAAATACATGCTAGAAGCTTCAAAAGGCTTCTCAATGCTTGTGTGAGCCACCTGTGATAGTCCATACATCACACATCGATTAGGTATGCATGAGATGAGATTGATAGAAAACCGTGAACAATTTTAAGACGTGGCAAGTGTTTCAGTGCTCTAGCTTGTTTGCAAGGCCTTTGTAAGTTAGTAATTAAAGGTTAGTCACACAGTACTACTAAGGTAGTAATATCAGAATCACATACTGGAAGTTTTTTGAGGAGGCTTTCATATACATGCATTTAGTTAAAAAAAACACAGGCCAAGAGCCCCATTTACCTTTTTAAGCTGGCTTCGTGTTAACTAGACATTTGTGGATTTAAATTTAAAAATTTGCTTGACATTGCTTTTTGATGTATAATTTAGCTGTTTAATAACTATAGCATTCCTAACAAGGGTTTCCTACCGGTCCTGTAGACAATGGCTTTCACTTGGCCATTAGGGCTTCTCGAGTGCAATATACTTGTTCCGCAAAAGAGTGTGTTCCTTTTGTTTGCGGTGCTAGTATACCCTTCCCCTGAGGACACAGGAACCTTCGTAATAGGACAGCTTTCACCTGCGCCAAACACAGACAGAGCAATATACAATCTCTATACCTCTCATCTCATTCGTAATGAATTTTCAGTGTCTCTTTCATAATGCTGTTCACACATGTATTCTAGGAACTGTCCCAAATAAGAGGGATGGCTTATGATCTGACCAAGTAGGCTGGTCTGTGATCATGACCATATTCAGGGCCTGCATGTAGTAGCCATCACCAAAGGGGACGCCCAGGTAAATGACGATCTCTCACCACCTTAAGTACTGCATTGGTTAAATAGTCTGTCAACAACTTCTCAGTGTTTTTCAACTTGCAAACTTCAGCATTCGTGTGTCGAGAAATGCGTATGCATAAAAACTTAAAAACAAGAATAAAATCTATGGAAAACTAATGTAAGATAATGAGATAATAGATGAATAGATAGCACAAAAAGAAAAGAAAGAAATATATTTCAAAGTTTATGTTAATGACTCAACACTCAAAAACCAGCATATACATATTTAACCCTTTATCTTCCTTGCCCATGTTTGATTCCTGACTTAATTAAACAAGGTGAAATTAGACAAGCTTAATAAATAAGTGGATGACATACATTGATTAAAAAAAAAGTTCCGGCAGTCATCACTTTAGAGTGCTCATCTGAAAAGAACACTAATTTTCGAATATTATGTATATTCTGTGATATTCTCACACTAATAATGAACTCGTACCTTCAAGACCAACTTTCTGTATTTCTGAAGTCATAGAAAGATGTGTTGGTCATGCCAAAAGAACTGTCATCTCAGCACCACTGACAAAATGCTTATATTTAACAGCTCAGGTACATTTACAAGTGGATGAAAATCACATTTTACTATCAGACACGCTCTGGTACTTCATGATGAACTCGGAAGCACATATTGAAGACAGACATGCATCAGTGTTTACCTGTTAGCATGCTCTCATTGACAATACAGTCCCCATTGATGAGCACAGCATCACATTCCATGATGTGATGTCTCTCAGAAAGTATGACGACGTCACCAGGCACAAGTTCCTTTGAAGAAAGAGTCACTTCTGCAAAAAAATTTTAAGAACTTATGTTAACACAGGTAATGCTAACATGTGAGCACATCAAGCGCGAAGTATTACTGACAGCAGCATTGTTGCTTCACGGCCCACTACATGTGCTACACATAGCCAATGGTGTACTAAAAGCAGAAGTCACACAAGGGGATTTTATAATTATGAAGACCTGTCTATTTTGAACACTTTACAAGCCATGTTCTATTCAAGGTCCACACAAAAAGAATAAGCCAAAGCCAGTGACTTATTTCTGCACTACATGTTAAAGACTGATACAATACCTGTGAGCAAAAGTATAGGGACCGTCGCCATCCATATACCTTAACTGTGGCAACCTGTCTGTTGTTGAGAGCATTCTTCTGATAAATTTAATCACAGTAATGCTCTCGACAGTTATTCAGTCAAAGCGATGCTCGCGAAAAATGACCGCTTGTGCCTAGACGACAATTTGTGGTCAACTTTTAATGATATGTTTCACCACAGAAGAGATAAAACCACTGTGATTGCAGGCTGCTCAAAGTAACACAGTGTGATCAGCTTTAATATTAATCATGCTTTTCATACCGAGTTATCGTAAATATCAGCCCTGTGCTTGTACTGTGCATGCTGAGGCAACCAATGATAATATGCTTACCGGTCTCATCTCGCAGCACAGTCACTTTTGATTCTGTGTGAACCGCTTCCTTCAGGGCACGTGTTTGCTGAAAGATCATCAAGTTTGCAGTATGTGGGCTACAAATTTCGGCAGTTGCCAAGTGATTCTTCAACCACACCCTCATATGATAGCTTAAAGGCTTGAGCTTACAAGAACATATGCCCTATTTTCCTTAATTAACATACTTTCAAACTGAGGCCACAAGCCACAAAAAATTATACCTGCTCCCAGGTAAGAGAACATGACTTTCACGATTATAGCAAGGCGATTCACACAAGAGCTGCCGAATACAATTGAAGCGTTTCAGACAAGCAATATTTTCAACTGCTAAGGGAAGGAAATTTCTATAAAAGAATGTCAAGACAGAAAATACCACATTATATAAATACAAAGGTTTGACAGAAATAGAAAAGAAACCTACCTTTCTAGTTTGCCAGACTGATACGCTGACTGATATGATGGATAGCAAGACAACGCAGACTGCAAACTGATAATACACTTGAACCATCCACACGATAACGATGAACAATTGATACATGTAAAATGGGCTGAAGACCTACAGAAACAGAGAGAGGCAATGCTTAGTAAAATCAAAAAAGCTGAAGACAGTAAAATTTCTTGGCAAGACCTAATCTTGAAAGAGTCATTGGTGGAAGGTGTACAATAAGCAATTTATTGATTGATCGATCTCAAATCTGTTTGTTTTTTATTACTACACTCTTTTTGTTAAGTGTTACACACACACACACACACACACACACACACACACACACACACACACACACACGCACGCACGCACGCACGCGCACACACACACACACACACACAGAGAGAGAGAGAGAGAGACAGAAATCGGCTTGAGCGGACAAACGTACGAAAACTTTTAGTACTCCTACGTTTCGGCCGGACCCCGGCCTTTGCCTGACGAAGGCCGGACCCCGGCCGAAACGTAGGAGTAATAAAGGTTTTCGTACGTTTGTCGCTCCAGCCAATTTCTATTTATCACTGGATTCACAGAAGACACTTGATATATATATATATATAAACACGGCTGCTGTCAGCATTACTTAGCGCTTGATGTGCCCAAGTTCTTAAAATTAATTTTGCAGCGTGTGTGTGTGTATGTATGTATGTGTGTGTGTGTGCCAGCAATGATGCAATCAGTAGCCGTCGTATCGGGTGTGCATGCACACCTCATTAATGACGAGCTTGTAAACAGGCGTGATTTCAATCGACAGGGAGTTTTCACCAAACAGCGCTTGCTGGTAGTCAACATCCGAGCCTGAGAGACCAGCGGACATTGTGAGCAAATCTTGACAGCTGTCAACTTCAAGTCCTCTAGAAAAAAAAGAAAGGAAGAACAAAGTAAGTGAACTATAATAAGCACACTATCAAAGATATTGCACGACATCATGAAGTACTGAAAAGGTTTATGATTTGCATAAGCATAATAGTGTGCCGACCGGAGATGCACCAGCTTAAATCTTTCGGTCAGATTAACAATCATTGCTGATCTGAAGAGAGGAACATTTATGAAAAAAAAAATGCCTTATTAGAAGCAACAATGATTTATCTCAATGCATGGAGCTCATTTCAATCACTTGACATTTAATTTTATCCAATACTTTGCGAGAGATATATACCATGAAGTGATTTTCAATATGAAAGTGACATAACACATAGTTGAGCACACCATTTTCTCAAAACTGGCAAATAAATTCAGAGGACACATACTCTGTCAAACAGATAGTTAAGCATCCTAACACACTCAACTGGTATAGTGTATGCTATTAATACCTGCATTCACTTCCCCTACATAGATCCATACACTAAGATAAGTTCTCAGGTTGTCCTCCCACCCATTCTTTTCTATATCAACCTTTTTTTTTGCAATGTCAGAACACATTAAAGTGGGATTAACATATTGTTACGAGTGACTGTGTTTATTTAAAAATGAGGTGAAATGACGTTGTGAAAGAGTGGCGTACTTCTGAGACAGGCCTAGAACGCTTCACCCAACCACACAGTCCAAGCGCCGCTCCACTACTCTTGTTCTTCTTCCGCGCCCCGTAGGCTCGCGCATCTTCGTTTAATTTCCCCCGGCGACAGACGAAGCTCGCCAAGCGAGTTAAATAGGCCTATGATGGTACTGTTTGAGGCGGGCTACGTCAACAATTTGCGTAGTGCGCAAACGCCGGTTATTGGCTGTGACTCGGGCGACAACGTAATTCACGTCACTGAGACGAGTGACTATTACGAATGGGCCGGAATAGTTTGCTAGAAACTTCCGGTACAATCCTTTTTTATGAACAGGAGTCCACAGCCACACGTAGTCACCAGGAGAAAACTCTACGGAGATATGCTTGGCATCGTAGCAACTCTTGCTGTGTTCTTGCGAAGACAATGTTCGAAGGCGCGCTAGTTGACGTGCTTCTTCAGTGTGACACAATGTCTGAGCGATGGACAGATCTTCCTGATGCGAGAAAGATAATACAGTGTCCAGAAAACTCTGTGGATTTCGTGCGTAAAGCAGAAAGAAGGGCGAATGTCCAGTAACTTCATGCTTGGCGGTGTTATACGCGTAAGTAACAATTGGTAAGACGGCGTCCCAGTTCCTGTGGTCAGCATCAACGTACATCGATAGCATATTCGTGAGAGTTCGATTTGTTCTCTCAGTGAGACCGTTAGTTTGCAGATGGTAAGGAGTAGAGTGGCGATACGAGGAGCCACAGAGGCGCAAATTTTCTTCAACCACATCGGCGACAAATTGTCGTCCACGGTCACTGATGACAACCCGTGGAGCACCGTGACGCAGTATGACCCGTTGTAACAGAAAAGAATAAACAGCAGCTGCTGTGGCCGATGTCAGTGCATCCGTTTCCGTATAACGCGTTAAATAATCCACGCACACTATAACATATCGGTGGCCCGATGGGGTCTTAGGAAGGGGTCCAAGCAAGTCGATGCCGACTTTTTCAAAAGGGGATGTCGGTGGAGCGATGGGCAGCAAATAACCTGCCGGGGCAGTGGTGGATCGCTTGTGGCGCTGACATATAGCGCAGCTGGCGATGTACTGTTTTGTGGTCTTCCACATTTTCGGCCAGTAGAACCTCTCACGTAGTCGATGTAGCGTACGTGTGAAACCGAGATGACCGGATGCTATGTCATCGTGCACAGAACGAAGGACGACCTGGCGCAGGCTTTCCGGCACCACTAGAAGCAACGGGAGGCCATGGGCTGAATAGTTTCTTTTACACAGCAAGCCATTTGAAATTTTAAAGTGCTTGTCGACGGAGTTATGTGCAGCTTCGAGCAAGGCTTTCAGAGTAGGGTCGCGCTGCTGCTCACGTTTGAAGCTGCTGGTATCTGGGAAGTCGGACGAGACAAAAACTAAATAGTCATCAATGTCATCGTCGTCAGCGTTGATGTGTACTGAAGGAAGGCGGGATAAGCAGTCGGCATCTGTGTGACATCGTCCGCTCTTAGAGGTAACAGAAAAGCTGTACTCTTGGAGGCGCAACGCCCAACGAGCCAGCCGGCCAGACGGGTCACAAAGTCCCACAAGCCAGCATAGTGAGTGGTGATCAGTCACTATTGTGAACTCGCGGCCATGTAGATACGGTCAGAACTTCTGAATGGCGAAGACGACTGCTAAGCACTCGAGCTCGGTGACGGTGTAGTTCTTCTCTGCTCGGGTCAGTGTCCGACTGGCATATGCTACGACGTGCTGACGGCTGTTGCAGAGTTGGACCAGCACAGCACCAACACCTAGCCCATTAGCCTCAGTATGAAGTTCAGTCAAAGCATCTGGATCAAAATGCTTTAGGATGAGTCCTGAAGTCAACAAAAACTTCAGCTGTTGAAATGCAGCCTCACATTTATCATCCCACAAGTACCGTGTGTCTTTATGAAGAAGGGACGTCAGTGGGGAGGCAAGTTGTGCGAAGTTCTTAATAAATCGGCGGAAATAAGAGCACAGACCCAGAAAACTTCGCAGGTCCTTCACTGTTCGTGGTGGTTCAAAGTTGCGAACCACTGCGGTCTTCTGTGGGTCGGGTCGCACGCCTTCTTTATCCACGAGAAAGCCTAATACGAGGGCTTGACGTTCTCCAAAATGACACTTCTTTGAGTTTAAAACAAGGCCAGATTCGCGTAAGCATTCAAACACAAGTGACAAGCGGTGGTTATGATCTTGAAAAGTCTTGCCGTAGATAATCACGTCATCTAAATAGCCCATGCAAATTTCCCATTTTAGTCCACGGAGTACTATATCCATAAATCTCTCGAATGTCGCTGGAGCATTGCACAAACCAAAGGGCATAACGTTAAACTCAAAGAGACCGTCTGGTGTTACAAAGGCCATCTTCTCTTTATCTGAGGGATGCATAGGAATTTGCCAATACCCAGAACGCAAGTCAACAGAAGAAAAATAGGAGGCAGAATGCAGGCAGTCCACGGCGTCTCCTATACGCGGCAAAGGGCAGACGTCTTTCATTGTGATGGCATTTAGGCGCCGATAGTCTACGCAGAATCCCCATGAATTATCCTTTTTCCTGACTAGAACGACAGGAGCTGCCCATGGACTACACGATTCTTGTATGACGCCCTTCTTTAGCATGTCTTCAACTTGCTCAGCGATGGCTTTCCTTTCGGAAGGCGATACACGATAGGGCTTCTGGCGTATTGGTGGTGCTTGGCCTGTATAGATGCGGTGTTGTGTACGTGAAGACGGTGGCGTAACGGTAGACGTCTCGTCTTGGGCAAAGTCAAAGACTGAGGCGTAGCGTGCAATCACCTCCTGCAGCAGCGACCGTTGAGTTGATGGAAGTGACTTGTTAATCATACAGTCAATGCTGGCAGAATAGACGGGGTACGAGTCGGCGTGGGGTTTCTTGACATCCACCGACAGTTGGAGTGACCATATGGTAAGAGTACTTTGCTCTTGAAAGCTTGCCAATTTAAGTCCTGCAGGCAGATGTATGGGCTGCGCGGAAACGTTCACAGTCCACAAATCGGCACAACCATCGACAGTGAGCACGAGGCAACGAGGCACAATAACGTTTTTCTTAAGTGCGTTACTTAAGTTTGGCTCGGCTAAACCATAGTAAGAACCCGCACAAGAACGCGACGAGTTTACACGCACAAACATTGCGGTATGCGGGGCCAAGCAGACGTCTTCAGACACGAAAAACACTTCCAAGCAGTCATCAATGGTATCTTTCGTCAATGGAGACGGCAACACGGGACAAAAAATAATCCCACCACTACCACAATCTAGAGTTGCACCACATTCCCGCAAAAAATCTATACCTAGAATGACGTCGTGGGTCGCTCGTGCAAGCACCGTTAGTTCAGCTCGAAACGTTTGATTTCCTACAGAAAGTAAAACAGAACAAACTCCAACCGGGCTCAACGTTTCTCCCCCTACGCCGCGGAACGTAGCATGCCGATTCCAAGCAAACATTACTTTCGTCCCAAGGCGATTTTTAAAAGACATGCTCATTATGGAAACGGCAGCACCGGTATCAACTAGTGCAACAGTACTCACATTGTCTACAAAAACACTCACTTTGTTCTCAACCATTACAACACATATTATAGAGGTGACAAAAACCGGTTCACTGCTGATAGCAATTGTTTATTTTCTAGAAAGATTTTCCTGTTCAAGTGCTGACATTACGTATCTAGGTAGCAACATTATGCTATATTAGAACAGTTAAACCATAAAGACATATCAAGGTTTAAAATTAAATTCAGGTGTTACAAGATAGGTTGCATAGTTCATTTCGCCTATAAACACCACTTATAGAGAGATAATGACGTCTGTGCTCCGAGCCAGGATGGTATTTTTGAGACATCAACATTACCTGAATGGCACATTTTACCAACTGCCAGAAAATTACACATTCTTCTTGCACATGCTTTCTATATTGCAGTTCATACTTTTCACCTTAAGTATTGCAGATTGCCATGAAGATAACTGAAGTTAGAGTACCCTACATGTGTACTTGTTAAACTAATTCTTTTACAATGTAAATTCTTTTACAATATGTGTCCCTTTCTGTTTAGTTTTTTTCAAATTTACCCAATCATGTTGGTTTTTACATTACAACATAATTATGGCTATTGTGCATGAAAATTAGGATCAAAATCACATGATACAGATGTTGTAAAGACAACTTCATTGACCCTCAGGGCTGCTGTAAAAAGTCACAATATTGCAGAAGGTGAAAAAAATAATAATAATTGACGGCATACGAACTTTCTCCGGCGAGATTGATGAAAACATTTGGATGTATATTTTGCATAAAGATTCAAGCTGTGATAGTCTCACCTAAATACGTGGTCAGTCATACTAATTAATGGGTCGCGTACTCATGCCAAAAGGGTGTACAATAGAACTGATATGAACACAGTCTTCCAAATACATACAGAAGTAAAGTATCATACTCAAGCTTCACGAAGCGCTGGAGGTCCGTTTTCCAGATGTACTTGATTCGCTTGTTGTAAAAAAAGCAGTAGCTGCAGCCATCTTTCAGTGGTCTGCTGCTTTGGTAAACTGTTTCAATGAACTCTTGGGAATGCTTGTCCTGCACAAAGTTGGTTAAATCCGCGAATCAGAAGAAAGTTACTCGTAATAAATTATTTTAGGTTGAAGCTTTTCACGACACGAGAACACATATTTGAAAATGCAAGAAATCATCACATTATGCCACAAAGAACATAGGAAAATCTTTAAACATCAAATAGGCAGAGTTGACAGACAACTAGTCCAGCATTTTCAGAAAGTTGAAGAGGAACCATGAGTAGAAAAGAGTGTTAAAAAGGCTACTGTTGTTTGCCCATATGTGTTACTAAACAACAAAGGGTTTTCTCAAGTTTCTGTAATGGCATTCTTTTGATAAGATTGTAGGCTATTGCATAGTTCTTCCAGATTTGCATATAGGTTTTAGAAGCATAAACTAGCAATTTAGATACTTGACACCGGACTGATTGTTCCTCCTTTCTCCTAGTTAAACATCATATTTCGAGGAGCATAAGTACTGTTTGACAACAATAAAGGAGTCTACATTCATATCATAATTACTCATAAATAAAACTAATTCAGTATTACACATTCATACATGCCTAATACTGGTAACAAAGTCCCGAGTTCATTCATTTATCCAAGGGCTCGAAATCTTAAAAATAAATAATTACTTCTTTACAAAAAAAATAATATTCTTAAAACAGGGTTATAGAGAAAATATGTTAAACAAATGCGCTGAAGGGTGGCAAAATGCCCAAGTTAGTATAGGTTCATGGCTGCAACAGTGAAGCTGCACATGGACTTAGAAAAGGATAGCTCGTTAGCCTATCATTTCATAAGTACGCATGAGGCTGCACTATTCCAACCATGAAATAAGTAGTGTGACTTTTTAGAGCAAGCATGTATTTTTCATACAAGTGTTTTTCTTTTCGTTAAAACAACTGTGTTACCAATCGTATGCAACTACCTTGCATCTCCATCATGTATGCACTTTTTATCAATACATTTATTCTGGCAGCCTATTGTTACTTCATCTCACGGACACTACCTAACCTGCCACAAAAGGTATGCCTACTGTTGTTTTCTAGATCCTAAGACATTGCCCCCATGTTAGCAACTTTATTTAATCTTGCTTGACTAGTAAAAGAAGGACAAATGATACACCACCACTTTCATGCTAGGTTACTAACTCCATCGAGAGTACACACTACCCAAATGAATGCGGATCTTACTTTGAGGAGCACTTTCTGTGCCTCATCAGGATGGCAGAGCATGTGTGTCAACCTGAGCAAAATGCTTCGTTTCCAGGAGGCGAGTATTAGGGGGATACCGGCAGTCAAGATGATCACAGTCCAGCCAGCAAAAGCCCTTTTCGGGGACCATTTGTAGCCTTCTAATGTCTGAAGCAAATGATAAGGTTGACATGTTGTTTTAGCTTGTATGTTGGTTTCAAAATAGCAAAAATGTAGCTTGCATTCTAACTAGCACTTTATCACACAGTAGCCTACACACCTTGTCAATGGCTAACTACCTGATTTTATTTAGACAGCCAAGAAAAATTGAGAATAAATTTTTGTAGCCATATCTAAAAGTAAATATGGTATGAAGCGAAGATGCAACTGTAGCATAAAAGTTACACAGTATGCAAACAGAAGTCGACAGCTTGAAGCCCCATAGAACATTGAAACACAAAACAAGCTTACCATTTCGTCATCGTAGCCCATGTTGATCTTGTAAGCACATATTTTGCCCATGGTGTTTTGGTGAGTGCCTAAGCTTGGTCTCCTTTGCCGAGCAAACCGTCGTTCCAAATGGCAACAGTCAACGCTTGTAGGCGGCGAATGGGGTTAAAAAAGAGAAAAAGCAAGCACAAGTGGCCTCATGGAATGAAATGGAGCTGCTATAGAACTGCCAACGGGTCTTTTGTGCCTCACTCAACAGCTTTACCTTCCCCACTCCTTCCAACCCTCTTGCGGTTGTCCACATATTGGCACAAGCCACACAACAAAGTACTGAAGAGTGATTTTCGAAGCAAGATATAAATAAGAGCTAAAGATAGTCTTTTTTTAGATCCTGGGGAAATGTTTAATAACAAGCTCATAGTTCATGTTTAAAACCTGAAAGCAGACATTTATCTGATATATGTAACTTCCTGCTCTTAAATTATATATCCGTGTTGCTGATATTACAATGACTTGTTAGAACTGAGTCTACAGCAATCTCTCAGCAGTTTAATGATAATAACTCATCAAGAATGTTGGCAAAAAGTGCTAATATACAAAAAATCTTAAAGACAGTATTGACCAGTGCTGCGCTGCAACATACTTCAGAGACTGCATTTAGAATTAAACAATTCTTGCGTTGAAGCATATGCTGATGTCAAGACCTCGGGAAGAAACACGGACAGCTGCTAGTTTTTCAAGGTACTCCCAGGTTCTACATTCTTAGCTGACACTATCGACAAGCAACTCTTTCACTGAAAATACACTTAACAAGGAAAGCAAAAATCATAAACAGTTGAGAGATACTCATTGCATAGTTACAGGGGTTATCTTAACCGAAGCAGCATAGTGGTTAACACCGGTTAAAAGCTTACTTGCTTAAATCTACGATGAGCGCATGATTTTCGGTTTGCCGACGTCCAACAGCGTGCACGCTGTGTGCCGTCTTACTGCCACACATAGCAATCGGCACCGCCCAAGCACCTGTTGTAATCTTGGCAAGCGTTCTTATCTCCCAAGCTTGTACATTTCAGTTGCCTCACTGCGCATTCTCTCGTCGAGAGCAAGAGATAAGAGCGCGGTCAATTACAGAACGTGGACGCGTTAAGGAAAGTTAGCTGTATGTATAGGAGAGATACTTGCACATATACTTTGAATGAAACATTCAAAAAAATTTTACTCTCAAGCACAGTTTACAAACTCTCATTCTGATTTGCATATTGACAGTGGAGAACATACACATGCATTCACACACACACACACACACAAATACCCACACATGCACACACACATCTGGAAAGAGGTCCCCTCTAAAACTGCTGAATAATAAGTACATTTTATTTTATTGGTTGTACCGTTTAAAAAAATGCCTCCACTGTGCAATGATGTCACAGGTGCATGAATAATTGCAAAAAAGTAAGCAAAGTAACAAATTCATTGATGAAGCTGAGCATGATTTTATTGCGATGTGCAAATAAATTAGGAAAATTCTTGCTCTGTGATTAGAAGCAGTGATGTGGGTCTTTGTCAAATTCAATAGCATCTGTCGTCAGCTCCCTTGACATGGTTGTCTTTCGTCATCTGGACAAAGTAAAGTGCTGATGTCGCTTTTAGTCAAGACCTTCACGAGGGCTGAATCACGGTGCTTCTTGGACTGAAAGTGAACAAAAAAGGGCGATGGCAGAGGGCTCAGTTAAGTAACAGCTAATGTACACTTGAAATATGTCCCCCTTAACCAAAACAAACACCAAATGGCACAAGATATGAGTAGCTATTCAAAATGGCTACCATGATTAATTACTAATGTATTTTTGAGTCACTCAGTGTGCGGCGTGTCAATAAACCCACAATTCTCAGAAGTTACAAAGTTTCAGTTGATTCAATCGTTCTGTGAAGACAGAGCACTCATAAAACAATGTAGAGCCAAACAGAAGTATGAACAGGATACAATTTAGTAGACTCTCAGCAAATATAAATTATTTAGTAGAACTTCTGTTTAATAAAATTAAATGCCTCTAATATGATTGGTTTCATACTTGAATTCTACAGCTTCGTTTATCTCTCAACTTATTTTCCTGGTCCCTTTAGGTTTCGTTTGAGCAAAGTCTACTGTACTAGAAGGAAAAGCATTAGTTAACATACAGTCTTAATTCATTTATAAGAGGCACTGATGTAAGAGACGAATGGGTATAATAGACACCAGTGTGCCAAAACTAAAATAGGGGTTGATAAAAAAATGCACAGTATGTGGTACATTGCTTATAAGAATATAAAAGACAAAAATTGCTCCCCAGTGCATGTCTCTAATGAAGGGGTTCGAGAGATAAAGGGCTCTCTAAGGCCTTACAGTAACAATTAAATGTGAAGAGAGAGCTGAAATCACTACATGCACCATTTTGTTACAACTGCTGTCTGCTATCCTAAGCAATTCATGCTTGAGGTGAGATAAGTGTCATGGAGAATGTTACAAGAGGGTAAACTGCCACGGTACCTTTTGTAACTGACCATAAATGGCTCGAATACTTTTTTAATGCAAATATCACAGCAAGTATAGCATTCCACAGCTGTAGTAAAAATTTTTTCAGGTCAATTCAGTTTGTTTTTTTAAGAGTCCCATCTTCCAGACTGATACAAGGGCTTGATCTTCAGAGCCAAGCGATACAAATTTGCTCACTTGTTTCAATGTGAAATCTCCACGACCTTTGAGAAACTTGACTTCAGAGTCCTGAACTGGTAGCTGGTAGAGATGGCACAGTTCTCTTGCAGTGTTCTCAGAGCAGCCGAGCCAGCGGCCTAGTGTGGACAGAGGAAACTTGCAATTCTGGGAGCTGAAAGCCACCGCCATAACCTGCAGCGCTGTTCTGTTTGAAGATATCCTCATCAGATTACGATAACCACCGGTTCCATCATTTGGTAAATTCTATAACAGTGCAAATTGTTCATCTTGGTCAAACTATGTGGCAGGATGGCACACGAAGAAAGAAGTATGACAAGCAAGAGCAGAATTGTTGTGCAAGTCAGTTTTGGCATACGAAAAGCTAGACTGGTCCCAAGAATGGTCTATGTACACAGAAGTACAACTCAACTATATATAACTTTTTTGTTTTGCATTCAAGTTAATTGAAAACATGCATAGCCAGGAACAAAACCAAGCCCTCTGATGGAGAATGTAAGTTAATCCTGCTGCTCTTTGGTGCTGTAGAAACGCCACATCAACAGGAAGGAACATTTTCTAATATTGAAACATACATTAATGAATGCAAAGCTGAATAATGATTAATGTGTATATCTGGTTACATTAAGTTTTTGTCATGTATACTACGAAATCGCTCATTTAGGTCATTTGCTTTGTTCTTATTTGCCCAACACAGAGCATTGGCAGGCTTTTTCCGGCAACAGGCCTGCCCGAGTATTTCTTACAGTAGTCTAATCCTAACTACACTGGATACTGTGAAACCATCTATTTTAAAATCATATGACACAACTTGCATATTTTGTAACATGCACGAACTAGAAATATACCTATAGGCCCCTTTTGATGTGCACTCTATTTTATGCCTGGAATACATCGTGGCTGCTTTGCCTTGGTCTCAATGTTCTTTGGACCTTCAACTGGTGCTGATATTCAACAGTCGCTATGCTTTGAATGCATCACATGCTGTTTCCCCCTTCCACCGACCTTATGTGACATTCGTGATGCGGTGAATCGAATAACTAAACTGATGACCACTAAACTTTTCACCACTTCTAAGGTCCCTACAAATAACTGCCAATGAAATGTTATTCAGACCAAATGAATAGTATTTGCGTCAGTGAACACTTGCCTCCTAATAAGCTCCAAATGTGAGTGCAAAGCGCAAGCAAGTATAGGACGAAGGGCCTTGTAGTTTCTCAGAACTCGAACAAAGTTTCCTTTTCTGTGCGCCAGGCTTGTGTCCAGTGAAATCTTGACCAAACTGTGGTTCCTGGCAAGAAGAAAAATAAGCAAAACAAGACCGCTCTCTAGTAATTGATGAAAGAGAAAGCTAGAACAAGCAAATTAAATATGAAGGCATGTAACAAATGTTCCTGCACTGAAATTTGTGATACAAATACAACCAGCAAATGATGCATCAGCAGACAAATGAAAAGCTGGTGAAAATCTCGAGTAAATAATGTTTTAAAGACTGTTAGAATGCACGAGCTAATGGTAAAACAATAGAAAGCAATGTCCTTTGTCCACTGGAGGGAGCATAGGAACATAGCTATTATCTTCCTATGTGGATATCATCCAGAAAGAATAAATTTCCAACAGTTCAATGTGTATGAGCAAAATGCATGAACATGAGCTGCCTTGGCACATACAAAGGGACAATTTGGACTACTGTAGATAATGACCAGACCGCTATAGATCTTTCGCAACATTAAATGTAGTATGCATTCTTTTTTTTTTTTGCCATACTATGCTTCAAGTAAATATAATGCATTCCAAAGCTTTCAACTATATAAATCTTGTAGTCAGAAACGTCTTCATTCATGCAAGGCATGTCATATCTGCAATGCATTTTATAAGCTGAGAGACATGACTTTAGATCAGTCACTTTACACCATTGGAAACATACTAAGAAGTCAATTATAATCCATCAATTATCGCTGGAATGTTCATTGTCCTCATTTTTAGAAATACATGCCAGTACATGATACGTATGGCTCAGAATTTTGTGTACTTCTCTTTATTATGCTTTAATTTTCTTGTTTTATAATAATGTGATTGTGCAGGCACCATGTCCATGGTACATGTAATGCTTGCAAGTTGAAGGCAAACAGATATTAAATAATTAACTATGCACTCTTACACTTTGCCATGTTCAATTTATCACTGTTATGCGCCATTTAGCATACAGAAGTTCTACGATGTACATAATTCAAGACGTATGATATGAAGCTCCATTGCATCTTCAGAAACATAAGTACTTACTAAAATGCAATCGAACAAGCTTCCCAGCAACTTCTAGGAGTGCATCAGTCTCCTATAAACACCACAAGCACTTTGATGGCTGTCTACAGTGCTGCACACTAAGAATGTAGGGGCCAGCAGGCATGAGCCTCCCAAGAAATTAACCACAGATTTATGGGAGTACGTTTTGACGTCAACCGTGAGGAGTGCTAGCGGTGGGGTGGCCATTTTGCAGGTCTTGACTCTTGCCGCACTTGCAAGAAACTCTCGGTACACGCTGTGTCCGAGATCCGCACAGTGACTTGGATGATTAGAGACCTCTCAAACACCTCCTGTACGCTGGCTATGGACAGCTCTGACGGCGCATACAAACAAATCTACAAAATGGCACGACAATGATGTTGCCAGCTTGTGGATCATCGCTATAGAATGTTTTCTTTTTGTCATCTCACCTTATTTCCTTTGGAAGAGTCATCGCATGAGCTAGAGCATCAAACGATCCCAGGTTGTGAAGAATGTAGATGGCTTCCATTTCTGGTCTGTTCCCACACTTGTCTACAGCGAACTGCTGGTACTGAACTAACAGGCGCTTCAAACATTCCTGTAGGTGTTGGTTGTTGATGTGAGGATCAAAAGCATTCATATCTTCTTCGAAGCACCTGCGCACAGATGAAGTTGTCAAAAAAATAATAAAAACCTAATAACAGAATAATAAATAATAATAAATAATAAAAATTAATAATAAATAATAAAAAAATAAAACCTGCCATTAGCCGCTTTACTCGGTCTCTTCACGCAAAAAAGGTGGCCGAGCTGAAGTGCAGAACAGACACTTTTACGTCCTCTTTCTTTCCTCGAACAATCGTCGAGTGGAATGCCTTATCTGCTCATGCGGTAGAACGTTCCAACATTGATTCTTTTCTGCAGGCGATCAGAAATGAAGTTCTTTAATTGCCACGATGCTCAAAGCGTCATGTAAAATCATGTACTCACTTGCATTCGCTTTCACTTTGCTGTGTTCGAATAAATGGTGAAACTTTCTTTTTCTTTTTTCCTTTGACTTTTTGTGCTATGTAAGTACAATGTCAGCACCCGCAATGCTTTCTGCTATGTAAATACTTGATGTGAGTACCTTGTGCTATGCGAGTAATAACTGCCGTGCAATTGGTTCCCTTTCGTTCCTTTTGCATATTTTGCCAATGCCGTTGATTTGCAGAATACTAAGTCATGTATTTCTTTTTTGTTTGTGCAGTTCTGTTCAATACTTCGAGCTTGTTTTGTGTTGTGTATTTATGCCCCACTCCTGCCTAAGGCCTCCATATGAGGCCGGCAGTATGTAGTAAATAAAAAAAAACAGGTCATGTTACAATGACCTGTGGATTAGCATCCATGTGAATCAATATTACGTTGGCTGACATCTCTGGCCAATATGTATCATTTCGAGGCTGGTCTAATAGTGATGAGCCACGGAAAAGCCAGTAGCTTAAATATGTCCAGTTTGTCAAAGCTGAAAAAATTCAACTTCGCTTGATAACTTTAGGTGATGAGCTGATGTCCACCACCAAGCGTTACATGGTCAAGCATCAAGTGCCAATTCATAACACTATGACATTGCAATGGCATTCTCCCTCACTTTATTTTTTAAAGTGACAGCCTTAGGTGCCTCATTAAACATGAAAATGGACCCTCAGCATCCTGCAGCATGAACACAGATGTGAAAAATCATCAAGCAATAACAATTCCATATGACATCATTATACATTCAAATGCCGAAATTTGATGTCCCAAAATGAATCACATGACATCATCACTGATCATAGAGGCAATGCACAACCGGGTCAGGGGCAGAAAGTTTGCAATGCTTCCAATCCTTGAGGCAGTTCAAAGTCATGCTAGGCACAGAAAGCTTTTAGAGGTGGGTGGGTGAGGATGCACACGTCAACTGACAATGAGAAGAAAAGAAAAAGTGGCTTTCCCCTTCAAATTATTTTAGGCAAATGCATATGGGACCTTCTGAGGTCTTTATTATTATTATTATTATTATTATTATTATTATTATTATTATTATTATTATTATTATTATTATTATTATTATTATTATTATTATTATTTCATTTATATATATGTTATAGGTTTGGTGAGCACCTGTGCCCGTGTATGTTAATACTAACTCCTCTCTACACTTCACTCTGCAAATGCCGTGGGTTGTTTTAATGAAGTAATGTTCATTGTGCAACACAGTGGCGGCATGGCTCCAATAGGCAACCTGGAAATGATTGTTTCGAGGTACCTGAAGGCTGAATAGACGTAAAAACGCACAGCCTGTTCCAGTATTTTGATGCACTCCCCACCGTTGAGACCTTGGATGGTCATATCCTGGCGCACAGCCCACAATCTGTCCCACACGAAGTGGTATGTGTCAGTCCAGCTGTCTCCACGGCATGATGGTGCAATCCTGCAATGCATTAGAGCTGAATTTAAATACTACTTGCACTTTTTTTACAGCAATTTTCACTTGAGTTTTTTTGATTTACAAATCTTTACTTGTTTCTTTTTTTCTCGTTTCACTCTTCCCCCACTTTTCATCAGTTTTTTCTGCAAGAAAGTCTATTCAAGCACACGCTTTTGTACACCAGTGCATTGTGGGCTTGCTTGGGTTGCAAAATGTATGTCTCAACACACACACACATACACATGTATTTTTTAGTTCATCCACATTAATGCTGCACCCAAATTTCTTGCACAAGATATTACAGCAACTGAGTAGCTCTAACTAAAGTCTATATAAATGCCTGCTATTGCTATGACATGCATTTTATACAACGTATATAAAAAGGAAAGCTCACATGCGCATTAGGTAAGCTGTTGTCTTGAGCAGTACATCTGGTGGCCTGAGTTCATCAGAAGTAGCCTCCCTCTGTCCGGCCGCCGATCTGGAGAATTGCTTGATGGCTTTGTTCCTGTCAGCCTTAGGCCTGCAAATGGGTGTTCCATATCAACGTCACTCCTGTTTAGGTCAACTAATAGAAATAAACATAATAATCCTACCAACAGTCAGTGTCTCTCACATGTAAAAAATCTGACAGCTGCGAAATACAGTTTTGTGACGTAGTAAAAAATGAGATGCGTGAACTAAAGCAAGTTATTATAAAGATTACACTATTATAAAGTGTTTTTGTTTGAATTTACTACTGGAATGAAATTCGCTCAAATACTCATCATTCAATATCTTTCAATAGGAGGAGAAAACATTCGTTATTCAACTGAATACTGGGAGGACTCTTTTCTATAACATTTGTATTAAAAATTATGCTAGGAAACCCCAAGTATTTCGCACATGAAGAAAAACATAAACTTGAAAGTTCTCAGATGGACAAGATGGATGTGCACAAACTACACATGGACACAGGAGACATGACTGAGTGCAATGCATTCGTGTCTTCTGTGTTTATGTTCTTTTCGTGTAACCCTCTTTTCCCTCAAAGAGTGCATTCGTGTCTTCTGTGTCTGTGTTGTTTTTGATCAACCATCTTTTTCAGTATGAACCAACCTGCCCAGCAGCAAGTTTTATTAAGTTGTACATTTATCTTAAGCATGCCAGATCTGTAAGCAGTATGTTGGGATGAAATATTTTAGTTCTTAGTTATTTCTAGATAATTTCTGCATAATTTTTGCCTCATTTTGGAAAAGTTATCTTCTCGTCTATGAAATCGATGTGCTCACAATGATGACATACGGTTCTGTTATGTGCACTATGCAATGGTCGTTTGGTTCCTTACATAAACCATACAGAGAGAGAAATGTTTATTCTGGCAGAAAAGCTGAGAGGTCGGCCTGAATCCATTTTCTGGTCAGCTACTCAGCGTTGGGAAAGGGGAGGGGGGCAGAAAAAAGAGAAGAGCGAGGAGGTGTTGATGATGATGAGGAAGGGGGCAATGAAGCAAACGTTGATAAATTTATAGTCTCTTGTCAAGTTCTGCTTCTCCTAAATACTTGGTCAGCGCTTTCAGAATACTGCATTGATGACGAGGTGGTGGTCCCAACTGAACTTTTTTAGAAACTTGCTGCTTCGTACGTTTCATTCATACGGTGTGCAACAAACGTCCCGCAAAAAATGTGGCTGGTCATAGCGAAAGTTGTGCACGTCAAATAGCATTTTCAACTGCACACTCGCTGCACGCTTTTAGTCAGTTCTGTAGCAACAGACGATTTGGTGCCCTCGCGACACCTTCTTGCTTCATTCGTTTGTTCACATTTCACATGCCTTGTTTAAGCATACCGCAACGTATGCTTTCACTGCAATAAACACTCCCGATGGCGTTTGCATTTCGCACGTTTCAACGATCGACGAATGACACACATGAAAGCCCACAATTACATCGCTTTATACCGGTGTCACGCGGTAAATTACGATAGCGACCCGGCTGCGGCGGCTGCATTTCCGATGGAGGCGGAAATGTTGTAGGCCCGTGTGCTCAGACTTGGGTGCACGTTAAAGAACCCCAGGTGGTCTAAATTTCCGGAGCCCTCCACTACGGCGTCTCTCATAATCATATAGTGGTTTTGGGACGTTAAACCCCACATATCAATCAAATTACGATAGCGATCGGGCCTGATACAGATCGAATTTTTTTTATCGCGATTGGTTCCTTTAAGAAAGCGCCAACTCCTGCTGAGAAGTTTGATCCCACTGGGGCAGAATCGCAATCGGTAATGCACCGCGTGACACCAGGTCGCTGTAAACCAACTGACACCCTTCTGGTGTCAGTTGGTTTACAGCGATCCGAACTTTCACAATTTGTAGTGAGACGATCGTAAGTATCGTACCGAGCGTCGCTTTCCGTGCCATCGATGATCTCGAAAGGATGGAGGAGACGTTCTTTTTCACGCCTGGAAGGCAACAGTAGTGCGCGTGAGCAAATCGTTCACAGACGAGTGACCATTCGAGATGCGGAACACGCAACAGTCGCAGCAGCGAGCTCTCACCACTGGCGTTCTCGCGGCGGACACATATCCACGCACGTCCCTGCGATCGTTGCCGCTCGAGGAGCATCGCTGCCGTCGCCGTGCCCCGTTTGACGTCGGTCGCATCTCGCACGGCCTCTTCCTCTGCCCGCTCGCATTTCGAGCTGCTCGGCTGAGGATCTAGTGGAAGCACGGGCCTCCGACGCGTGTCTTCGTGGGCTGTGCGGGAAGTTAACGTGTCTACACACCAGCATACATCAAAGGCCACAGCGAAGCGACAGAACCGTCGTCAGCGTGAGCACGACCATAGCACGACAGACCGAAACGAAATCGAAACTAACCTGGTTTGGTTGCCAGATTAGATAAACGTACGCTGTGCATAGGAAAAAAAAAGTTTTTTCACGTATTTGTTATTATTACTAGGCTACAAACCTACTTTCTTAAAAAAATGTGATTATTACAAGTGCTGTCGAGAGCTTTGGTTATTGTCCGACGATAAAAATTACACGGTCTCTGAAGGGAATCGTAAGTAGCATGCGAAGTACCACATGGGTCGACTTAAAGTTCCGTTAATCACGAGCATGTTTTCCTTCCTCCATGATCACGGGCATCTTGCCCTATGCTAACACGTCCTTGCAACTGGAGCACACCATAAATTCACTGTAGTTTCTGTTTCTGTTACTCGTCGGGAACTGTACGCCATGTGGGTTCATCGCCACACCGCGCGGGAAGGTTTCATCGCGCGTCTGCAGTAGGAAGCCTTCATGTGTGCGCGTCTCCACGCAGACGCGCGCACATGAAGGCTCCCTAGTCTGCAGAATCTAGTTCCTTGGTACAATCACGTGATTGCCGAGAGAGTGTAAGAGGGAAAGGCCAGAACGTCTTACCTAGACCCTTACACAAGCGCGAACGCGTCAGCGCGTTCTGGCGTTGCGTGGGTTATGGCGTGGACAGCCTGTTGCGCATGCGCAGTAAGTGTGGTTACGCCGCACACTGGATCCAACCCCGCCATAAGCTGCTCCGCATCGAGTTTTGAAACAGCGCAACGCAAAGCTTTGCGTCAGCGTTGCGCATGCGTCGTACGCTGACCGCTTGTGGGCTCCCATTGAGTGACGAACGCTAACGCTAGGTCTGCCCACCCGAAAATTTTGCTTCTTCAACAACGGTTCTAGTTCACTATAAACAACACGAAACCACGAGTATGGCGACTGTCGCGCTAGTGCCTCTTGAGGATGACGTCACGTGAGTTCACGGGATGACCCACAGCAGAGAGCGATCAGAAGCGACCTGTTGAACATGCCACTTTCTGCCAGCAGGTACTGAGGTCTTCTACTGCTTAAAGGTATGCACAGGACAATTGTTCAGGGCAGCGAATAGCCCAAGGAATTATTTATTGAGAATTCCAAGAAATTAACTAGAGTAAGAAGCACACATTGAAGTTGCTGTAACACTTCCTGCCATAAAGGCCAGGTAAAAGCAACCCACAGTTATGGCAATGGTCATATTATTTGGTTGGCAATGACTCTGCAGGATTATCAAGATAGTAATCCTGCAGAGCAGTCCTGGGCCTTAGGTTCACTGAAAATTATCAAGAGGAGTGCAACATCCTAAATGAGACAGCTACAAATCCACACAAAAAATTAATGAGCCAATAAAGATTGACAATTTTAAGCATATTTTACACTTCACAGACAAATCTCAACGTCTTTGAAAGAATTTATCGACACAACACTGTTCGTACACCTCATGTGACTTAAGGACCACTGAAGTAATGTGCAGTATTAACTGCTCGAAGGAGATACCTGGCTAGAAATATTTGCTTGAAGAAATAAAATACATTTCAAGGTTGGCGACTAAATAAAAACTCACACGAAAGCAGAAAGAGAAAGCAAACTGGTAAATAAATAGTACTGTATAAGCACAGTTCAACCCCTTTATAAGAGACATGCACTAAGGTGTAGTTCTAGTCCCTTACATAGTGTTTTTTATCAGCAGCATACCAAATTCTTATTTTCAGATCAACTCCTATTTGATGTAGGCATACAAATGTGCCACACCTAGCTGTCTGTTGAAGCACTGCTTCTTATAAGGGCTTTAACTTTACATACATTCTGGCTAAATCTCTCCACTTTCATAAAATTAACGACACGGTCAATTCCACAGCATACTTTATTTTTGCAGTCTTGGGGGCAAGGGTTGAGGAGTACACAAGTACTATGTCAGTTGTACTGGCTTGATGATGATGCGAGATGTAAGCAAAGCACAAAACCCAGTGGAAGATGCCGCTGTCCACATCTATTCTTTACTCTGGATTACTGCTCTTGTGTTTCCATCTTGTCCTCCTCTTCTTGATCCATTTCCTCATCATCTTTCTTCTCTGCGAACTTCTCGTAAACTGGTGTCAATGGCGTGATCACAACTCCTTCCAACACGGTCGTTTCTGTATCAACCTCTGTATCAACGAATGAAAGAGCGAAAATGCACAGCTAATCAGCATCACGCAACGGTAGAATGAATTCTCAAAAGCTGCTCAGAGTGCTGCATGCCTGCACATCAGCAAGGACTACATCTTGCAGCACCAACAACTTGTCTCGGAATCAGTAATGCATGAGCCAACTTTAGACATACAAGCTTCTATATTTTTCAGATTTTCACAGAAACAGATGGGACCAACATGCAAGAGAAGCTTAGTTTAGGCGAGATCATGGAGCTTGACAAGAATTCTCATTTCAAGCCCATGAGGCATACATAGTTCCATCACACAAAGACCTTTGTTAAGAATGCAACAGTCGTGCTCTTCCATAGTTCAATTTCAATTCTCGAACCAAACCTTAAGTGAACAGCTTTAAACCATGTAGAAATGTTGTATAATCGCTAACTAAGAATACGGGCAGACCCCCCTTCCCCATGCTACCTAATGAACAAACACCCTGGGTACAGACTGCATGAATATGCCCCACTCCAAGGAAGGTAGTTCCAACTATTAAGGAAATGACAGCCAAGCACTTACCATCTGGAAGAGCTGTGAGAGAATTATTTTTGCTTTCAAAAAGCAATAGAGAAAACTGAGAACAGTAGACAACGAAATTCACGAAGCAAGCAAGCAAACGTGAGAAGCTTACTTTTAGGTCCACCGATACCCAGGATACTCTTGTACCCTCCATGGGAAAGAATGCGCAGCAGGTTTTGGGCAGTCAGGCAGACCAAATCCTGGGAGAGAAAAACTCATGTCATCGAAGAGAGATTAGACAAAATTATGCAGCCTATATAGCATAACCTTGCCAAAGTGAAACCAACATATATCAATCAATGACTAGTGGAAAAGAGTACCAGTCCCGGGTTACAGTTATGTACATGTCTATGCATTTTGTCGTTAACGGCAATGATTGCTTTTATGAAGAGTCAAATACAAGTCAGAGGAATTATTTCTGTGTGCTATCAGAAACAAAGTGGATAACTGCGAAGCATAGTCACAAGAATCAAGGACCCTCAACTCTATTAATTGAAGCATGCCAGCCCACCTGTTGCTCGAGGCTCATGACAGTGTGTGCCCGGAAAGTGCCTCCCCCATCACAAGGGTCCGGTATACCCGCAGAGCCGGGCAGAAACAAACCCGCCGCCAACAGCTGCAACACACGCCTGCAGGCAAAAGATTGCAACATTTAGTAGACCCAAACCTCGATGTGACGAACTATTGGTTATAACGAAGTAAGTGACCAACAGCTTTACCATAGATACAGTGTTACAAATAATAATTTATAACAAATTTTAGAAAATAACCAAGTATTTTCGCAGCAGGTGCAATTTTATTCATAATGAGGTTGAGTGAATTGGGTGTAACAAAACATCGAAACTAAACACAAGACCCTTTTTAATTTCACCATTACAGGCACAATTTCTAGAAGAGCAAATGAACGTGAAAGTCTAAATTTTATGTTTATGAAGAGTTCTTGAGAAAAAGTGTCCCAGTGACACTATGAATTTCAGCCTTCTTTTGTATATTTGCCCCAATTCCTCAACAAAATGTCCTGCAAATTATTATGTTACATTCTTGGAATCCCTGCAATGCAATGCAATATGCCTTTACTGACAGCTTACGTGGGCCCTAGCAGATGACTCAATCCACGAGACATCATGGAGGATTGGCAGAGAACCCTAAGGGCACTTGCGTTTATAGTCTGGCATACTTTTGCTGCTTGATGAATGCAGTTAGCTAGAACCTTTGCACAAAACATTTATAGCGCAGTCCGAGCACCATCATTTGTCACGCAACACTGTGTAAAACTGCTGGTGAAAGAAGCCTCCTCATCTAAATACTATACACAAGATGTCACAAAGGGCAGAAAAAAAGTCACAATCGTCACCTTCTGCAACTTTGTTCATGTTTTTTTAAACAAAAAACTTTTGCCCCTTGAGCAGCCGCGCATGTCACTGTCACATTTAATGACTGTGCTGATATGCGTGGGCACACAGAGGTACCATGCCTCGGTCAATTTCGGCTCTTACTACAAGCACTTTTTTTAATCTGCTGCTGCTGACTACATGCTGTCTGCACACTCATGGTGCAGACATCAATGCAGTGGTTCTCGAATGATGGTCCATTGATCCCAAGGAGTCAAGCAATTTTGGGGGCCTGCGAAATCTATAGTCAAAAAAGTGTTTCGAGGCACACTATGTACCATGACAATGGCTTCTGATTTTTGGTATACTTCACCACATAACATGTTTTCATAGTGGCGTAGCAGACACATGTTTGTCCTTTTACATAAGTTGCTTGCAAAGTTCTTGCTACAGTTTTCTACGACACACGCATACAAATTTTCCAGGCTTGCATACCTGAAGAGCAAGCATATAGGTACAAACAGCTTGAATGTGACTGCAGACCGCACAACTTACTGACAAGCTGTTTAGATCCAACTGACATAGCACTTTTATTTGACCATTCTCTGCCAGGTAAAAATACAAGACACCTATTTCATAAGCTATATGTTTTAGTTGAACAGTTTGACTTCGTATGCACCACATTTGACAAAGAAAAGCAAGGTAGAGAGGAAAGCACATTTACCTGAAAGCAATATTGATTGGCAGAGGCTGTCGGCTTGGATGAACCATGATGGCATAATGGGCCTGAAAATTAAGCACCCTAGATAAGACACGATCTTTCCTATGCTATTCACCACGTGTTTGCAAGGAGGCTCTTAAACAACACCTTCTATGCCAAACAACATCCCCTTTGCCTTCCATCTAAGACTGTGTTCCAATTCTGGACAAAATTGTAGAGTTTACACCAACATTAGAAAACTGCAACGAGTTCCGGTACACTGAGAATGCGCCTGGATGATGTCTGTGTGACAAGATGCCACCCCGTGTTCAGAAGTGAAAGTGAAGAAAAGCTAACGTAACTGTTATTTGGTAACTTGTTTCATGTTTAAACTTATGAAAATGGATCGTAGCTTACACAGAGGTCATGGGAATGCCTCTGCTGCTGTGCAGACAGCCATATCGGCGACATATGATCCATCAGAGCATTTTTGTGAGCCGCCATCCTGTTTGGGCAGTGAATTAGTCTGTACCATTTTTGTCTCTAATCCCATCTCCTCAAACCTGCCTATTATATTGGCAAAGTGATAATCGAAATGGGAATCCAGATGGCCGCTGTCTGTTTAGCCATCTACTCTGTAAGTACTGTTAGAACACATCCAAGGCAAATGACAACCTTTAAGAGAGATGTGCGTGGTCCCCTACCAAGAGGTCAATTATCCACGGTGTGAGCGGCTGAAAGCCCTCAAAGCGGTTCCGCAGGTCCCGCAGAATGCGAATCAGCACCTTGATGCTCGAGTGGTGGGCATTCTCCTCGAACCAGCGCGAGTGCCGGATAGCCGTCAGGTGGTTTTGCTGAAGCTTCTGTTTCACTGAGGAAAGCAATGAACCATGACAGGCAGAAACATTAGAAGGCAGACAACAAGCGATTTGCATTGCGCGATGTACTACACAAATCTTAATTTGAACTAGATTGGACGCATGAATATAGGTTTGAAATGCAATGTTTCTCAACTCATCCTCACTTAGTCATCACTACTGCTGGCTTGTTTCAAAGAGTGATTGGGCACGCAGAACAAGACATGATGATCAAAACTAACAAAGGTGCATGCGTGTTACAATGTGCTTTCTTACTTGGAAGAGATATGCGCGGGGATCTCAGGAAACTATTATAGCAGGGTAGCTACATGTGTCACATACCTCTAGTCCATAATCACACAATTTTCACCAAAAATTACTTTGTTAAATTACAGGTTGCCTCCTGCTTTTTCCGGACCACATCTTTCTTTTCCCGCAACAAGAATGACATGCTAAAGAGATGTCTGCCACATACCTCCGTGCAGTCTCAAAGGTGAGGTGACTGCTTTCGAGACATTAAACTAGCTCCAATATTATATTGACATCAACTAAAGTAAAACAATGCCCTACAGCTAAACAGATGGTTTATTATAGTGAATGTTACTGGATGAACGGGTAGTCTGAGTTGCTGTTTATATTGGGTTAATGGTGGTCTTTTTGCCAAGTAGCTTCAGTTTCAATGGCACGTAACTTTGCTACCCCCCCCCCCCCCCAACTATCTGCTTAATATGGTCATGGTAACTTTACTTAACCTGTACGTTTAGTTTGTAGCTCTCGGTATTGAAATTCAGGCAGTCTGAGTAGAGAGTTTTGAAACATAAGAAAGAAGACCAGGCCAAGCATCGTCCATCCTTGAAGTCATTGCAACCTACTTAATGTCTAACTACAGGTGGAATGTTAACCAGTAACAAATATGAAAGGTGAGAAGTTAGATAGAATCTCTTGATAAACTATTTAAGCTTCGTATGCTAGGATAGTCCTCTAACGATTGGTGCAGTAGATCAATATTTCAGTGCTTGTTTAGAAATACTTGCTCGAAGAAAACAAAACTCACAATGCAATTCAGGGTCCAACTTGTTGAGATTTTGATGAATTGTGCTAATTAAAACTTTGGCTGTGGCACCATCGGGGAGCTTGAGGTCAAATCCGGCTTCTGTCATTTGATGCGTCAGTTCTGAAGAGAGAGTAAAAAAAGTTATTACCCAACAGTGGAAAAGTTACAGTGGGCATGGACACTTCCTGGGCAATGAAATGTTTCTCGAGCTTACTTTTGAGTATACATGCCACAGAAGAAATAGAAAGAAAAAAAAAAAAGAACAGTGACAAAGTATGCACACCACAAAACAAATTTCAAACTCAGTGTGACATATATTAATTTTAACTGTTGAGGTTTTACACATCAAAACCACATGATTATGAGGAATGGTGTAAATGAAGGGCTCCAGGAATAAAGACCATCTGAGGGTTCTTAAACATTTACCTGCATCAAAGTACAAGAACCTCAAGCATTTCGCCTTCATCAAAGCACGAAAAGAGCGACATCTCTTTACTGAAGCAGTCGACTCTTTACTATACCTTGATACAAGAAAGCTGGCACAATGAAAGTTATTTTTCGGCAGCTATAGCACTGTTTAGCATAGATGCACCCATGTTGATGCTTTGAACTACATTGTTATCCTGAAGACTAACATCAACGAATGATTAAAGATACCCTTGCGGTAGCTGTAGTTGTTAATAATGAGAACGTAATCAGAAAAGGTGGTAGCACAGCCAGAAGAGCGTTGAGAATTTGACAAGAACTTGAGCTAGTGTTGCCGTCTCACCGAACGTTAACAGTTATTGAAAGCCACAGCTGGACTCAAGGGAAATGCATCGTGCACTGTGGATTCCCTGTAGCCCGGCCACATTTTTTTTTTTCTTTTAGGGCTGAGTGTAAGCGGGGAACATGGTGTTACAGCCAGCTGAGGCAGGTGCGCGTCATAGAGCTAATTTTGGTACTGATGCATGTTATGAGTGAGGAGTGGCTTTACAACACACAACCAATGTCGCCTCGTCACGGTGTGTAAAGGCATCTCAAAAATGCACCTCTGCTACTGTAAACATGCTGAATGGGACAGATGCATTGCAGCAGCTAATGTGAAGGCCACCCGATCATGGCATATTACTTAATTTTATTTCTCCCATAAGGCGACAACTCCCCGCCAGCCAAGAGCACTGCGAGAGGAAAATGCATGATAAAAAACGCAGGTTTGTGAATTGTTAAGAGTATTTGATTGTGGCACAGGGGATACTGTGCCTGGCATCTGTTGTCGTAGGCCAAGAGGCCACTGGTTCAACTACCGTTTATGGAGCTTTTTTTTTTTCTTTGCCATCTGATCGTGTGACTTTTTTATTGCCATTTCTGTGACAGAAATCTGTCCCTGAAGACTGGTGAACACCGACATAAAATACTTTTGTGTTAAAATAATTCCCAGGGTTACGCACAACAACGACCAACCATAGATCATAGATGTGGAAAGAACGAAAAAAAGTGGGGGGGAATCTTGCTGGTGTAACTAATTCAACAAAAAATATTTATAAAAAACAAACTACAGAAGGTGACCACGGGCCTTGAAGACTAGACGAAGATTACTAATAGTCTGGTATGGTAGAAAAACTCATAAATGAGAATGAAGGCGCATTGAACTACTTCATAAACAAGAACTCAGAGGCAAATACATGCAGCAAGCGAGAAGAGCAGCATTTTTCCAAGAACTGAACAGGATGACATGTTGCGATTACGTTGAGGTCTGAACATCAAATGTGACTGAAAACATTATCTTACTTAAACTGGAATCCATAGCCTTGATGTCTTCCTGGACTTTGTTTGCCAAAGCTTGGACCGCTTCACCTGAAGAACGCACAAGCAAAAAAATGAGAATTGTCGTTAGCACACGTGGTTTTAAATATGTGTATTAGATGGCAAGGTTCAGCAACCTTTTACTGCTGCATGCATTAGTGGCCTGCAGTACCATAGGAGCATTTGGACTAATTTCATAGATGCAACTTGTGGCGTGCTTTGTCACTTCACTTATAGCGGCAACTGTACCTTCAAACAAATGAACAACCTTTAAACACAGCCTACACGTTTTCTCAGCAAGTGGAAGAGGAAGCTACCTGTTGGAAGTGTCTTGAGAATGACGACGATATCTGCGACGTTGTTGCCAATCATCATGGTGCCTTTCTTGAAGGATCCCACTTGACGACTTTCTTCAATTTGCTGAAAACGTTAAAAAGTTTAGAAGGCACTACAACAAAACTTTAAGATTGTTAAAAACATTTCTTTTCCACAATTCAATTTCTCACTCCTTAACGAAATGACTGAAACTCACGCAGGCATCGAGAGTTTTCGGAGAAACGATAAGCGTGTCCAGCACAGACTGAATCTTGTTCATGAGGTTCAGAATTGATGTCTGCTCTGCTGATGTAGGAGTCAGGTCCTGGTTTTTCTTCAGGAGGGCCTGCAAGAGTAACAAATGGGTAGGGCTCAGTTATGACACGTGAACATAATGCTAATACGACTGATAAACAGTAAAAGTAAAAAGTTTCACCTGAGTAAGGGCATTATCATCGGGCGGCGGTTTCACCTTTTGAAAATTCTGCTCACACTGCAACAGAGATGAGCAGATCAATCAGGGCCTTACAAGAGCAGGTTGCACATATAGTGACCGTACCATACCCTATACAGCTGAAACATTTATAAGAGACAATGAAATAGACACCAGTATGCCGACTACATTGAAATGTGTTGATAAGAGGGCATATACGTTATACCCCGGATAACACCTCAAATAAAATACAAAATTGCTCCCCGGTACATGTCTCTTATATAGGAATTCAACTGTAATGCCTTACTGACTATATAACATGACTACATAGGTAGAGCAAAGTACTGGCTTTCAAATGTAGTAATGAAGACACTACCAGGGTTGTTGCGAGCGTTCAACTAGAGTATCATGCACCAACTGACTTAGTGCCCTCGGTTATTCGATTCTAGATCCACACGAGCGATTTCACCAAGTATTTTCAGACAACTTAGAATGGGAAGAAATACAGAAGAGTGTTGTTTAGGATGACTGCCAGTTGGGCTTGTTAGTAAAGGTTCATGATGAAACAAGTGCAAAAAATACACACACTCAGAGAGGACACAGACAAGCGCTTACTAGCAACTGAAAATTTTATTTCGAAACGAACACTAATAAATACATCACACGCATGTACGTCATTCCCGGCTTCCCCTGTCATCATCATCAACGTGAGATAAAATGTTGGACAACACACAAACCTAGTGTTTTTTGCTTTTTTGTTTTACGAGCTTTTTCTGTTTTTTTCTGTTTTACTTTTTTTTCTTAGTTTTTAACACGTGTTTGTTTCCGGTTGTGTGCCATAGATTATGGGAGTGCATATTTTCTTATATCACGTTGTTGATGATGACAGGGGAAGTCGGGAATGACGTACATGCGTGTGATGTATTTATTAGTGTTCGTTTCGAAATAAAATTTTCAGTTGCTAGTAAGTGCTTGTCTGTGTCCTCTCTGAGCGTGTGTATTTTTTGCACTTGTTTCATCATGAGTTGTTTACACACAGGTTTTTTTTTTTATATTAATACAGTGTAAAGAAAGGGTTGTGTCCAGTTATTGGGGCCGTTTCTTCCGGCAATGGCAATGTATGAACAAAGTGGCCCAGAAGAACATGCTTTAGCGAGGTTTTGGTGGCAAAAGTGGTAAAAGACATAGACATCTTTATCATTACATAATCCCTAATAGCATCTGAAACAGTGGGACCCATAGACCAACGAAAAATGGGACCACGAATGTTTAAATAAAAGTACACCAAAAGGAAGCAACAAGTTTAGACTGATAAATACAATTTAATGACTTTAGCATCATTATTATCACCAGCATAGCTGAATTAACAGATGAGAAAAACAGTGCCAAAAATATCACTTTTGAATTTCCCACAAAATACTCAAACGATGACATAATGGATTTCAAAGTGCATTCAGGTATTTTATCCACAATAAAATTTTCACAAACTTTGTGCGTTAGGCCTCTGGCTCTTTAAGTGGAGGATGTGCTTCATTTACTCAAATTAATAACTACCTAGGCTTCAGATGACATCACAAAAATCTATAGGGTCAGGCTAACTGGTGTGAATTTCAAGGTGGGGTGCTTTCTTTTTTTGGCACATTTTCTCACTTACCAAGCGATTCCTTGCAGCAAGCGTGATGTCCTTGGTATCGCAAAAGAGTAATTTACTAATATGAGAAAAACCATTTTTCTCTTTGAAGCCCCTTGAAACTTTGACATTCATTGATTGGGGGTAAATTATTTCGCTGCAGATTTATAAAGGATTTTGGCATAGCGCTCATGTCCTTTGTGTCTTTCTAGTCTCTGTGTCGTCGTTCTGTTCTCAGCGCTATAACTATCGTCATGTCATACCAACTAGCCCAAGATGCCACACTTATAACACTGAAGGCGCAGAAAGTCGGCTGCTTACCACGTAGTAGTCAAACGGCAGGTGCGGAACAAAAACTTTCGGTTTGAACATCCCTCCTGGCCGACCAGCTCTTCCCCTTCCTCTCATTCCGCCTCTCATTTCGATGAACCTGGAGACACAATCAACACAGATGATGTACTTGACTAGAGTTTAAGAGCTAGCTCCAAACAGGCACTAAACATGTGCGAACACGTCGTTTTCTTATCTGACGACTGCCCAATACACAACGCATTGTTGCGTTCACAAAACGGCAACCGATCATACATAAAAAATAAATACCTGTAAAGGCCCTCAAAGAGGACATAACATGGGGAGGGGGGGGATATTCCAATAAACTAGAGCAGAATGAGTGAAACCTAAACAAAATATACACGCCTGATACACAGTGTTAACGAAAAAAAAACAATAAATGCAAAGCGCATCATAATTCGCAGTGGAAACACTAGTTAGACAAAAGCGGTAAAACGTGATAAAAAAAAAAGGATGCTCACTCAATACTTACGAACATAAAAGACAAAACTCGTATAAATATACACAAGCCCACGAAATCAATGCAGAATCGACACGCCGAATGATGAACAGCGAAGAAGTGGAACAGAAAAGGAACTCTACATAGTAAAAAAAAAATAAAAGCAATAAAGCAAAATTTCCCTCAAATTGTGATCGGGCAATTCCATCTTCACATTGGTGAGCCACAAGGAACATCCCAGCAAGCACCAGCGTAAGCCACAAGCAGAGTCCTTGAAGGACTCTGCCAGCAAGTAACAGCCCCGCCGCGGTGGTCTAGTGGCTAAGGTACTCGGCTGCTGACCCGCAGGTCGCGGGATCGAATCCCGGCTGCGGCGGCTGCATTTCCGATGGAGGCGGCAATGTTGTAGGTCCGTGTGCTCAGATTCGGGTGCACGTTAAAGAACCCCAGGTGGTCGAAATTTCCGGAGCCCTCCACTACGGCGTCTCTCATAATCATATGGTGGTTTTGGGACGTTAAACCACACAAATCAATCAAGCCACAAGTAACATCACACGCTAAAACTTTCAAACGCTCATGTTCAAAACCTATGAGTTGCAAGCCCCTTTCGAAACCGAGAAATGATACGCACTTCTACAGTCTCCGAGCATTGGAGCTTTAGCGCGCCGCATATGATTAAAGAGAACGGCACACATGCAAGTGCGCGGATGTATGATCGAACGGAGAAGGGCGACCGCCATTCGCCGGCCGGCGAGCCGCTAGGCATAGGGGCGAACATTAGCAGCGCTCAAAAAACGAGTATGCGTCACAAGTTTACTAGGCTAGTAACGACGAGCACGACTTTAATTTCTACGAATCTACAGAACGCACCAGTAAAACGTGTACTAACCTTATTCGAGTGCACCTGACGACAACGACAAAGGCGACGCCGACACGCACACTCGGTCAAACCACACTAACTTCAAGTAGGCTACGGATTGGCTTCCTACTAGTTATTCATGAAAAAATTGTCTTAAAAACAATTGAGCAATACCAAAAGTTAACAATAATTTTAGTTAACAATGTATCCAGTTTAAATGTGACTAAAACGTTTATGTAACGCATTTAAACTGAACATTTGCAGTGTTGAGCCTCCAAGATGTATAAAAAAATGCACCATGGCAATCTCGAAGGCTTCACTTGTTGTTGTGTATGTTACATTTGTAACGTCAGATGGCAGCATACAACATTGTTTTGTGTCTGGCTGTTGCAAACGTGATAACTCGTTTTGTGTGTGTGTGTGTGTGTCATGTTTTGTTTTTATCTGTATCTTTCTCTACGTCTCCCTTCTTTTCTTTCTTTCCTCTTATTTTTTTTTTTCTGGTTAAGGCAGTTGAGAGCTGCCTACCCGTTACAAAGGGCAGGACCACAATTCATTCATTGTTTTTCAACATTGTTTTGTTGCGTTCTTTATCTTATCACCACTATTTCTCTCTCTTTTTTTAATAAATTACATTAGGCGTCCGTTGCAAAGTGTACGTGAACAAGTTCAGTTGTAGGTTTTCTCTGGTTCAGTCGCGTCTGCTGGTTTAGTGTCGTTTGCGCGATGAATGGCTTCGGTGTTCGACATCGCAACTTTATCTGTATAACGCTTCATTTCTTCCGTGTTCTGCCTCGGACTCGAACGGAAGCAAAATGATGTAGACAGTACGAACTCGTTAAGTGTTACAGATTTAGAGGAATCAGCGACGCTTGCGCAAAGTTAAGCAGCTGGCCTTGCGTTCTGTTAGCGCGCTTTTTGTTGTTTACATCTTCTTTTCCCTTGAACATGCGGGCCGCCGCATTAATCAATTCTCAGAGCGAATTGAAGATGTAGGAAGCGCTGGCCAATCACTGGGGCTAGAGGGCCGCAAAACAGAATAATGAAGTCGTAGCGGAAGGACCTATAGCGAGTCTCCCAGTGAGCGTGATCCTTTTGTCAAACAACGATGCGTCAAATGGGACAGCGCGCTGGGAATGCGATGCGTGTTCCGCATCCGTAAGCTTCGACCCGATTTCCTAGAACTGCGCAATTATTGCCCTGTAGTGCGCCCTAGTGCCTCTAGAATCCGGATCGCCTCACTGAAATCAAAATGAACGCTGCGATCAGGCTGTACGAACCACTATTGAACTGCAGCCGATCTCAAGCTCTCCTCAGTCAGTTCGTTCTGCTTTCCGCGCTTTTGCGCCTGGCGTCGGTAACCCCTCAAAATTCCGCGCATGCCATCATTCAACTTTGAAGTTACGCTCTAAACAGCATCAATATAAAGCGGCACAATGAATGGTGCTTGATTTGTTTTCACGTGCAGCAATCAAGTCACGCCCACGCGGTGAAAGAAAAAGCGCGCAAACGCTGGCGAGCAACGTCAAACACGCGGGGGGGAGTGAGCGCTGCGAACGGAACAGCCGTTGTGGAAGAGCGGCTGCACGGCACGGCCGCACCACGACTCGCTGTGTGCGCGTGTATTCGTATGCGCGCGTGTGTATCAGGTCGGGCCGAGGGATTTAACCGTGTGGCTGATTTTATGGAGTATCCGCAGTGGATGGATTTATGGCGTCGAGAATCACGTTGCTGTGTTGTCTGCTAACGGTAGCGTCGTCCAGTTCCTGCGACAAAGGTAAGCGCGCTTGACGTTTTGTAGTTTTCGCGCCCTGCCTTTGGAGTGCGTGTGTGTTGGCTATGAACGGACAAAGGGGGTGCGGAAAGAGGGGGGGTTGCTTGGTACGGAGGAGTCGAGGGGGGCTGGACTTGGCGTTGCTCGTGTGTTTGGGCCAAGATTGCGGCGGCCGTCATGGCAGCGTATGCGCGGAATCGCCCGTGGCGGGCTTTCCGTCTTGGCGATGTCAGGTGGTCCGTCGCGGCCGATCGCATTCGGGCGCGATCTTCATGAGACGGTGACGCGGCTTCTTCCTGGGCCGCACGTACACTGGCCTTGCCTTGACCATCCTCGCCGTTGACAGGCCAGCGGCGTCGCAGAATGCACACAGCCGTGTTTACGTTCGAGCAGGTGACATGTTAGCCGTCGCGTGCCTCGCGCATTTGCGACCCTGCGTTCGGATTCGCGCGCGATATCGGGAAGTATTTTTCGCTATGCCGTGAAGCAACGGCCATCGCAGCGTCCGTCCCCCCCCCCCCCCCCCTCCTTCCCGTTTGATCTTGTTTGGCCGATTCGAGTGCGCGTCCCCTCCGTTGGCAGGCTGTGCGAGTTAAAAAAGGAGAAAACTGGTATTGCGACAGGCTCCGGCATCATCGCTCGTAATGCCTGTGCGCGCCGTTTCGCAGCTCGCACATCTGCCGCAACAGCGTTCTGCTTCAGGTATTGTGAGCGGGGAAATTACGTTATCGCAGTTGCGAACACTCGTAACACACTCGCGAACCTCGCCGAGCCCCGCTGGCGAAATGTTTCGCCTTCGCGTAAACAAAAGACGTGCGCGAAGCAGCGGAACTTCTTGCTCGGGCGGTGACGCAAGAGCCGCCGCCGGCTACGGTACCGTTCCTTTATTCGACGTTTCTTCCCTGACCTCTTTATTACGGCGCGAAGAAGGAAAAGAAGGCGTTTGGAAACACAAACCGTCCGTGCTTACGTTCTGTTTGCTTGCATCGCGCGGGTCACCGTGATCGCAGATGTCCCCGAGCTACGCTAAAAGTGGGACAAGTAGGGCGTGATCTTATAGCCCGCGCTATTTACTTTTTTCACCGGACTTGCCGAGGCATGTGTGTTTGGTTGATTGCGTACTACCAGCTTACGAAACGATCGCGTTGTAGCGGAGCGCTGCGTTTTTATTCGAGGAAGCACGGTTAAGTTTGCGCGCGTTGTTTGGCGAAAACAAACTGACTGCCTTCGGGTTTGTAAGACCCTGACATGTGATTTATCATTTTTTTTTTTCATCTCTGTCGGTTTTCATTGGTGTTGAGGTTTACATTTTTTGCGAACGCCCAAAGCAGGCCGCAGGCGCGGGAGTGGTTGGCAGCAATCGCTGTTCGAAACTCCGCCTTCTACTGCTCTTGTCGAAGTGTGTTTTGTATTCATTTGTGGCGTTGTGGAAACGTCACGTTTAAAGCGGGGCCGGGAAACGTGTCCAGAGATGCAAAAGAGGACGCTCGCCAAACCGGGTCAGTTTCTCCTGGGCAAGGAGGAAGTGGGAGGATCGCCTTTTACCGATCGGTCGCCGATTAGTCGAACCTTCAACCCCGAAATTCTTCTTCACCCGAGGATCAATTGAAGTGTTAACCCAGTTAACGTCGTGTTTCTTCAGCCTCACGTAAAACTTATTTGAGTGTGTCGATCGTGACATGTTTTGTTCGTTGTGATGTCGTATCCGCGCGGTACTCAGTTGTGAAGCAATACGGGGTGTCATGCGGTGCACTTCCAAGTCCTATCCGGATCCAGTTTAGTTCATCGCTATCAGCTCAATTGAATGACGAAGGGGACCAATAGCAGGCGCTATATTCGATCCCGATCGAAAGCGCCTTTGTGAGATCCGCATGAATTGAGTGTGTGCCTGCGGCGATAAACCAAGCCATCTCGCGAGGCTGCCGCTGTGCAGTGGCGTAGCGCGGAAAGTGGTTTCAAAGTTCAGTACCCCTTCCCCCCTGATTTTTTTTTTCATTTCATATGAGTTTATGTATGCGACACACGCACAAACATGCGATAAAGGAGGCTCGTACGCTCGCCCCCTTTCTCCTCCTCGGAAAAAAAAAAAAAAAACGTCGGCTGTACACTGCGGTTGGCCGAGCAATAGCGTCGCTTTTTTTGGCAGCGTGAGCTGATTTTGCAGGAACCAAAGAGTCCCACCTTCGTTGGCCAGGCGATTTCACAGACTTAGCATGCCGCTTACTCTAAAAAGTTTTGCATATATAGTCTTCCCACCAAACCGCTACTACAGCACCAATGGATAGTGTCCAAGTGCGCTGCTTAAGCTTCACACAACTGCGTTCACGGAAATTGGCGGCCGCATCGAGCTTGGGCTGTATTTTGAGATGATCACTTTTTGGAAATGCCCCTTTCAGGGAATGCGGGCGAATCGTGGCTTCGGTCATTGGATAAGCGAGGTGTCGCGCAAAGTGACAGTGCGGCCGAGAGGGATAGTCTCAGAATACGGCTGCCTCCGTGTTCGGATGAAAGAAAATAATAGCGATCAAAGGAACGAAGGAAGGAAAATAGGAGGAAAAGAACGGCAGGGAGGTAAACCAGCCTATAGGCAGCCGGTTTGCTACCCTGTGCATGGGAGGGGGGAGATGAAAAATAGCCAGCAGAGAGGGGAGATGTATAAACACAGCACATTCGGCAGCACACGCGCGCACGCTCAGTCATAGGACTCGCTTGCTGGATTTCGAGCTGACCGGTCGTGCGCTCGCGCGCTCCGCGCGCTTGCGATCTCCCGCGTCAGCGTGGCTCTGGCAGACTGGACTCGCCCTACGTCATCTCCTGCCGCCGACGACCTTCCACCTCCGACGACAGTGCAGCTCTGATTTACTGGACTTGTTCTACGCCATCCACCGACGCCGAAAGGAGCTCTCGCAGGTGCGCCCCGTCCTCGGACTCCAGTGACCGTGCTCAATCTTTCTATCTCCTTCTTTTTCCTCTCGTTGGCTGTCTTCTTCTCCGTCTATTTTCCTTCTATTCTTTTTATCCCTCCTTCCCCAGCCCTATAAGGCACTGCGCCGTGTCGCCTGAAGGACGCTCTCTCCTTTCTCTTTCCTCTCTTCGCTCAAGTCTATTATCCCCCATTCCCCTTCCCATGTGAACCACTGCTGAGGTGTCGCACTTAGCTGCAGACAGTTGCGGGGTTCACTTTTCTTTTCCAATTTTAAGAACCACTTCCCCCCCCCCCCCCCCAGTCATAGTCCTGCAGTTTTGTCTTTCGCGGTGTGTGACATTGCTGTTACAGCCGCTTGTTCAAGTCCGTGCTGCGTAGGAATTTCAACAGAGCTTTTGTCGCCTTCTGTTGCAATGTCCCCTTAGCGATCAATTAGATCAAGGAAAGCATAGGGAACATTATTCGTTGTTTATTAACTGTAGCGCAGTAATTATATCCTAAATTGAAAAAAAAAATCACGGTATATCCACGAAGAAAGTGATGATGAGTGGGGTGAAGCGTCCGTCCGGACTGACGGATGTACAGACAGAAGCACGGACGGATAGACGAACGGGGGAACGAATGAACGCTCCGACGGTTGGACACATGAATAGAAGGATGAACGCTTCGCCCCACTCATTCACTCCGTGGAAATGCTGTGAAAACTACTAACGTCATCTAGTTATCCTGAGGATGTATACACACAACGCCATCTCTTGAACAACTCATAAACTACTGGTGGCTACATACTACTACTACGACAACAGAGGAGCGTATGACCTAAGGAGTTTCGCACCTAAAACGAAAAAGAAGTGCACTCTTTTCATCAGTGGAATCCGGATCCACAGCCATTGAATGCTCGGACACGCTTAGGGTACCATTCTCGATCACAGTCTCGATATAACTGTTTGAAAGGCAAGCGGTTTTCTTGCTCTCGTGTGATTGCACTATGTAGTTTTGATGAAAACGTGATTATTTCTTCAGGCCATGAGGGATAACGATTCTTTATTCCATAAAAAAAAGGGGGGGGGGCGGGGGAATTGGCCCCCGTATCTGCATGTTACACTGCAAATGTCGTCGAAAGACGATAGTATTGCGTGTGGAGAGAGTGAACAAAACGTTTATTTGATGTTCTGCTCAAGAAAATCGGTGAATGGTATTCCGGAGGCGCTGCGTTAGAGTGCCTCAAGCGTGCAGCGGAGGCGAACGAGCGCATCAAGTCACGTCACCCGTCAGACGTGAGCGCTATCTGGCAGTTATCTTGAAAAACGAAGCGTGCGGCTCTGAGACGGGCGTGCGCGCCCGGCTCAGAGGTGTAGAAGGATAATGAGAAGGATGATATACAGGATAAGGTGTAGAACGCAAGGCGACGGGTAGGTGCCACCACCCTGTCGTCTTAGCAAAGCGTTGGAAACACTCGTATTTTCGTGCAAGCGTTGCACGGTTAGCGCAGCGTGATAAACGCTGCGGTTTTTAGAATCGCTTATGTATGCCTTTTCTAGAAAAGCCGCACTTACAGAATATATGCGTGTTGCTATGGTGCCTCAGATATGCGTAATAATTGCTTTTTAATAGACAATCGCACAAGTATGAACGCTGAACCTTGAGCAACATTAGTGGGCGCTGCGGATGGGGTCGGCCGTTTGGGATATCGGCTGGTGCCGTTCAGAGTACCCGATACCGTTAAAGGTGGACAAGAGACAAATCGACAGACAAACCATTTTTTTTTTTTTTTTGCGTCGTAGGTCTCCTAGAAAGACTATCGTCTTTAAAAACGACAGAATGTTGGAGGGAAAAGGTAGGGAAATGGGGGAAGAGTGCGCGATAACTGTCTGTCATCGTGAGGGAGCACGGCGAAGCTTGTGTGTGAGAGAGAGAGGAGTGAAAATTAAAAAAAAAAAGGTTAGGGGAAGTGAGAGTTACAGGATAGGATTGCTCAAGTTTCCAGGGCACTCGGTAACGCTATATCGGTAAAGTGATCATTTGGAAACTTTGAGGGCGTGCTTTTATAAATCATATATACTTCACACGTTACTTCGTTTCACAGGACATGCAGCTCCTAGATCTCGCTGAAACTTCGCAGGCGTCTCCGAAGTCTCCTAGTAGCTTGTCCCAATGCTTCCGCGCCTCCTTTAGTACACTATATCGGCAGAGGCGTAGCCAGAGGGTGGCACACTAAGCACGTGCCCCCCCCCCCCCCCCCTAAAAAAATTTTCACCATTGCATAGACAGCGAAAAATGGCCATTTTAATAGGGTGCCCCTCCCAAAATCAAATAGGTGCCTCACCCCCCCCCCTCTCCACCCCCCAAAAAAAAAAAAAAAGAAGAATTCTGGCTACGCGCCTGGCTATTGGTGGAAGTGGTGGTGTGACTTTTGAGTATACATGCCACAGAAGAACTTCGACTGCAACATGCCGTGTTGAGTCGAAGCTGTATATAGTAAAAAGCAGCCTTTGCGGCTTCACGCGCAGTATGTTTCGCGTTTGCTTCGTAAACCTGCTCCATAGAGGTCGTGCGCATCACTTCTATAACACAGGTGTTCGTAACTCGAAAGTTGTCGCCATTTCTTCTCCAACGGTTATAAGATGCGCTTCTGTACCTTATGATGGAAGATCGCTGCTCTTCGTGCCGGAAGCGGCCAATCATTGCCCGCGTAACGTGGGTGCGTTAACCACGGCATCTAAATTCCACTTAATCCCTCACAGTGCAAATGCCAAGAGCCGCGGGACGTTGTTCGCTTGACTATTGCCGAAGTAGATACGTAGACAGTTATTCGCGAACGAGTCTAGCGAACCGCACGGATCACTGGAGCCTTGAAATGAGGTACACACCTACCGCCCAAATACCGGTTATAAGTGATCGCGATGTATCTGCCCTCTGCGAAGATATTCTTAATTGTCTGAGGGCCTGTTACAAATGAACGAGAATTAAAATGTGGAAAACTTCGTTATACTTTTTTTTCCTTTTTATTCTCGCGATGGTTATTGAGCTCGTCTGTCACTTCACCTTTATTTCGGTATCCCGCGAAAACATTCACTGGTTGTGGCTTACGCATTTCATGCAGAATAATAATAATAATAATAATAATAATAATAATAATAATAATAATAATAATAATAATATCAGGGGTTTTGCGTCCCAAAATCAAGTTATGATTACGAAAGACGCCGTAGTGTAGGGCTCGCAGGGTACACGTGTTTCTACCGTTTCGCCTCCTCCGTAGAGCGACCGCCGCCGTCGGGATCGAACCCGCAACCTTTGGGTGAACAGCCGAGCACCCTTTGGCCGCTGCGCCACCGCGACCACATCATGTGGTATGCGCGTTCCCTTGAAACCTGGCCCTGCAGGTCCTTGCCTTACAAATCGAACGCGGTCGAGGTATTTCAGGGTGAATTATACTATTTTTTCATTTCTGCTACTGTTCATTGTGCTGTTATTTCAATGTATAGGCAAGTAGTTGTGACGCATCTCTCTCTTTCTCTCTCTCTTTGGCCAAAACCGCCGACAGTCGTATTCCGCCTCGCGTGCTCTCCGAATCGTCTCTTCCTCTTTTCTACACCTTTACTCCTACCCCTTTTTATCCCTCCTCACCGCCATTCTTTGTGAGCTACTGTTGAGGATGACGATAGTTATAGCGCGAGAACAAAACGACGACACAGAGACAAGAAGGACACGAAAGACACGAGCGTTCTTGTCTCTGTGTCGTCGTTCTGTTCTCGCGCTATAACTATCGTCATGCCATACCAACTAGCCCAAGCTGGTGAGTGCGGCGAGTTGGGCGGGTTGGTAACGATGCATGACTACGAAATCTTAGCGCAACAAAACGGAGACAAAAGAAAGAAACGTAGACAACACGAGCGCTAACTTCAAACCAAGTTTATTAGGAAACACACATGAATATATACGAACTTAAATCTCAGAAATCTCACGCCTTCTTTTTTTACACATATATTGTTATCCAATGTCATACAAAAACAAAAAATGTATTATCAGGAAATAAACAGGTAAACGCGCATGTGTAACTGGAACCAAGAAAACTTAGAAAAACTTACCCGCCCCCCGAAAAACCCTACAAACGAAAAATATAACACCAACTGCGCAGGCTTAACTCGGTGAAACTATGAAAACGTGCTCCTTACCGCAAGCCCCTCTTCTGCAGAGTGTAAAGGAGTGTATTGGGAACCAAGAGGACGAACATGAGTTCACCTCTCGTTCAGGTGTGTCAGTTGAGGGGTTCCTCGAGGTACTGAGGTGTTACCTGGAAGCGACACTCGTCACATGGAAAGGGAAAGTATTTGCTCAGAAATCTGGCGTATGTATCGGTTCGTGTGTCGCGCCTATTCTGAGCACAATATTTTTGGCAAAGGTGGACAGGGCTATACAGGGTAGTCTTTTTGATCTGGCAATCAAAGTGTTTCGTTATGTTGACGATTACTTGGTTTTCGTGGACAGGTGTGTTTTTATCAGAAAAATGATAAATGTAATGAAGGTGTTCAGGGAGCAAGGGCACGGTTTGACGTTCACGTGTGAGGTACCCCGGAACGATGCTTTGCAGTATTTAGACCTCCAGTTAGCATTTAGCCCTGATAGTATATGCTGGCGATATAAACCAAGGTCTCAAAAGGGCTTGCTCGACTACCAGTCTGGTCACTCCAGACTTGTAAAGAATGGAATAGCCAGCTCCTGTATCCGGTCTGCCATCTCAAAGTCATGCCCGCACCTGATTCGACAAAGCATGTGTGAACAAGCAGTTAAGTTGCGGCAGGCAGGGTACCCTGATGCTGTTATAGCCGCTGTTAGTGAAAGGTTGCTTAAAACCATAAGAGCAGGTGGTAAGCTGGCGCCGACGGAACGATGCAAAGGGAGCAGACCTTTCTCGGTAATCCCTTATATTCACGGAGTGTCCCACCGGTTTAAGAGAGTGGCGGCACGCTTTGGCGTCAACGTGGTGTTTTCAGCCAAAAGTAAACTGAAGGAAATTTGCCCGAGACTGCAGCACCGTGAAAATAAAGAAAGTGGTAAAAAAGGCAAGTGCACAATGAGACATGGCATTCGGTTCGTGTCTTGTGTAAAAGGGGTGGTATACGAGACGCCCTTTTCGTGCGGACACGTTTACGTGGGCCAATCTGGGCGGTGTCTCAATATCCGTCTACGCGAGCACCACAGCTCTTTGAAAGGCACACCGTCATCCCACTTGGCATTACATTGCCGTCAGTGTGGCTGCACTCCAATGTTCGAACAAACAGCTGTGCTATTCCGTCACAGAGAGCAGCTAACCCGAGAATTAGTTGAGGCCTGCTTCATCCGAAAACATGGCGATAAGTGCGTGAGTCAACCGTCTGTACTCCTTCACGATAAAGAATTTTCATTCCTAATGAGCACGTTTTCATAGTTTCACCGAGTTAAGCCTGCGCAGTTGGTGTTATATTTTTCGTTTGTAGGGTTTTTCGGGGGGCGGGTAAGTTTTTCTAAGTTTTCTTGGTTCCAGTTACACATGCGCGTTTACCTGTTTATTTCCTGATAATACATTTTTTTGTTTTTTGTTTTTGTATGACATTGGATAACAATATATGTGTAAAAAAAGAAGGCGTGAGATTTCTGAGATTTGAGTTCGTATATATTCATGTGTGTTTCCTAATAAACTTGGTTTGAAGTTAGCGCTCGTGTTGTCTACGTTTCTTTCTTTTGTCTCCGTTTTGTTGCGCTAAGATTTCGTAGTCATGTAGCCCAAGCTGCCCCACTTCTACTGTTCAGGTGTCGCTCACTGAAGCAGACAGTTACGGGGCTCACTTTTCTCTTCCTTTCGCTCTTAAGAATCGCCCTCTCTCCGAATCCGTTCTCGTCCGATTGTCGTCGCGCGCGTACCATACGATGCGCTTGCTTGACGGGATTGCGCATGCGCCCTTCGCCGCTGTAGTGTAATTACTGGCTGGGCCGAGGTATCGCGCGCTGTTTCCTCTCGACGTGTCGTCGCGCAGTAATGACAAAAAAAAAAAAAGAAGCATAAAGAAAGCGGGGACAGCTATAGGCAAACGAGGAAAGCAGTGAGATGGCCGGACCATCTGCTCGAAATGTGTCGGGAATTGTAGCCAGTTTTCATTCCGTCTAACCGGCCCCTTTCCGTGCTTCGTCCGTTGCCAAGAGCTGATCGGACAACGAAATGGAAAGAAACAGCAGCGTGCGTTTGAAGCACCCTCCATGGGTTGTTTTGTCGCTGTTTCTATTTCTTCTTTTACTTCTACACGTAATTTTTTTTTTTTTTTTCGGGGCACGCCCCCTACGACGGGAATATCTAGCCCATAGTTACAGCGCGAGAACTAGCGCTATAACTATCGTCATGTCATACCAACTAGCCCAAACTTCTAAATACCTAGCAGCGTTAATGTATTCCGCGCAGCGCGAAGCGAGTGGCAGCGGAAGCCTCCGCACCGGAATAAGGAAATGGCGGCCGCCTTTAATCAATACTGCGCGGGGCCCCGAAGAGGAAGCGAGGGAGAGACCCTTTTGTCCTCCTCTTTCTTCCTCTTCTCCCTGCTGCAAGTGGAGCGCTTCCGTCTCTCGGCTGCGTCGATTTGCGCGCGGCGAGTTTTTTTGTTGACGGCTTTGCGCTTTTCGACGAAGTGTTCGTCATACAGTAGCGCGTGCTTTTTTTTTTTTTTTCGTTCGCTCGGCTCGCACTGCAGCACCCCGCTCGTCGACGGCAGTGGTGCGTTTTCTCCCAGGTATGTCGCGTGCCAGCACGCGGCTTTCCCTGAGGTCTATTAACTGCCCATTAGTTTCGTACGGAGTGTACTTTATATACCGCCGTTAAACTCGAGATAGATAGAGAGCGGGGGTGCTTTTGTTTTACGACTTTGTTCCTCCACGCAGGCCACGTCGTTGCTAAACCACCTCGTTGCTCTTGAACCGGTAGTCGGGAAGAGGAGAACGATGCGGAGGCCGACTCGCTAACGGGGTTGCGAGGGACTGACGTGACGGGAGTGTCGTGGCGCCATCTAGGAAAGAGTGTAAAAGTGGCGTGCCTCGGTGGTGAAGACGAACGGTGTTACGCATACGGTGTACACACACCCACGCTCGCCATATAAATGGTTTTGCTGCTAGCTGCATAACTAAAGCTTGGATAACTAAAAGCGAATATTTCTCGCAAAACGTGTGTGCTCATGGCGATTCTGAATCAATGAAGAAAAAAAAAAAACCGCAGTACTGTTCTCTGCAACCATAACGCAACTTTTCCTTCGTCCGCGGTGTGATTGATCGTGACGGAAATTCTCAGATGCCTGTTCTGGCGCGAAAGTTCACCGTCGGCGGCGTGAACACGAGTGATTCAAAAAGTTAATCACCGTGTGGTGACGCCGTCAAATGACATTATCGCGACGCCACGTGATGCGCGTCATCACACGACATCGTTTGTTAGTCAAATGTGGGCCGATCACGGAGGCAATGCAAAACCAGGGGAGGTATTGAAAGCTTTCAAGGTCTCCGATCCTGGAGACCGCGCAAATTGACGTTATATAGGCGCAGAAAATCTATACTTGAAAGAACAAGAGAAACAAAGTCGAGTCGTCTTAGGGCGAAGCATACAAGACCCTGTGAGTGTTCAAAGTAATGATAATGACATCAAAGCAAGTGTTTTTTGTTTTAGTTTATTTTAATTTTTAATTTAGTTGTTTTTATAGCAACCATGTAAATTTCATGGTTGCGGGGTCGAAACGAACCCTCCGTTGATACGAACCTTGCAGGACGAGCCCCTAAACAAACTGAGTGCGGCGTCAGATCGTCTCTTTTGTCTGGCTGGTCGCAACGGAGCAGCAAACTTGCTTTGTTCCGCTAAAGAAAAGACGAGCGATTCGAATGGTCGCTCGTAAGCAGCGGCGGCAGCAGCTTGGTCGCGCAATCATTCCGTCCGTTTTGCTAATTGATATTGCGTACATGCTGCGGGGCTGAGTCAATGTGCGCGCCCCGATTCCCCGCCCTTATTTAGTCGTTTCGCGCACTTCTCTCGGCTGCTGCGCTGCGTTTGCTAACGACGCGCGCCGTTGAATGGGGAACGGAGCGTTATTACGCTTGCTGATCGTGTATGCATATACGGCGGAGACACGCGTCGCTGGCCAGGTCTAATTGCCTCGCCAGCAGTGATCGGCCGGTCTTGTGTTCCTCCTTTCGAGTGGTGTGTGTGTGTGTGTGTGTGTGTGTGTGTGTGTGTGTGTGTGTTGTGTGTGTGTGTGTGTGTGTGTGTGTGTGTGTGCGTGTGTGTGTGCGTGTGTGTGTGTGTGTGTGTGTGTGTGTGTGTGTGTGTGTGTGTGTGTGTGTGTGTGTGTGTGTGTGTGTGTGTGTCCTTCGGAACGCTAATGCACGGCCGAGGAGCACAATTTATGGAGTTGGTGACGGCCGCACGTTCGTTTTGTTTGGTGGCATGCGAGAGTCTCTATAGGTATCGATGGGGCGTAGCTGTAGTCCGTCTTGACTGCATTTCCTAGATACTGTTAATCCCTCTCGTTTCACCCCCTTTAAAGTACCTCTCCCCCAATGTGGGACAGCAAATCTGGCAAGCGTCTGATTAACCTCCCTGGCTTTCCTCTCTCTCGTTCTCTCTGATACTGCGCTGCTTCGGCTACTTTGTGGGTAGACAAAAACTTCGGCGGACTGCGCCGTCCACAGGCGGTGCAGGGGACGCTGTTGTGCGTGCGGGGCTGCTGATAGTCTAGTGCAACCAGCGTGTTGGGCGGAACGTTGAAGTAAGAATTGTTCACGTGTCTGCGTGTTGGTGGGAGCGTTTTAAATTGGAGACGGGCACCGAAGAAAGCTGAGATACGGAACTGCATCGTAAAACTGAGCAAAATTTCCCGAGTAATCGCGTCGCGAGCTGCCAAGATCAGAGGCGTAGATGTTTAAATCTAATCATTGAAAAAGAAATACTCAATAAGAACTGCACAATTTATTAAACAGAACGCGTCTGTTGAGTAGCCTGCAGGTTCTTGGAGGGAATTCTGAAGTTTGGACGTTTACACGCTGCTCTGATGGCCTTGCGTTGCAATACGATGCACCTGTTTAGATTAGACAAGAAAACAAACCATCACCTAGTGTTGGAAGACCCTGATAATACCGTTTGCTGCCTCTGTTATTCGTAGCGTACCGGTGTTACAGGGCGTTATGCTGTCTTCGAAGAACGACTTTGCCCTGTGATTCTTCGAAGGTGGCTCACTTGGGAAAAAAAAAAGTGGAAGAACTCAAGCCTGTTGTAATTAGTGAATATTGGGAAGCGAAACATTTCTCATCCCGCATATGTCACTTTTTTTTTCAATGCTTATGCTCTATAATACTTTCATACGCACGCAAAAACGTGTACGCGACACACGGCAGAGATTCGAGAATGTCTGCACGTGTTTAACAGACGCCTTGAAAGCGAGCTTCCCCTTATCAAGAGCCCTTCTGCAGAGAAGCACGCTTCTGTGCTTCCTTTCGTGTGTTCGTGGTAATCGTTGCGCCAAAGTATTTCATACTTGTTTTCGAGACTTTGGCGCTCGTTGTTCCACTCCCGCTTTGATGGCGGTTTGTATCTTCAAACTTTGCACGGGTAATGTTTAGGACATCCGGCGGTGTTTCAATCGCTCCCGGTGCACGCAAGTAATGAAAACTTCCGAGATTATGGCTGGGATCTTGTACTCTTCTTACAAGTGAAACATCAATTTACCATTACGCATGTCATTGGTCAACGATTGCGCTTACGTCGCTAATGGAGATGTACATACGCGCGAGAATCGACCAATCGCGCCGGGTAAAAAATTTTCGATCGTTTGTAAAGCGCATACAAGATCCCGGCGGGTCATGTTTTTTTGTTGCCAACAGTCCTTTCTCTTCGCATTCTCCTTCCGACCTTAATTGGGTTTCCTTGCGAACTTCGCCGATTCTAATCCGTAAATACGCCCCGTCCTCGAAATGTTCGCTCGAACGCTCTGTGGTTAATCGAACGTACGAGCAAACAAGCTTTTGCGTGTTTGATTAACGACATGCTCGCGGGACGTTTGCGTTTCAGGTCATGCTAGGTGTTGTGATAACGAATACAATCACATCTTCTTCCCTTCTCATTTCCTTTCAGGAAGGCGCATAGTGCTGACGTTCGGCACGGTCGAAAAAAAAAAAGCTTGCGATTGTATTTTTTTTTTCACCCAAACAATGCAAGTACTGTATCTTGCAAAAAAAAAAATCGGTAGATATTTTGATTAGCCCGACAGTTGGTGACGTAATATGAACAGTTATTGCGTCATAGCTTTTCGTAGGATTGTAGGAGCTCCAAAGAGGTGATTGAGTTCGACTATCTCCTCAAATAAACGTTGTTGCTGTTGTTGGGGTGTTTAAAAGAAGTTTTTTTTATTATTGTATCTTCACTGGTCTATCGCTCTTTGCGGTTTGAGTTAAGCCGCCTGTTGGAAGACCGATGGTTCTACAAGACGACGGATCTTTAGTACAAAAAAAAGAGAGGGGGGGGGGGGGGGGGGACGACGGTCACGTCAAGTGCACGGCGGCTTCATTCCTTCATCGAAAAACGCTGCGTTGGTCTTCACGTCGATCTCAGCACGTGTTATAAGGATTTCTGTCTGCTGTACTTTCGCCAGTTTACGCACTGTCGTGTGTTGGTTGCTTAGGAAACGTGCCCTAGCATGATAACACGCATTGTCCAAGCGCAAACGGCACAGGAAAAAAAAAACGCGTTTCGTTTAGCTCCAAGTTCATTAAGTTAGTTCGCGGAAACGGGGGCGATTGTTTGACCGCGCCGAATGGGCGGGAGCGGAACGCAGATGTGTTTTTTGTCCTTTGAGTGCGCATTCGTTTTCTATTTCATTCTTTTCTTAAATAAATAAACAAAAAACGAATCTCGTTTAACGCATGGCTGAGCGTTACGGACGCACAACGCGCGGCCAATTCTGGCTAGCTGAGCGTGCGCGGGTTGCGAAACGTTGATAATTAAATCCAAAGTTGCCTGAACGATCATCAGAGTCGTTAATTACCGAACGTTGGTAATTACTTTTGTCCCCGCAGATCCGCTCGAGCGCTGCTCTAGTCTTTTTGATTAGTATTGTTATCGCTACTATATGTTTAAATTTTTTCCCTTGGTCGTTTACGCTCGTTTCTCTCTCTCTCTCTTTTGTTGTTATTGCAGCACCAGGTGGCATCTGTGTTCCTAAAACTCGCAGCGCAGGTTGGTCGTGAGGGTTTATGCACAGCACATAAAAACAGAGACATTCGGGCCCACGCTTTCGTGCATAGGTTATTTATCGGAACTTATAGAACGATTGATTAATTGATTGATATGTGGGGTTTAACGTCCCAAAACCACCATATGATTATGAGAGACGCCGTAGTGGACGGCTCCGGAAATTTCGACCACCTGGGGTTCTTTAACGTGCATCCAAATCTGAGCACACGGGCCTACAACATTTCCGCCTCCATCGGAAATGCAGCCGCCGCAGCCGGGATTCGAACCCGCGACCTGCGGGTCAGTGGCCGAGTACCTTAGCCACTAGACCACCGCGGCGGGGCAACTTATAGAACGAAGACAACAAATTCACTGACACAAGCGCAACCGTTCGGCTTCGTTGAATGAAGGGACGAATATTGTTTGGCAACGGTTGGTATTGGCGTGGATCGTTACCTATTAGCCCTATCTACTACCCTCCGTCTCAAGAGTTTTTTTTTTTGTCGGACAAAATCGCCTGCTGACCCGAAGGTTGTGGGTTCGATCCTCGCCGCGGCGGTTTCGATGGTGGCGAAATAGTAGAGACCCGTGTGCTGCACCATGTCAATGCCCGTTAAAGATGGTCGAAATTTCCGGAGCCCCCCACTACGGCGTCTCTCATAATCATGTGGTGGTTTTGCTACGTTGAATCCCAAATGTTGTTGTTGTTGTTGTTGTTGTTGTTGTTGTTGTTGTTGTTGTTGTTGTTGTCGGACAGAACTGAGCACGTTGCGGTTTGGGAAATTTCGTCGCGTCACCTGTAGACGTACTAGAGTGAGTGCAACGCTCGCTGTCAAAGCCGGTCGCTGTCGAAAAGTTGGCATCGCCGGGCCTTATCCGCGCGGAATATTTATTTCCCTTGCCCAGTTTCGCGCGAACCTTAATAGGTCAGGTTGGGGCGTCGGATCCGCGCCGACCTGCGCATGGGGTCGCATGAAGCTCGTTCTGTTCACTGACCTCCGGTGGAGACCCCTGTTTAGGACGCGCGAGGACTCGGCAGAGAAGGCGCGATCTGGTCCGGGTGGACTGGCTCGCCTCTCGAAATAAACAAGGCTCTCCCCGCTGGAGTTCACGAGAAGGCGACGACCGCGAGGAGGAAATTCCGCGAGCGCCCTCTTTCTCTGCGTGAGCCTGCTTCCGCAGTCGCAACCGCTCAACGACACGAATGCTGCTATTCTCGATGATGATATCCGCAGCCCCACTCACGTTTCTCCTTGAAAAAAGAAGATGGAAGAAGACGGTGCCAGGTATAGGAAAAGGAAGAGGTGGTCTAAATTTCCGGAGCCCTCCACTACGGCGTCTCTCATAATCATATAGTGGTTTTGGGACGTTAAACCCCACATATCAATCAATAGGAAAAGGAAGATGCAGGTGTGCGTTGCGTAATTCGGGTAAACGTTGAGTAGGATACTGTGTTTTTTGTGTGTGTGTGTGTTTGGAGGGGGGTGGGGGTGAGGCACGTGCAATGGTGCAATAAGAAGAGTAAGGGGGAATGTTTACTCCTCACACCCAACGCCTTCCGGCGTTAAATTTAAAGCTTAAATTTCCCCGTCACTATTACACATTTCTAAAGTGACTGCCCCTGAAGGGCGTTGGTCACGAGTTGAATCCCTGAATCGGAGCGAATTTTTCGTGGTCTCCTTTTCGTGCTTAAAAGTTACGGTTGGCAATCACCTATCCGCCTCTCCGTCAAGCTGAGCGGTTAGTCCTTGAAACGTGTCACTTCGGGCAGGTGGTTTTGGAGTGTTTTGCATCGTCCCCTTTGAGGGGTGGCATTCGAAGCATGTGACCAAAAGTTGCGCGAAAAAGGAAAAAAAAAAAGATGGAGGAGTTCGGGGTCACTCGGGGGTGAGGTCGACCCTCCTGTGCGGTTTCCGCGGCTGTGATGGTGCTGCCTTTTCATCGTCGTTTCCGCATTCCCGTGCGGCCGCGGGGCGAAAATGGAGCCGCGCGCACAGGATCGCGCAGGATACTGAGCGCGTGCGGACGTTGATCACGCCTATCCCCTCCCCCCTTCACTGGGAGAGGGGGGATGGGGAGGCGTGATCATCGCTCCTTTTCTTCTCTGACCACGTGCGGAAGATTAGTGGCCGAATGAACTCCGTCACTTTGTCCTCGCGACTCGTCGTAAATGTATATATGAATATGCGTCGCTCCTGGTGCTTTCTCGTAGTCGCGGTACTAGTCACTTCGTCGCGAGCTGGAAGTTGCCTAGAACGACTCGTAGTTTGTGCGGTGGTCATATTAAACCGATTTTTTTTTTTAAACCGGTGCGTCAGCCGGCAGCCTCCACCCCTTCTCCCAAGGTGTACGACTCGGTGGTAAGTCAACCACCAGGTCGCACACACCTGGTTGTCGGTTTACGGGTGACCGACTCGGTCTCATAGGTTCATCAGCTATCGGCACTTAGGGGTATGTCAATCGTATACAACGTCTTGAAGGCAAGTATTGTTTGTGTGGGGGTATGTCGTTCCTACAACCTCTTGTAGACAGACAGACAGACAGACGGACGGACGAACGGATGAATACATACATACATACATACATACATACATACATACATACATACATACATACATACATACATACATACATACATACATAATCGTGGTGATGGTGGTGATGATAAGTTAAAAGCCGCTTTTCATCAGTGGTATAGTAAGTTGTTAATGATTCAAATATAAGAATAATCAGATAAAAAATATTGAGTGTCCTGCGGATTGGTGGGATGGGTCCGAACCCTTCTAGGCTTCAGCCAAAAGCCCTTGGCGGCTTCCTCGGCTCGCTGGACGTGCCAGCGTTGATGCTCCAGGCCCCAGCTGAACTATGCATGACTCCCAGTGCGCGGAGGCTGTCGCTGTTTGAGGCAGCATTAGGTGCTGCTATTACGCGTTGTACATGCATTCCCGTAGCATATTATCTAGGGTAACAATCTCTGCACTTGTGTTTAGTGTATAAACCTGGGTGTACTATGTCCATAAGAGATAAAAAATTGGCAGCATATCCAACGGAGTGAATGATGGAGAGTGGGGCGAAGCATTCGTCCGTCCATTCGTTCTTGCTTACGTACGTCCATGCGTCCATCCAACCGTCCGCGCGTGCGCCTGTTCGTGCGTCCGTCCATGCATCCGTCCCTGCGTCCGTTAATTCATGCATCCATCCATGCATCTGTCTGTGTGTCCGTTCGTCCATCTATTCAACACTCCAAGTACCACCATCTCGCATCTTTTCATTATATATTCCCCATACAGAAGCACCGCCATCCAGCGGACATTCCAAGGACTGAACGAGAGGTGGCACACGCACATTTTCTTACGGCTTGCGCTTCGGGTCTACTTCCCACCTTTAACCACCTCGAGTTCATGGTATATACTAGTTCACTGCATTTTATTTATTTATTTCTTATTTATTTACAAAATACTGCAGGCCATGTGGCCCATGCAGGAGGGGCAGGGTACAACATAAATATATCTACAAAGCACAATTGAATATCATAAACAAGTCAGGCAACAATAAAAAACAACTCTAAATAAATATAATTAGGAAATAGTCAAGAAGTAATTCTGTATTGATTCAGTCGAGTCCAGATGATCAATAGGTATTAGGTTCCATTCCTCTATGGTGTGGGGAAAAAAAAGAATATTTAAAGAGTTTAGATCGTGGTACTGCGGCCCAACGCTCGCTAAACCTTTCAAAGAACCAAGGAGGTTACGCCCAGCGAGTATAACGTAGCAACCCTTTTTTGTCAGATAGTGCTCAATGTACATGCCAATGGCTGCTAATGGGGATCGCAGCGTGCGCGTTAACCTAAAAGCCGAATGCGCCTGTCTCTCATTCCCCATTAGCAGCCATTGGCATGTACATTGAGCACTATTTTTTTCATTGTTCAACAACGCACAGAAGACATCTCTCACCGGCACCACCTTGGAGGTCAAAATGGTATACTTGTTACACACTACAACGGCTACGAGGGACGAACTGGTGCCGCTATAAGGAGCTTCGCCCCTAAAATTATTCGCTGGCCGTACTTCGCAGATGTGACTGTTCGAGCTTGAATGATGGTCAGCGGCGGAGATAGGAATGGGTAGCGGGACGTGTGGCGAGGATGAGAGAGAGAAGGGAAAAGGTAGACTATTCCCCGAATGTACGGCGGAGCGACCGTGGTGGTATATAGGTCAGACGGTTATCGACAGTTTTCTCTCGAAGTGACTTCCTGGAGGGTGTCATATAGTCACCCGGCCTCGCACACTGCCACTGTTAGGTCACGGAGACCATTGGTGCTGCGAGGCCCGACTGCTCGATGAAGTCTCGCAGTGCTGCTGCGTCGGGGGCGTCTCGTGCGACACCGTTGCGTGGCTCCGCGCTGTCGGCTGGCATGACAGCACGCGTGCTCTCCAAGTTGCCCCGCCACGGTGGTCTAGTGGCTAAGGTACTCGGCTGCTGACCCGCAGGTCGCGGGATCGAATCCCGGCTGGGGCGGCTGCATTTCCGATGGAAGCGGAAATGTTGTAGGCCCGTGTACTCAGATTTGGGTGCACGGTAAAGAACCCCAGGTGGTCGAAATTTACGGAGCCCTCCACTACGGCGTCTCTCATAATCAAATAGTGGTTTTGGGACGTTAAACCCCGCAAATCAATCAATGCTCTCCAAGTTTCTTTTGCGGTGCCTTGAAAGCACGACGTTTGCGGACGCAAATGTTTGAGGGTCTCCATTTCACCACATTTGTGGCAGTTGTTTTTTAATTGTTTTATTGTTTTCATGTCCAAGAAACAAAAGGATATTGGGGCTAAATGCGTATAGCCTGACATGGACCCAACATCCTTGTACACATTTCGTACAGCACACATATTTGTACAATAATCATTGATTGAAAAAAAAAACACAAAGCACTCAACATCAACAACAAAATGATTAGCGTTCTCGGCATCCAGACCAGCATGAACAGCCCCGCCACGGTGGTCTAGTGGCTAAGGTACTAGGCTGCTGACCCGCAGGTCGCGGGATCGAATCCCGGCTGCGGCGGCTGCATTTCCGATGGAGGCGGAAATGTTGTAGGCCCGTGTGCTCAGATTTGGGTGCACGTTAAAGAACCCCAGGTGGTCGAAATTTACGGAGCCCTCCACTACGGCGTCTCTCATAATCAATAGTGGTTTTGGGACGTTAAACCCCGCAAATCAATCAATGCTCTCCAAGTTTCTTTTGCGGTGCCTTGAAAGCACGACGTTTGCGGACGCAAATGTTTGAGGGTCTCCATTTCACCACATTTGTGGCAGTTTTTTTATTAATTGTTTTATTGTTTTCTTGTCTAAGAAACAAAAGGATGCTGGGGCCAAATGCGTATAGCCTGACATGGACCCAACATCCTTGTACACATTTCGTACAGCACACATATTTGTACAATAATCATTGATTGAAAAAAAAAACACAAAGCACTCAACATCAACAACAAAATGATTAGCGTTCTCGGCATCCAGACCAGCATGAACAGCCCCGCCACGGTGGTCTAGTGGCTAAGGTACTAGGCTGCTGACCCGCAGGTCGCGGGATCGAATCCCGGCTGCGGCGGCTGCATTTCCGATGGAGGCGGAAATGTTGTAGGCCCGTGTGCTCAGATTTGGGTGCACGTTAAAGAACCCCAGGTGGTCGAAATTTACGGAGCCCTCCACTACGGCGTCTCTCATAATCAAATAGTGGTTTTGGGACGTTAAACCCCGCAAATCAATCAATGCTCTCCAAGTTTCTTTTGCGGTGCCTTGAAAGCACGACGTTTGCGGACGCAAATGTTTGAGGGTCTCCATTTCACCACATTTGTGGCAGTTTTTTTATTAATTGTTTTATTGTTTTCTTGTCTAAGAAACAAAAGGATGCTGGGGCTAAATGCGTATAGCCTGACATGGACCCAACACCCTTGTACACATTTCGTACAGCACACATATTTGTACAATAATCAACCTTGATTGAAAAAAACAACAACAAAGCACTCAACATCAACAACAATATAATTGGCGTTCTCGGCATCCAGACCAGCATGAACAAAAGAAGCAATAGAGAAAATAGGTCTCGTAAAAACTTTCATGTTACATTGAATCTGGCTTTTTCCAGCTGGTATATACTTACCATAATTAAAAGTCACAGAGGAAAAAAAAGATTAGTCTAGAACATTAGAAACATGTGATATGCATAACATTTTCTTAGTTAGCACAACACATGTATTCGGTAGAAATTTCCATCGCTGGCCTATTACAATTTCTTACATCAGTATTTTTTTATGATACATGAAGCCTTATGTTCTCCTGCATTAGCCCTTTTTAAAACTTGCATCTTGAAGGACTTTCCGTACAATGAAAGTTAAGCAAATGTTACAATTTGTTTAATATGCAGGTTGTTTGATAGGTAAACGTTGATTTACCATAATTTGTTCGTGTTCGTTGTGGACGGCGTAAGCTTTGGCGGATGGGATAACTGTTCTGTGTCGTCCGCGCGTTCGCATCCAATTCGCACGCACCGTAACCTTATAGTAACCCCCAAATTCTGGGCGCGTGGGTCCCACTTGCGAGTTGCTTATTTTTACGAATGGTTTATGTTGCGAGCACAGCGCGCCTCCTCAGCCAACCGTGTTGCGAGTAGCTCATTTACGCAACTCACGCAGAGCAGTGCGTTGAAGATGGCGCCTGTCCAGCAGCAGCAGTCCAAGCGTCGTACTCCTTCGCGGAGCCACGTCGAGGCGGCCCTTGTATTCTGCCGCGGTCATCGATGAATTCCGCTCGATTACCGCGTTCGAGCGTATCGTATATATACGTGGCGTGCGTTCGGCTTTGCGGAACAGCGGGCGTGGCACTCTCTTAAAGACACGGAAGGGATAGGAAAAAAAAAAAAAAGAAAACGAACAGCTTTGTATCTCGTTGGACATGGCTTACCACCGGGAATGGACCGCTCAGCAGCTTGCACGTTCGTCGACCACGCCGTATCCGTCTTCTCCTTTACTGCTGTGGTGCTCTTTTTTTTTTTTTCTTCTTCTTCCGTACATTTATTACCCCTATTTCATTCGCTGTGCAATGCTCAGGTAACCTCCGCGACGGAGGCAGTGATATGGCGAGGCACGTTTCTCTTGTATCTCCTCTCTCGTTGATGTCACCCTCTCCTTTTTCGCTGGTTGCCTGAAAGGAGCGCATCTTTCTGTTCGGTGCGGCGACGGATAAAGCCGCTGTTGACGACATCAGGTCCGTTGTTTCTAAACGGCCTGCAGCTTCGCGCTGCTCGTCGCGTTGTCACCGTTCGACCCTCTCGGCATTCATAACCAACGGCTGCGCAACGCTTTTTCTTTGTTTCCCCTTTATCTTCTCCCCCTCTCGACATCGCCTCGACGCCAGCTTGCACGCTCGAAATCACTGCCGTGGTGGCGTTGCCGCTGCCGACGTGACATGAGAGAACGATGGTGGAAAGGATAGGTCTTGAGGTTGGTCGAGGTGTTCTGGGGGTTAAAGGAAGGGGGGGGGGGGGTCGACCCCGAGGGCTACCCCTCCCTCGCACCCCCCCTGCTGCGGACGTGTCCCGCAGCCTGAGCAGGGAACGCAAACCTGGGTCCCGACCTGGTCTGACCGTCGTGCGTGCAGCAACGTATGCGCAGCGTCGTAGCCCTTTCCTGTCTTCCTGCCTGCGTCGCCTTAAAAGTGCAGCGGCGGCAGTAGTGTTGTACGTGGGCGCTGATAGGCGTCGCACGGTGGCTGGAGTCTTCGCTCCCGCCGCCCACCGTGCGGGGTGGCTGTCGATTTTTGCACCGCGCCGCCGCGGAGAGATACCACCGTCACGACCGCCGAGGATTGCGTACCGCGTGTAGGCAGGCGCACGCGTAGATATGGTACGAGAGCAGTATAGTGTGAGTAGCTCGCGCACGTACTCCACCACGTATATAAGCCGGGGCGCGCCGGTTTTTGCCCTGCGCAGTGCGCTCGCGTTAAATCGCCTTTCCGGACCGCTAATGACGGTGCTTAACCCGACTGAGTGCTGTGATTTGGGCGGTGCGTTCACACCGCGCCGGCGCTTGCTTTGAAGAGCGCCCGTGTGTACGCTTCTGTGATCCATCTGCGCTCGGAAAGAGAGCTCTCTCCCTTTCATACTCCTTTGTTCTCTCGGCGCGTCTTGGCTGTGTTTCATGACTGGCTGCCGACATACGTCGGCTGCGTTTGTACATGCGGTGGTATAGATAGATAGATAGATAGATAGATAGATAGATGGATAGATGGATAGATAGATAGATAGATAGATAGATAGATAGATAGATAGACAGACAGACAGACAGATGGACAGATGGACGGACGGACGGACGGACAGATGCTAAATGTGCTTATACTACGCTAAGAAATGTTTCGGATTTAATCAATCATGCACTACCCGTGCATGAGACGTGGGACGTTTGCTGACAATGCGTGCAAACCACGCCGTAGTTTTGTATCTTAAACCGTGATACCTTTGCCGCTTTCACTCGGCAAGGAGCGGCATGTGTCTCATTCGCTCTCCTCAGACCCGTGTGCTCAGATTTGCGTGCGCGTCAAAGAACCCCAGATGATCGAAATTTCCGGAGCTCTCCACTATACGGCGTGTCGCAGAATCATTTGGTAGTTTTGGGACGTTAAACCCCCCATATCAAACCAATCATCATTTGTCGTCCTCCTTCTCCACTCTGCCCGTGTAAAGGCGCGACAAGCCGCTGCACGTTTCCTCTATCTCCTCGAAACACTGCTGCATCATTCCCCCCCCCCCCCCGCTCCCCCATAAAATCATTACAGCGCGCTGCGTCCACCATTAATTAATTGCACGCGTCGGGCCCGCGATAAGGGAAATGCGAGCTGGGATGGTTCTCATGACGGGAGCGACGTTTTTCGGTGTGCCTCTTTATTTCTTGTTAGCTAACCTGATTTGCGGCTCTTTTTTCTTTTCTTTTTTCGACACTGCCGTCTTTTCTAGTTTGACCCGTTTGCGGCGCGTGTTCGGGTGTCTGTATATCCGCGCCTTCTTGAATCGCGGCGTAATTCTGTGCCCTTTCTGCGCTCCCATTGTTCCAGCAGCTGGTGCTTTGCATTTATCGTTGCCATTAAGCGCTCTTCGGCTCTCTTTTTTTTTTTTTTGTTCTGCATCCGGCAATAACGTCGGCATTGTCATTTAACCGTCGTCCCTTTCTCTGTAAACTAGCTGTTTCCCCTCCCTTATTGTTGTTTGTTGCTTCCGTTGACCTCGAATAATTGGGGACCAAGAGTGCTTTTATTTACTTCTTCATTATTTTGATGTATAGCTGAAATGGATTTCCGAACGCTGAACGGACCTCTGGTGTTAAAGACTATACATCGCATAAAGCAAGAACACGCATGTCTTCTTGTTACTCGGAGAGGGAAAAGGCCACCAGACAAGCCGTGGTGGTGGTGACTCGTCGAGGGGCAATGTTTTCAGAATCTATAGCTTTGAAGATTATATAAGCCCGAGCACTGCGTAAACTATATTCTTTTGGATTGCAACTTCGCTTCAGGCTGTTTGTTGGTGCATGGCCTGCACGTTGCACCGGTTTGACATATTGATGTCTAGTAATCATTTTGTGGCTTTCGAGCGTAAAACCCCAGACGATATTAACGCGAACACCATGTGCGATATCGCCGAATGTTCTATCAGGCGTTTGTAAAGGCTGACGGACGATCGGATTGCTGGAGGCCGATGATTGCGCCCTTGTACAGCAAGTATTGCCTGTACCGTGAGTTCCATTTTTTTTTATTCGTTCGTTCAATAAAGGAGGATTTAACTGTTACCAGCTCTAGTTTTCCTAGCATCACCGTCATAACCACGTGAAAATGTGCCGAAATCTCTTGGATCTCGTTGGTTTTCTCTATTTGCGTGATGCTTAATTATTCGAACGTCCTTACGGCAAAATTGTTGACGGTCTAAAGAATGCTTTGTCATATACGGGTCACTTCGTTGTTAAACAGGCCCCGCCGCGGTGGTCTGGTGGCTAAGGTACTGGGCTGCTGACCAGCAGGTCGCGGGATCGAATCCCGGCTGCGGCGGCTGAATTTCCGATGGAGGCGGAAATGTTGTAGGCCCGTGTACTCAAATTTGGGTGCACGTAAAAGAACCCCAGGTGGTCGAAATTTCCGGAGCCCTCCACTACGGGGTCTCTCATAATCATATGGTGTTTTTGGGACGTCAAACCCCACATATCAATCAATCGTTATTAAACAGTCGCTCCTGGCGCGGTGTATCCGGGACGCAAGGAATTTCTTCGTTGCGCCGATCGTTCGGTTGCAGTCGGCGGACGCACGTTCGGCCCTGGATAGCGCGCTTTCACGGTCGTCCCTGCACGCACGAGTGTGCGAGAAATGGAACGGTTAAGGGAGAAAACGCTGTAGATTGAGCGCGGTTCTGCTCCTGCGTGGAGAGGAGCGACTTCCGGCGCCGCGGCCCGGACGCTTCGTGAACGTTTCTCCGCTGTCGCACGATGTCTCCATTAAAGGCAAGGTCAGCCCCCGTGATTTATGCCCCCGCTGGAGAGGAGAGGGCGCTTCTTCCTGCGAGCCCCTTGTCGTCACACCGCTCCGTAGTCCTCCTCAGAGAGCGCATTGACACGCCCTTCTTCTTGTCCGCATGGCTTCTCTTCTCATTTTATATATATATATATATATATATATATATATATATATATATATATATATATATATATATATATATATTACTACTTGAAAATCAGTGACAGATTCTTGATGGTTGGCGTATTTGAAGAGATCGGTACGGAGACAGCCAGCGAACGTCGCCTTCCTTCCTTCCTTTTCCCACCTTTATTTCATTGTTTTCTGCAATGCGTTCATTTCAAAAGTGGGGTGGTATTCAAAAGCGTGGTATATAGTGGTGAAAAAAAAAAGTTGTTGGGGTGAAGATCGCGCAACACGATTTTTTATTTATTTTTTTATTTATTTATTCAATACTGCCAGCCACCCTTTGGCAGCCAGGGCAGGAGTGGTACAGTGCAGAGTTTGAACACAAAGTTTACACGCGACCAGTAACACGGTCCGCGGTACACAGGGAAGCAATAATGCAGTAAGCTTACAGATTGTCACGACACACAAGCGCACGCAATCAGTAACACGGCCCACGATTCGCAAAGCAGCAGTAATTCTCGTTACAAATAGCTACATGAATATATTAAAGCAAAAAAAAATAATAATCAAGTAAAGAAGTGTCCGTCCAACGCGGAATTGCCTTGTCTGTGCGTACATTCTGAAAAGTTTTTGGGGGGTAAACGTGTGCAAGAGTTTGCACGCGAACGGCAAAGTATAACTGCAGGAATGAAGTATAACATTCCTGCAGTAGGAGTGTTCGCGCCGTGTGCCAACTACTCATCGGTGCCTACATAAACATTTTTTTCTTTCCGGATGGTGCCGTAGCGTTGTGCGGTGTAGTGGTTGGTGTATACGGTCATGCTGAATGTGAGTGGTCGCGAGTTCGAATCCCGCGCGTTTGCTGTAAATTTTCTGAAAATCATTTTGTACTCATCAATTGTACATGTAACCACATGCCTGCACACACTTCTAAATGCTGGACAAGTAAAAAAAAAATCTGATTTCTCTTTCGCGCAAAATAACCGTTGCTCCCTTGAGGACTAACTGCTATATGGCGGAATAACTTGGCAGTGCATGCTTAGAAGTGCCTTTCAGAATAGAATAATGGCTGTGGCGGGTTAGTTACTCCCCTAAAGAAGCAACCTCGATACCCATCTTCATTTTATTTTTACTTCTTAGTGTGCTCAGTGCAGGTAAAGCTATACGAAACAGACATAGTCGGCCGATACGCTCATCCGAGTGCGTGTCGTGCCAGTTGTTTCGCTCGCAGTTTGACAAAAGCGACTGGAATCGTTTTTCGCGGAGTGTTCTAGCCTGCCAACTAGCCCCGTGACGTAAGGTGCCTTCCCAGTTTACCTCTTCTTCCAGTGGCGGTCAGGTTTGCAGGGCGACTCGGACTCTCGTGGGTCGGACTTGAGGGAGCGGGAGCGAATAATCGGCGCCGGAAGTCGCTCATCAAGATACCAGACGCCGTCCGTGAATACTGGTCGCGGCGCAGTTCGCTTGTCGGCATCTTTTTGTCGGGGAACACGTGGTCGCCCCTTTCGCTTTTCGCCGGCCGTTTATTCGTACGTCTTGTTTTTTGTTTGTTTGTTTTTCACTGCTGCCCGGCGGTGGGGGGATCCCTACACTTGGGACGCTGTAGTCTTTTCATATACACGTGGTCACAGTCATCATATATTTGCCGCACACATCCCCAACCTCATGCGTTTGGTAGCGTTTTTGTGACGTTTTCGCCAACGGTTCTCGCGAAAATCGTGGAAAAGGAACAGTTCTTTTCGTTTCGATCGCGACGTTGATGTCCGAATAAGTTGGCTTTAAGTCGTCCGTATTTTGTCACATATGGTCACAGCGTGCCTCGGAAACACACAAAAAAGCCCTCGCAAGCCGTGGTCAGTTTCGCTTCAAATTACCGCCCGATTTCGGCGTCTGCCCTCTCTTAACCTCCTTGCAACCGCCATTTTATTCGACGTTACTAAAATCGAGAGAGAATTCGGTGGAGAAATTTTTCTTCTTCCTCCCTTCGTTGTCTCTACGTATCTGTAGTAGGAACGTACTAGCCAAGAGAGTCGATAAATCGACCGTTTCTGCATCTCCTTCTGTCCCCGTTTCTCTTTACCGTCTAACACATCGTCACATATACACTCGGGAGTACGGATCACGACGTCAAATTTGGCTGCCGTCACGATCGAGCTCTTCGAGGCACTGGGCGCGTTAGCCGGATGACGAATGGGATCAGCTACACATACTGATGCCGAATCAGGCATCCCCTCCTTGTGTCGACTATATTTACTATATAGTCCCGACGGCTTGCAGTGCGTCAGCGTTTCCTGTTTGGCCGCTGAGATGGGAGATGTTTGGGTTGTTTGGTGCCCACTCGATCGACAAGGTGTTTTCGAGTGCGGAGAGATATCAATCACGTTGGCGCACGCCTTGGTGTAGAAGTGTCCCTGCGTGGATGATTGCTCTCGACGCATGACCTCCACTGCTTGCTCTCCATCTTCCATCACCGCGCGCGCGTTGCCTGTTTCGCGTCTGTATCAATGATGTTGTGCACTGCGTTGCAGTATAGTTACAGCGCTAACTTGTTGTGAAAGCTGAGTTTGATGCTTGGACTGTCGATTGGGCTGTGGTGTGAAGGGAGTCGCTTGCGGGCGAGATTATACATTGTTATACTTGGGTAATGCCAGAAAATCTTGGAAAAGGAGGAAAAAGAAAAATAGAGTTAGAGCAGATAGGCCAAGGAGGCTTTCTTTTTTTTTTCCTGATCTAGATCTTTTTCTTTTATTTTTCGTCTCTTTCCCCGTCTGTCATTCTCCTTTGGTGCTGCCTGGTGTCACTTGCTTGAAGAATATTCGTTTCCGAGATTTTTATGTGCACCGTTTTATCGCGATAACGATATTTCGCAGTGTCACTTTGATGTATTTTCTGCATCTCTCACAATTATACTTTTTTATACTGTGGCTCATATGAATTCTTCCGGATAGATCCGACTGCTATCTGCATCGGCGTATATGAACTTGCTAATGGCGGAACAGCGCAAAACAAGACGAAACAGGCACAAAACTAATTTTTGGTATTTCGTCTTATTTTGCGCCGTTTTGCAATTAACCATTATCAACAGGGCCAGTTAAGCATGCTCCTGCGATTTAGCTTGCTACTCTACGCGATTGTAGCCGCAGTATTATTTTTTTTTTACCTTCATTGGCCATCTATATATATAGCATGCTTAACATAGCAGAGGTACTTGTTTCGCTTCGTATCCTGTGCTCAAGTCGTATAATATTATATCTAGCCGCAGGACATGACGTCCAAACGCCTGGTATTTTCCATTACGAGTTTCGAATTCTTTACAGTTTCGAAATGACTTCTTGTTTTCTCCCATTTGGTACCACACGCCTTTTCAGCAGGACATTTGTGCCTGTCTCGTTATTTGATTTAACGGCAGCGCTTCAAACCATAAGCAGCCAATTCACTGACGTGATCGAGCCAGGGAGGCAAGGCGGCTCGTGTTATCGAACTTTGGAGCTGTACCGAATCGATAACGGCGGAGTTCTATATCTGCAGCACAAACACGGAGGCCGTGCACTGTTATATACCGGCGTTGTTCCGCGCGGTATGGGGAGGCGAGCTTTGTGTGTTTGGTCAGGTCAGTGGGCACTTGGGCAAGCATATCGATGATGTCTATCCAAGCGCGGCAGCGGCATTCTCGGTCTTATACGAAAGACGGCCACTTTTTTTTTTTTTCTTGGCTACGGAGACGTTTTCGCGAAGCATTCATGCAGAACGCTCTGCACGGCCGCACTTTCAACGCGCGCAGGTGGGAGGGCGAGAGCGCTGATAAAGCTGGAACATCGTCGACTTAGTATTTGCATACCGGGCATACGGATAACTCGAAAAAAGAAATGTTATATTTGCATACCTGCATTCATCGTAAATGATTTTTTTTTTGTCCCGCACAATGCTGCTCAGGTTTGGTAACGTTCAAAAGTGTGTGCGTCTATATACAAGAAAACACGTGAACTGACCTCTTGCAGGTTATTCGATGCTGCAGGTCCTTGTTGCATTTCTTTCTTTCTTTCTTTCTTTCTTTCTTTCTTTCTTTCTTTCTTTCTTTCTTTCTTTCTTTCTTTCTTTCTGTCTTTCTTTCTTTCTTTCTTTCTTTCTTTCTTTCTCACGTCCCTAGCGGCTTTCTGGCGAATACGTGCGCCTGTTAAGCGCCCAGTAGATACTTTGTTGCAAAGCCAGCGCGAGCTTGCAGCTTTACTCCGTGACGCAATGGTGCGTGCAGCTGTGCCAGTGGTTTGTTTTTGTACGACTGCGTTTGTATATACGCGCGCGCCAGCAGGTTTCTTTGTTTCTATCTGCGCCGGCCGCGCTGTATACCGCGCGAATGCACGCAATTGTGTATATACCGACAACCTCGTTGACACGGCGCGAGCTCTATTTTGCGTGCAGCGCTTTTCAATTGCTTCGAGGCTTTTGGCTGCGTTGCTCGCGTTCTGTTTTAATTGTGGTGCCAGGTTTTATGTCACCAAACCATAGTATGTCTTGAAGAATGGGATTTTATTTTATCTTATTTACATTTTTCTGAGCTGACGGGCTTAACTTGTATACCACGGCTGGCGTGCTCTTACTGTGCGAGTTAACGTTTTGCTCGTTGCAATGTTCATCCCTAGTTTATAAATAGGAATGGGGTTAATAATAATGATAATATGAGGTGTTTTACGTGCCGCAACCGCCGTATAGCAGAAGACTCTGGAAGTGTTTTACTATCTGGAGTTCTTTAAAACCCGCCATGACGTCGGACTGTACAATGGGCCTTTAGCATTTCGCTGTCATTGAAGTGCATCCGCCGCGGCTGGGATCGCGCCCGCGACCTTCGAATCAGCAGCCGTGCTTCGTAACTACTGTTCCACCAAGACAGATGGCGGTACGGTTGCTCTTTATGGAAAGAGTTTTTCAGCAAACTTGCACGACGCAGATGAGACTGAGCTATAAATATAAAGACGCTGACAGAAGCGGAAGACAAGACATTCATCATTCATGACAATAATCTAAACTTGCCTTGCAAGCAAAATAAAGAAAAGCGAGACGGTATAGGTTGTTCTATCCGGTCTCCCTTTTCTTCTTTCCGCTTGCGCAGCGGGTCTAGATTTCAGTATGAACGAACTATATATAGTCTGCGAACAAGTACTGGTGTAACATGTCACGCACCTACGCTTTGTCTTCTCCCTTCGCCCTCTCTTTAAGCGTATATTGCTATCTTGGTAATGGCCGTTTTTAGGGGAAGCTTCACGTGTCTCCTAAGTTGTTTGTTAATTGACGACAGTTGCCAAAAACAACGCACTGACAATCGGTTCTTGGGCATATATACACTGCTTTCGAAATACATACTGCGAGGTATGTACCACGCCTCGTTTATCCCACGTATGCACACGTGGGATATAGAGTGGACACGCACGAGTGGTATTTGCTGTATGCGTCCACTCCACTCTATAGATAGGCTCCACTTCCTGTCGCATGTGGCGACCACGCGTATTATATGTGGAATTGCTGAATTTCAGAGTGTATATAGGATCGCGTTCGAACAAATAGCGTGGAAGTGTCAGCATTTCTCCATGGCTGTTCGTATACCTACTCGGTTTCCGCCGGAGTGGAGTATATGTAGCGGTTACGGTTTACACGGCTGCTGACCAGAAGGCCGCGGGTTCGATTCCGGCCGTGGTGGTCGCATTTAGGTATAGAGATTAAATGGTACAGGCCCGTATATACTGTGCGGTGTGAGTGCACTCGAGGAACACCGGATAGTCAAAATTTTCGGAGCCCTCCTTTGCGGATTGTCTCGTAATCATGTCGTGTGTTTGGTGCGTAAATGACCTGACATTATTATTATTATTATTATTATTATTATTATTATTATTATTATTATTATTATTATTATTATTATTATTATTATGTCTTGCTATAGATGTGGCATTCAACAGACAGTTTTGCGTTATGTCATTTGCTCCCCCCCCCCCATTGTCTCTTCGTGTGGTCTCACTTAGGGGGAAATGTATGTGTGCGCGTGTGCGTTCATACATGCGTGCTCGCGTGCAGGCCTCTCTCTCAACTGTGCACGCTTTCGCGGGCCGCCTACCAAGCGTGACAAGTGTCGCCACGCTGTCGCGTTTGTATACGCCAAGACACGTGTAGTATACGTGTGCGTCGATTACGACGTTCGTTGGTGGAGCGTGCGAACATGGAAGAAGCATGCGCGTAGCCCTGCACTGTACACGCCTTTCTGATGCGAACTGTATCGACAGGAAACCCTTCGCGCCGCTGCTTTGTTTGCAATACTGTCGATTGGATTCCTGAAAAAAGGCCGCTGCAATAGCGTCTGCAGCAGCAGTAGCACAGCAGCAGTTGTAGTAGTAGTAGTAGTAGTAGTAGTAGTAGTAGTAGTAGTAGTAGTAGTAGTAGTAGTAGTAGTAGTACAGCAGCTTATTAGCTGTGTCGGGGGTCACGTGTGAAACGATGAAATGCTGCTATATTTCCCAGCTTTTTCATGCCGCTTCCGCTCGTATTTCAGACGTCCAAGTTGCCACGGAGGTTTGTCTATTATATCTATGCTCAATAAAACTCTATAGGCCTCTTATGCGGTACGAGAATTATGATCGACTGATTAAAAACTTTGTTACGCCCGGAAGATGGGAACCGATACGGAGGATGGTTACGTTGCTTATAGAGGAGATAAGGAAGGGGGGGGGGGGGGGTCACTCGGGATGCCGCAGCATCCACTGGGCGTGTTGTGGTTTCCCTTTTAACTCAGGTGAACCCCTAAATGGGGATATGCGAGGTTCTTTCACGCAAACGCATCCGGTGTATACGCTGTAAGTTCCCTATCATTCAGTCCTTCACGCGGTGAAGGCGCGTGCTGCCGTGCTCTATACTCCGTGCTTGCTGGGGCCCCACCCCCTTCGAGCGCAGCGCCTGTAATCAGCCGGCACCATCGATTACAAACGCGAGCATTCAACTGGCCTGATCAATCATAGTCGACTGTACACACAAGCCGGCAGCGCAGTGATCGTGTCGGTGTGTGCGATAGCGCAGCGATGTGCCGCCAGAGTGCCCTCGAAAGTACATCTTTTTCCGTTATGATGGGGTTGTCTGTTTATTTCTGCTTCTGCAGGCGACTGCAGCTCTTTCCTGACCCCCCGAAACCCCGCTTCGGCAACGTTGCTATATACCGGTGGAGGCCCTGTGCACTGTGTCTTTGTAGATTTTCATTACACTATCCTATACCACTGGCATGTACATCATCTTTGTACTTTAAAAGTGGCTGCGCTGTGTAGGTATCTAATATATGCAGAAGCTTTCGCGCGACGTGTCTTTGCCGAAAGCTTTGCGCGCAATTAGCGTGCATTGCACGCGCCACGTAAAAATGTTGTACCTGCCGCGAAGTATAGCGTCGACAAGCTGACACTTGCAGGTATCGACAAAATGTCACGTGATGTGAGAACTAGTGCATATACACTCATATGCACTTAGGAAAAAAGGAATTCCATGGAACATGCTGACAATTATCTCATTCGAAGGAAGGGAACAAGGAGTGGTGTCATTTTTTATTAGGCTAAATAGTAGTTGGCTTTACCTATGGGAACAAAAAGCTGCCTTTCTAAAGTACATAGGCAAAGAGCGGTGTCAGTGAGCCCGTCATGGGGCATGCGTCGGAACTATATAACCTACAGAAAACTATACCAGAAAAAAAAAGAAAAAAAAGTTTGTCGTTTTTTGACTGACCTGATTGTCAAAAATGCACGACACCATGAAAGTTTGCCGAGGTCATCCAACCTAACTGCTGCCACTTAACGTAGATAGAGCTAATTGATTTTTAGTTCCGCATGAACGTTTTGCTTTGGCTACAGTCCCATGCTAGAGCACGCTTGTTATCTCTGTAAAGTTTCCGTGGAGCGCCCTTTGTTTCTGTCATGCATGCAGCTAACGAGTCGCAGTGTGTCTCTGCACCGCATACCATGCGTAGGACGGAGCGCCGCGTCAGGCATGCGGGAATCCTGCGCATCTGATGCTTTTCCCGATTACGTGCCGCTTAACATTCAACGACTGTTGAGCGAACACACGCACCATGCAGCAGCAAGTGTAGTCAAGTTCTTGCTGGTTACTACACGCCAATGCGGCTGTGACGAGCCGCGTTACGCTTTACTGATCACCTACCCACGTTATTCGTTTGGAAGGAAGGCTGATAGAGGAAGAGAGGGAGATAGGGGGGGAGAGGCCTCAGTGAGTTTGCGGTTTTCGAGTTGTGAATGGCGAATAGGCATGACGTTAAGCGGTGCTGGTTTTCGTAATGATGCAGTGCCGTGAGCCGCTTGGTTAACCGCGACATACCGGAAAGACGAACCCGAAAAGAGGAGCGGCAACGCGTTTGTTGGGGTTTAACGTCCCGAAACCACCGTATGATTATGAGGGACGCCGTAGTGGAGGGCTCCGGAAATTTCGACCGCCTGGGGTTCTCTATAACGTGCACCCAAATCTGAGCACACGGGCCTACAACATGTCCGCTTCCATCGGAAATGCAGCCGCCGCAGCCGGGATTCGAGCCCGCGCCCTGCGGCTCAGGAGCTGAGTACCTTAGCCACTAGACCACCGCGACGGGGCCTGTCTCGCTGTGTGTGTGAAGTATTTTGCGGGTGGGCTTCGGTAGACGCGTACGCATGAGAACGGTTGGATTGGTCCATCCTACGTTTAATGACCCCATTAATTCATTTGTAAACAAAAATAAAGCATTTATTTAACAGCTTAAGGGCGCCCATGTGTCTGATGTCTACTATAGATAGCTTGCGTGTGACGTCATGGACACAGATTGTGAACGTACTGACCCTACAGGATGGCGGCTTTCATGACAAGCAAGTTGCGATATGAATCTGGAGTCACTTCTCTATGAGTTCGCGCCTGGTGGAGACATCGTTTTTATAGCACGTAAACGACGACGTGATTTAGTCTAGTTGTCGATTTAGTTGTGCTATACAGAGCAGCCGTCTGTGTTTATTCAACGTGGGAACCGACGAAGCGTTCTACCTGACTTTTGGGCGATGCGCCCTTCAACTCCTTAAAAAATTATGCACCTGTCACCGATGTTGGGGAATCGAGTGGTAACAGCAATTCTCTAAATGCCTGTCGTTGCGTCACCCCAAACGAGTATGTATGACGGGTCATCCACATCTCTCATTAGTATTCAAGGTCTCGTAGATTTTGACGTTCAATATGATTTCAGAAAATTACCATTGTGTGGTTGGACACCACTATTAATACATCACATAACGGGCATTTCCCTCGGGGAGCAGAATTAATGTTCTAGTTTTACCGGATTGAATGGTATAATGAGGTGTTCACCTTAGATGTGGTCGACCCTGCGTGGGCGCGAGATCATTGGCCCGACGGTTGTTGCGTCTTGACGATGACGTCATTCGCGGCACGACGCGGTGCCGTGTAATGCGCTCACGTGCGTTAGGCGGAGAAAGGGGGCCTAACTAGCCCATATATATTTACTGACGGTGTCGCGGATCGGGGACTAGATGTATATTCCAGGAAAAATCGGACGACATTCCGGTGGAAAAGGTTGGGGGGGGTGGGGGGCACCTATTTTTGCAGCCGTCGTGTTACGCTGCCGTGCGATTTATATCGCGTTACAGCTTGGAGTCGGGCGGGTCGCTGTGGCCGATTGGTCGTCTCCTCCGACACGTTCCTTAGTACCGTGCAGTGAGGCTGCACATGTTGGTGACGGTTGAAGGAAGCTCACACACCTTGGGTAAATTCACGGAATATGCTTTTTTAGTGTGCCGCCGCCTCGCCGGAGATATAAAACGCAATTGTGGATTGCATTTTCTCGGAATGCCGAATCGGTCAGTCGTCCCGATCGGCAGCCAAAGCCTAATTTTGAAAAAAAAAAAAAAAAATCAGACGACATCCTTGTGACTCCTGCACCCAAGCCATGCAGCTGTTTGCAAACACAGTGATATATTTACTGCGTGTGCTCGTTGTTGATCAGATATGGTGGCAGAAGTATGAGAGAGGTAACCGATAGTGTGAGCGATGTGCGTCAATGAAGGGAGATTGCCCCCCTATCGACATATATTAAGGAATGAACTACATGTGTATGCGTCGCGCAGCGAGCTGAAAGAAGCACGGCTCTCCGAGAAGCCATTTACTTTGCCCTTTCCCTCGCACTGTCGGCCTATCACGTGACCTTAGAGCGAGATTATAACATTGGCTTATAATGTTCGTATGGTGGCGCTGCTGGCATTGTTGTACGCCCACTATAACGTGGCCATCCCGTGTGCGGCTGATAAACATTATCTTTTTTTTTTCTCTCGCTCCAATCGTGTTGCCGCGTCCTAATTTTTCCACCCTCCATGATAGGTCTTGAACGAAAACGTAGTCACATGGGACTCGTAACAGAGCGAACGTCACCAACCGCCTGTATTCTCTCCAAGGTTGCTATGCGTGACTCTTTTTTTTTTTTTTTTGCAAAAGTTTAGATCTCTGACGGAAAAAACGCTACACCTCCGCGCTGTCGTATATAATGTGGTTAACGACGGCGTAGAATAGCACTTTTCGATGCTCCCTTTTCCCCACGAGTGGCCCTCGCGGCCGTTAATACCTCTTTCAAAAGTGTCGCGATACACGGCATGGTATGCTCCTCATCAATCGTTTGGCTCCTTTTGCCTCGTGACGTGGAGATCGCGACAGTTACCCCTTTTGGACTCTCTGTTGCTCCCTGAGGGAGGAGAAATGTTTATCGTGGCAGAAAAGCTGAGACGTGTATAGGCGTCAATCTATTTTCTAGCCTGCTAATACTCAGCGTTAGGGAAGGGTGCAAAAGAGGAGAGTAAACAACTTTATTAAGGCAGCTGACGGTTTCCTAAGTGGCGAGGAGGCCATGCCTGGTTGCCACCTCGTCAGCGCGTTCGTTGGCCCGGAGCTGGGTGTCCAGAGGGGAGAGGTGTTGATGAGGAGGAAGGTGGCGATGATGCAAAACCTTAGAAGTTCAAGAACAATTTACGGTCTTTTTTCAAGTTCCGTCGTACGTGAAAGCTTTCAGGATATCGCGCTGATGACGAGGTGGTAGTCCCAACAGAATATATTTAGAAACTTGTTGCATCGTACATTTAACAATACGGCGGCCGTCGAATTTATTCGCGTGATATATCGCGGGCAGACGCGCAAGATACCTTTTTCGAGTCCCAGGAGTGACACAGGCCTCGTAATTCGGGCTGTCTGCACGTCCGATAAGGGGCACGTATAGTGACGACGGAACGGCACGCCTATATTCGTAAACGGTGCAGTATAAGCTTGTACTGCACCATTTCATGTTTGGCGGTGTTCTGGCATGCATATCTGGGTCGAGTTCACGAAGACGGCGGTGATGGTGACTGGGTAAAAACCAATATGCCGCAGTAGTGTCTCGGAAAAGTGTATACGCAACGGTGTTTGTATGCGGTCGTGAAAATGGAATGGAGAATAATGTGACGTTATCGTGAGCCATCTTTGCGTCCGCATCGGTTTGCTCGTTTCCATGTAGGTCTCAATGCCCCGGAATCTACTGATACTTAATATGATAGCTAGTTTTCGGGGCTATATCGTGTGATTTGGCCACTTACTGAACAAGAAGATAATACGGACCCGCGTTTAAGCGGCGAATCTATTACCTGAAGTGCTGGTTTGTAGTGACAAAATAATTGATATGTGGGGTTTAACGTCCCAAAACCACCATAGGATTATGAGAGATGCCGTAGTGGAGTGCTCCGGAAATTTTGACCACGTGGGGTTCTTTACGTACGTGCACCCAAATCTGAGCTCACGGGCCTACAGCATTTCCGCCTCCATCGGAAATGCAGCCGCCGCAGCCGGGATTCGATCGTCAGCAGCCGAGTACTTTATCCACTAGACAGTTGCAGCGGGGAGAAGTAACAAAAATATATCCCTGCCGCCGTCGATGTTGTTTGGTGGTCTAGACGGAAGCGTTAGCTGGTCTTTAAACTAGGTATGACGAACGCCGCTGTTGAAGCAAGGGGTAACACAGACCCGTCCGTGAATATATGTATGGAAGATGCACGTTCCGTAGATGTATACGGTAACGTTAATTCGTCACAGACCGCATGAGGTTTTACACGATTTTTTTACCCACTCCGGGAATGGATAGGTGCACCTCGGGTCTTGATCAAGTCCGTGCTGGTACCTCTGTAACTTTCGCTGGACCAAAGCCCGAGGAAACGATGCTCTCATGGCGTAAGATTGATCCTGAAAAAGTGATATCAGGTCCGGGAATTTGGATCGTTCCCAGTAAAAATAGTGGGAACCGAAGGAGCGCCAACGCTCTGCCCGACGCTCAGAGAAGCGCGATTGGGCGCGAAAACGACGTCAAAGGTGCAGCCGTTGCCGCCGGCTGCCGCAGTAGTGGAAGGGTCGTTGAATTTTTTTATTTGGGTGCGCCGGCTTCTTGCATACTTAGAACACTACGTGCGCCCTACCTTCTCCGCAACCCGAAGAACTTCAGTGAACAAGCCGGGCATACGTCTCTCGCTACTAGCCTTTATTGTCGAACGCTCTCTCTCTGCTCTTACCCCTTGGAATACATTCGATGGCATTCGGAATTCGTTTCTTTGCCAAGTTCTCCGCTTGTAACCCTTCGAAACCCCTCGAAGCTCGCTCACGACAGCCCCGCGCCTCTAGGGTTCGGTAAGACAACAGCCAGAGGGGAGCTAGTCGGAAGAAAGAAAAAAAGAAAACCAAAGAGAGCTTGCGTGCCCTGCGGGATGGAATGAGCCGACAGTCCGTCGTCGCTCGCAAAGCATCCCTCCCCGCCCCGTCCTCGGCTCAGGCAACGTTGTTGTATGACGGGCTTTGCTGCTGCTGCTGCTGGTTTTTATGAGCAGTGTCAGATATTGGGCGTGTGTGGAGGGTTCGGCCCGTCTACGCTGATCTTGCGCGCTTCTAGCGTTACCCCCCTTCCCTTCCCGCCCGTCGAGATGACGTCCGCTTGGACCGTTCTTTGTTGTTGTTCTCTTTCGCCTTTTCCTCCGCGCTTCACCGCCTTCAAAGCTGTAGCGGCTGGAATGCTACATTGTAGCAAGGGCTGCGTGAATCTCCGTGCTGGAAGCTCTCTAGGGAGAGAGAGAGCTACGGTGGCCGGGAGGAGGGGGAGGGGCGGCATGAGACCGGCACCCGAAGAACACGAAAAAAAGAAAAGAATTCGTACTGCATTCGTGCATTTGATTACGCAGTTGGAGCTTTAGCGTTGCGTGCGCTTATCCTCTCTTTGAAGCCGGGCACCGACAAAAGAATGCTTTGTGATTGCCGCTGTTTCTGGAGATGTTCAAGGTGAGCTGCTGCTGCTGCCTGGGTTCCCTGATGCGGACGCACAATGCGGATGGGAAACTTAGACGCCGAAGCAGGTTGTAACGATGATTAGTTCCTGCGTTTAAGGGCCATTCTCGTGGAACTATATTCTTTTAGAAGACGCGGATGTGATTTTCGCACTCTCATTTAAGATACGATAAAGCTAAACGCCGCACCTTTGCACGCGAGACTTTAGACGGCGAGCCATTGTTCCCTCTCCAAACACGTTCCTCATGTGTTATTCTTTTTTATTCCTATAATTGGGCCATCGGATTTTCCTTTTTTTTTTGCATTGAATGCTGTATCGTGAAGCCACTTCCGTGGTAACATTCTTGAAAAACGTTAGTGTGGTCTTATTCATCTCTCACTATCCTTGCCTTGGCCTCTTATGGATGCCGAGGTGCAGTGTCCGGCAGCGTAGATGCCAGACACTGCACCTCGACAGGTGAGAAACAAACCGCGGGCATCCGTCTTCTGGAGTTCGAACTCATTGATGATTGAACCGCATCGATGATTTCTTCGTTAAATCTCGCGTGCAAACGTCAAAACATGCTTGGCTGAACTGGTAAAAACTTAGACGGTCCGTTATGCATTGGCCTATACAGGATGTCTCAAAGTGATAATTATGAATATGATGATACTTTTGGGACGATTGGCACCTACCCACGCAGCGGGGGGGGGGGGGGGGGGGGGGGTGACACGTGACGTTATAATGACGTCATCTCATGATATTGTTCTGGCAACGCTTTGTTTTGACGCCACTACCCGCGTCGGTCATTTCTTCTTTATGTATCCGAGGCTTTCCTTTTTTTTTTCGCCTTGCAATGGGGTGGTATCCGTGCGTTCCGTGCTGAGTTTGCTTAGTAAGCGTGTTGAACTGTACCTTACGATAGTTATAGCGCGAGAACAGAACGACGACAAATAATAGTTATAGCGCGCGAACAGTGCTCGTGTCCATTGCGTCCTTCTTGTCTCTTTGTCGTCGTTCTGTTCTCGCGCTATAACTATCGTCATGTCATACCAACTAGCCCAAGCTGCCTCACTTGAACTGTACCGTTTGTCGCTTTTGTAAGCTGTGTGTTGCAATATTGAACCAATAGTTCCGGGCATGATGCCTAAAGAGAAGAAGAAAAAAAGTCGTTGAAAGGCACAAAGAAAACTTGATCTCGCCACTCGAGCCGCCCACATTCGACCTCAGATTTGGGTGCACGTTAATGGAACCCCAGGTGGTCGAAATTTCCGGAGCCCTCCACTACCGCGTCTGTCATAATCATGTGGTGGTTTTGGGACGTTAAACCCCACATATCAATCAACATTTGCTCTGGCGGAGGTGGCTCCGAAATTTTTCGAAGCTAGTGTTTCTTCGTTTGCCAGGCTTCCGGCGCGCTGCACGCAACCTCTGGAAGCTGTCCTCCTCTCGTTGTTTGGACAGTCGTCGTACAACGTCCCGAGGGAGGAAAAATAAATGGAGCACGGGTGGACGCAACATTACGGCGCTGCTCCGGTGACGCGAGCTAAAGCGAGTCGGCACCAATGACGCGCGGAGCCGGCTCGATGTGCAGATCGAAAAGAGGCAGCAGCAGCTGAAAAGAGGATCGCCTCCCTCCGTGTTGCTGTTGGCGGTGCTTGCCGCGAAAGCGAATGAGCCATTCGGTTCGCTTCGCTGAGCGTTCGCAGCAGACCTTTCCTCCTTTTTACATCTCTCCAGTTCGCCGTTGTTCGCTCAACCTTTTCGCGTCTCTCCTTTGTTCTGTCCACTTTGTGTCGTGGATGCCGGCGAGCTGTCACTGTGGGTCCGGAAAAGGAAAGGATGCGAAGGGGAGGGGGGGGGGGGGGGTGATGCCGCCTTGTTGGGTTCCTTGCTTCGCCTTGTTGGGTTCCTTGATGCCACAATGTATTAGTGCGAGCCGTATAACCAACCGGTTCCGTCTTGTGTGCGCTGAGAACCAAGTCCAGCGCGCACAGTGTTTCCCGCGGGGTGCGTTTGTTTCGCGCGACAGCGCCACCGCTTTGTCCAGAGTTCGAGTCTCCCACATGAATGCGAGAGGGTTGTTTGGGAGCAACTCTGCGGGACGGTTCTTATGCGGCTGACGCCCGTTCCGCTTGACCGATGCTGTTTGTGCTGCTGCTGCTGCTGCTGCTGCTGCTGCTGCTTCCTGTTACAATGTATACATTTGAGCGGCGATGCGGATGCTGCATACCGCGGTGGTGCCTGCGTAGCTAGCAGCTCCTCGCCACATTCTGCACTGCGTAATGCAACTGTTGAGGAAGTGTGGCGGGTCGGTCGCGTGCGCGCGTTTGACGGCGCATACCGCGGTGGTGCGTACGTAGAAACTCTTTACCGTATTCTCAAGAGAGTAAGATGTAGGAGATGTTTGTGTCAGTCGCATCAGCGTGTTTGGCTGCCGCCGTGGGCTTGGCAATACAGAGTCCTTTACGAATAACTCACCAGAGCAGCTTTACAGAAATAGCTCACTCGAGCAGATTTACGTCGTTTTCGTTACTCCAGACTCTTGGTGTATTGCGTGCCTTACGGTGTGGGCTAATTAATTAACGAATGTCAAGGACGCATTTCCAAACTACGAAATTCGTTGCCGGCATAGTTGCGACATTTCAGCACCTTACTGAGCGCGCGCTGTCGTGGCGGATGCTTGTCATCTTGGGGCTATTCAAGGCCAGAGTGCTTTAAATGCCATGGACGTGGGGCTATTGTTGAAGGGCGATGTATTAGCAGTATTAGTGCAAGTGAAACGATTTCTATGTCTAATGTTGTTCAGTTGAGAGGTTTCTTTGCCTGGAAAGTTATCCGCGCCGGCGTGTTTACGTCCTACGATGCGCGTGCCCTTCGCGTCCAGATTTTATCAAAACTTATAAATTTTATAAAATCTCAGTGATATTAATCTTCGTTCCCAACATATCGCAGCCTATGCGCAACTTCTCAGGCATGACGTCTTGTGTTAGCCGCGTACACGTATATAGACACCGCTCCTATCCTACAGCTGCGCGGGTGCCCTCCTTCTCCTCACCACGCATTTCGCCAGCGTGCTCTCCCCAAGCGCGCTTGCGCCGACGTGGGACCATTAATCTCGGAGTAATCGCTCTGCATCCCCGCGGTTGCATGCAGTGAGGCCTCGGTGCTGCTATAGGAAGCTGATTCCTCAGAGCCCCGCCGCTTCGATGTAAGCGCGCGTTGCTTCCTCGCGTCAGCTTAAAACCGCGCCGCCAAGAAGTTTCGCACTGGCCCTGCTCGTGTACGCACGTGCGAGGGTGTGTGCGGGCATGTACTGCGCGAGAGAGAGATAGAGACAAGAGTGTGTGTGTGTGTGTGTGAGAGATGAGAGGGATCAGTACCGTCCATTTGTCCATTTGCGCACAACTATATAGATGCGCAGCATGCGAAGGGTCGGCAGGTTCTCGTTCCTGATTATTGTTTCCTCTCTCGCCCTCTCTCCGCCATGTCGCCCTTTCTCATTTCTTTGGACGGTAAGTTTCAGTGTGGGTTATTGCGGCGGCCTCTTGTTTTTTTTCTTTTCTTTTCGGTCTTCTCTTTCTTCTTCGCGTTCCTCCTTTATGGAGCGCGCAGACAAGAATACGCTGCCCTTTGTCGTCGTTATTAAGGCAACTATGAATATGCGCCAGAGGAGATACACTGTTTTCATTCTCACGGCGCGCCTATCAAGCGCCAGAGACTCGGGAAAAATTAATGATCAGTTCGCTTGATTGGGGGGCTCCGCGTGGTTGGTTGGTCCGCGCTGGAAATAGAGAGGGGGGAGAGAAAAAAAAGAGTAGTAGTCGTGGAGGCCATGTGCCTTGTGTTTACGTTGACATTTCTTTGTCTTTTATAAGTTTTGCGTTTGTTTTGCGTATACCATACGATTCTTTTCTTTTTGTTTTGTTTTCCGAGCAGAGTGGCGTACTCTACTACTATTCCTGTTTTTCGTTATATTTCATCTCATCTTCCGAGAGACGGAGATGACGTTGGGTAAAAAAAAAAGAAAAGATCAAGAACCGAAGCGGCATGGTGTGTTGCGCCCTGTAGTGTATATAAATACCGATCGAGCTGTATTAACGAGTCGTTTCCCGGCTGTGAGGCGAAAAATATGCGCGTTCTACGGCGACTGCCGGCGTGCGTCAGATTTTATGCCGTGCAGTTTGTCGGCTTAGGAAGCATTTTATCTGTATTAACCTTTTTTTTCACAATTGTTTTCTTGCCTGGCTAATGTGGCTTGTTGTGTAGGAATTTCTTTTCGCTGTGATCTAGAGAGGCCTGCAGGCGTGCATGTTAACGAGATATGCGTGGTTGTTACGTGTAGAAATATATGTATGGTTTCGCACCGGCTTTCGAAATCGCACTGTTATATATATATATAATATATATATATATATATATATATATATATCGGCCTGTATAGGTTTGGCGTGGCGCGGCGAGCTCTTGTTGCGTAAATGCGGTCACCCGCGACAGGCGCTTCTGGACCGCTCGTGTGATTGGCGCTAGAATTTTTCTTTCTTTCGTTTTCTTTAAATTGCTGGCAGTGGGTCCTTGTCCCGCCCGGAATGCGCCCTGGTTGGGCGAAATCGTCCCGGTCATCGTTACGCCGCAGGGACAGCGTCGGCCCGCGTGTTTCCCGCTGTCGTATAGAGATTCTCGACAGAAGAGGAGCGCCCAAAGCTTGCACCTAAATAAACTTCTGCATGGGGTATGTGATTATGGGGTGCTCAGTTTGTTGTGCGACTCTGGATTGACTTTTTAAACAGCTGCGGCGGGATTCGGGAAGCTTCATTTCTTATGTAATTCTGCTTGACCAAACCGGATTCGCTGATTGAATGCATGTCCAGCTTCAGGATGGGTTGATGTGATTCACATATATACGAACAGAATGCTAGCGCGAAGCGTTTTTTTTTTTTTTTAGTGTGTGAATACGACCTCGGTTCATATACTTTTTCTCTCTCTCTCCCCTCTGTGTGTGGCAACGAAACAAAGTTGCTGGAAACGTGCTCATCCGAAATCTGTCATCAATTGCGCTGTTCTGTGGCGTCAGTCGCATGCTTTAACATGAACGTTGTCCGCAAAGAATAACTGTGGGACGTCAATAATTAACAAACGTACGATGACTTCGTTAATTGAGTGCGGGGCACGCGTCCCAGTCGCGGAAGTGCACAAAGGGGAGAAGAGGTGCTCGTCACTTCTCTCGTGAAAGTAGAAGTTGTATTGCTCAACACTGCGCATTTATCGTTTTACAGCATTACCCCGTCAACTTCATTGAAGCGCCACTTGCATATAGCGTACACGCCCTGCAATGAAGGCTGTTTCATAAATCTCATAAGCTGTTTTTTTTTTTGTGAAGACAGGTGTACAATCTAAGCAAGCAATTAGGTTAGCGTCAAAGGCGATCCCCAACTGTGGTTGTCCTCGGTCGCACGTGCCTGCAAGCCTTGCAGAGAAAACAGCTTCCGCACGTCGTGGCGAACGCGACATTTCACGCAATGCGTACTTGGGGGGGGGCGTGTATTACCTGTTTGATACGCGTTAACATCTGCGGTTACGAAACCGCACTGTTAACAAGCTGAAGCTGCTGACGTGACTGCTCGGCCCTTCGTTCGCGTAATCATGGCCTCCGAGATCGCGTTGTCGATCTCCCAACGACGCCTTCTGTGCCCGTTTGATGCTTTGTGGGCGCGGTCGCGTGGGCGGGGCTGCTCGGTTCGCTGATACGAGGGGGCCATGCAGCATTTGTCCCTGTTAGCGCGCACGTCCGGCGTGTCTTGCTCCCTCGCCACCTCTCGTCGCCTTTCTCCCTCTACGCGATCGTTTGCGTAAGCTGTAGCGTGCGTTTCGCCCGCGTGAACTGAATGCATCCCCTCGCAGCGCCGTGCGACAGGCGACATCCACGTTGCGTTGCGTATACAAACGAGCGAATACATCTCCACAAGGACCAGACGTGTGCTCTGCTGTCTTGTGCTGGTTGGATCGAGTGTTAACGAGGGACATTATCGAAGACTTCATTCGTTGAGTTTCGGACATTTCCTTATCGTTGTGTTGTGATATGTGCGTATAAGTGTGTTTTTGCATATGTGTGCTCGAGTGCTCTATTTTCCATGCTCCGCTTTGTATGTTTTCTTTTAAGATATGTGTTCAACTTTCACTCAAGGGCTAAGGAGTAGATCCGGTGCCATACTTGTGCGCCAGCATCTCCTTATATATCATATCAATAAAAAAAAACGACATGTTTCGTTCCAGTGCTCTTCGAGTTTGTAAAACGCCTGTTCCGTCGTCTTCCGATTGTCTTGTCGAACATGATCTGCTGCTGGTTTGTATAAAAGCTTCGTGCGCGCAGCCCTCAGTGGTGCCTGAGCTATGTTTATCCCGTATATTCCAGCTGTATGCCGAAGCCGCTGCTGCAGTCTCGGGAACAGTTGGAACTCCATAATTAGATTTGTGCGAATTCCTACGTGGTTACGACCACTTACGCGCATTGCTGCAGCGGTTTGTCGTGATTTTTTTTTTTCGTCTGTTTTGTTTTCTTTGCGAGACTCCTTTGAAAGGCTTAACGACTGGTGCGAGGCTCGCTGGGCCTGCTGCGTTCTTAACCTCTCGCGGTCTCTGGAATTGCTGCAACTCTGCGAAATAGTAGCGCGAATATTGCGGCTTCGGTATTTCTACTGCTTCTTTCTCTCTGCACGCTTTCCTTCTCTGCTGTCTACCCGTGCACAATAGCGCTCTATCATCGAGCTAGGTGGCTGTTTAATTAGGCGCCCATCCGACGGACGGACGCGCGTGATGGAACGGAGTGCTTCTTGGCGTGTGCGTGTGTGTGCTCTGCGTCCGCCAGTGGAGGATGCTTCATTATCCGGGAAAACAAATGTTTGTGGCGGCCGCGCGGAGGCTACAGTCGCGCACGCAACACAGCTGTACGTACACCCCTTCCAACCGCTTGCTGCATGTGTGCGCGTGTGCTTTATTCCTCGCGCTCTATACGCTGGCAGCGGAATTCCTTCTCTGCCATGCATCCATCCAACGCTTTCCCCTCTCGTGACTGACCCTCGCCTCCCCTTCATGACTGCTGCTGTTTTCAGCACTCGTTGCTTTCAGAGTGGTTGTTCACGTGCAGTGCCGTGCAGTGCTCCGAGGTGATCGGGAAGAATAGGAGAAGGCAACCTTTCTTCGCCGCCGCTGCGACCCCTCTCGCGTGTTTTTTTTTTTTTCCGGGGGCGTATACCGCCCAGTGCTGAGGAAAGACGTTCCCGCGTAATCTCGTATGATTTCTGTTGGTTGGTGCGACGCACTTAGGTGTCGACGCAACGGTACCCGACTCCTGTCGTGCTTGATCGTCACGTGTGATAGCGGCCATACAAGGGTCTTATAGGGGCGAAGCTCCTTAATCCGTGGTTCGTGCGTCTCTGATATATGTATGTAGCATTAGTAGTAGTTTCTACTACTAGTAGGTAGTAGGTAGCCATTTCTCGTTTAGGTCCTTGGAATGTCCGCTGGATGGCGGTACTTTTATATGAGAATACATGATGAAACGAGCGAGATGGCGGTACTCGTACTCGGAGTGTTCACCTAGATGGTGTTACGTTTGGCCCGGCAGTTCGTGTCAGCAGACGCCATTGTGCCTCAGCTGGTCTGCCAGAATGCTTTCAACCCCATCGGCGCCCGTTCGGAAGCACCGCGCTCGACGCTGTCCTGTAGGTGTTCCGGGCAGTTCGCTGTGGTAGGGTTACGAGGGACCATCGCGAAAAACCCTTTTGTTGAACTATAGTGTACTAGAATATAGTTGAACGGGTTCTAACAGCGTGGGACGGCGCCATTGTGGCAGTTCTCATGGAGTTAACCTCTCGACTCGGCTATATATAGTCGCCCACGCGAAATCGTCACAAAAGCACCGACAGTTCGGAAGCGTGGGAAGGCGTCGCAGTTTTCAGGGATCGAGCTCCTGGCCTGTTGAGTTCGGGAAACTTCTGGAAACACTGTAGCTGAAAGCAGCCATGGACCTCTGCAGACGTTCGTGTCAGTGACTATATCCCAGGAGGAGCTCAGCTTTCCCTCTCCACCGGACTCTACCTCCTCGCCCTGCGATGTCTTCAGAGCGTGGGCTGGGTGATTCGTTGCGTGTTGCGCTCGTACTAACCATTGGACATTTTCATCAACGTTCCTCTTCTCACGAGTGGCCCAATTTCTGCACCCTTTCTGGAGGGTGGACCACTAAGACTTCACGTCAGCCGATTCGCGGCAACAGTGGTCACCGCCTTCTTCGGAGCTCCGTCTAAGGAAACAACTGGCTGTAAAAGCCGAAGACTGTAAATAACTGCTGAATCTCAGCGTAATCTCTGTTGAATCTCTGCAAAGTTTCCTCTTCCTCCACCATGTAAATAAACCTACGTTCTCTTTCGCCTAAGAACGCGTCTCCTCACTGGTGAGCATCGGCTATGCGGACGACGGCGGGCAGCCAGCTACCCTGAAAATACCCGTCGTACCTGCATGCCATCGACCTCGAGCCCTTTACAATTGACGGACGCATGGAGGGACGGACTGACGGACGCGCGGATGGACGCACGGATGGACAGAAGCAAGAACGAACGGACAGATGGAAGCACGGACGGACTGATGGACAATTCGCCCCACTTATCATGATTCACTCCGTGGATATGCTGTGATTTTTTTCTCTCCTGTATTTCCAGCGCCGAAGATGGTTAAAGCGGTGCTCGGTTGAAGAGAGTGGTGTTTCGTGATCGTTCTCGTCGCATCTCTCTCTCTTTCACCTTCTTCGCAAGACAAACAATTGTTCGCTGCGTTTTGTTGCGTCGATGTTAAGCTCCTTTTCGGTGTGCGCACACACACGCACACACACACCATCCGCTCGTCACACAGCCGGCTATTTCTCAATCTATCATTCTCTGACTAAATCGCAGCAATTCACGAACCAATGTCCGCGCGCCTTATAAGAGCTACTCGCTACAAACCCGCGGGATCGACTAACATCCCTCCGCTCAGCACTTTTCGTAAGCTTTCCCGGTGTAATGGTAGATCGCTTGATTCGCTAACTGTATACGTGTACCTGTGCGGAATCGCGATTCAATTTCTCGCGCGCTTGTGTGCGTGTGTCGTCACTGTGGTGTCACAACGCGGTCGCAGCTATTACAGACGCGCTCGCGTGTTGTTAGTGTGTGCTGGCTCGCCTTTCGATCGCATCTTTCAGGTTTTCCGCTCGCTCTGCACCGAACTGCGTGACGCCGCGTCGGACGGGCAATGGTGGTGTAGCGTTGGCGGCGAGATAAGGCCGACGGCCGCTCTGCTTTTCCTCCCGATCTAGCGGACTCCGTATTTATGCGCGGCGGCGTGGTGCGAATGCGAGCACCGCGCGCGGCTTCGTGTGTGGAGTATTGTGCATGTGCGTGCGCGCCGCTCCGTGTAACGAGCGTTGCGCCCGTTGCAGGAGGGCAATTATTTTTCCCGCTTCGTTGATTCGTGACGCATTGTCCTTTTATCGCTCGCGCACTACACTGGCGTTTCTAGCGCTGCTGCTGCTGGTACTGCTGCCACGGCGCTGCAGCGCGGCACTATTTAGTAGTGGCTGCGCGGTCGGTTCTTTGGCGTTCACCGCCGGTTTCCTTCCTCGGTCGTTGTGTGGCGCCGAAACTGATTTTTTTTTTTCTGACGCGAGCGCGCGCTCGTTTTTTGTCGATGCTGAAAAGCGAGCTCTTCCCCCCCCCCTTTTTTTTTGTGTTCAGGCCTCCGCGGCTGTCTCGCGAATTATTTTGAAACTCGGTGAGCTATTACGTGCCTGTGTCCGTGCGTGCCCGTGTGAGTATGGCTCGCGGCTATATAATCGCTTTTCGAGCAACCCGAGTTCGCAAGAGAACTTTTTTAGGAGCAGCTCCTGTTCGCATATTGCGGAATGCTTCTCTACAAGCGCACAATAGATTTTTCGTTTAGTCTCTTCTCGTTGGCAACTTTCTATTTCTATTCTCTGTCTTTTTAGCTGTTACGCTATGCCGTCCCGACACCTCGACCATCCCGACTGCTGACCTTCGTGCAAGTGTCATCTGGCCGCGTGTTAGTGCGGCCAGTGTGAACAGATTATTTTAGGAGCGAAGCCCCTTGTAGCATCACCTGGTTGGTCGTCCCAAAAAAGTAAAAAAAATATAACAAAAAAAAAAGAACTTGGTCGTCGTTTCACCCTGCGTAGCCAGCTTATCCGCGGATGGAATGATGATGAGTCCGTCCGTCTGATGCGTGTTCTAGTTTGATAGGAGTAGACGGACGGACGGACGCTTCGCTCACTATCATTCGCTCTGTAGATGTGCTGTGAATCTTTTTATTCATTTTGGTGTACGAATTCTACATTGCGTTTGATAAGCACTACTACTAGTAGTAGTAGTATTGGTAGTAGTAGTAATAGTTACGGTGGCAATAGTACACGGTGCTCGGCTGCTTGCATCGCGGGTTCGATTCCGGTAGCAGTAGCGATCGCATTTCGATGAAGCCGAAACGCTGAAGGCCCGTGCACTGTGTGATGGCACTGCACGTTATAGAACGGCACTGACAACAATTTTCGGGGGTGAGTTTAATCTACCGTATAGAGAGACGGATGCGTGTCAGTCCGGTTTTCACATTCAAGTGGATTTGCGCATAGCGCACATACGGACGTCGACACTATCATGACGTCAGATTGATTGATTGATTTGTGGGGGTTTAACGTCCCCAAACCACCATATGATTATGAGAGACGTCGTATATAGCGGAGGACTGCGGAAATTTCGACCACCTGGGGTTCTTTAACGTGCAATGGCAGCCACATACGTACATCGGGGGGAACTACATGACGTCAGGCTTTCGTTGTCATTCATTCGTGTTGTCTGTGCTACGCTATTGTAAATCCGCGTCTTCGGCCGTATTAGTAATAGAGGCGGACACGGTCGTCCTCGCTAAGCTAGCAATTGGGGTACTTTTTATGAAACATATTTTTAGAGTTTGCTGCAACGCTTACGGTCGGCTGGTATTAACTTTATTGATGGATACTGTTGGCTAATCAACGGATACTGTTTGCTAGTTTTTGCCTCATGTTGTCTATAGGGGATGCACTTATCCATCTCCTCATACTGTTGTATTTTCCCCTCGCCTATATTGCGTTAATTAATTGTTCTCTTGGCCAGCCTCTGTGATCGTCTAATATTACCAACTGCCTTCGTTACTGGGTTTTTGAGGTAGTTTGAAGGAAATTATGAGTTAAATAAAGTATGGATAGTTGTGATGAAGTATAGTACGGAAACAACCAAAATTGTCTCTCGTGCATCACTGACGGAGCCACGGAGCGGAGTGGTTCTGCAAATGCCACGACGTCTTGCAAGACGTCAAGTATACACATTAAGAACCGAATCTCTCTTAAAAACATGCTGCAATAACTTTTTCATGGTGCTGTGACGCTCATCGGTGCATTTTCTAGGCTCATGAGGGGGCTTGGCCTTTCATACGACGAAAGGAAAAAAAAATGAGAAAAATGTGTGGGTTGGTACAGCCTTTTTAAAGAACGCCAGATGGTCGCGATTTCCGGAGCCATCCACTATTTTCAATATCTCGCCCTCCCTGGTTCCCGCCGTGACCTCTTACGCTGATATATCTACCAATACTCCTGTACATGTATAACATCGACATGAAGGAAAAAAAAAAAAGCTATCGTGCAGTGAAAGAAAATACGCAGTATACAGCGACAAAAATGATAGAAAAAATAATAATTTGCCGGAGATAAGTAAATAAGCCTTCGCAGTCATTTCACGCGTGGTTTCACACAACGTGTGTCCGTGGTGTAGAGTCGTTCTAACTCCAGCTGTTGGCAAGCATCGCTGCTTTCTCTATTTTTTTTTTCCTCGCTTCCCTCGTGTAGATCCACGAGAGCATGACGACCGCTCTTGCAGTGCCGTCATCGTTGCGTCGTCTAGTCGGTTGGGCTCGCGCCTAAATAGCCTCGCGCGCGCCTCTCTCTCGTGGCTCTATTGTTCGCGAACAGTCGCGTCCACCTCTTTTAGACCGAGCGTCTCTTTTAATTGTGCCGGCCATTTTCTGGCGCCGCCTGCATGTCCGCCCGGCTTTTTTTACCACCCTTATAGAACCCTTCCGCGTTCTGTCGGCCTCTCTTTGAACTCTCACGTGTGCGCCTCTGCCTGCCTGCTTGGCTTATCGTCGGGAAGAGTCACGATTTGAGGCCGGCTTTGTTTTATAACACGTGGAGCCGTATTGTTCGGGACGTGCTTTCAGCTTGGCGAGGAAGAAGGCACCGGACGTCGCACTGAGCGCTTGCTTTGCGGGAGGGTCGCTGCATTCGTGGCGTAATCTTTGCGAGTCGTGTGGGTCGAACAGCGCCGCGCGTGTCTTTTGCTTGTGAGCCGTTGTCCCTCGGCGTTGAGTCTTTATTAGGCTTGAAAACGTTATTGCAGTGACGAAATGTTCCCTCGGCTTCAACCTTGTCGTCAGGCAAAAGGGCAGTGGTTTAGTTGACGTATATAATTGCTCTGTTATTAAGGTTATACCGTCGCGATCCACAAAAGTCGCTTGCAGGTGCCAGTTCTTAACGTGTCTCTATAGTTCGAGCGCGCCGGCTCACTCCTGACAGGCGACGCGTTGAGATGCGCGAATTAATGGGTTTACAAGATGCCGAGATCGCCCCGCCGCGATGGTCTATTGGCTAAGGTACTCGGCTGCTGACCCACAGGTCGCGGGATCGAATTCCGGCTGCGGTGGCTGTATTTTCGGTTGAGGCGGAAATGCTTGGGTCCCGTGTGCTCAGATTTGGGTGCGCGTTAAAGAACCCCGCAGGTGGTCGAAATTTCCGGAGCCCTCCACTATACGGCGTCTCCCATAATCATATAATGGTTTTGGGACGTTAAACCCCATAAATTGATATAATTTGTAGCCGAGTATAGAGATCTTTTTGCGTTATACGCTTCACGAAAGGGGTTGTTGCTGGACAAACTGTGCCGAGGGATGATCGAGCGGCTCCCTGTGCTGCGAGCTGCCTATGAGCACGTGTTTCTCTGATAACACAATACGTGCCGAGATGGAAAGACGGAGGTTTCCGTTACCGTCAACTTGTCGGGTTTCACGTATAACACGGTGTTACGTGTCGTTGGATTAAAATTACTGGAGCGGCTTCGCGTGTCGCCGTATACGACGCACGCAGCAACAAGGACGCCGTCGCGTTTTCTTCAGATAGAGCAGCTCGTGTGGCCGCATGCGACTTCCTCAGCGATTGGCGCGGTGTAGTGTGCGAGTGTCTGTGGGCGTGCTGGATACTTTTCTTCTCTCTCCGTCCTTTGCTACGGCGCACAGTTGCCAGTATGTGTTTAGTCTGTTTAGCCGTCCTTGCTTATCCACAACAATGTGTCTCTCTCTTTCTCCGCGAACGGGAGGGCAGCTCCCCGGAGGGACATGAACGAGGCATATTAAATCAAAAAAGCCATCCCTCTGGGTAAATTCGAAGACGACGATTCTTATCGCGACGGAATACTTCTGCAAGTGAGTCGTGCCTGCAGGCAGGTGACAACGTCTTCGTGAAGCTCCCCAACCACTCCGACGGCGTCGTCCTTCAGCTTGACAGCGTTCGTTATTGTGTATATACGCAACTATATAGTTACATCTTAACGAACTAGTGGGTATTCTAATCAAGCTTACGACTTGTTGATTTGAGCGATAGATTGCATGCATAGTACGCTTTTTCGATTGCTTAGTCGAGTTATAAAATGTAAAGTGCGTTTGCTGTAGTCGGGATTGGTAACGAGTTTTCGGACGCCGTAATCGGCAAAGTTTGAATTTCGCCGTCTTCCGGTAAAAGGCGACGTTTATTCGATTTTATTTTTATTTCTTACCTTGATGACGCGTGCCCGCTGTGGGTGTCGCGTTGCTAAGCTCGAGTTCGATTCCCAGTCATTGCGGTCGTTATGCTAAAGAATACCCGCGTTCTTAAAATCTAGCTCCCGTTTCAAAGAATCCCAGTAACTGTAAAAGCTTACTACGGATTCGACACCACACGGCGTCAGGAGGTCGTGGAGGGCGAACCAGTCGGGGAGAACTACGATGGCGTCCGAGGTCGCGGGTGGCACAACCGTTCAGCTTGAAATCCTCCGAGCAAATTTCCGACTGCGGGAGATGGAAAAGTACGCATGGAATGCGCAGTCCTCTGCGCCGACGTTCTTGCGTTCCCCTTGCCCTCTCCTTCTTTCTTTCGCGCTATACCTGCGGCATGCCGTAGCTTCTTTGTTCTTCTTGTGTGATTATTAAAGGGGAAAAGAAGAGAAAACTGAGCCCCGTAACTGTCTGCATCTGAGTGCGACACCTCAATAGTCTATAGCTCATAAGGGATTGGGGTAAAGAGGGATTAAAAGTATAGGATTAAAAGGTATATATAGAGAGGGGAAGGAGAGAGCGAGGCGCAGGGACAGCGAACGACGGAAGTAAAGAGGAGACAGGAAAGATGGAAACGGTCGCAGGAGTCCGAGGACGGGGCACCGCTCAGCGAGAGCGGCGGCAGGAGATGGCGCAGGGGGAGCCCACTCGGCCAGAGCTGCGCTGTCGTCGGAGGTCGCGGGGGCACAACCGGTCGGCACCAAATCCAGCGGGCGAGTCCACCGTCGCGTCGTTCGCGCCACCGTTCATTCCCGACTTTTGTGTTCTAGGGAGGCGTTCGTTATTTTCATATAGACATCAAATGGAACATAGCCAAGAAAACACGTCATGACGGAGTCATGTCGGCGTGCTCTATAATATGCCCTAACACAACTCTCTTCCTCTCTCGCTGGAACATTCTTGAAATTACGCGGCACTGGCAGTTTCCAGGAAAGTCAAACGCCTTTGCTTCCTCGTTCCCGACGTTCCTTTGCCTCCCGCACTTCCTCGCTCCCTTCTTCGTTCTTCTGAATGTCCCGTTAGTAATTTTGATCTCAGCGACAAGTTCATCAGGGATGGGCACAATAAATGTGCACTTTCGCGAGGCCCAGTTTGCCTAAAGAAAGTTTTCTAGTGTACTTGTGGAAGGGCCTGCGTTGCTACTAAGCATTGTGCGTTTCCGAACAGCTTACATTGCACTTGATACTGAATGGCCGTCACACCCACAGTCATTGCGACAAGTATCAATCACAATTAATAAACTTATTACTTGTGAATAATACAAATAGCAAAAATTTCTTTCTCATGAATCGTCGATCGGGCATATCCTGACATTTTTTCCTCATCACGACAGTCTTTCTTTAGTGCGTGCGTGTGTGTTTGTGTGTTGTTTGCTTTAATTAGTTTGCAAATGCTTAGTCACTCACATGGCGTCTTTTTTTTTCTGTGCAGGTGAGCATCTGTGTTCTATGTGTGGACCTCGCACGCCAAGGCACTTACATTTTCGTACACGTGAGTCAGTGCTTCTTGCGCGTTGTTTTGCAGGATTTTTTTTTTCTGACTGGCAAAGTTTTTCTTGTCTCATCTGTTGCACGTAAGTTCACACGCTCACTAACTGTGTGCTGATTGATTGATTGATTGATTGAGCGAGTGAGGCTGCATATGTTAAACCACATGTGCGCCCAATGAATCAATTGATCATTGAGCGAGCGAGAGTGTGAATGCTTGCAGTAGGTTGCATATGTTAACACTATTGTCTTTGTTGCAATTCGCCAAACTTCAATGCTTGCGTATGGTTGTTACGCCAAGCATGTCAGGCTCGGCAGTGCTTCAGTATCTCTTGGGCGTCGTACGGCCTTCAGTACTCACTACTCTCGTAACTACGATTGAGATCTGAAATACAAAAAGGAAAAAAAAAAGCTTCCTGGTCTTACACGGTTCATCATAGCTATGCTGTGAATACGCAACCCGCCGCCGTGCGCATGGGCTCCGTGTTAATTTCGTTCCTCCGCATGTGCAGTACGGTCTACAGTTAAAACTACAATGAGCGTCGTTCGGCTCTCAAACAGCAAGTGGATTAAGTAACAAGGCAAGGAAAATAGCAGGAAAAGAACGGCAGGGAGGTTAAACAGCCTATAAACAGCTGGTTTGCTACCCTGCACGTGGGATGGGGATGGGGAGAGGAAAGATAGAAAGGAGAGAGGGAAGAGAGATAAACACAGCACATTAGCAGCACACGCGAGCACACTCAGTCATAGTCCAGTCTTGTCTTTCGCGGTGTGTGACATTGGTGTTACAGCCGCTTGTTCAAGTCCGTGTCGCGTAGGAATTTCAACAGTGCTTTTGTCGCCTTCTGTTGCAATGTCTTCTCTCGGGAAGTAACAATGTTCATGTACAGCACTAGGCTCTTAAAATTAGTCATAACTGTGAATAACCAGTAGTCTTGTGCAAATCTAAGGCACTGTGCGCTCTTGCAGGAGAGTGAAATCTAAGCACGGCGTGCATAAAAGTGTTCCCTTTAACAGTGGGCCCGTCTGTAGATACTGTCACGTGGTTGTGCTGGGGAAGACAGCAATCGCAGCCGGTAAAGATGAAAACCTTTAACTGGGAGAATTTTCGTCTAGAAAAGAAACCACTCCAAGTGCAGCGACATCCGCACACGCAGTCGTCGGTCGTCGAGAGAGAGAGAGCTCAACAACTTTATTTATCCCATCTTAAGGGAAAGGGGCTGCTAGAAGGAGAGGATCTTACTTGCGGTAGGCCTTTTCTAACACCTCAGCCCACCTCAGGATAGCCTTCTGAAGGTCGGGGTTGTATAGCTGCGCATGGCAACCTCCCACAGCTCCTGACTACTTATTTGTTTACAAAGGCTCGGGGGAAGGGAGCGATTTCGACATTGCCACATAATGTGGTTAAGGTCCGCTTTCCTTACCGTACAAAACTTACAGTCCGAATTAGGGTGTATTCCGGGATAAATTTTGTGCCGTAAGGTAGGGGAAAGAAAAGTTTGTAGTTTACACCAAAGGAGGACCTCACGCCTCCGGGAGGACTGACGCTGTAAAGGTGGCAGGGTTCGGCGACCGAGGCGGTAGTACGCACAAATCTCGATGTATGTAAGTAATCTGTCTTTAGATGTACATGCATAGTCGAGTAATCTCAGCAGTGGTAAGGCGCGTCGCCATTCATCCGTCTATGAAATAAACGGGAACGCGCGTGGCATATGCTCGATGCAGTGGTTACACGCGTGTAAAGCTGTATTTACACGACGGACGTGATGGCGGACAAGTCAGTCACGCGACATGTGACGTGATTCGCATCTCTCCGTATAGCTGCAGTATTCACACAGGGGAGAATTAATTCTACAAGCGAGGCGGCATTGCAGGATCACAACTGGGATTTGGGTCTCTATTGTTTCACAACAGCAAGCGAGTTAGGGGGAGACAGAAGGTTGGGTGGGCAGATGAGATTAAGAAGTTTGCGGGTATGAATTGGCGGCAGCAAGCACAGGACCGAGTTGACTAGCGGAACATGGGAGAGGCCTTTGTCCTGCACTGGACGTAGGTCAGGCTGATGATGATGATGATGATGATGTTTCACGAATCGTTTCGCGCGGACCGAAGCGGCAACGTGGAACGGCTGTTGTATGGCAACGTAGTGCGCAAACCGCTTGCTGGAATCGCGATTTTATCCGTCGTGTGAATATTGCTTAGATGAAAAAAAATCGCAGCTGAAAATACTTTGGTTCGGGTGTTTTACGGTCGTTTAATTCGCGTCTTGGAGCCTGTTATAAGAGCGTGACGTCATAGTCGGCTGGTATATATTGACTTTATTGATGGCTATTGTTGGCTAATGAGCGTATTCTCTTGGCTAGTTTCGCCACATGTTGTTTAGGGGATGCATTTATCATTCTACTCATTTTTTTTTTCTTCTCGCCTTTATTCCGTTAATCGATTGTTCTCTTGAGCATTTGTTCTCCTTTAATCTTACCCATCTTACCCACTGCCTTAGTCTTTAGGTTGCCCCACCGTGGTGGTATAGTGGCTAAGGTACTCGGCTGCTGACCCGCAGGTCGCGGGATCGAATCCCGGCTGTGGCGGCTGCATTGTCGATGGAGGCGAAAATGTTGTATAGGCCCGTGTGCTCAGATTTGGGTGCACGTTAAAGAACCCCAGGTGGTCGAAATTTCCGCTGCCCTCCAGTATATACGACGTCTCTCATAATCATATGGTGGTTTCGGGACGTTATATCCCGCATATCTATCAATCAATTAGTTACACTGGGTCTTTGAGGCAGCCAAATGAAGTAAAAAGGAGAAATAAGCAACTGCCTAACTAGAAAATAAGATATGCTCTCGTTGCCGGGAATAACACGCCAAAACCGGCATTGTTTTTCTTTGTTCCGCATTGCCATTCTTACAGCGTCTTCTTGTTCTTTTGCCTGTATAACCACTGGTATACTGCCGTAATAGAAGCGTTGAACCCATTACACGGTCCGTCAGAAAGATGTAATGGCATGTACAGCAAGCACGAATTCGACGTTATAGTCTCTCGACTAAACAGTAACCCACAATTAAGGGACGTTTATGTACTCGTTGTTTTCTGTGCCCACGCGTCTTCTTCTACGTTACCTTTTGTGTGTGTGTGTGTGGAAGAGGCGTGTCCCGCGTGTACACGTGTATACTCGCACCGGAATGACAGGCCCTGCGACGCGCGTGTCTGATTTGTGGCAGTCCTGCATGACGCAGTCAGTCTCTCACAGGCGCCACACGCTTGCGAAATCGGTGCTGCTGCATAGATGCACGCTGCTGCCATTCTGTGTATACGAACGCGATTGCGCCCGCGTGCGTCCATTGTGTGTAGCTTAGTATACGGACCAATGTTGGTACGCACTGTGCGCCGGCGTGTAGTATCTGTGTGTGTATGTGTGTATGCTGCAGTGGTGCTAAAGCAGTCTTGGCAGTTATTCCCTCGTACACCCTTCCCATTCCATTTGCTTCTCTCTGTTTTTATTCGCACCCTGATCCAGCACATCATCCTCTTGCTCTTCGTCTTCCTAATGAAGACATCGCTCGAGCACCCTTTTGTGGCGCTCGTTGCTTTTAATTGTTGGAAGCCTGCATGAGGCGATGATGACGATGAGAGCCACGCTTCATGTCGCCTCCGCGCTTTTCTTTCTTTCTTTCTTTCTTTCTTTCTTTCTTTCTTTCTTTCTTTCTTTCTTTCCTTTTCTTCTTTCTTCTTCATCTTTCTTTCTTTCTTCTTTCTGTTCTTTCTTTTTGCCTCTTGTCTTTCTACTTTCTTCTTCTTTCTTTTTCCTTTATTCTTTCTTTCTTTCTTTCTTTCTTTAGTGAGGTGTTTGTGCATGCGGCCCAGCTCTCCTTCCTTCCCCCTGCTTTTTTTGTTTAACAACCTGCGTTACGGCTTCTCCCATAACCTTGTCGTGGCTTCAATAATTATTATTACGCCATCGACTGGCATACACGGTCCGGACAAACATTCCTGACTGGCGATCAAAAAAAAAAAAAAAAAGAAAAAGTGACGCTCGAGTGCCGTCCATTAGGGGCACGTCAACGTGACTTCACTGGAGCTTGTTTTGGATTATACTGGTTTTCGGCTGGCGGACTTTCTTTCCCGGTTCCCTCGATCTGCAAATTTTCAGGCAATCTGCATTGATATTCATAGCGTACGTATTTCTCTTGTGTTTCACGCTCCGGGCTGTATGGATTATTTGAACTATATGTTTTCTTGTTTTTGTTTTCTGACGTGTTTACCTCGATGCTGTACATGTAGCATTCATTTGACATGAAGCGACGAACGCATTTTATATTATGTATCCACCTGCACCGCATTTGCATGAATGTACGTGTATTTTTCTGACGCCTGTAGTAACCTTCGCTCCTGCTCCTCGTTTCTTCAATGGAAGCAAATAAAGCTTAACCTTCAACCTTATACAATCAGTATTCTACAATACGAACGATAATTCACAGCCGCGCACCAGAGTCGCTGTGAAGTCGCCCATTTTTGCGAAAGCATTCGTTCAGCGTTCACTCATATAAGTGTATATACGGCGTAACCCGTTCCCATCGTGCGACCCGCGCAGCTTTGGGCGGAGCCGGGTGTCACCGTGTTACGTGTAGCAAGGCCCACACGTGCACGCCACATTTCGCACTTGCGAAATCACCGCATGCGTGCTTTTCTCGCCTGGCATATTTATTGGCAGCGATCGCGATTATACTCCGCGCCGTCCGGTGGGCGAGACACTCGCGCAACCATCTTGTTTTTTTTATTTCGAAAGACTGCCCTTTGTTACGTATGCATGCTTGTTATGCCCAAAGGGCAGTCTTTTGAATTAAAGAAACAAAAATGGTTGCGCGAGCGTCTCGCCCACCGGACGGCGCGGAGTATTAATGCGTTTTCGATAAGCGTCCGACGAGCTAGATTCGTTGCAGATTAAGGACGTGGGCTTTGTTATTTGTTTTATGCACAGGCGTGGTTCCTGCCTCTCAACCACGTGTCGTGCACACACACGCACGCCACGTTTTCACTTTGTGTGTGTGTGATTTCGCCGGACGATTACGCCAGGAACATGATCGGCTTCCACGCGTGCTTGTTATAATGAAGTGGATGTCACGTGTTTTACGTGATATTAACGGGTTCCTTGAGATTACATAATGGAACGCGTAAAGTGATAGAGAGGAAAAGAACCTCCGCAACTCGTTTCTTTCTTTTCCTTCCTTCTTTTTTTTTGTCTTATTTATTGTGCAGCTGTAGCTGTTACTCGTTTACTCCTGTAGCTGATCCGCCGGTGTCCGTCGCAGGTCGTGTCGCGTAAACGTGCCTAGTGAGATTAAGACACATTATTCTTTAATGACAACCAGGTGCGCGATAAGTGGCCCCGGGTGACTGACAAGAATATATTGAAGTCAGTGACTGAGTTCTGAAAAAGACGATTGAGTCGGATTGAAAGATTGTGAGCATGAATGGATGGATGGATTGATATGGCTGTACCCTTTAATTAGGGCGGTGGCCAGCGCCAACAAGCCGTAATACTTAGTATTGCGGCACCTGGTGGAGCATATTTGAACTGGGCCCCTTTCTCTGCGTGGCCTCTGAGATGTGCTTCGGCATTGTGACGGAACGCAGAGGTAACCCAAGGAATACACCAGCTCTCACGAGCGCCGAGCTGCGAGCGCCACTATGCCAGCCATACGAGACGATGATTAGGGCCCAAGTATACATTTACCAGCGCAGAAGAACGACACACACACACACACACACACACACACACACACACACACACACACACGCACGCACGCACGCGCACACACACACACACACACACACACACACACACCACACACAGAGAGAGAGAGAGAGAGAGAGAGAGAGACAGACGGACAGAGAGAGAGAGAGAGAGAGAGAGAGAGAGAGAGAGCTAAACTCAGAACTGATTTATTACTTTGAAAGCAAGACTGCTGACCCGCAGGTCGCGCTGGATGGAATCCCGGCTGCGGCGGCCGCATTTTGGTGGAGGCGAAAATACTTGAGACTCGCGTGCTTCGGTTTGGGTGCACGTTAAACAACCCTGGTGAAATTTCCGTGGCCCTCCACTACGGCGTCCCTCATAATCACTTGGTGGTTTTGGGACGTTACACTGTTAAAAAAAAAAAAAAACTTCAAACCCAAGCCCCTTTTCATAGCGCGCACCGAAGCAACAGAAAGATAACGTGATGAAAAGCCTCGTGACAACTGGCTGCCTTGAAAGACAGCCAACCAAAGGTGACAGCGATATCTATCCTAAACATGAACCGACTCTCCCAAGGAGCAGTTTTAGCGTAAATTGTACACTTTGAAAATATTTCCGGAGTAAGTGCACAGTGACCCCGAAAAGGGCGCTTCGCTTCTCTAAGGGACGAACTGTCTGTCGAAGTTTGCACGCGGCATGGCACGCAGGGCGCTTTTCTTCCCTCGGGGTATTCGGGAGGAAAGCGTCCTTCGTCGTGCAGTGATTGAAAAAAAGAAAAAAGAGGGGGAGGTGCTTTCCTATTTTGGGGAGAAATGCGCCCCCCCCCCTTTTCTTTTTGGAGTAACTGCAGAAAAGGTCGCGCCGTGTTTTTCTAAAATTTATTTCTTAATGTCGTGCTTGCATATTCACTGTACATCTATTCACGTGCCTGCACACGTTTCAAAATGCTGATTTAGTCAACGAAGGTTTTGTTACTATTTTGCGCGATATAGCTCTTGCTCTCTCCAGGAGTAACCGCGAGGTGGGGAGTAGCTTCGCAGTTATACCCACCAAAAGGGAGGAGTGGCTGTGGTGGGTTAGTTACTTTTCTGAAGAAGCAACCTCGATTTTTCTTCTGCTCCTTTGCTTGTGTTGGGTCGGCTTCAGCTTTTTTCTTTCCGCAGGACAAAAAAGGACAGTCGCGTCCTACCCGCAGGATGCGCCCCACACCCCTCCTCCTGGCCACGAGCTTTATTTATTCATGAAAAACGGTTGTCGTGTGTGTGTATGGGGGGGGGGGGGGGTTGCGAATGGGATGCAGATAAAGTTTGGTTTGTTTCCTGTTATGCAATAACAGAATTATGGAAAGTGTGGTTCATCTTAGTTGACCTCGATTCCGGTCGTGCCCCAGTCGTGCAACTTACCAAATTCAGTGACGTAACGAGCGGTGCTGAAAGCTCTCGTATGCAACAGTGCCGTTCTAAACTCGTACCGAAGGGCAGGTGTGCGAATGAAAAGTCTCACCCGTATAGCGGCCCGTCCTTCACGAAGACAAACGGGCTCCGCACGGCTACGAACTGCGTTTAAACGAGTGTATGTAAGACTCCTCGAGTGAAGTGCGCTGTTGTAATTATGCTCGATGCGGAATAAACAAATTGTGGTGTAGGGAGCACATAAATAAAAAAAGCGAAGCGGAGACGTATTGGAGAGAAGCTATAGACGCGCGGTGTTGCTCGATCTACGACGTTTTTTATCGTTTCACTCTCGCCTGTGGGTGCTTTCTTTCTTTCTTTCTTTCTTTCTTTCTTTCTTTCTTCTTTCTTTCTTTCTTTCTTTCTTTCTTTCTTTCTTTCTTTCTTTGTCGTAGTAAATGCGCACGAGCGTGTTATTTAAACACCGAGAGACAGGTTTTCCATGCTACGGCGTCATATACCCGTTATCATAGGTGGGGCTGTTTGATTTATTGTACGAAACGGGAAATTCGACGTCACAATCTGCATATTATACGCATGGCCGTGTTTTACATGTTATCTGCAGACCGTGTCTCCGAAGAAAGAGAGCGAACTGCCGGTATGTGTGTGTGTTTAATGTTTTGTTCTTGTTAATCCGTCATGCTATAGTCTATTGAAGTAGTATAATGAGAAAAGTAAAGAAGAATAAACGGATAATGAAAATAAGGAAAAGTGATGGTCCTCAAACGGTTTATTCGAGCGTGTGTTCACGACAGACGAGGTCAAATCGTTTTATATATGGCGGTTGCCAGTTAAGTTTATTTTTTTTTATTATTATTCTGAGTAGCGTAACGACTACCGACTCAAGAAGAAAAAAATGGGCATGGTCATTGCATGTAGCGAGAGGGAAGGGAGCCTTTTAAAATAGGTTTCGCGAAAAAAAAAAATGTTACGATTTTTACGTTGGTAGTTGAGTGAACGAGGTCAATGCAAAATCGATAAGATGTCCGCTCCTCAGATGTCAAGCAATGTCGTTCGCCAAATAGTGTTGCGGTGAGGGTGTTGTCCTCTCACCCACATTTGTTGCTGCCAAAGCTGCCAGAATGGCTTCGGTCGCCTGGTCTGTCGTTTCGTTCACGTTAGTCTCACTTTTCTCATTTGCTGGTGGTCAGGTTCGTACACCGAGCAGGAGTGCGACAGGAGAGAGAAACAACGTAAATTTAAAAAGAAAAATGTGGTTTATCTCGGGTGGGGCCCTTCTTCCAAGGCTCCACTGGCTATAGCGGCTTGGCGACTTCCGTAACTCCCAGCGCGTCTTTTAAAAAAATAAAGAAATAAAAACAACAAAAGAAAATGCGATCGAAAGCTTCGATTGTTGTCGTTATCGTGACGGAACTTCGATAGAGTGAACTTTGGTAGCGCCCTCTTCCTGTCCTCCTCTTCTCCTCTATCTTTCTCCTCCTCTATCTATCTCGTTGCGCTTATAAAGATGCCCTTTTCTGGCGCACTTCCGGCGGCGCGCGTTGCCGCTGCCAGTGCATGGTTTGCCCGCTTGCATCTCGTAAAGCTGCGTGCCCGTTTTCTCGTGGGTTTGCGTGCAAAATGTCTGCCTCTCCCTCTTTCGGCGCTTCATCGCCGATCGATTTCCACTCGTTGGTGCGCCCAAGCGAGCCCGACTGAAGAGGAGGCGGCCCAACAGAGGCAGCAGCTGATGCTGTCATTCCGTCCTCGCCCATTTCTATAGTGTTCTCTCCTTCAAGCAAGAGTATCGTTCCTGCGAACAACGAGCGCGCCAGGGCTCGCTGTTTGTTTGTGTTCGCTTGCCTGCTCGCGTATGCACACTCCCTCTCCCCCTTTCCCAATTTCCCCATCTCCACTGATCCCAACCATTGATCGACTTCGCGTCCTTACTTAAGGTGGCGGTCCCACTGCAGTGGCAAGAGCTCGACATTTTAGTCGTTGTTTACTGGCTCACTGTGCTTGCTCTGCTCAATGGAAGAATATGAGTTCTATTGCATTAGAAAGTTTACGTTCTCCGCGTTCTAATGACAACTAGTATTTTCGCCTAGTCTGGAGTGTTATTTAATGGCAATTAAAACAGTGTGAGCAAAAAACAGCGTTTTTGCTGTACAAGCCTCCGTTGTACTGCCAGTGCAGCAAAACTGTCCAACATAACGAAATGAAATTTGCTGAGCCTTTTAACGAAGCGTTATGCAAGGTTTCTATGAAGAGATATTGCCAGTAAAGCAATTAGAAATTGATGCACGCTCTAATAAAAATGGGCAAAAGAATGAAAGTTTATGAGTAAATAACTTTTTTTCTATTTCGTGCAGAACAACAATATTGAATGAGTTTCCAGGCTACAATGCACATTATGTGTACGCGAAGTTGTTTTGTGTTCTGATGAACAGTTCTTGAATTATTACTCCTTCAATACGGCAATTTATGGCGCTACTTGGTCAGGCATTACCGACGAAGGGACAAAACTATCCAAGCTGAAACTCTGAAATCTTCAATAATAAATCATCAAGCCTTTCCCTAGGTTTCTATGAAGAGAAAATTGTCGTAAGTTAATTAGACAATTTGTAGGACAGCAGTGAATTTAGCTCATTTTTCTGCTTGCCAGGTTCGTGCAAATTTCCTTTTTTTGTCTTTTGTAGGCTAATTCACAACAAGTATTGCACATTAGCAGGACCATGTAGTGTCTTGTAATCACCAGTACTCACTAACTTTACGAAGCGGTGCTTGAAACAAAAGATTTTTCCAAAATATTAAAGCTCGCAAACACTTTTGATGGTGGCGCCCTCTGTCAAAAAAAACATCAAGTTGTTTTACGTCAGTTCCGACGTTCGTCAAAAGTGGCGCTTCTAAACATAACTAAGCCGCCAAAACATGGATGGACTTCTTTAGACTTCAGTGGCTAAATCCTGCTGAAAAAGAAAGAAAGAGAAGGAGAGAGAGAAAGGAAGAAGGGAATAAAGCGTGTTGCACTGTACATCAGGAATGCATAGCCAGCAGGTTAGGCTATTGTGCCAAAGATTCCAGGAATTGCTTGGTTGCTCGCCTTTGTACTCAGGTGACTGTAGAAGCGTTTTTGAAGGACACAAGAACTGGACCTTGCCTCCCCATATTTTTGAAGCCCGTAGGACATTATCTGAAGCGCGCTTTCCCATCGCAGGGAGGTGACGAGTGTCTGGCAGTGTATGTGTGTTTGAATATTTCACGTGACGCCGGTTGAACTAGGATAACAATGGACTTTTTTTCGGGAGACTAGCCTGGGCATGCGAAGTGGTGCAAGTGGTGGTGACTTGACGCCATGTTTTGGGGGAGTAACAGAGCCAAACAGCTTCTATAAACGTTGCACAGGGCGGTGACAGGTGCGAACTGAAGGGCACCTGGCGTCGTTTGCAAATTATCCCGAAAAATACCAGGCCTACGAGATTTTTCTACCGGGCCGTGGCGGATAACTTCGGAGGCCACGGACTCCCAGTTTCGATTTCGGTGATCTCCACTGGAGGCGCTGTTCGGACCTGAAAAAGGCCCATTGACTCTGATGACTTGAGGCTGATCCCTTTGTATCGGGCGGGCAAGATTAATTCTCCCTAACCAGAGAACAAAAAAAAAACACCTATCAAGTAAATAAACTAAAACACTCCACAGGCGTACACACCCCGTACCAGTTCGTATAGTTAGTCTGCACGCCTTCAATTTTTGTCCACGTAAATCACTACCTTTGCGTCGCGCGCCACCACTGCAACAGCCTTGTTGGATGGATGGATGATATGAGCGTCCCCGTTATAATGGGGTGGTGACAAGTGTGCCACCTGGCTCGACAAAAAAATCTTTCTTTTTTTTCTTTTTTTTTATGTTGACCTTTGCAAAATAGTGAGCGACCCCTGGCCAATACCCTCTAGACTAGCTGAGGCCTCTTGACGTCATCACACTACGACGGGAGCGGATGCCGCGTTCTCAGAAATGCCCATTGCTACGCGCTCGTTGTGTACTCAACGAATCCATTCGTTCATGCTGTCTCCCGTTTCCCGAAAGCGCCGACAAGGCAACTCCGTCGTAGAGGGTGTTGCACCTGGCGCCCACTTTGCAAACACCTGTAAAACTTCTGCTTCCCTGACTGCTTTTCTCGCTCTAAACGTGTTCACCACTCCACATTCATACGAAGGGGCAGGATCAGCACCAAGACTTCTCAAAACGTACTTCAGGAATGTTACGCCTCATTGTAAGTTTCCTCTTCCACTGAGAGAAAGGAGAAAACGAAAGAAAGGAAAGACAGGGATTAGTGGTAAATGGGAAAAAAATTATTCGTCTGCTAGTCTGTGGTTGAGGCTTTCGTGTGGAAAACAAGCTTACTCGCATATGCGCAGTAACTCTTTTGCAAGCCGTTAGTTAGCGAGCCATATTTCCCCGACTGCAGCGAAAAGTGCGGATGGCTGCGTGAACTTTAGCGTTCCCAGCCGCGCGCAGCAAAACAAACGTAACGCGTCCCGACGCCTACTGAAGTTTGGAAACACAGGAATAAAGCTTGCACTGCTGAGCAGCGCATTCGTGTATACGCCTTGTGCACCGCCTATAGAGGCGCCACTGATAGCCACCTGCGCCCCATACATCTGTTTACAGCTGCGCCCCATACATCTGTTTTGGGATGCATGAGGCTCATAGTGTTCTCGCTAGCAAAAAGGCAAAGCCCTTCTGTCGTTCATGCATACAAAATCATCATTTTTGGCTCACTGCAAGGCACCGAAAAGGGGCTTTGTGTAATGATAGCCAGGAAGTAGTGGAAAGGAGCTTCATGGGTAGCTTCTGAATGTAGCGACATAAGTATCAAGCGGACCATGCGCGACACCCACACTACATTCACAGTCGAACCAAAGCTGCTGACAGTGGAGAAATCTATAATTACTATGCACGTGCACAAGGTCGGCGTTGTTCCACGCGACCCAACACTGCTGGTATTCAGGGCCACTGAAGAACTTCCTCGAGAACTACTCTTTTCCTACTCTTTTTCTTTCTACTCTTTTTTAGCGAGGAAGAGAAAGAGTCGGTTCAGAAACCAAACCATTATTTCCAGCAACCCTTGCGGCAGCGCGGTTCAGCGCTCTATTGTAAATAGTTATACGTTACCAGGAGAGAGAGAGAGGCACCTCTTTTCCCCACAGTTGCACGGGAGTACAAAGGCTCTCGGGTCCGTGCCTTTTTTTGTTGCTGTTGTTATTGGGGAGCGGGGGGGGGCGGGGAGGGCGTCACGCACATTTGAAACATTTCAAAGGAGATATGGGAGCAGCAGCACCCCCGAAAAGAATGGATTAGTTCCAGCAGGAACAGGCTCTTCGCCACTGCATGCTACGACGGCGGAGAGTGCATTTTCCTCCCTTTTTTCCAAACGTGACTTAGTGGCGTCTTCTGGTGGCTCAAGCAGAAACTACTCGCAAGATGGCGACGGTGGTACCGTCACCTTAAACGACAGCAGCAAACGCCTCACAGAAATATATTCGCCTAGATCTTTTTAAAAAAAAAAAAGGATACTTTCATTCCGCCTTCCCGTCTCTATTTTCTCGTTTTCCCCAGTTTCTTCCTTTCTCTCCTTTTTCGTCGGCTTGCCGGTGAAAGAGCTTCAGCCGAAACTGGCTGTTCAACTCGCTTTTCGTTTCTGCAGCGTTGGCGTATCGTGCTGATCGCTGGCACTGTCGCCGCCTATAGTGCTGCATGTGTGCGCGCGATACTGCCGAGAACCTGCTGTTCTTCTGGCGGCTTACGTTCTTCTGGAAATACCCCGGGAAATTGATTGATTGATTGATATCTGGGGTTTAACGTCCCCAAACCACTATATGATTATGAGAGACGCCGTAGTGGAGGGCTCCGGAAATTTAGACCATACCCCGGGAAATTGATCTCCCTGTTTCGATTAGGGCATCAACATTAAACCGCTTTTGCGGCGGAACCGGTTACCCGGTTATTCGATTAATCGGTTATTCGATTTGAAAAACAGGATAACCGGAGTGACCGGATATTCGGTTAACAGTACCGTCACATTTGGATAATCGAATGACCGGATTTTTATTTTGTAACGCTAGGATAAATATTCCTTTTTTTGGGATCGTGTTTGTAGGAAACATTGCAATCATTTGTACAAGTCCGATATATGCTTTTATTGACCTAACATTGTTCATTTGGCTTAATAGGGGGACATTACGTGAGTCACTAGTGATAATGCCTTTTGAAAGGTAGCTAGTGATTACCGATTCACAAACTTTCCGTTAGTTATGAACATCCGCAGGGTGTAAAAGCGCATGCACAGTTAAGAAACTGGAAGTCTTTGCACGAGCCGTTAGTGATTACGTCAGTAATTAATTAACGAGCCGCACATGTTGTGTCGGTGCGCATCCAGTAGTGCTCAAATTTCGAGAAAGCTCTTAGCGAGACTAAATATTTGTTTCCGAATATTCGAATTACCGGGAGTACGTGCATTCAAACCGGATAGGCAGAATTCCCGTCTCTTTAAATTCGGGTAACCGGCCTTCAAGGCTGGATTCGCTTTCATCCGGTTTATCGGGATGACTGTTTTGGCGGATACTTGCCAAAAGCCTAGTTTCGATTGGTCCTCTCAGCCTTTCTCTGCTATATCGTGTCAACATATCCCCCCACCCCCTTTTTTTTTTCTTTTTTGGACAACGTGTGATCTCAGTTGGCGCACAAACAATGTATCGGGTACGCCGTAACTCTCGAAGAATAGATTGGACGATTACAAATCGTGGCGATTACAAATCGTCATACGGAATTTTTACGGTAAAAACCAGGACATGTCAGACAACGACCTCACAGTGAGGTGAAAACCTAAATGACGCGTAGCGCGTTTCAAGTAACACTGTGACAATTAAATATATATATATATATATATATATATATATAATTTGTCCGAAATGCCATTCATAGTGTCCCTAATAATGTCTCGGATCATCATCGAGACGTATTCTCACATGTGGACACCGTAACGGTCAACTCATCACAATAACTAGGACATCAGTAATGTTAATGACCCTTTTAAATTAATAGGTAAATCATCATTATCATCTTCTCAAGTCTTGTCTGTGACAAGATTATTATTATTATTATTATTATTACTATTATTATTATTATTACGAAATAGCGAAAGCACCTGTTTATTCTTTTCGTTCCTCCGGCGGTAATAATACAATCACTTACTTTCCTGTCGTCGCCATTACAAGAAGAAGAGAAAGAAATGTCTTCTAATTTCTTCGTCGCCGTTGCTTCTTCTCCCTAAAATTCTTGTTTTCTTCCCGTCCCTAATTCATCGTGTTCCCATCACGGCCGGCCTGATTGAGTGAGTTCTCGGAAACGAGGAGAGACGGAAAGAGAGCGCCCTACGGGAAGGTTGGCTGGTTGGTCCGTCAACATCTTGGCGCAACCCCACTCTGGGGGTGGGTAAACTTTCTAACGTCATCCAGAACGGCGCTGACTGTGCCCCCCCCCCCCCCCCCCCCAAAGGCACTGCGCCGTGCTCCCGACCGGGTTGCAGAAATTAGGTGCCTTTTCTCATCTTCTAACCACTACCCCCCCCCCCCCCCCCCCTGCAACGGTGCAGACGTTGTCGACGATGGCTGTGTCGTCACGCCGGACGACGTCTTCACTGCAAGACACGCGTCGTTGAGTGCGCACTGCTGACGCCGGCACTTTCTGCGCGGACAAATTTCTTCAGCTATATAGGGCAGCTTCCCCGAGCCTGGTTTCCCAGCGCACCCTAATTCGTTTTTTTTTTTTGGCGTTTCTCTCCTTTTTTGTTGACCCTATTGCTACCGCGTAATCGCGGCTGTTATCGACCGTACCTTTATAGTCTCTAAATGCCGTGAAAACATTCTGAAGACAAAATAGAAAAGGAAAGGGAAAAAAAACCGAACCGTATTTCCGTTCTTGCGGATGTGCCGTTCACTTGACGACGAGCGAGACATTTTGAGAAACCGGAACTAGCGTTAGAAAAGATGACGGGCTCGTTTCCCGTCATTCCTTATCTTGCTTCTTTGGCTCGTTCTCCGTTGTATGCTCCAATGGAGATATGCTTAAACGAATGAGGAGGGGGGGGGGGGGGGGGGGGCGGCTAAACTACCCTGATTCACTCTTGCTTCGGCGAGAAGAAAAGACTCTGTGCTCTCGCGTATGTGGGCATCTCGTAATATAACGGTCCTCGTTCCCTGCTTCGGTGTCTTCGACGACGATAGCCTATTAACGACTTTCTTGCGAACGTTTTTTCGTTTCTCTCTCGTTTCATCTTCCCTCTTTTCAGCCGCGCGCTCCGCTGCGGGCTCGTAATGTACGCTTCTCTCTTTTCTCGGCAATTTGAAAAGATGGCGATTTAGCCTCGCTCGCCTTTTTTATGTATTTTTTTACTCGTTACTTTCGCTTCGAATGATATCAGACTCGCTTGATTAGTTCCCTCTGGTAAATCGCCTCTTGACCGTGGTTCGCGGGTACGGGCTCCATCGAAAGGAGACCATTCGTGTCGAGTCGTCTTTTTTTATTTTTTACGCTTTCGTTTTTCCATTCTTTTTTTCGTGGCCCGTTCGGCGACCGCTGCAGAGGAGAAAGAGATCTTAGAAAAAGAAGGCCCTGGAGGGAGTTAATGCCGTGTCGTACTCCGTCTGGCGGGTTCTATTGTGTAAGTTGTGTGAGAGGAGTTTTCGTCACTGGCCAGCTCGAAGAGTGGACACTCATGTGTTGGTGATCGTGCCTGTATATAGGCGGGTCGGCTTGTAATGAAGCTTTTCAAGGTAGCTGTTCAGGGTTATACCGTACGTGTTCTATAGTCGTGTCGGGTTTTTCGGTGAAGTCGAATTGGTGTACGCCCGGTTCTTTTTTTTTTTTACGTGCGCGTTGGAGGGGACCTTTTATACGGTCCAGCCGCGCCTTCCATTGAAAGCCGCTTTCATAGCAACGTCTGCGACTTGTCCGTTTGTCGTACGTATACGCTGCGCAGTCTGCCTGCACGTCGTTTGTCCCTCTGAGCAGAAACAGAGTGTCTTCCTCGCGACTGACTAATTGCTTCGAAAGGGAAGCAATTCGACGTTAAAAGGATGAATGTGATACAGTGTATAGGACGCCAGATGCGTCGCTGCTGTGAGTCCCTTCCTTAAACGCGGCGACGTTAAGTGCCCCTTCCAGTGCACCGTATACAGGCGCGGGTCGTTTCCGTAATTCGCCGCTAATGTGTTTTGCTCTGTATTGCTTTTGTCGTTGAACGACGTCCGGCGACGGAACTAATGGTGAGGGCTTCTTTTCCAGTGCGCGTAAATTCTGCGCCTGTTCGCGTATGGCGTCTCTTCCTGCTTTCCGGGTGAAGTTTCGCCATATATATTCCATTAACGTTTTATCTTACTCGCATGACTGTCATCCGAAACACACCACGGGAAATTAATGGAGATGGAAAGGAGAGAGAATGTAATTGCTGGTGGTTAGAGGGTAGTTGTTGGCATCTTAGCCATCACAACATATAGCTTCATTTTGAAACAGTGTTTCATGGTAAAGCTCCGTGATACCTACGAAATTCCTCTTTCGTCACTTACGATTTTCGTCGTAATAATACCCGGCGTGCGTTTTACGGGCCAAAACCACGGTATAACTGTAACGTTCGCCGTATAGTAGAGGTTTCCGAAAATGTCGACCATCTGGTATTTCTTTAAAGGTGTACTGAACAAAATGTTTGCCGTCAAGATTTTCAACAACCAAATTGAAAGATTCGGTTCTGAAATACATAGAGACAACCTTCATTCCAGGAGGGAACTAGAGGAAAGCAGTGAATTTAGTGTGTTTTTCACAAACTGCCGCGTCTAGGGGCTGCGCCGTGAACTGTTCTCTGGACCCATCTGGAACATACCGCGGAGGAGACGTCACAAATGCCCTAAGCGGGCAAGGCAGGAATGGCAGCGATCGCCCACGTCGCTCGACTTCCCAGAAGTTCCCAGAAGTATTATGAGCCAGGGTCGATATGAACAGCACCCACCGGTAGTGAACAATGCTCGCGGCTCGGGTTAAGCATCAGCGCTTTTGTGGAAAGGAGAGTGGGATGAAAGGAGACGTGGCCATGTGCCTCCCGCATGCGCCTTCGGCGATTGTGACGTCACGGTTCGCATGCAGCCGCCGCGCGCTGACAAATCCATAAGAAATACAGCCGACTATTCGGGAACACGGGAAGTTGACTTTGTTTATCGGAATCAGTCTCATCTTTGGAGTGGAATTTCGGAGTTTCGTCAGTTTTGCCGAATTTCGTTCAGTAGCCCTTTGACGTCCATTCGCATCGCACTGCAGCGAACGGACCTCTGCCTTGATTGGTCGAAATGCGAACGGCCGGTTCGAACCCACGACTTTCGGTTCATCAACTGAGCACTGTAAGTAATGTGCCACCGATACGCGTACTTTGGACTTATCAAGAAAGCCGACGTTGCGATTGTGTGTCCGTCAGCTACGATACCGTGTTTTACGTAAATATTTTACCATCTCTTCGTGTACTTCGGTGGCAAGAGGTGTTAAGACATACCTAACAAGCGACGTAGATACTTCACAAATCATCAGAATGATAATTATCATCGTCATTGGCTATCTGCCAGGCAACAGAAAAAAACGCAGAGTGTGTACAATTATAAGGATATAGATGACGTATTAAACCGTTTGTGGCTTTGTATATAGCCCCTCTATGCGCCACTGCAAGGGGCAATATATATATATATATATATATATATATATATATATATATATATATATATATTGACGTTTTTCGATATTGCGTTGTACACATGACTTATGTTTTTATATGCAGCGGGCGGACTGTTATCGACAAGCTTCTATCATGTATACATGTATCCGGCATCTGCTCTCGTAATATGCCGAGTTGTTTGTTCTCCTCGAATCCTCTTGTAGCTCGAGAGAAGAACGCTGATAAGGGGGGCATCGATTAAGCTTATACCGTCTATATTTAGCTGCTGGCGTGTTCCCACCGTTAGACGGTTATTTACGAATCGTTCTATTGTGCCGACCGATTATGTATCCCGTGTTAAGTCCGTCCGTTATATGCACAAAGCTGGTCGATGGAGCGTTTGCATGTGCTATCGCGCGCGCATCGGTTCTCCATTGAAGTTGATTCCCGCAGCGCGTGCATGCTGTGCTTGCTCATTGTGTTCGGAGGGAATAAAAGATTAATGGGCGCGGAACTAATGATCGCGCGGTTCTCTGTGTGCGTGTTACTCCTACCCCCCCTCCCCGCTCCCCCCACGTCGTTGTTCGGTTTCCCGCTTCGACATTTTCCTGTTTGCGTCCGGTACGAGCAGCCAGCCGTGTCGGGTGCTGGCGCACTGCTGTATGCTTTGCATTGAGGTTCTTTCGGGTGCTGCACTGCAGCGGGGGGGGGGGGGGGGGGTTCGAAGGAGCTCCTGTATATCAGACGTAGCTGGCGCATTGTTTTCGCTTCATGATTTAAGGTTACTGCGCTTCGTTGAGTCGAAACTTCTTTATTGAGAGCCGCCCGCGGGTCCCATCGGACCGAACGCTGTCCAGCCGAGTGCTACACTCGTCAGGACAACTTTCTTTGGCAATGAAGGCAATGCTACGCAGCCGAAGTGGGCGCACTTTGGCTCCGTAGAGTTCCATTTACTTGCCCTGAGTGTGCTGAGAAAGTGTGAGATTGAGGAAGATGTAAGAACAGAGGGAGAATCACTATAGGGAGGGCGATATCTAATAACGTTTCACAAGCACTCTTTCAGACGTTTCTCATTCGACTGCACTGTTAAAAGATTTTCCATGCTCCCGTACGTCTGGCTATAGTCCTATATGATGTTCTCCTGGAGCAGGAATTGTTTTGATGCTGCTGTGTCTTTAATGAATAACCCCCGAATGCAGAGATGTTACTTGGCTCGCGACTTCAACTTAACTTGAGCAAGTCAGCGCGAAGCAAGCAGCGGACTTCAAAACGCCCAAGTCAGCCTTCGCGTTTCATAGATGCTCAGGCTGTCTTGCTTGGTCAAGTCAAGAACGAGCTTGAAAGCAGAAACACGCTGCTCGCCTGCTAACGAGAGTAATAATGAAGTTGCTCGCGTAAGGCATGCATTACACCAAAAAAAGACCATACGTTTTAAAATAACTATAAAAACGAAGGGCCACAAGCATATGCTTGCCATTTTACGGCTAACGAGCGGCACGTGGTGCCTGCCACCACAGCGATGCGCAGTGTTGCTTCTGCAAAGCGTTCGTTGTCCGCTGGGTTTAGTGGCCACCCAAATGCGGTGCGTTTCTCCATGGTTGCTTGTTTGGAGGCGAAACAAGCATCGCGTTGGGTTCTTTCGTCGTTTTTTTTTTTCCTCAATCGAACGCCATGGCATGTATTTGTGCTGACCTGGCTCACGAGGTGACGCGATTTTCACGGTATTTGCCTTTCTGTTCGCCTGTGTGCATGCCTGTAATGGGCTAGGTCGCAGTTAATATGAAAAAAAAAAACAAGTTCTGGGAACAAATGTGATTCGTATCTTTTTGTTGAGCTTGGCAAACAAGAGAAAAAGCGGGGGCCAGGACATTGCCCTCAGCAGAATTCTGTCTCGCGGGGTGCAGCAAATCGCTGCATGATGGTGATGCGGATAAAAAAACCCGTGATAGGGGCACCACTTTTTTATGTATGTGTAATTTTACGTAGCGTTGTGCTACAAGCGATGCCTTTCTGAGCGAGAAACAGCACCCTAGACGGGACGAAAGGATAGACGAGGCACACGGACACAGCACCGAGTCATTTTTTTTTTTTACCGAAAGAGACGGAAAATGTCGTCGCGTTATAGAAAAACAGAAATAGCCTTTGCGGTTACGGAACACTTCGGCGTTGTCGACACTGGGGCTATTAATACGCACGTGTGGGTAGTCGACACAACCTGTAACGCAAGGGAACTCAGCCACTTCATAACAGTCCGCCGGCTGCGGAAAGCGCACCAGCATCGCGTACAGGTGCTTTGCGATGAGTAGCGTAACTTTTCCGACTGCACGGCACACTGTCGCCTACGGAATGCGGACGAAATTTCCGGTGACTGGTTGGAATGTGCCAGCGCTGTAAAACCTGAGAGCCATCAGTAGCTGTAACACTGGATGCACGGGCTGTCTTCGGTTGTCCCCACTTTCACGGAGCGGCAACATAACAAGCAGCTGCCCCACGGCGTTCTTCATGAATCTGTACCTAGCGTGGAATTGTTGCTCGTCGTACAACTCCATCGGATTTCCTTGGTCACGTAAAGCGGTTCCAAGAATCTTCGGCAGGCAGTGCGCCTCAAAAAATGCTACGCTTATGGCGAGGCAAGCAAACTCAAAAACGGCCACCTTTCACGCGACGTCCATTCGAGAGGTGGCCATGTTGGAATAACGCGTCAAGTCGCTTTCAAGCAAGCCCCGCAGCTGACTTGAAACTTGTCCTGACTTCGACCGAGCCAAGTCGCCTTCAAGTCATCCGCAAGTTCGAGAACGATTTATGGCGACCGGCAAGACTGTCTTGAGCCAAGAACGAGTCAAGTACGAGTCAAGTAACATCTCTGCATTCGGGGGTAAGGTTGTGCATCTTCCCACCTTGCTCAAGTTGCTGTATGCAAGGGGACATGTCCAGCTTCTGTCGGCTTATTTGTTTTTGTGCGTTGATTTTCTTCATCTAGTATCTTGATGCGATCAGGGCACGATCGCATGCACTTCTCGTTCTGCAATGGTACGCAATACGTTATGTATGCAAGAAATTATATTAAAAAAAAAAAAACTCGCGTTGAAGTAACTTTCTGTGCGTATATATGACATGTGAACTCATGTAATATGGGTGAAATGTTTTCTTAGCAGCTTGATTTCTCTCACTCTCTCCTTGTGATAATAATCTAGCCCCATAAAAAGGTGAAAAAAGAAATATGCTGCAGGACTCGAGTATTCATTTCGTGCTATGAGGAAAAGTTCTAAGGAGTATAAGCGCTAACTATATAACCCGCCGTCGCACGCTTCCCCTTTCAAGCTCGTTTGCTTAGTTGGTCGCCGCCGCACCTTTCCATTGGCATTGCATGCTGCTACCGCCTTTGCATGCTGCCACCGCCTTTGCTTGGTTATGGAAGCCCATGGGAAATTTCGCACTTGCGGGGAGGGATTTGTAGGAGTCCGAGCAATCAGTCAGACCCGGGCGGCGGCATAAAGGAAGTACAGAGTTTTAATGACTATAGGATGTAATAAAGAATAATGTGTTAACGCTGGACAAAGGCGTGACGTGGAGAGGGGGAGGGAATGGGGATATACCCGCGGGAGCGGGAAATAATGCGCGCTCTTGTGTATAACCTTCGTCCTCGGTAACCTAGAAGGCGGTTATTCGTTGTCGTCTTCTTTCCTTTTTTATGTGTGGAAAAAGGGGAAGGGGGGGGGGGGTTGGGTTGATTACTGTGGAGGCAAGTAACATGGGCAAAAGTGAATGAGGGCTGTCGCTTGCCTTTGGTTCGTCTTGTGCCTTTGCGCATTTTATTCGTTCGTGACTTGCATGCGTGCGATTTCGCGGTTTGTCCGTGGGAGGGCTCTTCCTAGCCCGTTGCTATTTCTCCGTCCATGGCACTGTTAGGCAAACCGCAGCGTGCATGGTAAGGCTGTATAGAGCGTCCACCTCCGATACGACAGGTGTTGGGTATACGATTCGCCAGGTATACCGCCGGCCATCTGCCGTCTCCTCATCTAAAGGTTAGCTAGCTCGGTCAGTGGGGGGGGGGGGGGGCTGATTTTTATACGATTGCTTTTTAGTAGCCACCAGGACGCTACGCCGTGCTCCCTCTGAAAGCTAATCTCGCTGCAACTTCAAAACGACTATTAACATCATCGTAATGGAGTGTTCGGATATTATCGTGAGGACAGTATGCATACTTTATTATTGCGTACGTAAGGGAAGCGTTTTACAGAAGCCGATATATATATATATATATATATATATATATATATATATATATATATATATATATATATCCAACGGTTTCCACTAGTAGACCGGTCTTTATCAAGGTTTCACCGACCACTGGAAGAAATGACCTCGAGGATTCTTAATATTCTTCAGCCACTGTAGTGCAGAGTGATCCGTTACAACAATGATAATCTTCGATCATTTCGAAATTCCCACTCGGATATGTTGGCAAATCCGTTACGGCATTTCCATGGAAAAGTTATTATGTATCAGATGGTGAGAATCGGGACTCGTCCGGTTTCGAAACCGCGGAAACCCGTAGACGAAGGACTGCGGAAGATACGGGGCACCGCGTGAACGTTATCGGCACCCGCTCATTCTATCGGCCTCGACTTCTTGCCAGAGAACGTATGATTTATCGATGTCTGTGCAGGACGACAGGTGCAGTCGCGCCAGCTTTCGGTATATGCACATCCACGCATGCGAGGTCCGTCGCCGCATTACGCGCTGCAGCGGTAAATTCAATTTAAAGTCAAACCTAAGGTCAGTTTAGAAAGATAAATTATTGTTCCAGGACACTATAGTGCATTAATTTCGCTATCGTATCACAATTATTGGAACAGGAAATGAAGGTCAAAGTATCATTTTTTGATTTTTGAAATTTGAGCGCGTGGACGTTAGTGCGACATAATCAATTCGCCATTTTTGCATATTTTGGCCTCACTTTTTCAACGAAATTTTCTTAATCACGTTGAAAAAAAAATAATTCCGGGCGGCGTAATTTTTCGTTGACTCTTTACTGTAATTTGTAGCTTTGTAACGTGTGGCATGACATGCTAATATGTGGAGTTTTTACGTCATGAGACAACGATGTGATGATGAGGGACGCCGTTGTAGAGGGCCCCGGAAATTTCGACAATCTGGCGCTAAAGCGCGCTCACATCGCGAACACATGGTCGTATGCCGTTTCGCCTCTACCGCGGAAATTCGGCCGTCGCGGCCAAGCTTCGATTCCGCGAACTTTAAGGTCAGCTGTCGCGTACAATAATGACCACTCGACCCCTGCGGCTGGGTGCCGTATTCACAACCTTTTACCGTCGTATCGTGATAATGATACTTTTGATAATGAACCCTTATCAACTGTAGCTAAACTTTGTGTTTTGGCTCTTAGCTTTGGAATCGCTCGTAAGAGGAAGACATTTCGGCCAATCGCTATTCCGGATATACTGAGCGAGGGCTGTCGGCCAAACACAGGTAAACACTGCGAAGGAAAACCACAGCTCGTGGTGCACGCGTGCATACAGCCTGAGTGACCCCGCTTTTAGAGGAATCTCAGGCGCGGCAGTGCGAACAATCTAGAATGTCGGCAGAGTGTAATGGGACCCTCGAATGTCCAGCTTTCGTGTTTTCGCAGCAAGACGATCTTATCGCTTGGTTAAAGCGTGTTGCGTGGCGAAGCGGAGAAAGTCATTCGCCGGTTCAATTCTAACGAGTGCGGCGCTCGTCTTATTGGTCTCGCCTGCTTCTTTTTTTTTTCAGCCTTTTTTTTTCCTTCTAGGATTCTGTCTGACGGGCGCTGCTTTTCGTCGACTCGCAGCCGCTGTTTCCGCTTCCCTCGTTCGCGGGCTTCTGTGATCGGTATGCAAAGAGCCCCGCGGAGGTCAGGGCGACATGCATGGCATATCGGCCGCGTCCTTCCTTGCGCGCCAATAGCGCCAGTATATATGCTCCACACGTTCCCCGCTAATATGGATTCCGCACTGAACGGCACCTCGGATTGTGTACATACACTTTTCTCTTCAGGTGGCGTAGATTCAATAGGGGACGTGCGTGCGTGCGTTGTGTTGTGTCTGGGCGTGTTACCGCGCGGACTTGCCCGATACCCCCACGCTCATTTATTTGACAACGTGCGGGAAATAACTTATGGCGCCAAGCTCGCCGCTCCTCTGCAGTCGTCATGTTACGTGATGAGGCTTGCAATGTGGTATTGTCTTGAACGTCTGTGTTTTTGTGTTTTTTTTTCTCTCATTGATTTCAATGATGCTGGATGAGCTATGGTTGCGCTGCCTCACCATCCACGGACGCGTTTGGTTAGCGAGTGTATACGGGCAGCATGCGTAACAGACTTTAGCTTCCGCATAATTCGAAGAAGCTTCGGTTAACTCCATTACGTTCTTATCGTATGGCTGCTGATGAGCAGCCGAGTTTGCTTGATAAAAGTGCTCAGGAAGAAGGAACGTGGTGTAGCTATCTGTGCCCAGGGCACTATCAGCTCCTATCAACGACAGTGAGGCTAACATGCGGAACTAATCAGATCGCACTAATGACGCTTCGCAGCGCGCACTCGGGCAGTGAAGGCATAAGTTGGCGCAGAATCAAGCGAAAGCAACGTGCCAATCTCAATCTCGCACACTAACGTTGGAAGAGATGTTGACAAGAGAAGAAAAACAATCACAGCATATCCACGGAGTGAACGATGATGAGTGGGGTGAAGCTTCCGTCCGTCCTTTCGTTCTTGCTTCCGTCCGTCCGCGCGACCATCCGTGCGTCAATCTGTGCGTCCGTCCGTGAGTTCGTGCGTGAGTCTGTCCATTCGTTGGTGTGTCCATTCGTCCGTACGTCCGCGCATCCATACATTCGTCCGTCCGTCTACTAGTCTGTCTTTCCATCCGTCCGTGCGTCTATCTAGTGAACACTTCAAGTACTACCATCTCCCATCTCGCAACCTCGGTGGCACATACGAGTATGTGCCAAGATACATACATACATACATACATACATACATACATACATACATACATACATACATACATACATACATACATACATACATACATACATACATACAAGCGATGGACATACCCACGCCATAAGGAGCTTCGCTTCTAAAGTAGAATGAGGGGGAATGACAGCCAGATCAATTAAAGACATGCGCGAAAGGCTACCCGACATCATGGCAAGACAAAATCAGAAAAAAAAATAAACAGGGAAGTGTACGAGATCCCAATAATGATAAAGAGGACAGACTTTGTGAACACACTCGTAGAGGAAAGTCTTCGTCGATTTTTCAATAAGGTCAATCTCACTCACTCTGCGCCGATTCACAGGCGTTCATAAAACTATTTCATGCTTGTAACATCAGTGGGCTCCGTCGACACACTGAGGTGCTTGTAGCGACGTGCAGGCTCCGCCCAGCCCAGTGCTCGCTACGGCCTTCTGCGATGATGTGACAAGTGCCACTCACGTGATCATATAGGCTGGTGGCGAGCTTTGGGCTGGGCGGAGCCTACATACGCGCCGCGACGTCGCTACAAGCAAGGATACGAGCGCCTCAGTATATGCCGACGGCACCTATACCGCTGTTCACAAACATAGATTAAATCTATATTTATATCGTGCTTTCCAAAAAACGGCTTTTGGATGCGACTCTGTTGATAGGCTGGTGTATCACTGTTTTCCACTGATGGCATTCTGTCATGCAGGTTGCCGAGACTTATGCCGGTGTCACACAGCCAATTCTGATCGCGATCGAGTCACTTGCGGATCAAATTTCTTGTTCCTTTGTGCAGAAGGGAGCCAATCATTGTTTTGAAATTTTATCCCACTATCATCTGTGCACCGTGTGACAGCGGCATCGAGAGCGTGAAAGAAAACCTGTGCATCCTGTTAGTCTCCTGAAATACCCGCGAAAATCGTACGCAGTGCCGTTTTACCTTGCGTTAGCACGACGCTTAACCACGTGCGGCGCAACGAAATAAAGATGTGGAAGGCCGGTAGGTTACCCCGATGTTTGCTACCCAGCAGGTGGTGTAGATAGAGAAAAAGAGAAAAGGTGAGGGGGAAATACTGACACACAGGATTTAAGAAAAAGTAATAATAATACAAGAAGGGTGTTCTGGCTGCAGTCGTTATCAAGTACCGATCGATCACGAAAACCGCAGTAGCGCTTGCATGGGCCTTCTTCCGTGACGTTAGACCCTTGCGATGGTGTAAAATTGTTTCATCCGGCAAAGCTCGGTCATCTAACTTGTTCAGCGCGTTGCAAAGACATAATCACTGTGCACTATACAGGGAGTGAGTCGCAAAAGATGTGTCCGAACTGTTTCTTCGTTGCGATTAGTGGTCACAGGCTGCGGTGTCGCCCATCCCAATTCGGAAAGCATATATGGCGTTGCTGCTACACGCAACGCCCAACGGCAGCCTTTACACAAATCTACGCGGCGAAGCCTCAAAGTGGCTTCAATACTTAATGTATATCTATAGGGTCAGATGAGTGCAGTCGGGCAGGCATGAAGTGCGGCGCATCAAGATTGATCTTGAACTATACTACAGTCCACTGTATATATCCACTATATAAACCCGCTTCGCACGAGAAGGTTGTTCGCCTGTGTGACTGGCGAAGCCGCAAGCCTTAATTGAGAAAGCAAGTTGGTCGAGTTTGTGAAATCCGGAATACCGTATATATTGCAGATCGTTGCTCATAGCAAGAAAGTGGTTTATGTCGGTGGCTCCACAGCCGTTGAAACTAAACATACATGTCCCTTGTCGACCAGTTGGTTGTGAGCTCGCCTTATTTTGTACTCTATATGGCTGCTCGTGCGAGCGAATAAGTATGACTGGAGCAGCGTGCTATTTTGCGGTGCAGGTCCTCTAGTGTAACGTTAAGCTCTTTTTCTTTTGTTTCTTTCGTGTTTTTTTTTTTTGAAGCGTCGCATTTCACTTCAACACCTGACCTTTTAGAGCTACATGAGCACCTGACAGAGGTCTCAGGATTCGGGTTTAGTCCTTGATTTCTTTGACTGACCTGCTTATCTTGGCTCCGCAATGGCGCACGTGCTCACATGAGCTTCAATATCATCCTCGAGTGAACAGAGTGTGCCTTCCACTGTTTTTCCCGATAGTATATCCAAAATAGAGATACTGAGATAAAAATGAAGAAGCTTAAGGTGAACGACGCGAGGGGTGTGGCTGTGCGTGTGTGCGTGCACGCACATGCATCGCGGTGTAAAACACTCTGAGCTTGGACGCGTACAGAGCGCGACATATATCCACCACTCCACTCAGACTTGGCGCGCAATTTCCGGGGGCGAAAGACCCGAGCGCCGTGTAGCTGCGTACACACACGTACGCGGCGGATCAGCGCCGTGTGCGTGCTCTCCATCCGGTCATATCGCAGAAACCATGGTGACTCGGACTTCCTTCTCCTCCTCGGTCTCGTCGTGCAGGGAGGGAAGTGGGAGGAGAGCAAGGGGTGGCTGAGGACTGTGCAGTAAAGGCCGTACGCGTTCTTCTCGCTACGCCATCATCGTGCAGCCCGAGTTTGGGCGACCCTGTTTCCCTGGATCAGCAAAGCGTCGTTCGCAGTGTTTTTTTCTTCTTCTTCTTTCTGCTCCCTTCCTTTCCGTTCGCGCTCTCTCTCTCTTCATTTCTCTTGATGGTTCGCGAAGACAGCGGGGAAGGGGAATGGGTGTCGTGTGTTTCACTTTCGAAGTCATCGTTTTCTTCATCCAGAGTAGCGTTTCCTTTCGTACTCGTACTGTCCTTCTCCCACTACCCCCCCCCCCCCCTTTTTTTTTTGCGATAAGAGTTTGTGTATGTCTCTATCTCAACCTTTTCACCACTCCGTCTCACTGACACGCTTCGTCTCCCCCTCTCCATAAGGTTCTTCCGATGGCTGGGGATGTGTTACACTCTTTACGCAGAGAGGAGGAGAGAGAGGTTGACCGTGGCTTGCTGCGGCCCGGCTTCCGCCACTGTGCGCGAACGTAAATAGGTGTAAAACAAATGAGCGCGGATACAAAGGGGGGAGGGGTTCGCTCGGCAAAGATGCGTGCGCTTCAAAATACTTGAAAGTGTGGCAGCTTGGGCTAGTTGGTATGACACGACGACAAAGCGACGGAAAGGACAGGAAGGACACGAGCGCTCGTGTCCTTCGTGCCCTGTCTCTTTGTCGCCGTTATGTTCTCTCGCTATAACTATCGTCTTCCGAAGACGCCTTGCCGCCGTCGTCGGTGTGTCGCAGGGATGACGTCGTTTCGTACAGTATACTGACCGGGCAATTCAGAGGCTCGCTCTACGTAGCGAGCACGAGCGCTAGCATTACAGACAAAAGCGACGAGCTGTTTCTGGTAAATTACGAAAAACAACGTTAATAACTGGGGTCGACTGAAGACTATAACAGAATTAAACTATGCATCAGTTACATTGGTCGACGCGAGCCGTCATTAGCAATCGTGTAACACTATTCAGCCGGCGTTAACTAACAAGTGAGTGCTGGTTATAGTAATCCGTGTAAATACGGTATTTGAAGTGAGATGGCCGACAGCACCGTTTTCGGGGTAGGCTCATGTCGTCAGAAATCGGTTGTCGCCGTGTCTCGTTGCTTGGTGTAGGTGGAGGACGTCTAGAAGACATTGCCTTCGAAAACCAGGTCTAAAACAAGATGAGCGCGATAGATTTAGCCGAGTCTTTAGCTGAAAAACGGCACTTTTTTTGAGAAGCGGAGTGGCCTGAAAGGTAAATACGTTTATTGAAAATTTGCAGCGTTCTGCTTAGGACACACACACACACACACACACACACACACACACACACACACACACACACACACACACACACACACACACACACACACACACACACACACACACACAAAGAAAACGACGCAGCAGTGCTTTTTCTTGTTTTGTTTCTCTTTTATTTCTTTTTTGTCTTGTAAGTTGCGCGTTGCAAATTTTCAATGTAGAACCATCTAGTCTTACCTTGGCTGTTCTAGTATAAACATGGTATTCAATATACGGGCTAATAGGCGAGGTATAGTGATAGCGTACACATGTCAAATTCTTTCAATTTTCTTCGGCAATGTGCAAGATTTCGTGCGCGGGAAGCCTACTCCGGCATCAAAACTCGTACATGTGCCGAATGTGCCCTATTCAAGATCGCTGGTGCCGGTGGCCCCACGTCGCGGAGGCATTTGCGAACGGGTGGTGGGGGTAGTGCCGGCGGCATTCCCTCGGCCAGCCGAGAGAGAATCGACTCGCGCGTGGAGGAATTTTCCGCGCTCCCCTCTGTGCGCTGGGAGGGCAGCCGCATCGCTGCTGGAACCTGTCGGTTAATGGAAGGCGGGCACGGACAGCCCCGCACTCTTGCTCATCCGAGGAAGAGCGAGAGAGATTTGTCGATAAAGCCTCAGGAGGAGGGGGAGGCAACGCGCGCTGAGGCGGGAGGAGGGTACCGGAACGCGTGCCCGGATTCTCGTTGTCGTCGACTTGTTCGCAGAGCTCCTAGTTCGTGCCATCTTTAGTAGAACCAGGTTGGTTCGTGTTGGCTCCCCGAGACGATCGAGATATAACTGTACGGAGATAGAAATACAGGAATGCTCAAGTCGAAGGATTGAAGAACATTATCCAGTGAACTCGGCGCATGCTCCTGGCGGAAGCCTGGTGGCCGCAAACAGCGTGCTCAAGAAGTGAAAAATGAATGACCGGCGCTGCAGAATGATCATGTAACTTCACTCCGCACTGGTTTAACTGCGCTAATACAAGTACAACAACAAGTAAAGAGCAGCACTTCCGCTGTTGTCCATACATTAGCGCTGTCAACTCATGCATTACGGAATGAACGTCGGTCAACCTATAGCCCAACTGATACCATAGGTTGGGTTGGGCTGCCAAGCCGCAAGTCGCGGGTTCGAATCCCGGCTGCGGCGGCTGCATTTCCGATGAAGGCGGAAATGTTGTAGGCCCGTGTGCTCAGATTTGGGTGCACGTTAAAGAACCCCAGGTGGTCAAAATTTCCGGAGCCCTCCACTACGGCGTCTCTCATAATCATATGGTGGTTTTGGGACGTTAAACCCTACAAATCAATCAATCAATCAAACCCCACATATCTATGAATCAAGTCCCGAATAAAACCTGGATGAAATGATATCAAAGCAATCGCGAAGGGATTATAGTTTAACTCGTGCTTTATCATTTCCTACAGCGGCTATCGAAGCGTTGATAAGCAATCTACGCGTCGCAAGCATCACGGGTAGAATCGCCAGAGTAATCCGTGATTACACAATCGCTTAGAAGTGTGGCAGCTTGGGCTAGTTGGTATGGCATGACGATAGTTATAGCGCGAGAACAACGCGACGACACAGAGACAAGAAGGACACGAGACGACACGAAAGACACGAGCGCTCGTGTCTTTCGTGTCCTTCTTGTCTCTGTGTCGTCGTGTTGTTCTCGCGCTATAACTATCGTCATGACACAATCGCGTTCTGTCCCATTTGTTCTCGTTTGCTGCCGTGAGCCATTCGCCCACTTCCTTTTCACTATTTTGACTGTATGTGGCGAGCAGTTTACGTCACGCGAGTACGAATGCGCATCCAGTGTAAATACGAAAGGTCACGTGGGTATTTTCGCCGCTTTTCGCGCCTGCCGCGTTTCGATCGCTCAAGGTGGTGGTGGCACGATAAGGCGTTTCCGAAACGCATTTACGGAAGTCTCTCTCTCTCTCTCTCTCTCTCTCTCTCTCTCTCTCTCTCTTTAGATGCTTGTCGCGTTTTGTGCAACGCTAATATCAAGAATTTTCTTAGCGCAAACCGGCGCGCCTTTTCAAAACGCTGACGGAGTCGCCGTTAAGCTACTTGCCCTGGCACAGATAGCCGACAACAGTCGTGCTCTATAGCACTCCAGCCTTATTTCCGTCTTCCGGGAATCAATGTCGTAACCTGTTTTAGAGGCTCTCTTCAGTGCTCCTTCGAGAACGTGCGTGAGCGTAAAGTCGATCGGAGAAACGGTCATATAGTGGTTGCGTACGTTCCATAGAGATTGTGCTTCTCCGATCGATGATATTACCACGTGGTATATGGGCTATCTCTCTCTCTCTTTCTCTCTCTCTCTCTCTCTCTCTTGGTAAGGGTCGAGTGAGCGGTCGTGTTGGGGCGCACGCGCGCGCCCTTGGATCTTTCGTTGCTGGGATGGAGAGAACTGGGTGTCACGGGCGACGTCTAGGCGCCCTGATATTTACGCCCGGCAGCAAGAGCAGCAACGAAGTCCCCCCCCCCCCCCCCCCCAGAGCAGTCCCCCGCCTCTGGAATTCCTGCCCTTCCTTGCGTCACTGTTTTCCCAGAAGCGAGGAAAGGCGGCCGAACGCGGGGGAAGAAGAGCGAAGTTCCGGGGAAAACGGCCCCTTCTCTCGCGTGCCCCCGCATCGCGATGGCAGCGCCCGATGTGGTCTATAGCTGCTCTTCGCCTGCGTTCGTCGTTGTGTGCCGCACTTGCGCATAGTATAGCGTCCTGCATCCAGCACCTTAGACTACACCTTAGCACAAATATAGTACGCGAGTGTACTGCACTACCGACAACTGCAGAGGACATGGTGGAAATATTGTCCCTCATAGTGACTCAAACGAACCCAGTTTTTCTCGGGCAAAGTGTAGTTATACTTTTATGCTTTTTTAAAATGAAAATCGCGGAAGTAGTTTGTGGCGCCACCTGGTGGCAGGAACTTCAATTATCCGATGTGCCCTGTCATGTGACCGCAAACTATGGTGCACGCGGCCCACAGTTTTCCTGTTAGTATTGAAATATTGTTTGCTTCTTTATGGTAAATGATATCACTTCATAAAAATGTACATATAGGTATGCGTTAGTAGTAAGCATTAAAGTGGCACTGCCTTCTCATGACGTAAACATCCCATGCGCGTCTTGAGCACCTTTTCCGCGTGCTCATGAAACCGTGCACTCAGTTTTCGGGTCGCTAAGGTTTTTAGAGCGACGTGGATTTTCTATGTACAATTTATCTCAGAAATGAAGAGTACCGCTATATATAGCCGGCACGGCCGCGCATATGCGCTGTGACGTTTTGGGTGGCTTGGCTTGGCTCGCATGTGAGTCGAGAGGGTAACGACGGAACAAGCCATCCATGACAAAGGCGCCATAACCTTGGGCGCAGGCGCACGCAACGCGATACAAATACAGAGAAGCTGTACATAAAGCCACATCGTCTCATTGTAACGGCTTATTATTTAAAAAAATAGTTCTAAAGCTTGTAATAAACGTGGTTAAGCATAGTTACACTAACTCCTGCGAAAGCAGAACAACGACAACAAGCACAAGTCGTCAGAAAGGCTGTTAGCATTGCTGGATGAAAGGGCCTATCCTTGTTCAGGGCATCTCAGATTGAAAAATACTGCTTATGATATGGCTACATGTTTTTGTGATTATCCACTGCAGCTACGACCTCTACGAAGGGAAAGCTTTCTGTCGCGCCGGTAAAAATTGGGTCGAAAAAGAAAAAAAGATCTGTTGCCGGTCTCTTTACCACCAACACACTGCCTAAAAGTTTGGGGCAAGTCAATGGTGATTAGTACTTACAACTTTCTTTAATTTAATCAACCTAACGTTTATCATCTACGTCCTTTCGGTCGTACTCTCATGGCCTAGTCCCCTTGACATTCTCTGACACTCACTCACTCACTAGTTCACTCACTATTTATCAAACGTGCACACCCACGAAGATACTGCATCGTCACTTTCGTTCTATTTCCGATGGAGGCGGAAATGTTGTAGGCCCGTGTGCTCAGATTTGGGTGCACGTTAAAGAACCCCAGGTGGTCAAAATTTCCGGAGTCCTCCACTACGGCGTCTCTCATAATCATATGGTGGTTTTGGGACGTTAAACCCCACATATCAATCAATCACTTTCGTTCTATCGCCAAATTTGTGGGAAGCGTAACGCGCGAGCGAAAATTCAAGGTTGTAATAAGGTAAACAGGCCCGAACGTCTGTAAATTTAATGCACTCTGAGCGTTCGTTTCGATCGAAGTGCTTGCATATGCCCCGGATGACCGTGTGCGGGAGAATGGGGTGAACACGACATGGATTCGCCACAGTTTAGTGTTGAAAGGGAAATAGTGCTCGCCTTGCTTTGACCTTAATGACGAGCAGGTAGCAAAGGGGGCGTGCCCTCTCCCTCCCTCCTTTTTGAAAAAAAAATCGGATGGAGGGGAATGGTTTTATTAAGATTAAGTGTGAAAATATGGTGTTTTTGAATGTCTCGCACACTAAACCGCGCCAATCGTTGAAGAAGTCACATGCGGCCACACGAGCTGGTCCGTTCTGAAGAAAACGCAACGGCGTCCTTGTTGCTGTGTGCATCGTATACGGCGACACGCGAAGCCGCCCTAGTAATTTTAATCCAACGACACGTAACACCGTGTTATACGTGAAACCCGATAAGTTGACGGTAACGGAAACCTCCGTCTTTCCACCGCGGCACGTGTTGTGGTATCGGAGAAACGCGTGCTCATATAGGCAGCTCGCAGCGCAATGTACGGCGAGCCGCTCGATCATCCCTCGACGCAGTTTCTCCAGCAACAACCCTTTTCGTGAAGCATAACGCAAAAAGGAAAAAAAAATCTATACTCGGCTACAAATTATATTAATTTATGGGGGATTTAGGTATCGAATGCAAGTTGTAATCCATTAAACACGATATTGCATAAAATTTTAAACACTCAAGTTCACGCTACTAATTTATTTCGCAATGAATCGAAGACGAACTTCGTTACCCATAAACAGTGCGCATAAATACACATTCACATATAACGGTGCACGTAAAAATCATCGTCTAACTATCACCGAACAAGTATAGTGTAACCGCTATGAAATGAAGTTTATCCCTCCCTTCTCTCTCTCTCATCGCAGGTCTGTAGCTTCATTATGTCTTTTTCACAAAATTTACTATGATAACTACCTGAAAAACAAGTTACTCACAAAACCCTCATATATATCAGCTCGCATTGATCACCGCAATAAAGTTGGAATTCCATCATGTCATACTAAATGTTTTCATGACTCAATCATACCCGGAACCTGTGTGTGGGTTGGAATGGCCTTCCCCTCAACATCGCTGACATAACTGATAATAATTTGTTCCGCAAAACGATTGCTATTTTGTGAATATTTGTTTGTTACTGTTTGTGTAGTTTTTTCTTTATCAGATTTGTTATTTTGTACTCCCGCTGCAGCTACTTCTCTTTATTTGTCTTGATGTGAGTTTTTACTATCCATTTTGTAGTTTTTTTTTCGTTTATGCTTTGATGTTTCTTTCTGTATTCTTATATATCCCCTAGTGCACTCCCCTCTGTAATGCCTTCGGGCCGTGAGGGTACAATAAATAACTAAATAAATAAATTTCCTTTGCTATATGTAAAAAATCCTGTCTTTTCTGTTGCTTAATGTTGCGTATGCTGTCCTGTATATGTTTGTTAGTGTCGTATCTATGTTTGTTTCGTGCTAAAAAGTTTCCTCTTAATGCCCCGCCACGGTGGTCTAGTGGCTAAGGTACTCGGCTGCTGACCCGCAGGTCGCGGGACCAAATCCCGGCTGTGGCGGCTGCATTTCCGATGGAGGCGGAAATGTTGTAGGCCCGTGTACTCAGATTTGGGTGCATGTTAAAGAACCCCAGGTGGTCGAAATTTCCGGAGCCCTCCACTACGGCGTCTCTCATAATCATATGGTGGTTTTGGGACGTTAAACCCCACAAATCAAAGTTTCCTCTTAATTATCGCACTGTGACGTACAACGGCTTGTATGGGCCGAGGAAAGGTGGTGACGACAGCTTTTAGCACCGGATGACGCTTCTATATTCTGCACTACAGAAAAATACAGTAATAATGTAGAAGTCGAATCCCTTGTCGATTAATTGTCGTTAGCGGCGCTATAGAAGGTGGTGGGCGACGTACGTGGTTCGTTCCGCGTTCTCCGGCTCACTACTTGTACGTTCGATAAACTGCCGATCGGAAGTGTACGTACGTTCGATCAATTTGCGGATCGGAAAGTGTTTGTAGGTATATACGCGCGTGTCTATAGACGATGCACGCATTCTGTTGCGCGCGACACTTCTTCGCAGTCTGCGTCTGGGAGCGTCGTGGCGCGCATCTGGAGCGCGAACTTTTTTTCTCGTTTTGCTTTTCCGCGTCACTGATTGCGACACGCATTCTTCGCCGTCTAGACGATCTCTCTCTCCCCCTCTCTTGCTCTCTCACCCGGCTGTTTACGACTTTGCTGTATACGTCTCCGACGAAACGCCTTTTCAAGCACACTTGACAAATGCTGACGGAGAGCGCCGCAGACTCCGATCGCTGGAAGGTCGGGTTATTCAGCAGCGAGACGGCAGACGGTTGATGACGTAGCACAGCGGCGCGATATTTCGCTCGAGGGTCCCTTACGTATAGTCTAAAGACTTCGTTGACGCTCAGGCTTGATTAAATGTTGGCATTCACTTCGTCGTTTCGGGAATATATCTGTTGGGACTTTACGGACCAGAAGCACAAAGTGGCTATATGGTTGTGCAGTATAGTGGAGGGTTGCGGAAATTTCGACCACCTGGGGTCTCATTAACGTGCACCTAAATATAAATATGCACGAGCCTCTAACCCTCGATTTTCGGGTCAGCAGGCGCGCGCCGCAACCACCGTATACCGCCTGCCTATAGGCGGCGTTCGCGCAGTAATTTCAACCATGGTAGTATGCTAACGTACATATCGTGAGCAATGTTAGCTGGAACACCGAGTCGATGTTCATGGAACGGTTGTATGTAACTTACTGGTATGAATACGACGTATTCACTCGACTAGAGTTACCCATCGACCTGAGAGTTTATAATGACATCAACGCGTTTGCGCTTGCCAAAACTGCGTTCAGCCGCTGAGACGTTTGAAAGGCAGCTTTAGTAGTGTGGCAGCTTGGGCTAGTTGGCATGGCATGACGATAGTTATAGCGCGAGAACGAAACGACGACACAGAGACAAGAAGGACATTCGTGTCCTTCTTGCCTCTGTGTCGTCGTTTTGTTCTCGCGCTATAACTATCGTCAGGCAGTTTTAGTGTTCCAGCTCATATTGCTCGCGATGTTGTACATCTACTCCCAGCTGAGTGGTATTTGTCGCACGCGCCATATGTCAAGTTTCTGTTCTAAATGAACTGGCAGAGAAAGAAGTTTGAAATAGACTGACGATCGCGTTGCGGTGGTGTTTGCTGAAGGAGCTGACTTATTAATGATAAAGCCTTTCACATTATAATAAAGGTTCTGCGTTGCTTCTTGAAAGTGCATGCGTTGCTGTGCCGCGTTATATTTAACCAATAAAGACTCTACGTCGCGCTCTTTCTTTTTTTTTTTTTCAATTAGTCCTAATGCGGTGAGCTTCAGAGCTCCAGCGCTGTAACCGCAGTGTGACCGTCTGCCTCTCTCCGCCATACGCTGCTGCCAAGATTTATGGCCCACGCGAGATCTCTGCTCTATAGCCAATCCGCGAGCAAGAGTATAACTTTGTGTCGAGCTCAATAGTTGTAAGTCACGTCTAGCGGCGTAAAATCGGGAAGCGATTGCGCGAATAAGGACGCGTAAGGACCGGCCATTTTCTTCGCTTCATTCCTCCTATACCCTATATATTGGGCGTCACGTTTCCAGCTGGTTGTTTCTTGCGTATACATTCATCTATATTCGCGTTTGCTCGCCGCTGCCATGTCGTTTACGGCAATAATGCTCGAGAACCGTGGCGCCTCCGCGTGGGGAAGGGGTTTACCCGTTACAATCCTGAGTGGTCGTGGGTTCTATATGCCCCGTCGTCGGTTGCCTTGTCGAATGCGCTGTGCGCCTCAGGGCCACCGGCACAAATGTAAGGGCGTGGAGTAACGCTAATTTGCGACGCGATTGGCAATTGTAGGATGGATAGATAGATAGATAGATAGATAGATAGATAGATAGATAGATAGATAGATAGATAGATAGATAGATAGATAGATAGATAGATAGATAGATAGATAGATAGATAGATAGATAGATAGATAGATAGATAGATTGATTGATTTCTGAATGAAGTGTGGTTAACGAAGTGGCGCCCTGATCTTCTAGCTCCTCCAGCTTTTGTTTGTTTGTTTATAGCTGTGCGCTAGCGATAAGAAAAATAGCCAGCGCTACATACGTACGTACATACATACATACATACATACATACATACATACGTACGTACGTACGTACGTACGTACGTACGTACCTGAAAGGAGGGCGCTTGCAAAACATGCGTGCGTGAAGGTATCTCTTCTTCCTCCCTTGACGCCACTGCTGTGCGCATTATGCGTGCTTGTAATTCACGCGTTCTCTCGCTGCGGCGGTAGTGTTTCTATTACGTGGACGCCCGCTCGTAAACATCACCGCTCGCCATTTACGAGTGCCGCGAAAGCCTCTCATCGGGGTGGCCTTTAGTGCACATTGTATCCGCGAGAGGCCTACTGGTGGTTCCGTGAGGAAATACTTATGCCTGTACACCGCAAGACTTCTTAGCGTTGCGGTCAACGTTACGAGATTGCGATAGCTTATATGAACACCCGAGCCGTATTATTGCAGTCAGCGTGCGGCTTTAGAAGTGTCACGGACGGCCATTTTTGACGACACCGCGTCACGGCAATTAACGGGCGCCGTACTCCCCGACTGACCGTGAGAAACGGCGGCGCATGAAAGGGAGCCGAGAAGTGCAAAATGGGGTGCTCTTCTTAGAACGTCGCCGTCGACGGTTAATCCTTTTGTAACGGTGGCGGCGTCTGCAAGGTCGTAGAAGGCCGCGGTATACCCCGAACAAGGATTAGACTACGAGACGCACCGGCTGAGAGCCAAACGTTTGACCGTTCCCACGGGGAAAAGCGTGGGAAACGCTCTGGTGGCCAAGCCGTATGACAACAACCCGACAGGTTGTCACTCTCGCTAGTTGCGGGCCCTCTCCCTATTAAAAAGGGGTGGGGTCAAAATATTTTTGGGGCGGGGTTTCCCCTCAATTAAACGCGCATGATTGGACCCAGGTAGAGGTCTCTTGTCCCCAAGGAAGAGAGCGAGGAGACACGAGGGGGATTTAAGCGCAGGATTTTGCCCTGCTAGGCAGACTAGTCGCTGGCCAAGATGGTGTAGAAACAGATCAACAAGCATCTCTTCTAGAAGTTTTTAGTGTGGCTCTGTATCGGCTGGCCACCTAAACTTAGCCGTTCGTCTAGTGTGACGCGATATTAACGTCTGCAACGTAGACATCGGGACTTCGCCTCGAGTTAGCTCAACCTGCTCGAAGTCCACCTGCAAGCACTAGCCTCCCGGAGCCACCAGCGTTGCAACACCGCCGACATCGCAGTCGTGCCAGAACTCTCTTCGACTTCTCGCATCCGATCGTCGGGACGCAACGCTGCCGGTCATCACACGTATGCCTCCACCTGTTTATATCTTCGAACTTTCTCCTCCGTTGTTCTATTCTTGTTAGTTTGTGTAGTTTGTAATAGTTCTCTCTCGTAAGCTGATTTCTTGTTTCTGTTATATATTTCTTTAGTTGTATCCAGTGTCGATGTATTTTGTTAGTTGTATTGAAGTGTTGTATTAGATCCCGTGTGCTGCAATATCACTAGAGTAAAGTTTGTTTTGTTTTCCCACGTCTCTGATCTCTTCACTGTCTCTGCTTGCGTACGGAACGAACCGACCTGCTGTCATTCCCGTCGCCGACTTCGCGCTGGCGACGCTAGAGTGGCAGCTTGTAACAAGGAGCGAAGCTCCTAAAGGCGTGGGTCTGCCCATCCCTCCTTGTATGTATGTACGTGACCGCTTGCCTATAGTTCCATCTTTGCCAACTGCCCACTACTTCGTCCTTGCAAACATACCGCTACGCGCCATCACCGAGCATAAAGCCAATACTGTTGAGAAGTAGCCAACATCAAATGCAAGATGGTGGTGTACATGTATCCTGGTGCGCGTTAAAGAACCATTGATTATCCCACTGTGTCCATTCCTTGTTTGTACGTGACCGCCTGTAGTTCCACCTTTGCAAACTGCCCACTATTTCGTCCTTGCAAACATTCCACTACGCCCCACAATCGATCCACCACTTCACCGACCATGAAACCGTTATAATGAAAGGGGAACGGAAGCGATGTATAGCTACCACTTACAAATAATAAAATTTCTTGTATAAATATCTACCGTGTTTGTCACGTCTTTGATGATGTAGTGGGCGATATTCGTGGATGGTTCACGGTTTAGCGATGAAACCTCCAGCACTTCGCCCCACTCATAATCATACACTTCGTGGACATGCTGTGATTTTTTTTTCAAGGTCTTAAGTGCGATAGCATCGATCCGCGTGTCTTATGCCTTCGGCAGGAACAGCGTACTTTGAGCTGCCGGGCGTGGCCGCGCGCCCTATCTTGACGGTGATTTGTAGATGGCTCGTACCTTTGTAAGCGTTGTGTTTTAACCGTTCAATTTGCTTTGAAGCGTTGGAAAGAACCAATGTAGCTTTGTTACGCCAGCGTCTTGTCGACTTATGTTTAGTTGGATGCGTAGCGAGTTGGCTGCTAACCCTACAACGTATAACATTTCAGTTTGTTGCTGTCGCATTCACTGTCTCGTACTTTTGAAGAGACTGACAAAAAGAGAAGCTGCCCCCGTTGGATGTTGTGGACAATCAGCTGATGGCTGACGGAATAGCGCTTGTGGGAAAAAAAAAAGCAGTCGCGCTCTTTAAGGTGATTGTAAGTGATTGTAACATTCATCGAGGAACTTTTTATTGCCCATTCTGTGACTCTATATAGAGCACTGTTGGCCCACGATTGTGTACCCACCTATAGATAGAGGTAGCCGCCTCGCTTCTCGCGTCAACAGCCTGATCCATACTGAACTTCATTCAACTCCATCACGATGATATTAAACAGAGAAGCGCAGCTTTGTAGATAAATACGCAGACCGTAAGCCATACGTAGTCATATAACGTATGACGTAACATCATTTCCCCTTCTTTTCAACAACGTGCGTGATGTCGACGCTAATGTGATCACCCCGGACGCCCCTTTCAACGGCAAAACTGTTAAAGCGATCTGCCAGAGGCCCACGTTGTTGTGTAGGCAGGGTCTGCTGCACTGCGGTGGCACGCCTCTGACGACCACTCCAATTTATCTGCTCCGCGATGTCAGAATGGGGACGGCCACATATTCGTGGACAGGCGTATAAAGTGCGACCTCTCGGTGGCCATTATGTCTGTAAAATAGAAAGGAACAAAGCTTGCTGGTCGCTCCTTTTGTTCACTTGCCGCCAGTAGAAACGGCGGGTACAACACACACACACACACACACACACACACACACACACACACACACACACACACACACACACACACACACACACACACACACACACACACACACACACATATATATATATATATATATATATATATATATATATATATATATATATATATATATATTATATATATATATATATATATATATATATATATATATATATAATTACACACGCGCGGAATATTTGAAAGGGGGCCCTAATCAAGGAAACGCTTATCGTTACAGTAGACTGGCCAAGGAAGGCGACCAGCGTTGCCGAAACAATACTCCCGCATCGCTCCTTGAAGTGTACTACACCATAGGACGCGCGGGCCAACTTCTGTTTCCCTTCTTTGCAGGAAGTGCATTACCGAAATGAAAGCTAGGAGCCCAGTATTACGGAGAGCGCAGCATGCCTCCACAATCCTCCTGGTGAGGCGTTCTTTAAAAGTGTGGCAGCTTGGGCTAGTTGGTATGACATGATGATAATTATAGCGCGAGAACAGAACGAACACACAGAGACAGGAGCTTCTTTAAATTCGTGAGCATCATTGACCCCCAACCCCTTGACAATGACAAACGTGCCGCGATGTGTGTGTGTGTGTGTGTGTGTGTGTGTGTGTGTGTGTGTGTGTGTGTGTGTGTGTGTGTGTGTGTGTGTGTGTGTGTGTGTGTGTGTGTGTACACACACCAAAAACACGCTGCTACAAACCGCGTCGACGAATTCGTTGCTATGGCCGTCGTGCGGAACGAACTCTTTTCGCCATCGTCACAACCGTGTTACGTGCGACAAAAGACATAATCAAGTTTTGTGGTCCCCCTGGTTTAAACGTTGGGGAGTGACGTACACAGACACAAATGAGCGAAGAAAGAAGCGCACGCTTCGATAGCTCGTTTCACTGTTACGGAGGGGGGAGGTGAGGTGTGGGTCACTCAGTGCCGCGATGATTCAAGGCGAGGAGAGCGCGACGGGACCGTTTCGTAAGCGCTTTATGAAATACTCTGCCGTAATAGCGGCCGCCTCTCCTCGACGAAGGGCTTTTATATTATAAGACGCTTCATAACTTTTCCCCGCCCATTGCAGCTTCCCTTTCGCTGGGCCGCGCTCCAAAAGTCGTCATCGCGGAGCTCGCGTGGCCCGCTGCATGTCTTTCTTCTTTCTCTCTCAGTTTTGTTTGTTACGCGTCTTTCTCATCCTCCGTTTGCTCCGCTATTTTCGAACCATAGTTGGCAGAGCAAGAGACATCAAAGGCCAGAAGCGAGCCTTCCCTTTCCTTTACGGCCTCGGGTTTGGTGCAAACACCGCCGCGAGGTTGGGATGCGTAGTTGTTCGATACCGTTGCCATGGTGACGCATAGACATCCCCTCTCTCCGCCTCCTCTGCTTCCTCCTCCTAAATCTCTTTCCCTGCCGCTCCCGGCTGCTGCCCTGCGTTTCGGTCCGATCGCACTGCGTTTCAGCGCAGGGCGGAAGAGGAGGAAATGGCCTCGCTCTTTCTTCCTCCTAATGCAGCCACTTGGTCCCTTCGGTGCATGAGATGGTCCCAGCTGAAGGAGGAGGAGGAGAGCATGATGGCACTTTACGGGCTTCCTCTCCCTCCTCCGCTCCACGCTTACTTCTCTCGCGGAGGGTTCCTTGCTCTCTCGGCCCGCCGCTGCCGTTGCCTCCTCCGCCTTTTTGCGGCCGCTGTGTTGTTCCGGCTTTTGTTTATGCTTCCTGGGCGCGGCAGTGAAGAACGTGCGCGCGCGTCGTCCCTCTCCACGGAGGAAGGAAATACTCTTTCTCTCTGCGCCTCCTCATCTCTCAACTCATCTTCTCCTCTCTCTCCTTCTTTGCGAAAGCCTTCTCTTTCCGCTGCGTCGAGATCGCGGGGCAGCAGCAGCAACTTTACGGAGGAAGGGCAGCACGTTTTCTTTGGGCACGTTTAATAGGCTCTCGCGGTGGTAGCGCGGCAGCAGGTCCGCGCGTGTCGGAACGCAAGGATTCTTCGCTAATCTGCGCTGTTAGCTGGCGATGCGGAGTGTCTTCTTCCGGCACGACGCTTTATAGCCACCCCCCCCCCCCCCCCCCCCCCCCCCCCACCGTCTCATTCCGCTATCTGCCTTTGCGTTGCCGGCCGCGAATGGAATTCGATTTTGTTTCATTCGCTCCATTTAAACATGTTGACGTCAGGTGGGGGGTTATGCACGGTATTCCGTTGACACGGTATTCCGGTGTTCCAAATGGAGGTCCGCCTTTAGCGGCTGCGTGCCTCTCTATGTTTCTGCGTACCAGAAGATGTGGATCGCACAAACAACACCGACTACTAGAGAGAGAGATAAATAGAGAAGAAAGGCAGGGAGGTTAACCAGGCTTTCCTCGGTTGGCTACTTGGGGTGGGGGACACTTAGGGTGGGGGACTACTAAGTTGGCGTGATGCGAATGCTCTTCCCTGTGGTGACCGAACTGCGCTATACGTACACGCGCCCCGCAGTTGCAGCTTGTCTCAATGAAACGATAGCGACCAGATTGGGGTACTTCCGCAGTCAGTGTTGCGGAACGTCGCTCGCGCAGCCGGATGCAGCTGTTTCACGCCGCCTCTGTTATTCCGGCGTAAGCACATCTTTCTGTGCAAGGCAGATCGCGTCACTGCGTTTGGCACAGAGGAAGCCCGACCACGAATTTCGGTCGAGTTGTTGGCAAATAGTTTTTGTTAAGGAATTTGTTCATGGAATTATTCAATCACTCAATTAACCTACCAATTGATTGTTGAATGAATCGTCGGGAATCATATGTGGAGAGAAGGCAAATGCTTGTTTCGGAGTAGTAGCAGTGTGCTCACCCTGCAGTTCGAGGGCGGAACAGACAAGTAAGCTAAGCTTGGAGAAGATAATGATCATAGGGGAACAAGTATGGGCTGGTAGTTAGACATGAGTGAGCGTGTCTTTTTTTTTTTTACAATATATTGAAACACGAGAAAATACTCTTTAGAAATAAGTATTTGCCCATATACGCACTTCGTCGTCCGTCCGAAGGCATCCAACAACTGTTCTTAACGTTATCGGTGGCCGTTTCAAAGTCGCGTCAATTTTGTGACGTCAGCGGTGGAGTCACCGGTCGCTCTGGTCCTGCAGTCTTTAACGGCGTTCTTTGTAGCTATGCACTTCTCGAGGTGAAAACCTTAGATGCCTCGTCAAACGCCTTATGTGACCGCCGCCGTCAATGCAAAGGGATGGCAAAATTTTGTGACGTCATATACGTGACATGTGATGACGTCGTCTCGTGACATTGTTATTAGACAAAGGTGGGCGGGTCGATTCCGCAAAGGCACTGCGAAAACTACGTGACGTGCATAAAGCTATTTGGGAGGGGGCAGTCAAAACAATGGGCAAAGAGAATAAAGAACAATATGGCCTTCGCGTTCTCTTTAACAAAGGGATAAAAAGTGCGTGTGACTTTTGTGGATGCCGTTCTATTCAGGACGTTAGTTTTCTCTCCACACCTACAACTGTATACAGGGGATGAAAGGGTGAACACATGCAGGATTCGCTCTCTTTTCGTTTTTGAGTGAAACAAATGTTTCTATAAGGCGTCATATTTTGCATTTCTCTCCTTCTCTCTCTCTCTTTTATTCCCCATACCCTCTCCCCAGTGCAAAGTAGCCTACCGGGCTCAGCCATGGTTAACCTCCCTGCCTTTCTTTCATCCTCATTCTCTCTCTCTCTCTTGTATGTGCGTAGTAGTTGTGCGCCGTTGGGCCGTTGTTGGGTATGGAGTGAAGCAGGCTTTTGCGGAATTTGCTGTCGTGTGCTCAGCGGTCACAGCTGGTCGCCGTTGTATCGATGACCGGCCTGCCACACTCGTGAGCACTGCGATTTCCGGTAGTTTTATATCCGTTGGCCACTGGAAGGTGTTCGCAAACGTAAGCCGTATGTATGCATCGCGCCAATACGGCACTATGGCACGTCACGTTTGTGAGTGCATCGCGGTAATTGCTAATGCGACAGCGCTTACACGTGGCGCATTCCGTTTTCGGCTGATACTGTTGATCTTCATGAAGAAACAAGCGCAAAAAAACTCACACACTCAGAGAGGACACAGAGAAGTGCTTACTAACAACTGAAAATTTTATTTCGAAGTGAACACTAATAAATACATCATACGCATGTACGTCATTCCCGACTTCCCCTGTCAGCATCAACAACGTGATATAACAAAATATGCACTCCCATAATCGATGGCACACAACCGGAAACAAACAAGTGTCAAGAACTAAGAAAAGAAAAAAGTAAATCTAAAAAAAAAACCGAAAAAGCACGTAAAACAAAACAGCAAGAAAAGCAAAAAAAAACTCTGGGTTATGTGACGTGTGACTGTTGATCTGTTGCTGATGATTCACATTCCGCCTATGAGTGAAAGAAAGCCCAACGCTGCTATCGTTGTCCCGGTGTGTCTGAATGCGAAACGCTGTGCACGCGATGAAATGCGACCCTTGGCGCCGCATTCACGTGAAAACGTGCTTCGTAGATTTGTTCGCGGGCAGTTTGAAAGTCGGCAAATACTATAGTCAGCCCGGATTTCTGGCGTACTGTGAATGGTCGGCCCCAGTTTTGCATGACGAACGGTTCATCCGCTGCCTGGCGTGCCGTATTCGCGAGACACATTCTTTCGTAAGTGTTGTTATCATTACTACTAATGTTATCATAATTTTTTGCCATTGGATAAATACAGTTTTTAATACAGTGTCCATTGATATTGGCTTAGACTTGTTGTGAGAAATTCTAGCGTAGCAACTTTCCGCGCGAAAAGGGCCTGCTGTTGAATTTCGCACCATTTAATTGTAAGCCAGCTCCTAATCGATAAATTAATTCATTTTTAATATTAAATTTATCTGACATATCACGGAATAACCAGTGAAATTATCATTGAACCGTGATGTGTGCATAAACCTATCGCAGCCGACTGGCCAGTCGTGATGAGCACTTGCGAACAAATGTCTTCACAAATTCTGCCCTCGTTTCCTTATTTTGCTTTCTTCTGATGCGCTTCGCGCACGTCACAGCAGCGGCAGCGCTTTGCGACCAGTGCGCGCGCTCTCACTTGACGCGCAACACGACTGACGCCGCTCGCAGGACCGGTTTTCGTCGAGGCGCGAGGAGAGAGCGTCAAAGAGAGAGAGAGAGAACGTGCGGAGAGGGTAGGGGTGGCTTTTCACTAGCGGAGGTTACTACGCGCTCCGCGCACGTATCCGAGAGGGCCGCGCTCCACATTTTTGTTTCAATCGAAGGGGGATCGATAAATGTCGCGCTCAATGGCAGGCACAAATCGATCACGGGCCGTGGCAGCGGAAAAAGCCGGACAGCAGCAGCAACTCGAGGAACCTCTTTCCCTCTCTCCCTCTTTTTTTTGATATTGTATTTATTTATTACAGCTCAACATTATGCGACCCCGTTGTTATGCTGCTCGTTCTGTCCCTCAGGAACCAGCTCTTTCCATTTGCGAACGGAGCCCTTCCCCCCGGGGGGGGGGGGGGGTGGTACTATCTTCAACCCCAGGAACCCCTTGCCACCTGGCGATAGTTATGGCGCGAGAACAGAACGACGACAAAGAGACAAGAAGGACACGAGCGCTATAACTATCGTCGTCGTTCTGTTCTCGCGCCATAACTATCGTCATGTCATACCAACTAGCCCAAACTGCCACACTTCCCTTGCCACTGCCGCATCTGCTTGTAACGAGGAGGCGGGGGGGGGGGGCTGAAACGCTCGCCTTGGCGAAGAGAAGTGGCGCTGCCTGGCGGACATTCGTGTGTTGTTTGGTTGTTGCTGCGGCATCTCTGGGCGAAAGTGCCGTCTTTCAGCAGCGATAGCTTGACCAGCCTGACCGCTTGATAGGTCGGTCGGTCGCACAGCTCGGCCCGATGGCTGCATCACCGATGGAGCACTTCCTTAGTGCGCTATACTGCAGCGCGATCTTCTGAATTTTTTGCTCGACAGGATCTCGAAGCTCGCTGGCACACAGACGTGGTGTTACGGATAATTAAAAAAAAAACGCATTCGGGACGGCTCTGCCTGTACTTTTAGTCAGTGTGTCTTCGAAGTCTATTCAGTTATTGACCTTGAACAAATAGGCCGACTTTGCCGTCAAGTTTTGCAAGTCTGAAGTTAGCGTTTGTTCCACTTGAAGAAATAGATCAGCTTTTTTTTTCTTTTTCAGTTACAGTGAAGGTTGAGAAAACATTAGTGATGTCGCAATATTGGCCAGATGGTCTAATGGACAGGCGAATTCACAATTTTATCGTGCATGTGTGCACATGTGAGAAAATTAAGGCGCCTTGTATGCCTCATCAAATGAGAAAAAGGAGCGTCGGCTTAGTTTTGCTGAACACGAATGTCACCACTTATGAGCATTAATCTTCAATGATTATCGTTATCGACATTATCAATATTAACGATGATGACCGCACCACATGGTCTTAGGCGAATGTATACGAGATTCCGTGCATTTTTATTTTTTTATTTTTTGACAGCAAAACGGTGTTCCATTTGGCTTTATTATCCCTTATGCAGTGTGCTTGAAAGAACGCCGTGCTGTGCTGCGCGATGGGCTGTGAACTAGTGGTATCTCGATTTGGTCGTTTTGGCATTTAAATGATATTCAAGACACTGCGAAACGTCTAAAAAAATTAACCCGGAGCAATCCGTTCCGGCGTGTCTCTGATATCCCACTTGTTGTCTCGGGGTGACTTGGAAAAACAAAACAAAAAAGCACCCGCGAGTCGGGTCATTTCTCTAACGTTGGCGTCACGGACAGAAGCGCTGACGTCAGAGAGCTGTAGCTGGCTCCCTCTGGCGATGTACATCGCGCGGGACTAACGTGGGTCAAGGGAGCAGTGCTTCGGGGCGCGTGTATTTGCTCTGTGGAAGAGCTGTTTCGTACTTACCGCGAAAGTTATTAGTACCCCCCCCCCCCCGTCCCTATTTTCTTTTTTCTATTTCTTTCTGTTTCCGTTTAATCGCTGCAAGACACGGCGTTAAGCGCCTCCTTCCTCGCAGTGAGGGCCGCAAGCTCTCGCCGTCGTTGGTGCGTGCGCCGCGCTGATGGATCGGTGTCTTTCTGCGGAGGCATGCATGCCAGTGCCCGGGGGCCACCTTGATTGCGTTTACGCGCTAAGGAGCACTTGCATGTGCGCGTGAATGCGGCTCTACACCGCAAACGTGCGGCTGCAGATCGTGGAATCGGCACGCCCTTCCGTATAAATGAGCTCTCGTCGTTCTCGAGCTCCGTGGCGTGCGCCTATAGATGCGTGTGATCCTGGCCGGCTGCTGCCTGAGCATTACACGTCGTTAGGAACGGGACAGAGAAAAAAAAAACGGAAAGAGAGAAGTACACTGCACACAAAGGGAAGGCAAACAGCGCTCGCTGTCTATTTGTGTGTTCGTCTCCGTTTCCTGTTCAAGGTTTCGGCAAAACTTTTTTGTTGTTGTTCCTTTTCCTGTAGAAGCGTGCAGTGAGTGGCGCAGTATCAATCTCTCTCGAGGATTGCTACGTCGGTTTGTATACTCTTAATGTGGCTGTTAATTGGTGTGATTTCGTGATCGCGGTCGTGGCAATGGTCGTGTCGACAACTCGGGAAGGCTGTATTCTGAATCCGTTACAGATGGGCTCAGAGTATATGTGGATCATGGGTAGACGTTGTCTGGGTGGTTTGGTATGGCGTTATCGAGTGCGAACCTCATTGGTTTCCCTTTTTTCCCCCGTCGCATCTTTGGTTCATTCCAACGTCATGACATTGTGGCAGCCAAAATTCCGAATAATCACAACGGAAAGCTCCTGCTTCCCCGAGACATCATTTTTTTTTGTTTATTCTAATTTTGACAACAGCATGTTCTAATTGTTTCTCAGAGCACCTTGTCACGCGTGCTTGTGATGTCAGTAACTTCTGGTTCTTCTCCTGTTTCTTTTTTTTTTTTGCAATTGAATGTAATGACCACTTTGAAACTGATTTTGGCAAGCTGCCTGATGCCATGCGCGTGTCACAGTAATAAAGTAATGCAAAAATAAAACAATCGGGACATACGTACGTGCAGAAAACGGTAAGCCGAATTAAATAAGAGGCAACAGTTGTTCTCATGAGCTCGCGCACACACTAACATGCGCGTACAGACACAAACATACGGAGGCACGCACTCTGGTAAATGCAACTGGATATGTTTCTAACTCAAGCATCACAAATTGTTCAGCAAATATCAAGTTTCCGGACCCGCGGTTGACTGTCTGACGCAACGACCACTTTATAACCGGATATAAAAAAAAAAGCCGCAGTTCTTTCTTTGCAATTGCGACAGCGGATTGATTCCGTGACAGAAAAAAAAGTCTCAGTGAAATTTTTATCAAAATACCGCCAGGCCTGCGTAGAACGCGCAGCCAAGTCACAGCAAAAGCTGGAAGAGCGGCCAGTTAACCAGAGTTAACACTCTGGTTATATCATATTATATTATATTATATTATATTATATTATATTATATTATATTATATTATATTTTTTTGTAATAGGCCGGCATTCACAATGGTATCTTTCGTCATCCTTCGGAGAAGCGTGGCATCCAATAGCCACTTGCCAGTAATTTTGTGCAAATTTTTGTGTAGTGGCTGACGACGATGAAGAGTAATGCCTGAAGTGGGTATGCGAAAACAAGCTTTTGGAATGGCTTGGAGCATTGGACGACCCGTTCGTTACGCAATTCGAATTGTGGTTGTTCCTTCGCCGTTCTAAAACTCGTTCCTACTCATAATAACGTGATTCCTTTCTAGAAATCAAGCTTGCCTCAGGCAAGTTTGCGACGGAGTTTCAAGCACCGGTGTGGCTCTGCGGTGGACCTGGCACGCAGAGAACCCGCGTTCGAATTCCGTGGTGTCGTTGGTGTTTTTATTTACCAAGTGTTTTTCTTATTTCGCGCGATAGTGGTTACGGGTCGGCGGCGGGTAACTACGGTACCGCACGCTACCCGTGCTGTGTTCTAATAACAGCTATCGTTGTATAAAAAAGTCTATAGAATGCGCGCCCATCGGCGTATAGGCACATATTGATCCACATTTAATTGAGCTGCAGATATCGCTGACTTCTTTAGTTATACGAACAACTATTCATGGAATGTTCTCTGTTGTCTTGCTCGCTCGACATTAAATGGTAGACGGACAGTCTTTCTGCGAATAAGCGTTTCCTCTCACCATATCTCTAACTTACGCGATGCCGTCGACGTCATCGCACAACTAATCCGCCGAAAGCTAACTCGCATTGGCGGCGGGCATTGCCCTTCGAGGCAATAGTCAAGATCACCAAACCTGGCAGTACGCAAGAGATCAGACCTCCCGCTGCTGAGCACGCAGACGTGTCAGTAATTGATCGCTGGTTACGTGAGCTATAAGTGAGGTCCTCTTCTCCGCATATATATATATATATATATATATATATATATATATATATATATATATATATATATATATATATAAAGTGGGCGCTCGGCGCGCAGCTTTGGACACGGTTATCGCGGTAGGCGGAGGAGCCCAGTCGGGCACCACTCGAAGTGATACATGGCGCACTTTTGATTGAGCGGCCCGTCTCGAGGGCGACGTACTCGAGTGCTGCTTGCACAGCGACCAAGTATCGAACTCGGTTAGGTTGGGTGGGCACTTGAACGCAGCCCATGTCCTCGGGGGAGGCAAACGGGTCTTCTGCAGCGCCGCGCGCTACTCAGGTGCTACCGCGAAATGGTTGCGTTTGCTTATATCATTTACCTGTGCGTGTAGGCGCCGGTTTAACCAAGCGGTGACAGCCGCGCACGCTTCTTTGGCCCGACCAGGCGAGCCATCTGGCTCGAGCCGACCTTGTTGGCAAACAAAAGGGGCTTGTTTGCGAGCGAAGTTGGGGAAGCAGCGTGTGTTTTCTTGGGACGGTCGGGCAGCGTCTCCCTTCATGGCGGGCCCGATGTTCGGGCGGACGCCCCTCCCGGTCTTCGCCCACCCCTTCTTCCCCCCCCCCCCCTGTTTCTTTCATCTTTCGCGCCTGCGACGCAATGAGACTGCGGGTCAGCGGCACTTTTCGAGGCCAGTGCCCCGCTTCCGACCCCTCCTCCTCCTCCTCTTCCTCCTCCTCTTTGGTGCTTCTGATTTTTATGGGTTCGCGTGCGAAGGGTTGCCCAGTATCCGCTGCTCGCGCGCTTCTCTCTCGCGCGCTCTCGAAGCAGTGCGCGATCGGCGACCTGCATGCGGCGTTCAGTGGCTATCACGAGTATGAGGCTACTTTTTCCGTGCCAGCGATTCACATTGGTACCGTTGTCGCTGTCTTTTATAGCTTAATCGTCGTAACGTGTGCTTGTTTTATTCCTTTCCGGATGCGCACGCAGTTTCTTCCTGTCCGAGCACGGCGATACACTGTTCCGCGGGCAACCCCTGTTGTGAGCTTTCGACGGTCCTTTAGTTAGCGGTAAGCTGACGCGGAGAAGGAAGGAGGAAGGAGGGGGCTTGTTTGCGTTGAAACAAGCTATAAGTCGTTCGTGGTCTCTTTGAGCAGCGGTATTCACACTATGGACAAATCCTCGGGAGATAAAGGTGGGGCCTGTGTCCGTGGGGGAGGGGGGGGGGGGGTCATACGGCGGTTGTGTCACGCGCGCATACTCGTAGGGCGTAGGTTCGACTTCCGGCCCCGGTGGACGCATTTCGATGGGTGCGAAATTAAAACAGTGGTGTGCTTAGATTGGGGTCGAAATTAATCCGAGAGAGGGTCCCCACTACTCAGTATTTATTATTCTTATCCCAACCAATCAAACTCTGGTTGAGTTTGGTGGTCTTTCTTGATACGAATTCTTTTCTTTTTCTTCAAGTATCACGCAAGTGTGATGGAGTACTCGCGCCTCGTCTTCCCCTCTGGCGCACGGGGTTATAGCCCGTCAACCCTGCGGCATCAGTTGACCTCGGTTTGCCGTGTGGAACGCCTTTCCCCACTGCATTCTTTTAACGGAATCCGTATCGCTAGTGCTGCTTGTGTTTGACCGAGGGGCCGCCCCCGAGCTCTGATCGGATTCGGCGTCAACCGCCGAGCTTCTGACAGCGTGGCAAGAGCAAGCGAGCTCCCCTTGTGCTCTTTCGGTTTCCCGATCCCCCTCCCAGGGGGCAGTGGCTCATGGCGTCGAGAAATAGCCGCGGTTGCCGCGCGACGCGTGCTCGGGTCAACCACGTTAGGCTTACTTGCTGCTGCTGCTGCCACTCCTTGACATTTCTTTCTACTGCTTCTGCACGCGCTGTCTTCTCTTCTTGTGACCGATAGCGTTCGCCGTTGTTAGCCTGCGCGTTAAGTACTTCCTGGGACTTAGCGTGTAGGCCGCTAAAGGTCTGGCATAAAGGGGGCTTGACCTATATTGCGCGTAGGTTATTCTTTTTTTTGCAACAAGATTAAGAAACATTTGAAGAGTGCAAAAAAAAAAAAGAAAGAAACGTAACACAAAGAAATACATGGTAAAGCGCTGAGATCAATGCGTTCGTGATATGTCCATTAAAAGGCCTTGCCTCCTAAGCACTACAGCACTCGTTAGTTCAGCCCTGTCTCTGTGTGTGTTCCGTCTCTATTGGGCTGTTTGAATGTTTCGCAAGTATAAACCAGCTCGCCCAGGCACCCGTTTTCGGCATACGTTGTGACGTTGCAGCCGAGGTCCGCAAAAGTTTCATGGCGGTGTATAAAAATTCTGGTGAGGCTCTGCCGAGGATGCCATATATTTTTCTCGCCGATTTTTAATCATGGCTGAGTTATTAAAGGGTCCGTCTGTGTGGACGAGACATATAAGGACAGTGATGGGAACACAAATAAAAACGGACACAAAGCGGTGGAAGCAGACAAGGGAGGCAATAACGACACCTGTGCTCGTCTGCCTCGCCATCTCTCTCTCTCTCTCTCTCTCTCTCTCTCTCTCTCTCTCTCTCTCTCTCTCTCTCTTGCACCTTTCATATTTGAACTTATTCGATGTTGTTGAAAATCAAGACCACCTACAGCCTGACAGTCTGTGATAGGTCATATTTATGTTAAACGAATATTAGCCCGACGAAAACAGGGATGGGAAAGAAAAGGCAAACTACAGCGCTGTCTTTTCTTTCCCGTACCTGTTTTTGTCGCGCTAATATTTGTTTAAGATAGAAGTGCACCTACTCGCCCAATTGTCCCTTTTGATGCAACCATTAGTGTGCGCGCGTGTGTTGCCTATGGTGCTGTGTTTGTCTTTATTCCCTCTCTCCTCTCTATCTTTCATCTTCCCCATCCCCCTCCCATGCGCTGGGTAGGAAACCGGCTGTCTATAGGCTGGTTAATCCCCCTGCCGTTCTTTCCCTCCTATTTGCCTTCCTTCCTTTGATGCAACATATTGATGTTATCTTGAAAAGAACTGTCGTCACAGGAAGCCTCGATACATCGGGTGCATTCTCGCGGAAGGAATTGAACGCGCGTTGTTATACTGAGGTCCGATGTTAGCCACGTACGTAGTATAAGTAGCGTAAAGAAAAAAAAAACTAAATTAGGAAATGACGGCGCTTCTAATCCCGCGTTGCGCCGTGTATGGGCGTTGTCAATGAGTTCGCTTAGTGATTTCGAAACGTCAACCGCTGCTCGTACGTGTGCCGCGTCCCCGGGGAATTTAATGAACATGCTCGTTGAAAATGAGCCAATACCCGGAAGTATTAAATATAACGGGAAAATCGTGGCAGCTATGCATTGGAGCTTAGGATTATCGTTTTTTTTTATTGTTCTCGACTCCGCCCCCCCCCCCCACCTTTTTTTTTTAGCGGCGTATTTGACGCTTCCAAACAGTTTCCGAAAAATAGTTTTTTTTTGCTTAGTAATTTGGGGGATACTCAACATTTTTTTGTATAACCTGAATGTTTCGTTGACGGAAGTCTTTATTCAATCATTTATAGTTTTCCTGCTTTTGGGCCTCTTCTGTGCTGAAAGGCGTCCTTCCTTACTCCCTCAATAATAAAAAAAAAAACAAAGAAAAGGAAAGAAGCAAAGGATGTGAAAAGTGCAGCGCGTACAGGGCGGCAGTTTTTGGTATCGCTTATTCGGTAAAACCGACACGGGCCGTCTCCTTCGTTATTTCATATTGCGGAAGTGAGCTGCTGATATGCACTCGCGCGGAGAGTTTCACTTGACATAATATCGAGCTTTTGTTTTTCCTGTCATCCATTCAACGTGTCGTTCAACTCGTCGCTGTACTTCGATTTTATGATTTATTTGTGGGGTTTACCGTCCCAAAAGCACCATATGATTATGAGAGACGTCGTAGTGGAGGGCTCCGGAAATTTCGACCACCTGGGGTTCTTTAACGTGCACCAAAATCTGAGCACACGGGCCTACGACATTTCCGCCTCCATCGGAAATGCAGCCGCCGCAGCCGGCATTCGATCCCGAGACCTGCGGGTCAGCAGCCGAGTACCTTAGCCAATAGACCACCGCGGCGGGGCAGTCGCCGTATACTTAAGCGCCGGCAAATCGAGAGGGCGGAAATGTAGTATTAATCTTAATGAGCGAGTCGTTGCGCGCTTTTCGCGTATCGGGCTTCCATTCTACCGAGCACTGTTCGAATCGCAGTTGAAATACTGCGTATTGATATGGGGCAGTACAACACAGACCAATAATATAGTGAAACTGATCGTGATGAAGAAAAGTGCATGCGCTTATAGAGCGATTGCCGCGATGTTTGTTTGAGAACGCATCATCAGTATTTTTTTTTTTCATGTCTGCTATTTCTGTACCGTGTATACTGCTCTATACCGATGTGTATGGGGGAAGGGAGCTTCGTCAAGGCGCAACTGAGTGGCTTTTTTCCCCTTCACCGCAGCATTTTTTTTTTATTTATACATGCCTGCAATAAAGATTCAATTCAATGTGGCCGTCGGCTTGCGTATACGCTGATTAGAGAGAACTCACTCGACATCTCACCTTCTCTAATAGGGAAAACATTGAGCGTATGTTTCAAATTATTTTTAGGTAATTGTATAACAGGGAAGTAGTTTTACAGTGCAAGGTACCATAGCAGGGGGTCCATGATGAAGAATACATGAATTGAAAATGCGTAGGCTGCAGGCCCACATACAGGGGAGGGGGGAAGGGTGTGTCTTATCCCCCCACCCCTACCGAAATTCAGATTGAGTGGCTGTTTTATCAAGGACAAAAAATAAAAAGTGTTGCTCAGAACCTTCAACGAGTGCCGCCCTCGAAAAAAAAATCTTAGCAACAGGCCAGGCTTAGTAAAACGGCAAGAACGTGTAATATCAACGAATAAGTGATATATATCAACAGCGCCAAAAAAATAATAAGCTCTCAAGATATCATTAAGTACAGCAACAGGGGTATAACAACAAAAATAATACAATTGGCGATATAAAAATTTTTCTAACGCAAGATCTATCTTTCAAAACTGTATTCGTTGCGTAATGCAGCATTAAGCAACCAATAAAATGGTGCTATCACTTCCACATTTGCACGGCCATAAATACCCGATAAAGTAGATCGAGAACACGACTGCCACTGTAGAGCAATTGGCATCGGACGGGTTATCCGAAGGTTCAAGGTCCGCGCGGTCCATGCCGGCGGCCAGTTAGTTTTCTATTCGTCTACGTTTGCGTCGTAATTACTACAATACAGTTAAAACAATGCATTTAGCGTCGAGTAAATAAAACCTTCCTAGGACTCGTTTTATATTTGTTTTCATTAAGATTGTGTTATAACACATACTTCCGGGACATAGAGGCGCGTGTTTTGGTCATCTGACTTCACACTTTTCGAATTAGCGAGTACGTGAGACGGGCCCCCTAATCAGAATGGCTGACAGGCTCGGCTTCGAAGTGCCGTGACCTATACCAGCGCCGCTGTATGCGTCACACTCGGCCCACGTGCTGGTCGTTTTCTCCGCTGCAGCGACGGCAATATCAGAAAAGGTCACGTGGTCACCACTCTGTGAGACTGGCCGAGTTCTCAGAAGCGATGCCGCTGCCGTGGGCCGCCTCCTTCCGCCCGGCGGGCTTCAATTGTCATCTATCGTGAACCTTGACTTTCCCCCTGCAGGCTGTGATAGTGCGCCGAGCCGCTGTATACGCGCGTCCTGCCTTCTACATGCAGGCGATATACTGTATACGCCGAGTGTGGGAGTAATATATACACGTGAGCGCCGACGTCCTTTTGGGGCGAAGTATATTCGTTGCTCTCGTTTGCTGAGCTGGCGTATACGCGGAATTTTTTTTTTCGAATAAAAGGGCATGCGATTCTCGTCGTCGTCGTATAGTTGCGTAATTTCACTGTATACCGGAAGGAACAAAAACAGGTAAGCAGGCAGATGTACGTATGATAGGGAGATGTTCGTTGAGGGAAGACGCCTTATGGAAAAAGCCGTGTAGCTCGTTTCCCGATTCATCCAGTGCATCATTGAATAGGTTCACTGAAAGAGAATATATTCTCACAAGTCCGACTGACGCAAAAATCCTTGAAATACGTCCAGAACAAGCGGAGTTACATGGATGTGTCGCACGGTTGCTCATTTACTATCGTTTCGTACCAGTCAGCGTGCGAAAAGCTACGCCGGCGCGGTGACGATAAAAGGGGTAACAACGTGCTTGTTTTCCTCAGCGCGCGTCCTGACCTTAAACACTTTTTTTTTAATGCGGGGCATTTCTTTGTTGCACCATGTCGCGCTTTGGCGTCGGTGGTGGCGCCGTCCACACCCCCACTGCTCATGTTCGCGTCTCGTGTCAACTGTCGCTTCCCTCCCTTCTCTCGCCTTGCGAGGTCGACGTGGGCAGCATGGCCTCTGAGATGGGGGGAGGGGGAGGAGGGTTTTATAAATATGCACTAGAGGGAACGTTGTAGGGCGCTATATAGCGTCTAAGGGAGCTGCTACGCATGGCGCTTCACAGCGAGCATGGGAATGATGGGTAGTACACGGATTTGTTTAATCTTCGTATACTTTTGGCTCCGTGTGTGTTTGTGTGGCTTGGAGCTGTTTTGTCACGAAAGAAGATTCAGCAAATGTTCAGCGGTTGCGCTTCACCTCCTTATTCTTTTAGGGTTCTCATTTCAAATCGGGTCACGAAGTTCGAATGGGTTCGTTCTTTCCTTCGAAACAAAACCAAAACACTGCAATAAACGAAGCCACAAGTGCGATTCGGCGCCCGCAAGCACGAAGACTAAATACGCGTACTACCCATCATTCCCATGGTCGCTGAACGATCGCTGCGCCTGAGTCACCTCTAGTTGATTTCAGGAAACTCTATGCAGTCAGAGTCTGCTATAGTAAAAAAGCTGACTCCTCGCGCTGCACAACCGTTCATTGGCGCGTTCGAAGTTTTGTCAAGGGCGTCTATTCTTTCGCTTGACTTGACGCTTTGCTTGACTGGAGTAGATGCGATGAAACCAGCAGTGCCTTCAACCAGTAGTGGAGCACAACCCAACATCAGTGACCCATCACTCGTTATAAAGGCAACTCTTCTCCTTCCTTCAATAAATAAGAATAATAAAGACGAATTAACCATTAAGCATTCCTAAACCACACCCAATTACGCAACGTATACCCCCACCGCTCTGCGACGCATTCACTCGAATCCCCCCCCCCCCCCACCCAATGGGAAGATGCGGGTGGCCTTTTTTTTTTCTTCTTTTGCTAACGCATGGCTTGTTTTCATTGTGGTCGGGCACGTGGCGGCATCCCGCGGTGGCCACGGTAACCCTGCAGCTCGCGATGCTCATATTAACCAGCGGCCGTGGTATTTGGGTTTGTGGCGTGGTCACTTGGTTTGGTGGCATCATTTGTCGGGTTGTAATGAAATCATAGTTGATGAGTATAGCGCGTGTAGCTAACGTCCTTCCACCCGCTTGCTTCGCATAATGTCGATTCCCACCGCTAGGTGCGCGGGATCTGCCATTTTTATTTTTTAATCCAGTGCCTAAAAAGTGGGTGATGATGCCCGTTCAGTGTAGGCCTTCTCATTTCCCCGTGCTTCAGCGAAACGCACGCCGCCAAGAAAACAAAATGAATAAAATCCGGTGGTCTTTCTTCATGCGTTCGCTCTCTCTCTCTTTGTATATCTTAATATATGTAAGCTTAGGCGTACACGTTCGGCTGGCTAGACCTTCTTTCGTGTGCTTATTCCCTTCGAATTCATCTTAGTGGTGACCACCGTGCAGCAGGGAAGCGCATTTATGCAGAAAGATATCGATTCCACTCCGTTCTTAAATTTCCTCCCTGACCTTGGCTCATTTCCTTCGCAAAGCTTTTTTTTTTGGCGTGGTGTCGCGTCAAGGTCCCTCTCATAGATACAGAAATTATTATTATTATTATTATTATTATTATTATTATTATTATTATTATTATTATTTACTTCAGCTGTATACCTAAGGAATCGCGTTCACATTTCTCATTGGAGCTCTCGTGTTATCAGTGGCCTAATTTCACTAGCACATCGCGGTTTACAGGGGGACAAAAATGCACACGTGCTTATAACCGTCCACTCGTGGGATGGCGCTACAGTATTCGTCTTGGCTCGCCTCGTGTATCAGTGGTAAGCAAGTGGGGCACATACTCCGTTCGGGCTCACGTGTGCAGGCGACGTCGTTGCACGGCTGTATATATATCTACGGCAGACGATGCTGTAAATTTTCAGAAACCGTCGACTGATGAAGCGACATAAATATATGCGGTCAAGCCGCTCATATACAAAGGTCAAGCCGCTTATTGTAGCCACCTATTTTTATTTAATTCGCAGTGTACGTACTTTCTTTTCTTGCTTCGTTTTATAACGTGCCTCGCAATCTCCAAAATGCGACGGTGGTCGTCTCCCGGGGCCGTTAGCTTAACGTTTTTTTTTCTTCTTCATTTGTTATCTCCTTTACGCTACTGTCGTCTCCCAGCGGCCATCGCTTTGGATGGCTCGCAGTCTTGTGTCACTCACGGCTATATAAACACCAGCGCCCTCTATCAGTATGCTTCCTCCCATTCTGCCGTTCATCTCTCTTTTTTTCATCTTGCTTCGATTTATAAAGCGAGTCGGTTGCGTCATCCGACAACTTCGAGAGCCCATAAATGCAGCGATATTCCCTTTTCTCTGTCATTCCATTCCTGTGTGTGTGTGTGTGTGTGTGTGTGTGTGTGTGTGTGTGTGTGTGTGTGTGTGTGTGTGTGTGTGTGTGTGTGTGTGTGTGTGTGTGTGAGAGAGAGAGAGAGAGAGAGAGAGAGAGAGAGAGAGAGAGAGAGACAGGGTGAGAGTGAGAGCTTCCGCACGCCTGTCTCTCGACTGGCATTTTTTTCTTTCTTTCTTTTCTTCTTTCTTTCTTTCTCAGCTTTCGGGCCACCGCCATATTGTGTAGTTGGCCTTTCTTTTCATCATTTATCCTCCTCGTACCTCTCCTTTCATAAATAGGATGAGGGCGTCGTTGCGAAAGACCGCGTTGTTAGAAGGCTGTTCTTTTTATTATTACTATTTTTTATATTAAATCGAACTACGACGGGGTCGCCCTGAATGCTTCTGAATTATGTTGAGTAAACACCCGCTGCCCCCTTTTTTCTTTAGGAGTAAAATCAATACGTAGAAGCTGTATTACGAGGGCGGAAAAGTTTTTCTTTTTTTTTTTGTGGTGTGTAAACGTGGTGCAATTTAAATGAAAAAAAAAAGCTTTTTGAATGAAAGAGGCGAATAAGTTTAACTACAATTAAAGCGAGAAGCTTAGCTATGTATGGCTTGTATTTATTTAGTCTGTACGTTTCTTTTCTCCGCTTAAAAAAATGTCCAGAACGAGAGTAGAAAGTATTGCAAAAAGTATACGGTTAAAGTATATATCTTTTGTGAGAGATATGCTTCACGACGCTGAAATCAAATGCTATTTTAAACTGCAACGTTAACCGAGATAACATAAGCCGCTAGGTACGGGGAGGACGCGCTTTATTGTTTTTGTTGTAGTTGGTGTTCTTGTTTATTCACCATAAGATGAATCACGATTAATTTTTTCATGACTTAGAGATAATAAAATGACTCAATAGAATGAGAGAACGGCGGGTTGGTTACGTCAGCCAGAATTGTAAGATCTGGTTTGTTTCCCTGCACTTAGGGTTGGGGAAAAGGAAACACATATGGGAAGAAGAGCGAAGACGAAAATAGACGCGCAAAAAAAAAAAAAAATGGACATGCATGAGACAGCTCTATTTCTTGGCCTCTCAATGTTAACACAGTCACTACGTACCTTCAGCATAAGCCTAATAAACAATGCTGCATTTCAGATGACGCGAATAAATGTGATATAGATCCTTGACGATGGCATATGCCAGAGGTATATTAACGAACAGTAGTCAACGTTAGTGACCATTTACCCAACATAAGCCAACAGTCAATCGATGTTAGCCAGTTCTGGCACAGCGCGCGAGTAACGCTGGCAAATGAACTCGGCATGTCTTAAGTCGAATCGGTCACAGGTCACACCTCGAGTGCTTCATATAGCCTGCTTCCGAATCTTTCATTTCAGTCGAGCTTGCCTATCATCAATGAATGAATGAATGAAAATGAGTGAAACACTTTTTTTGCTAATGATACACATAATGTATACAAAGAAGACCTCAGAACCCTTCATGAATTCTGTCAGGGATCTGTTATTTGTTTTGCTTTCCCTTTTCATCAGTAATAGACACTGTACAATTGAACTATAAGTCTAAGAAATACAAACACGAGAAATGCGTGCAAGGCGTCATTTTCTTTTTTTCGTTATCATAGTTACTTTTGTAAGTTGTTTAATGAAGGCGAACATGTAAACGGTATGACGCGTTATAAGGAAAGGTCAGTAAAGTCTTCTTTTACGGAAGAGGCCGATGGTAAAGCATAACTTTCGAAATGCTGCGCGCTTGTACATTGCGCCGCGCAAACCACAATATCGACGTGTTCAAGTAATGACTATACCGAATAATGCAAAAGAGCGAGGGTGAATTGTAAATATTGTTGCTGGAAATTTTCCGCGATCTCATCTGTGCGTAAGTTGAACGTGTGCGCTCTTTTTAAAAATGCACGGTTGACCTTATCCTTAAGTATATTCGAAGTTATAACGTCAGCGCTGTAGTTTACTTAACAGCGATGAACGATTGTTGACATTTCATTCAGCGACCTTTCGATATATATATATATATATATATATATACACGGGGGCATGATACAGGCATGATATGATGTTAGTGCCGGCGTAGAGGTTTTCCAGGTACAAGCTGGCATAGATAGATCATCACGTTTCATGTTGTTTTTTACCACTGGCGTTAACATTACGAATACGCAAATATTTCCGTGCACATCGAGGTAGTGACCGTATCCATCTCACGTGTATTTTGTCGTAAAAAAAAATACTGAAGGATAGTGATCGAAAACGCTGGATATTTTCTCAACCTTGCTTATTGCGTTGCTTTGTTTTCTTTCTTTTACGGTGTGTGTGACGACACGAAGGCTATATATCAAGTTAGCGTCATTCTTCGAGGAATACTATAAAGTGAAACTCTAAACGTGTTTGAGCTTGATAAATTGTTCTCTGAGAAACGTATTGTTGATTTCGCGATCGTGTGTTTACCAGATGAAGGACACAGTGAATGTCAAAAAGTGTAGCGTGGCATTTCGCTCCGAAACGCCGGCACCTGGATGTCAGTGTGACGTCACAGATTTGCTTTTGTTCTTTCCTTATTTCAGCCACCTCGCCGAATAGAAATTTCCCGAATCTTCTCTCAAGGCTTAAAACGTCATGCAATTCATTTCCTGCCGTTTAAGAATTACAAATGTCCAACAGAGAAATGAAATATGTGATGTGTGTTGTTGATGCAGGAACGTCAAAGGAGTGTTGGCAAGCGTACTTTATCCCCCCCCCCCCCTCGCTTTTGTTTCTCGCGTCCACAGTCGTATTCTTGAATGCTGAATTAGGTAGTGCACTCACTGAAATGAGTGTTGCTCGTGATTTTTTTTATTGACATAAGTTTGGTGAACTGGTAATCATTTTCATTACCGTTTTTTTTTCTTAGTATTGTATAGATGTATATGAACATGCTTCATAGTCGTGCCATGTGTTTAGAAAAAGGGGTTAATGTTAATGAGTACGTAGGTGGCGAGTAGGAGTTATGTTCAAGTGCATCGAACACTGTTTGTACGGACTCTATAACCGCGCTAATTTATGTGACCACGCTATATATATGTGCATTCGATTCTGCCCGTAAGCCCTGTTAATTCTTTACACGCCCGATATTGTAAGTGTAGTGCATACGGCTTCTGGTTGTTTTTTCTTGTTATTTTATTCGTTCTAATTTTCTCTGTATTGGCGTTTTTCTTCATTGCTGCTGTGATGTGGATAGAATATCTGGCTTTAGCTTTGCTTCCCTTGTTTTTTTTTTCTTTCATATTTTCGGAGCCCGCTACTACGTCGTCTTTCATAATCATATCGTGTTTTCGAAGGTAAAAGCTCAATTAATCATAATAGTAATAAAGTTGTTACCAAGCAACCAAATTATTATTATTATTATTATTATTATTATTATTATTATTATTATTATTATTATTATTATTATTATTATTATTATTATTATTATTATTATTATTATTATTATTATTATTCAAAAACAGACAGCCATAATAAGTGCCTTAAACGGAGTCCGTGTTTCTATTCCTTATTCGGCGGATTTTGCGTTCTGAAAATTCATGTTTCGCGGGATCGCCTCTGAGTTGAGTTTTAAGTGTGTACGTATATAGTCAGCGTTTGCTATAACCCGCAAGCATGGGGAGTGATCGATACATCTGGAGCGCCCCCGGCCCTCTCGGAGCTGAGCGTATTGCGTCACTTCCGCAAATCCGCGTGCGTCGGCGGGGAGGTGATTGATCCTCGGGGAGTGAAAGCAGTTATAAGGCCCCCGCTGACGTCATTCGGCGGTCGTCGTGCTCGTGGACGCGCCGCCGCTTGCTTCGTGGTATTGCGTTTCTCAGGCGGAGAGAGAGAGAGAGAGAGAGAGAGAGAGAGAGAGAGAGAGAGAGCACACGCAGCAAGCACCCGGTGTCGCGCGTTCGAGCACGTGTAAAGAAAGCGGTGGAAAGTGCTTGTTTTTTCGGGGTTTTTTTCTTTTTTTTTCCATTGACACGCAATTTTAAATCAGTTTGATTGAAGCGTCACTTGCGAAACGCCAATTCTCTATACGCATCTGCCTGGCCACGTGTGTGTGGTTTATATCTAAAGGCTCGTGAAAACGTAGAATCAATATATTTGACGGGTTCACCTTCGCGCTCCTCAAACCACGCACGCGTAAAAACGCCGCGCTGAATTTCTTAGATTAATTTTTGTTCGCCTGACGTTGTTTATCTTGAGCTTTATTCGCCCTGCAAATATGACATTGCCTTCCGACATGCATGGATGGTTGTCTCGAAGTCTAATTATAACTTAAATAATTAACATATTTTTAATAATTAGCTTATTCGCGGGTGTCTTTCCATAATTAAATCGTTCCTGGAGGCCGCGGGACCTGCAACTGGTCGCGCGTTCGACTTCCTTTTTCATTTGTGATTACCCCGCCGCAGTGGTCTTAGTGTCTAAGGTACTCGGCCCGCAGGTCGCGGTATCGGCTCGCGGTCGTGGCGACTGCACTTTCGATGCAGGCGAAAATGCTCTAGGTTGGTGTGCTCAGATTTGGGCGCACGTGAAAGAGCCCCAGATGGTCGAAATTTCCGGAGCCCTCCACTACCGCGTCTCTCGTAATCATATGGTGGTTTTGGAATGTTAAATTTTACATGCCAATCAGTTTCATTTGTGATTTCGTTATCGGACGGTTCGTCAAGTGGCGATTACGTCTATACGGGAGTCATTGTGCGTGCGTGTGCGACAAAGGATGATGAGAACGGCAGGTGAAATGTATGTTATGGAGTGTGCGGTCCTATCCTTCTGAACTCACTTCGTGCTTATATAGTTGGAAAAGGCCACAACCGAGAGCACCATCATGAGTGAATGAATGAGCATGCTGGAACCTCCGCGCCGTGGTGGTCTAGTGGCTAAGGTACTTGGCTGCTGACACGCAGGTCGCAGGATCAAATCCCGGCTGCCGAGGCTGCATTTCCGATGAAGGCAGAAATGTTGTAGGCCCGTGTGCTCAGATTTGGGTGCACGTTAGAGAACGCCCAGGTGGCCGAAATCTCTGGAGCCTTCCACCATGGCGTCTCTCGTAATCATGTCGTGGTTTTGGGACGTTGAACCCCACATATCAATCAATCAGCATGCTGTAGCCCCAAACTCTGGCTATTCAGTTATAGTGAAGCATGTTGTGGATTTCCGAGACAAAATTTACGCCTGCAGAAGGATAATTTATAGCGTGACGCATGGGTGTCGTTTGAAATGTATTCGCTTGCGTCTTGCGCATGTCCATACGTGATTGCGCCTGTGTGTCTTGTCATATGTTCAAGCGTATACAGTCTATTACGCCGTTCGCACCGAGTGGCTCAGATGTACACGCCACATTTCGCTTTGTGTGCACTGGAAGCTCACCTATGTGCCTTTATTGGAGACATTGTTTTCATGCTCATTTCGTGCATGAGTGTAAGGGGAATGATTTTTGAACCGAATTCAACGCTACTCAATTAGAGGGCTTCCGTCGTTGGGTACATTAGACAGCGAAATTGCATAACCAATGTAAAACAGGTGCACTTGACGCGTATAAACGATCTTTTGTATTGCACGAGCAGTTCCGATGCTCACTTCGATTCTGTATAGATACTAAATGTCTAGCTCAGATTTTGTAACGCAGCAGCGGTTATAATTTTAGAGAGACGTAAAGAAGGCAAAGTTGCCTTCATTTGATCAATTGAGTCTACATACTTTTTTGTTTATATGTTGACGTTTTTCCGTCGTTTTTTTCGTTCCAGGTAAGCTTGGCTGAGCCCCCTCCTGCTGCGCCTTTAATACAGGTGATGTACTGACTGCTGTACAGTCTTACAGACTTATTTCGTCGTCGCGCTTCGCGCGTTCCCATGCGATACGGCCGAGTCCATGGCGGCCCTAAACGCCGAGAAAAGGGAAATGCCTTAACGAGTTCTGCCAATAGACCGAGCCGTTTTACAGCAGCGATTCACCACAGCGCTGCACGTAGGTGTCAAGTGGTTAGTTCGCGACGTCTGTGGGACGTGTCGGCTGATCTGTTTGTTGCGTGTCGCATTTAACGTCCGTGCAGGTTAAGTTTAACGAGCCGTGCTGTTCAGTCGAGCTTGGCGTCGTTCGGCGCCAGCGGTGGTAATCGGCTGCTCCCGATCGGCATCTTCCGATACGCTGACGCCTACCTGCTTTGACTCGAGCACAATTTCGAAGGGTCCGAAGGCTTGCGAAAGGCTGCGCCTTTGGGCGTTCGTCACCGCACATGTTGTCATAAGACAAGCGCGGGCTGGAAAACGAGAACAATAGCTGGAAGGGTACACTCAAGGTGAGCGGTCGAAACTAAAAATTCAGCTGATCGTCAGCGCTCGTCGTTTGTTTCTCGTAGCACTTGTTCTTGTTTTGGAACCGAGCTGTTTATCGATAGACATGAATCTATGAACACTGCTGGTATATGTAACGAGTGACACGCATGTTCCGCTAGGACGCACGGTTTCCAGAATATTCAGAAAACGTCTGCTAAAAAATATAGGAATAGGCGTTTCTGGCTCAAGTTGAGCGTTGTAGTGGTTTAATACGATATCTGAGAAAAGGGCTATTTGATGGTTTGGCCAGTAAATTCATTGCGTTCATTGTGAGCTCTTTGGATTGTTGCGGCACCTGTCGGAGCAGGTTTAAAACCACGCGCTACCTTCTATGTTGCCCCTGAGATCTCAGTAGCGGAATGAAACGCGTCTGAGTGCCAATCATTTGACGTAAAAGAAAAATAATAATTAAATAAAAAGTCATTTGAAATTTTTCCTGTCAGATCACACATTCCACATACCTCTTCCATCCGACTCTTAGCAAGCAGCAAACTTTCTGAAGTACAGACAAGAGCACGCCTGTCTCGCACCCAGGCGCCTTCGGCGGTATACCCTCGCTCCCAGAGACGCCATAATTTGCTTTGAACTGCCAAGGCACGCCATGGCATGCAGTGTCTCAAAGTTTGATATGCGAAAAAGATCCTGTTTACGCTGCACCGGCTTATAAAATGTCATCTGAGTACCACTGCGCTGTCATCTGATGAGGTAACACCCATCGTAAAAGGAACAGATTGCTGAGCACTGTCTGTGAAGTTCACAGCGAATCGCGGGAGTCGCGCCAGTGCATGTGGTGTTTTGCGATTGCACAGATTTCCGTCCACAACGAAAAACGCTGAGCTCGGCCGCCCTTTAGGATACAATCGCAATCAGCAGGAAAAACTACGAGCCCAGTGAAGTGTACCTATTGCGTTTATTCAAGTGCTACTCGAGCTGATCCACTTTACAGCAGCGATTTGCGTGCAGTATGCCTGTAGTATGTGGCACAAAACTATTGCCGTACTCTTTCGCAGGCCGCGGCATGTCAATAATAGGATATACGTATTACGACTCACGCGCGGATGCATGCGCCGCGCATGTTGAGTACAACTATAACGACCTACTATCGCGATGAAAAGAGATGTGAACGGCGCGGGAAGCATGGCTTGCAACTCGGTCGGACTGCGTCATGACTTGACTGTCACTAGACGAATCTACATGTGCTTTAGGCCGGCGTTCACCGTAGCATTTTAAAATCTTGTTCTGGCTGGCACTTTTACACCGCGCGTGTGTTCTGAGTGTCCGGCAGGACTGGCAATTGATACACATGCGGTGCATGAGCGTAAGTTAGAGCCAGATTCTAGCGCTACGTTGACGCCGGCTCACAGCACAAATGCTGCCTTGTCACAGCCTAGGCACGCCGCAGTTAACGCTGTTCGCGTTTTTTTTTTTTTTGTCGGATAATACGTACTGATAAAGTTGCTTTTGTAGTCTGCGATGAACGTGCTGCAGACATTCCGGACTGTCGAGAAAGGTCTCCTTGTCGTATCACACGAAATCAGCATCAAATTCCAGCCCAGGAACAGCGCGAAACATGATTACAGCCGCACTCGGATTGTGAAGTTTCGCGTTTGATTTGCAGAGCGTCTGCTCGCGTGGCAGTGTAGTTCGCCACGCCCGCAACAGATGGCGCCACGCGCTTTTCAATATGGCAGCAAGCACTGAGCTCGTTGTGTTCTGGTGTGTAGGAACGATTGATTGATTTGTGGGGTTTAACGTCCAAAAACCACCATATGAATATGAGAGACGCCTGGTGTGTTGTAGGAAGCTGAGAAGTTTTAGTCGTGTCCTCCGTGCCGCGCATGACCCGCTGACGTCGCTGCGAAGGAGCAAGCTAAGTTTAACCACAGCGAGTCAAGTTGAAGTGCTCGTCTGTTTTTTTGTTTTTTTTTTAGGCTCTCGAGTTGTGCTTGCTCTATCTTTCGCAAACGCTGTTGTATTCGTCGGCTGTGACTAGATGGGAAACTGATACAGCTTTGCACGTAGAAATCGTCGCTTGGTGTTTTCTGCATTGTTGTGGCAGCCCACAACACAGCACTTCGGTCCTCGGCGACGCTTCCGTGGCTCCGCTTCTTCCATCGCGGAAAAAGGCAACTTCGCACAGCGAGCGTCTTGTTTTAGCGCGCCAATCCGTCGGCACGGCGCCCAAGTTCGCCGCACCGACTGCAGAACGCTTTGCGCTCGTGTCGCACGCGTTTCGGCGAAACGCACTCACTCGCCTGCGACCTCTCCCGCGTCTCTCCTCAAATGTTCCGGAGCTCGCCGCCAGGGCCAGGCGCGGCGTTGTCATCGCTCCGCAGACTTGAGCTTCGGTTCCCCATAGCGAAGTGTTTAAATGAGGGAGTCGCTTAAACATATGCGAGTAAAAAGTTAGAGGGACAGAAACAGAATAGACGAATCACACATGCGCTCGTGCACCGCGGAAGTGAATCGCCAATTCAAACTGACGTTATTGAAGACAGTGCGGTGTGCCGATGTCCGTAAGTGGCCCGCTACTATTAGTAGACTATGCACACTTGGTAGCTGTTGCGCCAACTCCTTCTGATATGTTGCTGCGCCTGGTCTGGACGCTCTGTATGCACGGTGTGCACTGCCTGATATTTATAGCAGTGCGAGACTATAGGTAGCGCGTTACTACGCGCCTCGTTCGGATCTTGTGCGGGCACGTACGTAGGTGTTCTCGCGTTCTCTTCGAGCGGATCGCGTGGGGGGAGAGCACGTGACTCGAGTGCCGTATGACTAATCTGGGCCGTGCCTGATTCCGCTGCCTTCTCTCTCTCGGTTGACCGATATATGACGTAACACGTGAAGAGCCGTGTGGTGGTCTACTTTATGCTGACTGCTCTTATTTGCTCGGTGACTGCGCCGCGGCGTTACCCAAGAGTGACCCCGGACGAAATGCAAAAAAGTAATACTAATAAATAAAATCATGTGGTCAGTTATGTATTTGCTTGTAGAAACACTCGAACGCGAAAGAAATAATAACAGCGGAGCTGGTTAAGCTTGGAGTACGGCCGGCGTTGATGAACGCTTGGCGGGTACCCTAATCGTAAATAGTTTTATCAGGTACACATCTTCACTACATATATAGATTCCTTTTGATATTTTTGTATTTATTTTCATTTTTTTTTCAAGTGGGTATGTGCCGAGCAGCTTATAGCGAAGCATAGCCATGCATTGTATAGTGTAACAATGGCGTTAGGATACATTGAATGCGTGGCGCCACTGTCCCAGTAACGGACCGCACGTCTTTGTTGTTACCTCTCGTCGGCTCGCCAATGCACCTCCCCCACATACTGACCAACGCAAGTCTTCGCCACGTTTCCTGTTCGTTAGGGCAGGGAGCACCTTTCATTGTTCGTACACTCGCGGCGGTCTTTATACCCAATTTTTCCTTCCGTTCTTTACTAGTGCGTTTTTTCCCCCATGCATACACTAAAACGAGTGTGCACCCCGTGCGTCCATCCTCATGCCGGTTATTCGGGCTCCGTCGGGTGCGCGCCTGGTCGTCCCAGGCGGCTGCTCCTGGACGTTTCGCCGTCGAGGCGGCTCTGGGTGGTCCGACCTGTGGCTTCGCCGCGCTGCATGCAGCGAAGGGGGCGCGTCTCTCGCATCCTCTTCGTCGGAGCGGCGGACGCCCGAGACGTTGCCGGGTCGCGCCACTCGTCGTCTCTGCCTTGTTTGTGCAATCGCCCGGAGAGCAGCGCGCGCGTCGTTCACTTTGTGGCCTTGTTTTCGCCCCGAAGATGGATGTCTTCGTAGGGGGGCGCTTCCTGCGAAACAGTGACAGAACAAAAGCGAAAAAAAAAAATGCAGCATAGACTTTTCGATTTGTGTAATTAATTCCGGTTGTGAGCGGGCTTTTTTTTTTATTGCGTTAATTCGACGTTTCCGCTCCGCCGGATTACCGCTGTTGGCACTTTGCCCCTGTTTTTCACTCGGCAATAGTTGCATTGGCCAGTTTTGCACTCACACACGCACACACACACTAAAATGATTTTAAAAGAACTGCTTACCGATCAAGATCATACCGCCCTTCCTTATTTCTGTTGACGTTGTGGCGTTGCCGTATCGTGTATGCGTACCACGATACCAAAAACATTTAGCAGCGCAGAGCTTAGGTGATGAGACGAGTCATTACAGGTCTTGCAGATTAACATATCCAGGTGGCGAGCACGATGGTATGTTTATTTCGTCGTACTTACCTATACGGTAAACCGAAGGAACTGATTAACATCGATTGGGCTGCATGCAGCACGCAGAAACACTCTGCCATGGCTCGTACGTCGCTATAGCTGACGTCCTCTATTCTTCTTTGATCCCGTACACATATGAAGACTGGCTTCACGGCGTATGCTTCGTATATATCAATTAACAGTCAATTAATTAACGCGCGGTAGCGTTGATGGGCTCGTTTCGCAGAAATTCAGGTGTCGGTGTCATACTTTGGTTGTGAGCATAATAAAAATGATTGGCTCGGGTGGCTAACAAGCTCAAAACTTCCGCCCGGCTAGTTGGTGTTCCGTCGCAGAGCCACGCTCGGGCCGTGCTCGATATCGTCTCGAAAAAGAAGAAAAAAATGCTACATGGAGAGTTATGTAGCCCGAAGAGTGGCAAAAGTGTTGAACGGCGCGAGGCGGCAAGACATGCAGATTGCGCTAAATGTGGTTGGTATAATCGCCCATTAGTCACAAGGCATACAGGAATAATTAATCATCTTTATCAGCAACTGCTTCGATCAACAAGGCGTGCGCTGAGTGGAACTGGTGCGCGTATTGCTTTGCGAACGTGCGTATAGTTGGTGCTTCGCCGAATCGCAAAGGGTAGAATGATGTCGGACAGCGGAGGTTCGTAACTTCGCAACTCTATAATAGCCGCGTGCATGCGCGACCTGGGATCGCTTAAATGGGCAAGTTTACACGCTCGCAGAAGTTACACCGTAAAGCGAGTTGAGGCTTAGCGAACTAGAAGGCGATGCCAATTACAACGGTGCTTGATTACGCTATTATGTTCCGCTCTTCAGGGCGAGAAGCTAGAACGTTCTCCCGAGTTTTCGCAGGTGTGATTAGTTTCATCTTATATCGAACATTTTCGTTAGTAATTCATTTATCCCACCATTCAATGTGAAACTTTTGCGCGATAGAGGGCAAATATATGAAATAAAATGAGAAAGATGCCTCGTTTAATCGTGAACAGATCATGCACTTATTATCCGGACGTGCATATAGTTTAGTGTGTACGTCATCTCAGGATGAATATTGTCGCTGCAAATAGTTTAGTTCTTACTCTACATAGTCGCTGCAAATTGTTTAGTTCTGACTCTATAACAGAAGTTCTCTGGAGCGATGGGGTGTGTGTTGGTAAAATAATAAGCATGGCCGAAACAGCAATACATTGGGTGGATCGATCACGAGAAGAACCGAAGGACTGGAAATTTCCGGTTACATTTATTCATTGAGGTCGCCTGCCAGACCAGAAGAATAAGGGAGAATTAAATTGTAAAGGCTGTGCGTTGTAAGACACTTCCACCCTTATTGAACACCAGTGTCTGGACATTGTTGTTTACATGACATACTGATATCTGAATGTTTTTTATTTACTTATTAATGTTTAATACGCATTTAGCTTTAATACTTGGTACTTTTAAGAACATCGCCGGCGTTGGTTCTTGTCACTAGTGCAAGCCCATTGAAAGCTTCCGCATAGCTGTGGTCCACCCGAACATTTGCTGTTGTTATAACAATGCCACAGTGTGTGGCTGAGGGGCTGGTCGTTTAATGCTAATGTTTCACTCACGCTGATGTCGCGGTGTTTTGCGTGTGCGACATGGTAATGTGGTTGTAAACTCTTCTGATGACGTCTACGAGATCAATCAGTGGCAGGTTGTTTTTCTCATATAGAGGGCTTCTAAAGGTCTTCGAATGCGTCACCTTGATTTGCCTTCAACGCTGCGGTGACGCATCGGTTCCTGCAGCGTCCGCGCGCATCTCGTGAGAACTGATGCGGCCGTGGGATTCCATGTCGACGAAGGATGGATCTCAACATGAAAAAAATAACTCTTTATACGATCTATAAGAAAAAAAAAAGCATCGGATCGAGCGTTCTGACGCAACGCACGGCAGAGGTAACGGAGCAATGGTGAAACCGAGCTTAGCGGCTCGGGCTTTATAATCACCACTGGTGACGTAAGCCTCCGGTCAGGCTGTGGTGGCGCTATCCCTTATTGGAAGCGGGTTGCAGCAAGTGGCCGTGTCACGCCGGGCCAATCAGTGACGAGACGACGGCTGAGCAGGTTTATGCGCGGTGGGTCGCCACACGGCGTTCATTTTCTGTATAGCACTACGGCTTGATCGACATTTTTCTCCCGCCAATAAGCTGCCGCAGTTGCGCACATTTTCCGGTTGGGTTTTTGCGCTGCTCATTTCGTGCCAACGGAGCTATAATTAGCTCTGCCGGATCATGTCAGGTGATTATTCTTAGTGGTTGATGCGTAACTGCACATTTTGCCTGCTTATACACCGCTGTTTATCCATATTTAACTAAACCTTTGCCTCAACGCGAATAACCCGATTCACTTTTGCAAGAATTGTTTAACTTGACATGTGCGCAGCCATTTCGTGTTTTAGGACGGCTGGCAACAGAACGTGCGATCGCTACAATTTTTCCACATGTGTTGTCGCATCAAGGCGCGGTCACTTCCGTACAATCTTCAACGCGAAAACGACGGCAGCGCTAGAGCTCGCGGTGGTGGCGTTTTAGCGCATACTTTTCGCTCCCTTACCGCACTGGTTGAGCCTAACGTTCATTTTTGTAGCCGGTGTGCGTTCGTTAGCGATTGCGCGGGCGCTTAGCGCACCGCCTTTGCCCGCGGCGGCAATCAGATCGGTTCCGCTGCTCTGTTAGCGACCTCATTACTCATGCGGGCCGTAGCTCTCGGCCTGCGCTTTTAAATCTCGCCGATAAGGGCTTTGTTCGCGGAATCCGCCCCGTCGTCGCACTCCTGCGCGATCAACTTGGCACGCCGTGGGCGTGAGAGATTATCGTCTGGTTGGGGAGCTCATTGCGAATCGTTCCGCGTGTGGTGGCCCTTGATGTGCGTGCGTGTTGTTGTGCATCCACGCATACGTGCTGCTGGCCTGATCCAGAGCGCGAGAGATGCCTCGATTCGGCCGGCGTGCGGGGGTCGATCAAGCGCTTGTGCTGCCTCCTCGTGGTGGGAGTCGTTATTCGCCGAACGATGATTCGAACGCCGCGCCGCCACTCTGCCGCCGCCGCGACCATTTGAATCGTCGTCGCCGCCGCCGCGGTGCTCGTTGGCCGACTGTGTCTTTTATAGTTTATACACCTCGGGCGCTCCCTGTTTTGAGATCACGTGGGAAGCGGCTGTCGTTGTTGCTACTCCACTACTGCTTGCAGCTTAAACTGCGCAGTCCAGGGCGATCTGTAATAAACGGTCGTTTGGACCTGTCTTCCACGCGCTGTAAAGAAAGAGGGGCAAGGAAACGAGGGACGCCCGCTGTGTGTAGCGTGACAAAAACGCTTAGTCTCTGAGCGATCGGCACTGCGCTGCAAGCGAAGTCGCGCAATTACGCGTTTAGTGTGCGATGAGGACAAAAGCAGACCATGCAGATAACGTTGTTCGTTTTAACTATGGAACTGTGAAAGCAAACCGCAGTTAGTGTGTCTCTCGGTGCGCAACTAATGTTCGTTCTGGTTATGCATGCTGGTCTTACGATTGCTTTCCTTTAATTTCCTGCTTCTGTTCGTGCGTATTTTGTTATCTTTTTTTTCGGACTTAGATTCATGTATGCGCAAATGCGCAGAAAGTTTGCGTATTTAAGATAGATAGATAGATAGATAGATAGATAGATAGATAGATAGATAGATAGATAGATAGATAGATAGATAGATAGATAGATAGATAGATAGATAGATAGCATTTTTAATTGACTCTTCTAAAATGTATTCTGTGGAAAATCCGCGTAATTCCCCCTTTTTAATGGGCTTAAGTCCATTGTACGTCAGGGCGGTGCAGGGCAGCCCCGCGTTGATTGCATTTGCTTTTCTTCCGCTCGCCACGGTGGTCTATATAGTGGCTAAGGCGCTCGGCTGCTGAACCGCAGGTCGCGGGATCGAATCCCGGCCGCGGCGACTGCGTTTTCGATGGAGGTGAAAATGCTTGAGGCCCGTGCGCTTAGATTTAGCTGCACGTATAATAACACCAGGTGGTCGAAATTTCGGGAACACCTCCACTCCGGCGTCTCTCGTAATCACATGGTGGTTTCGGCATGTTAAACCCCAACAATTATTGTTATTTGCTTTTCTGTGGAACAATTTAAGCACAGCATCCTTACAACACGCATGCACGCACGCATCCGCGTTCACGTCATGCGGCAGGGGGCAGCATCAGTCATGTGCGCGTCATATTCTCGAACCTTCGTAAGCACAGTGCGTTTTAACGCGTATAGAGGTTGTTAAAGGAAAAAAAGAAAGAAATAAGCGTGGTGTCGTTACTATCTCTATGGAGGACACCTCCACAACATCGTGCAGGGGATGGCGGAATGACAGGGACAGAAAGAAAAAAAAAATTAAGGGAAGGATAGGTAGAAAAAAAAAAGGATTCGATCTACGATTTAACACGTGCGGTGCTGCTGCCTCGGTGCGACCGGTGTTTTCGCGAAGTTCAACTCGTTCACCCGTCCTGCCGGTCGCGGAAAAGGAGACCGAACGCTCTTCTACATCACCTCACGCGATGCCTTGTTGCACGAATGCTTGAAACCTATGCCGTCGCACTGGTGTGAGCGTGTCTATATGCGCACTGTGGAACGACCACTCTAGGCGCTCGAATTCGACGCACGCATAAATTATGTCACGGGGGCATCGAACTATATATAGTTCGGACGTGACTACTTTGCGGCAACTTTAGCGAGTTGATACGTGCAAATATATATGCGCCTTCGTGACCTTAACCTTTGCTGGCCCGCCCACTAGACGTCTATAGTGTCGAACCCTTTAACACTGGGAAAGTGTCCTCAGTGTGACGAATACCGCGATCACGTTCGTCTTGCATGCAGCTGTGGGTGTATGTGAGTATACATACAAGCTGCACTCTCGAGCCAGACGCCTTTCCGTGAAATTTGTGTCTATTGGGGCTCCCCTGTGCATCGTATACACGTATACGGGATGCTTCTTTTTTTTTATTTATTCTGCAGACTCGGGGTACGTATATGCTCGCGTTGTTGTCGGGCTTGTCGTAACTTATACGTACTTCTTGTAATGTGACTGTTATATCATGTTAGTCGTGGCTTTTCAAGGAGGTGTGCGTCAAAGTGAGGTTCTTTTAAAGTAAATAGAATTGCGTGCATTTCTTTCAGTTATTTGATAGAAGAGTGCCTCCAAGCACGCGCGTCTGCCTATAGTATAAGATTATCTGCTCGACGTGATTATTATTATTATTATTATTATTATTATTATTATTATTATTATTATTATTATTATTATTATTGGGTCGTGTGAGCGACGAGAACGATGTCTTATAAAGGTAAGGGTTAATAGCAGGTTAGCGAAACTTTACGGAAATATTGTAACCATTTCTGCCTGCCGTCCCCTGCACATGCGCTGTGGTCATCAGCAGCGTACGGTAAGGTCAGGCCATAATACAAATGGGGAAGTGTGAATATTCATTGGAAGCTAGCCTGGAAGATGCGTCGGGAAGGAAGATGTCAGACACACTTGTTTACATCCTGTACTGTTCTCTCTCTCTCTCTCTTTCCTGTCCTTGCTTCACCGAACGCTCGCCGCCGGAGAACAGAGTCCGGCCATTGATGCCTCTCCAGCGAGCTCTTTGTGGGGCTTCGAGCGGGCGCTCGCTACTCGAGAGTCTGCTGTCCTACATATCCCAAAGCTGGTTCGTTCACTCTCTGCGAAGGTCCTCCAACTCATTCGGGGCCTGCCTTCTCGCGTGCTCACTCTAATGAGAAAGGCCGCGGCGTTGCTGGGTGGGCACTCGAAAGAAGGGGCGAAAGAAAGAGAAGACGGCCGGGCTGCATTATTTTCGCCATTTCAAGCCTATTATAATATACGACAGCCGGCAGCGGAGGCACGAACTGGCACCCCCCCACCCCCCCCCCCTTTTTTTTCTTTCTCGGTGGCCCGTTCGGGAGAAGGCCTCGTTTCCGCTGCGTCTCCATCGCGTCAGCCCCAAAAGAGATCGAGGGCAGCAGGGGTCAGGGGCGCTAACCGAATTCGACAAACGTGCTGCTCTGAATTGGGGCTGCAGCCTCGGTGGCTATACTATAGAGGCTAGAAGTTCCAGCCTCTATAGCTATACGTTTGGGGGGTCATGCCTAGCCGAATGTAAATAAAAACTCGTATAGAGTAGCACCCACTACACCATTATTTCTCTTTCTGCGGATAAGCGGAATACCCGTCACACATCTGTAAAGTATTAGATTAGTTTAGTTGAGCGTCTGCAAGCAGCTCTGCGGATGAAGCTTGTTACTTAGGTCGGCAAAAAAAGAAAGTGGAACACTCGACAAAATTTTCCCGAGCCGAACTCACTCGCACTCACGAAAATTTTCTTCAACCGCACTCTATCGGACTCACGACAATATTCGTCACCCGGACTCATTCAGACTCACGGCTTGATCTGAGTCCGTGTCTCCCCATGAGTGAATACGCCGACCTATATATATGGCTATTACCGATGGCAGGCCGCGTCCACAGAGCTGTTTCGGACGCTCAACTGAACCTGTCTATTATGGGCACTTTGTTAACGCTTGCATTTGGCTGATGACGATGAAGAATCACGGTTGAACACTTTGCAATGAGTGGGCAGCATTAAGCCTCATATACTTGACAGTGTGTGATGACTGGCTGCTATTTTACTCTTCGGCCACGCTATATGTATATTTCATAGGCTATATATATAGCTTGCCCGACATGACGCCTGCATGTGGTCTTTTCGCGAAGGAGCTTTGAGTGCCGATCGTAGTGGCTCTGTGGTAGAATACTCGGCTGCCACGCAGGGGACCCGTGTTCAAGTTCTATAGTCGATCTTGTCTCGATTAATCTTTTCACGTTTCTCAGTGACGACGCCACTGACGGCACCGGCGACGCCGCTCAACGCACCGGGAATGGGTGCCTGTATACGACCAGCGCTGTAAACGAGGGGAATATTTCGATGGAGTTCGTGCTAAGCATTTTTTTTTTATTCACATACTGCAGCCCATTAAGGGCTATAGCAGGAGTGGGTGAAAAAAAAAAACAGAGCAGTGAATTACAAAAGTACCACTTCCGGGAACACACTACAATATAACACACGAACAAAATACAATATACATGGCAATTCCATTCAGTACAAAAATAAACATCCAATGAATGGGCACTGCGGGGCGTACATATTAACAGAACAAAGCAAGGAACTATTGGTTAGATACGACTTCCAAGAGAAGGCAGGAATTGATTTATCGATGCACTCCTAATCTCACCCGGCAGTAAAAAAGATAAATTTGAATAGATCGGTGTGTGCGTGAAAAGGGGCGAGGTTTAGGGCATGAGCATCAAGGCAGTGTTCAAGGCAGTGTTTGCCTGAGCATCAAGTCAGTGTTCAGGGTGTTTCCGCCATATCTAACACACTGTCGCGCCCTCTATATAGGTCGCGAGATACGCCAGTACTGCATATTGTACTGAACGTGCCATGTTGCTTGGTTTCGGGTTCTCGAGCGACTGTGGTGCGTGTGTGTGTGGGTGTTGTGCTGTTACGGCGGTCTCGCGGCGCGGCCGCTTCTTTGCTCACGCCTGCTGTTCTCGCTCGAAGCGACGTATACACGCGGCGCATGCAGCACATAAGGCGAACGCTTTGTGTGGATGCGGGGGCCTGCGGCGTCGGCAGGCCGCCGTTGTAGCGGTGTCGGGTTTCGGCCGCGACGCCTTTGGCTTAGCTCGAGCTCCGGCGCTTTTGCGGTGAGAAAGACGTCTCGAGGCCGACAACAGACGGGCAATGTTTTTTTTTTCTCGGAGAAAGCGCGTGGCGGCGGCGCGCGTGTCTGGGCGCGAATACGAGGGCGCCTCCCGTTTTCCCAAGTCCAGCGATGATCGAGCGGTGCTGTCGGCGCTGCCATGTAGCCTGGGCCCTATCAAACGTTTTTCGTTTTTAGGCGAAAACTTTATACGCCCCACCCGAATGGAAAGAGTGGACGTCGGGAGTATTTGGCGTCAACCCGAATGTATGGTATACCACAAAATTCTATGACGTCATACGCGAGAGACTGCGAGATGAGTCGTACGCGTATATAGGTCGGCAAAACTTGTGGAGCTCGTTCAGTTTCACTCGTAAAATGCATTTTTTTTGCCAAGGGGGTCACTCGAACTCAAACTCGCCTGAACATTACTTACTCGTAGTCCGGACTCACGGCTGGATCCGAGTCTTGAGTGAGTTCGGGCGAGTCGACTCACGAGTCCGTTAGTCTAGAATGAGCTTTTTGAACGATGTTGTCGAATCTCTGTACCACCAATAACTCACGTAACAAGAGCTCTTCTTGGCGCCTTTTGATATGGTACCTCAGAATACGAGTTATGAGTGCTTGACCAGTAAGGTCATTTTTCCGGAAAGAAATAACGTCAGGTACATTCAGCAAGAACTTCCCTGGAAGAGTTGGCGGGCGGAAGCCGAGGCACTCTTCGCGCCTCTGGTCAATAAATATTGAACTGGTGTACGAACGACACTTGTTTGAAATACATGTTAGTAAACGCGAGTGTAAACGTTAATCCAGATAAGGCTGATGGTAATGCTGCAGATGAATAGACAGGGCCCTAGATTGTAAAAGAAAAAAAAAAACTCCCTTGGTCAAGATTTATGTTTCTTGCTTTGGACGCACTCGGACTCGAAACCCACCAAAATATTACTCACCCGGACTCACTCAGACTGAAGGCTTGATCTGATTCTGGGGGACACAATCGAAATATGAAAAATGCGACGTCAACCTGTTATCGATTGGTGATAGTTATCTCTGCGTGACGTGAACATGACGTTGCAGATAACTGGTATTTGACATTGTCACCAGGTTGCAGATTGTCGGTATTTCCGTGTTTTCATCGTCACAAAATAATGATTATGACGAGGAAATCACACGAAATCGTCGTTTGGCCACAGATGGGGCCGATTTTGGAGGCAGTGTTACACCGCGCGAGGAGCAGGTATACCCTCGGGAGACGAGGAGGAGATGGCTTTAGCCTTCGAGTCCTCCGAGCGAGGCGAATACATAAAGTGAGCCTGTGAGTTCTTTCGTCGTCTGTAATCGGGCGCACTTCGCTCGTATGTGGATGCGATTGTGGATGAGGCTGCACCCCCGCCGCGGTGGTCTAGTGGCTATGGTACTCGGCTACTGACCCGCTGCAGGTCGCGGGATCGAATCCCGGTTGCGGTGGCTGCATTTCCGATGGAGGCGCAAATGTTGTGGGCCCGTGTGTTCAGATTTGGGTGCACGTTGAAGAGCTCCAGCTGGTTGAAATTTCCGGAGCCCTCCACTACGGCGTCTCTCATAATGATATGGTGGTTTTGGGACGTAAAACCCCACATATCAATCAAATCAATCATGATGCTGCACACCGCATACGTGCGCACTATGTGCTTCCGAATGAAGGCAGCGTTCATCTTGTTGCTCTTTGTTGTTTAATTGTTGGATGAAGTTGTTCCTCACGAATGTTTCTCGAAATTATTCCAGGCCATGGTATACTATACGCGCGTGTTGCTTCACGACACGACTCGCATCGCATAAATAAATCCCGAGGCTTTCGCCGTGCATCTTTGTCGCTAAATAAATTCTTTGGCGGTGTAGCTTTCGCTGCAATAAAGTATTTTAGGGGCGAAGCTCCTTAAAGCGTACGGCTGTACCGTAGTTGTCTGTGGTAGCCACCCCTAGAACGCGAAGTGTTCACTACATGGCGCTCGCATCGTTCGAGATGTTTCGATGGACGGACGGACGCTTCATTGATCATATAACTGCCATAATGAAGGGGAAATGGAAGCCACGTCTACCTACCATTTACGTATGCAATGTAGCTTCTCATATATATATATATATATATATATATATATATATATATATATATATATATATATATATATATATATATATATATATATATATATTCTAATCCTGATGAAGGCCAGACTCTAGGCCGAAGCGTCGAAATAAACCACGTTGTGACCGCTCACGGAGGATCTATAAGGGAAAGAAGTGTATACCTAAGGGCTCGTTTTTCCGTGTTTTTAACACAATATTAATGAGATATAACAGACAGTAATGCCAAGGAATGTACAGGGGAAGTTATTAAAATCAATGGAATATAAATAAGAAGAAAGAAAAGTGGATAAAAGAATTACCAACTGTGAGCAGGAATCGAACCTACGACCTTCGAATTACGCGTTCGATGCTCTAACCACTGAGCTATCACAGCGGCCCTCCCTCCATCCACTTTTTTGGGTTTATCTGTGAATTTAGAAGTAGGAGCGACAGTCAGCGCCATCTTCACAGATAAACCCACAAATTCACAGATATATATATATATATATATATATATATATATATATATATATATATATATATATATATATATATATATATATATATATATATGTATATATATATTCGCTGCAAGGTGCAACAGTGTGACGTACCGCTTACACACGGCCCTCGACCAACGGTATAGTATACCTCGTGGCAGGCCTATGCGTTCGCCATTCGTTCCACTTTTCCCCAGCAGCTAAAGAGAGTGTATCAGAACAGAAAAGGAAGAAGCTCTGATTACAACGGCGCTGTCGTGTAATCGCTGGAATCTATCAATCTCGAGGGCTAACGAGATGTAGTAGCATACGCGGGTTATACCAAAGCCGGGAGCACTTCGCGCGTTTCCGTTCAGCGCGCGTCGCGTTGTGCGATCTGGGCAACAACAACAACAACAAAAAAGAAAAACAGCAGCCAGAGGGCGCGCGTGTGGGGTGGCTCGGCGTTAACCACTCGCGGAACAGCAGCTGCTGCTGCTAATTAAATCTTGTCACCCGCACGCTTGTAGGGGTGAGTGATATTGACGCACGACGACCGCACTGTGCCTTGACGCTGTGCAACGCTCTTTTTCGACAGCACTCGTGTAGCTGGTTAATTGAAAGAACGAGATATATAGAGAGAGAGAGAGATTGGCCAAAGAAGAAATGGAAGAAGGAAAGAAAGAAATAAGGAAGCAAGCAAGGAAGACATAAAGAAAGAAATGAAGGAAGGAAGGAAGGAAGGAAGGAAGGAAGGAAGGAAGGAAGGAAGGAAGGAAGGAAGGAAAGAAAGAAAGAAAGAAAGGAGGAAAGAAAGAAGGAAAGAAATAAAGAAGGAAGGAAGGAAGGAAGAAAGGAAGGAAGGAAAGAAAGAAGTGAGGGTGGGCGGGACGGAGGCTAGTAAAGAATGGTGGGAGGTTGCGCTTACCTGTTGTTATCTGTACGCGCTACGTGTTCTTGTAGGCTATACACAGGCTGTATATGCTCGCACATTGCCGTGTTCAGTCGTCGTACTGCAGGCTGCTGCTCCTGCTGCCGTTACCTCCTTGTAGGACCGCCGTCGAAACCGGGTACACAGCAGTATTAGTTTTATTTGCTTTGCACGGTATAAGCCTGAGGAGACATATGCCAGTCATTGTGCGGCGTTTGCCTCGGCATTGATTTGAATGCATTCAAACAAAGTGCACGGCCGGATTGGTCCTTACCGTAGACACCGTGGTGCCCGCACGGCGCCCTGCGAAGTGCTTGGGTGCTGGAGACTATACCAGATCATTTCGTTTTTTTTTTTTCGTTTGTTTTTTGTGAACTTGGTACAGATGAACCAACTTCTCCGTCGGCAACGAAGGGGTAGGAAGGGAAACGTCACTGTGACGACCCCCTGATTGCCACACGGGGCTTTCGGCCTGCGCACGAATGGGCTTCTTCCGGGTCCCAGCGCTGCAGTAATGACCCCTCGCATCGGTTTGCTGTTCGCGCGCCTTCAAGTGGCCGCCTAGTGAAGGTGGCGTGCTGTGGACGCCGTGGGAACGCCTGCGACTCGCTTCACTGTCCGGTGTAGTACTTCAGGTAGCTGTAGGAAGCAGGTGCGCTTTTGACTCACGTAAGTGTGGCCCGCCGCGGCAGAAGTGAGCGGGGCGAGCTCTACGATCCGCGTGCGGAGATCGAGCGGATTCGCTTACACTGCACCGGGGACAGGCGGATTACTGTTCCGTCGGCAATAAGTTGACCTGTTAGCAGGGATGTCTTTCTTATGGCCGTAAATCCCCGAAAGCGTAGCTTTAAAGGGACACTAAAGCCAGCAATTAAGTCGACGTTGATTGACGAAAAAAAAGTGATCCAGAAACCTCGTAGTGTTATTTTTGTGCCAAGGAAGGGCTTATTTTGAAATAAAATCATGTTTTAGTGCTCGTTATTGGGTTAGCGCTCTTCACTTTACCCGCCTCAAGACGCGGACCGTCTAACGTCACTGTTGCCGTGCACAATGTTGCCCAGCTTTATTGCGCGACCGCCGACACTAGCAGAAGCAGAACGAAAGCAGCAGAGCCACAGCAGCAACAACGGCCATTGATCGATTTTCTGCCATTGGCTTCGAGATGGCAGACGTGTTTAGGTTCAACTGGGTTCCGCTAGATGGCAAGACCTGTCCAGTTTAACCACGCGAAAGTTGAATTTTCGAACCACGCGCGCCATTCCTCATAGTAACGTCCGGTGTTATTTCTTCCACGAATCAAACAGAAACGAACAAGCAGCATTTCATTGCGTCTCTTGTTGCACGGAAGGTTCTTTATTTAGTGCAGTTAGATTGATTACTAGTGATTGATTACTAGTATGCGCTTCGTCTGACGTAATCGGGATCATTTTGACAATGCACTACTGTGGCGCGTGTATTCTTGTGCATTTACCTTAATTTCCTGGTAAGTAGGGCACTGCTGTTGATAATATTGTCGTTTTAGACGCTGTCATACATTGAGCTTTCACTCTCACGTAAATTGTCATGAGACTTCATTGTCCCTTTAAATAAACTTCAGCGTCAGGATGTGAGTGTGACTTCACAGATTTCAGGCTCTCTTATTTTAGACGCGTTGTCTCAATACAATTTCCTGGATTTTCCCGCACTATGCGTAAGGCTCCCTTAGAATGCAATGTAGTTAACGTGATGCGATAAAGCTTCTGGTAGGCGTTTACAGACGTCGTCAATACCAATTACGCCATGACGAGTTGGGTGCAGCAACTTCAAGGGAGTGTCAAATTATTTTCTTCTGCGCGATTTCTTGCTTGCCAAAGCGTCTTCTTGCGGCAGCATGGCTAAAGCACTATGCTTTGGGCATTGTGAAAAGGTGGTTTTATTATGCGAGAAAGGTCTTTAGTTTTAGGTGTGGTCTCTCGTACGCCGGTGAAACAGATTGATTGATATGTGGGGTTTAACGTCCCAAACCCACCATATGATTATGAGAGACGCCGTAGTGGAGGACTCCTGAAATTTCGACCACCTGGGGTGTTCTTTAACGTGCACCCAAATCTGAACACAGGGGCCTAGAACATTTCCGCCTCCATCGGAAGTGCAGCCGCCGCAGCCGGGGTTCGATCCCGCGGCGGGGTGCCGGTAAAACTGAGTGCGCCAATATGAAAGGGAGGTGTAGAATAGCTTCCCAATTGCCAAGTTCGTTATTAGGATGTTTGATAATTGAATATTGCTGATAGATCGATCAACGTATTACCTGCGCGCGGAGATAGGTTCACATTTTCAGCGGGAAACTCAAAAAACGCGTACTCTGTATAACGGGCCGTCGGCCTGCCTGTATTGCTCTCGCTCTTGGTTTGACGCCAACGAAAACTTCGCTCGTTACTCGCATAAGCGGTGACGCCTTTTGAACGGATCTCGTCGACTCGCGCCGAGACTGCATTGCAGTGGCGGCTGTAGCAGCAGCGGGTCTTCCGCATCACACTCCACTTTGTCAAGTGTCACCCCACACGCCGTCCGTTGTCGCGCCGATCAATCATTTCTCAGGTGTCGGAAAAAAAAAAAAAGCGATCCGTGGCGCCCCGTCACTGCTACGATGCTGTCGCGTCGAGTCAGAATTCTCGTTTATTTTTTTTATGACGACATTTTCAGTGTGTCGCCGTGCAGTGCTGGTTGAGCGAGTGTATGAATTGGGCAAGAAGCCCGAGGGGGACTTGAAATTGGAGGGGGGGGGGGGAGCGGACGCTCATTCATCATGTCGGTGCGCGGACTTGAGCAAACAGGCTTTTCGGTCACAAACCTGCTGTTTCTACGGCGAAGTCTATACAGTCTCGCTTGATATAAGATAACAACGCTACCATGCTGTCTGGGTTTGTTGGATTCCCCCGGTTTGTATGGCTTGTATGTTACACATAGCACAGCAAGACGGAAGGGCTCGAAAAGAAAACAATACGAGAGAACGCTTGCACACAATTAGTTGTTTCTTCTTGTGTGATTGTTTCTTGCTGCTGTACAGCACAGTATACATGGCTGCCGTGTTCAAAGTGGCCGCGACATTGACCAACGAGTATACATATGATAAACCAGATAAGTTCTGTGCCAGCTCGTAAGTCTGTTTAGAAACCGATTTATCGTTTGCCGGTGTCGGCTTTCAGGCTTGCGGCTTCGTTCAACGTCGTCGCCGCGATTCGCGAAGCTCATTTTTGGCTCGACCGGCCTTGCAGCCTTCTCGCACACTGCGTGTCTTCGTCGCTTGCTTTTGTTCTAGATCTGGATTGATTGATGTGTGGGGTGTAACGTCCCAAAACTGCATGTCGTTATGAGGGACGTTGTAGTGAAGATCTCCGGCAAATATCAAGCCGTGTTGCAGATCTGGCATCGCGTTCGAGAAAACCTTATACGCTGGAGCCAATTGGTAGAACTTTGGATTCAACCTTTACATTCTATAGGAAATAGCGAATACGGTCAGTTGCGGCTGTGGACTGTGCTTACGCGGTCTCGTGAACTCGGCTTCTGACTATGACTTTGGATATGAGTTGTTGAACTATCAGAGGTCGTCGCACGGTCGACTTCGATCTGCATAGACCTATCGTTTAGGTTTGTTATCGCACGTGTAAAAGCAGACGCACGAGAGCGTTTCGTTCCCGCCTCCGCAGTTTTGCGGATCTTCCGGCCAGTCAATCCCCCCTCTCTCTCCCCTCGTAGTTCGATGTGTCACAATCTGAAGGCCCCCTAAACGACTTCGAGCAGCGCGTAAGCGGTCCATATAGGGGGATGTACGTGACTTCATACTATGAAGCGCGAAGATAAAACGTTGCGTACACAAGTGATAAATCAGTTAACAGTCACATGTATTGATGAGAATTCTTTGGCTCATCGTCATCATCATCGTGAGCCTGTCTACGCCCACTGCAGGGCAAATGCCTCTCCCGTAATCCGCCAATCAACCCGCGGTCTTGTGCTTTCCGTTGCCACGTTATCCCCGCGAACTTTTTTTTTTAATCTCATCGGTCCACCTAACTCACCTTCGTGCGTTTGCCTTCTTTGGGAATCCATTCAGTTGCCCTTAAGGACCAGCGGTTTTATTCTGCCTACGTGATACGTGCCCAGCCGACGTCCATTTATTCTTTTTGATTTCATTGTACGATATCCTTGACCGCGGTTTGTTTCCTGACCCACTCTGTTCTCTTCTCTTAACGCTACACCTATCATTTTCCTTTCCATTGTTCACTGCGTCGTTCTCAATTCAAGCTGAACCCTATTTGTAAACCTCCGGGTTTTCTGTTTCGTATGTAAGTACTGGCAAGATGCAGCTGTTACATGCCTCCCCTTGCGCCCAACAGAGCTTTATTTTGTGGACTGCGGACAAAAACGTGTACACAGTCGCGTAAGAAAAAAAATAGAGAGAAAGAAAGAGAGTCACTTTTTAAGTGTTATTTATATAAGAATTTCATATGTGACTCGGTCGATATAAAGCATATATGTCACAATCCGCGTGTTCGTATGAAATACCAGTATCTTCGCCCAGCATTCGTCCTGAAAATCCGGAGATACGGAATGCACTATATATTGACAAGGCATTTAGGCTCTTTGTGCATTTCATGGGGCTCAAGAATAAGGCTTCGGTATCTTTTTCTATGGAGGCGTTTATTTGACGTGGGTTGCACTTGTCTTCCGTGTGTGCCCCCGCTGAGTCTTATTCGTTCTGCCAAACACGAATAGTCATTAAGTGTCGTCAGAGCCCGTGTTTTGCATCGTTTTCGTTATAACTGATCACCCATTCTCGACGGCGCAGTACTCCTCACGCGTGTGCTAAATTAACGCAAAGATCTCGTGCCATTGGCACCCCCGCTAAATCCGTGGCAGCACTGCGCGTTTCAGTAACTACCGTGTTCTAGCAACGGCTATTTCCGGCGTTAATACAGCATTGCGCAAGCACTGCAGTGCGCAATACGTGGGTATAGAAGCACTATACGCTCTACACCCACGCATCGGGCGCTGCGCGTCGGAGCTCTTTGAGGATCAGGGAGGCTTTGCGTAAATGCATTGCGTCATTCGCGGAATACCGGGTTACCGGAAGGGACGCAAGCGACCGTGTTAATTGCGCTTTTGTGTGCGTGTGCGTGTGTGCGCGTGTGCGTGTGTGTGTGTGCGTGTGCGTGCGTGTGTGTGTGTGCGGGTGCGTGCGTGTGTGTGTGTGTGCGTGTGTGTGTCTGTGTGTGTGCGTGCGCGTGTGTGTGCGGGTGCGTGCGTGTGTGTGTGTGGGTGCGTGCGCGTGCGCGCGTGTGTCTGTGTGTGTGCGTGTGTGTCTGTGTGTGTTAGCGATTGGGAGAATGAAGCGTGGTGCAGACCTTGGGATACCTCGGCCTGTCACAAGACTTAATTAGTATAGCTCCGTCTTTTCTTCGTGTTTGTCGTGCACATGTACAAAGAGAAAAAAAAAAGCGTTGTATAAAATTGAGCGCGGATGTGACGTATTATGAAGCGACATGACACGTTAAAGAATACTGCTCTCGAAACCATTTTCCAGTTAACTTTAATACATTATCTTTATTACTGCACCTTTACGATATTGTATGCAACACGATAAAAAGATCGTATATATCAATGAGCAGAAAAACCCAGTAAAAAGTATCACGTCAGTGAAATAAATAAAAAATTAAATATTTTTGCTTGGCCGTGCAACATGGAATTTGTCCCGTCTGCCTAATTGATTGTCGAACAATGCTCATATTCGTTATTCCTTGATTTCTGCCCCACACTCCCCCTCAAATATGTACAATTTGTGGCGTCCGTGGTTTGGGAACGTTTGCCGCAGCGAGTATGCATTAACTATGATGTCTTCACCGCCTATGCCCAGTTTAGTTACTTGTTTTTTTTTTACATGCAAGATGATGAACATAAACGACATGAGGCCGTAGTTCAGGTTTTCGGAATTTTCAATCACACGTACTTAGGTGTAAGTATCCCTTTCAGTCACAGTGTGTACAAATGGAGAAGCCAACTTCTATGGCACGTCACGCACCACGTGTTTCATCAAATAGCTTGAAATTTAGCACGCGCATTCCTGCACGCCTGCCGAGTGGACAGCTTGTGATCATTTTAACTTCATTATGCGGAGTATTGCTGCAGAGATTCACTTTGCTGGATGCACTTCCATGTTCGACGATTGTTAGACGTGACGCGTGTCAAGAACAACGTCAAAGGTTTCTTTTTTCTTCGTTCGAAACAAATACAATAAAAAATAACCTGCGAATGCACATCGAACGTAATAGCAGATTTTTTTAATGCAAGTACTGACACTGACTGGTAGTAAAACAATTACGTAGTTAGTTACACACTCATAAACTTCAATTGCCAAAACTCGCATGGAACAACGCTTTCCATCATTTTCTTAACTTGGAATGTAATACTGAGTGCTTTGGAATTATGCCAGGTGAATTCGACGCGTTTCTGATTAGCACATCATAACTCATGACTGAAGGGGGGTATACCCGTGCATTTCCGCCTCTGTCGAAATGCGACTCTCGGTTCAGCAACCGGGTTCCGTAACCGTAAAGCCGTACGCGCCCTCGGCGCCGATCACGCTTGTGTTTGTGCCCCCTGCAGGTATTCGGACCTGCGTACTGCAATTGCATAAGCGATATAAAGCGCGTCGACGCGCCTCGTTTCAGCTGTGCTGGCTGTATCAGCGTCTATAGTTTTTGTTGTTTTTCTCTCTCTTTTTTTGTTATATGCCATTTTTTTTCCAAGAACCTCGGTAACGTCCACGTCAGAGTAGTGTCATGCGGCACCTCCAGTAAGTGGTGGTGATATGTATCGTTTACGTCGTCGACGTCATTGTTACCAAAGCATCAAGACTTGCGCCCGCAGCAAATGTGTTGTTTCGCGTAAATAAATAACGCTCCAAGCTATGTGCAAGTTGTAGCATATATACAGAATCATCCTTGATGCATTTTCTCTTTTTTTTTTATGTGAGACAGTAAAAAGACTTTTCGTACACGAAACACATTATTTTACAGCGAAGCTATCATAGGCTACCATATATATTGTCGCCGTAGTAGTAGTAGTAGTAGTAGTAGTAGTAGTAGTAATAGTAGTAATAGTAGTAGTCACGCACGTCTCGTGGACACAGAGGGAGCGAAATTAGTAAAAATTAAACAACGATAGCGATCGAAATCATGAAGATGGCTTTCTTGCATACTGAAAAGAATCGTTGTCGTCACCACACCTTCGTTTTCTGACTGCGTTTACGGCGTGCACGGAACTATAGCTGAGCTTTTTTTTTTTTTTTTACGCTGTCGTAGAGTGATGAGAAACGTGACGGGTGGTTTCGTCCTGCGGTACACGCTTACTGCTGCTATCGCAACGGCGAAACCGCATTTAAACGGAGCTCTTTACAGTTGCCCTTATCGCTTAAGACCTCCTCAGGGCTGACAGTAGTGCCCGAGAAGCGACGCTTTGTATGCACGCGCTGCTGCAGCGGCCGTCAGCATGGAAAACGTGTAACAAGGTTGTGCCCTCCGTCCATGGTATACGATAACCTGCAGCTGCCTTGGCTGCGGTGTCGAGAACTGCTACCTTGTAAACAGTGACTGCGCGCGCTGCTCCGTTCCTCGTGTTTGTTATGCGGCGGCTTTGCATCTCGCAGCCGCTTCCGTCGTCTGCGCGTGTATAGAAGAGGAGCCCTTGTGATTGCGGCATCCTTTGCATTGTTGCGCACGTCGCTGTGCCTTGTTTACGAGTCAGACCCCGATCATCTCTGTGGTTTCGGCCGGCGTGCCCCATGCATGGATTATCATCATGTATTCCGTGCAGTGGCGGTGACAGCTTTCTTTCTTTCTTTCTTTCTTCTTTCTTTCTTCTTTCTTTCTTTCTTTCTTTCTTTCTTTCTTTCTTTCTTTCTTTCTTTCTTTCTTTCTTTCTTTCTTTCTTTCTTTCGTGCGTAGCGAAAACGTCAGTTGTCTCGTATTTATCAACGTGCACGACATACACACGTGTGCAACGTGCTGTCGCGGAATCGGAAAGTCAACTTGCACGCATACATGTCATTCCATTCTAGTTTCACGTATACACTGTCACGATGGAGGGAGAACAAATACACGATGACGCTGAATTCGGCGTGCCGTGTCGTAATCGCAGAGCGAAGCTTCATTTTTCGGCATATCCAAGTCGGTGCGACGCTTATTTTGCTCCACTTTCTGTTGCACTGCCAAGTTTCGTTTGCGTCCCGCGTCGGCGTTGATTGTGATGTCCATTCGCACGCAACAATGCCTTCCAGGGTTTCGATGAGGCAAGCTGGCTTTATGCGCCATTCGTTCCATCGTTTTTTGGGGCAACAGGAACTACGCCCCTTGAAGGTGCACATGGGAGCGCCCACGTAGCTATATAAATACCAAGACAGGCAGCAGAACAGATATGGAGCGCTATAATTCACTTCTCTGTTCAAGGACAGGTCGGTTAAAGGTTCGATTTTTAGATCGTTCTGCGGTTATTAGGGTTCCATGTACGAGAAAGCATGGGGCAGCTGTAGCAGCCATCCGCTGGACGAAGTGACCCACCGTTTTGAGGAGCTTTAGAATAAATAAACGTTTTCAGGAGAAAGGATCAATACACCGAGAGAGAACAGAAGGAAGATTTTTTTTTTGCCTTCGAGTTCCCTTTTTCTTTTTCACAATATCCAGATTAATATTTCATTGACTTGTTATGTTCAACGTGCCCCGCTGCGGTGGTCTATAGTGGCTAAGTATACTCGGCTGCTGACCCGCAGGTCGCGGGATCGAATCCCGGCTGCGGCGGCTGCATTTCCGATGGAGGCGGAAATGTTGTAGGCCCGTGTGCTCAGATTTGGGTGCACGTCAAAGAACCCCAGGTGGTCGAAATTTCCGGAGCCCTCCACTATACAGCGTCTCTCGTAACCATATAGTGGTTTTGGGACGTTAAACCCCACATATCAATCATGTCAAGCGCTGTCGGGCTGTACATTATGGGGAGTGGCTTACGTATATAGCTGCCAACAGATATATGATCTAAGACCTCTTGACCGTCAGCCGATCTGACGCCACTCTCGTGGATCGTGCGTGTGTCGCACGCGGAACGCCGCGCGCTTCCGTCGTTTTTGCCGGCTCCGTGCGCTTCTTTCTTTTTTTTTTTTCAAATCTAAACCACGTGATCTCCCCCCTTTGACACCTGCGAGTCACTGGTGCGCGCGCGTCTCGTGACGCCGCATCGCGTGACGTAACATAATCAGCAGCGGCGGCACACGGTGCGGGCGCTTTCTCGTGTTAATGATGATGGTTGCGCCGACCGCCCCTTCCTTCCGGGTCCTCCTGCCTGTCCTCCGTTCTTTCTTTTGCTCGCCACCGCGGTGCTGTCACCGCACTCGCCTCCTAACAACCCGATCTCGGAGGCCCGCCATATACGTCCCATTCCGCGGCCTCGCACATTGTATAGAACGGCCTTGTTTCATGCGACGGTCGGTCGGACGCGGCCGTCACGCTATAGAGCTAGGCCTACCGCGTGCACTAGACCTTCCACTCCCCCCCCCCCCCTTCTTTTATTTTATTTTCCCGCCCTACATCCTTTTGTGTGCTCTCTTTGGTCGCGCGTTCGTGCGAAGGCGCGCTTGCAGCTCTAACGTCTGTTTTGAGTGTACATTGCTGCTCCGTGGCTGTGTCGGTGGCGGCACCCCCTTTGAGTCGCGTGTTCGCCTGTCGTGTCCTCTCTACTGCCTGTGTCACTAACTATAACTATTCTGCCAAAAGCAAGAGAGGGATAATAAAATGAGAGGAAGTCAGGGAAGTCAACCGGAGTTATAGCATCCGGTTAGTATAATACGCTGGACAAGGCATTTTGTCCCATGTGCGTGACTATAAACATTGCCCTCAATAAAAAGAAAAAAAAAGCTTGCTGTTGGGCTGATTGCGTGGTAGCTTCTTACTCGCTGAAATAGTTTAGTGCACACGTATACAAGTGCACGCAAATATTGCAGAAAGAATTAAGAGAAAAAAAAACGCGTGTAAGTGTATGATAGGGTGCCGAACCCGCTATAACTATTTTATAGTTGTTTTTTTCTAGTCACTATAAACGCCTTTAGTACTGGATTACCTACCGGCTCTAGACAATTGCCGAAACACACGCACATGCACACATGCGCAGGGGCGTGAAATTCATTTCCTTTATTCATAGCGAGGGCATCGTTTAGGCGCACTGTTGATGCCTTAAGGTATTGCGCGAAGAATTTATGGTCAGCTGCCAGCTTTTAATAAGATCATGTGCTACGTGATGCCAACTGGTAGAAAAAAAAAGGTTGCACACGTGCCTTCATGTCTACTAGCGGCGCTGTGATCACTGCCATGTTTAAGTGCAGATATGCGTGATCTGTAGATGCGGCCACCGATCTCGTTTATATAGGCTGCTGGTGCTTCACGGATGACAGTTGTTGCTGTAGTGCGAACAGATGAACAAATACATATTTAGGCGCCGACGCAACACGAGGACGAAGAACAAGGGGAGCACGATGCGTGCCCACAAGTGTGAGTATATTAGCATCTACTTCACATTCACTCAAGGCCGTCTCTGCATGTATAGAGAGGCGTAGCCAGAGAGTGGCACACTGGGCTCATGTCCCCCTCTCCCGATGGTTTCTTGTCTTGGCTTATAGAGCACAAAGGGCACTCGACAACAATTGCCTGCCCGGCCCCACCCTAAATCAACAAGTCCCCCCCCCCCCCCTTCCTACTTCCGAAAATTTGACTACGGCCCTGCTCTGTATGCATGAGATGTTTATGCATGGTAGAGCAAACTCGCCGTCAAAAAAAAAAAAAATTGTGTCAGTATACCATTTAACGTGCAGCTATGTAGTTGCGTGTGTCCTTGCATTTCAACTCCACCCCTCCCCCCACCCCCTCGGTTCCCTCTCTTGGCCCGCTTGTATGCGGCTGCCGAGGCTGGAAATCGAACCCGCGTCCTTTCAGCAACGCGGCACCTTGTCCACTAAAACTATACTACGGCTTCTGTTGACAATGATTACGATAAACTGTGGACACCATTGCCGCGGGCCGGCTGCTATTACACGGGTTGCAACGATGCGTTGTGAAAGTTGGCACTCATCGACCGGTCGCGTCGAAATGCGTGACAAATCAGCGTGAATGTGTAGCGAATACATGTCGTTCTTTTTTCTGTGTCTGTCCCTTTTTTTTATAACTTTAAAATTCAAAACAAATAACCGGACATCGAATTTCGAGGCGCATGAATTCACCGCGAAAGCTGCGGCCCGCTTATTAGATTGCTCGCCGATTCGCAGGACTGCTTTCTGTGTACGTTTATCGGTCAGATATGTCGGAAACGACATCGCCGTAATGAGGTTGCATTTAAGTGTGACGAGAATTGCGATGAATCACTTTTATGGCATGTCAAGCTGTCCACATGCACCCCCCCCCCCCCCTTTTTTTTTTCGTTGTTTTCATTTCCGCGTGGCGATTCTATAGTATAGGAAACCGCTTCGTTATATAAACGGTGCTTCGCACTCTGCCTCTGACTGGTTAACTAATATTCCACTCCTATTTTTGTTCTTTGTTGTTGGTTAGCTTTTTATAGCCTCTCATCGAACGCCGTCTACCTTGTTAGCAAACTTTCTCGAAGACCGCCGAAACTTGGGCGTTTTGGTGCTGTGCAAAGTCCCGTCATCGTGATCATCAAAAGTACAGGCGTGTTAGTCGTACTAGGTTCTGCAATTTAATTCAGTAAATGGAACCTTGCAATGACCACGCTCTATAACCCGAGTGGCCTGCAGTCGCCTCTTGTCTGTTGCCTTTCATCCGATATCGAATCGTGGTTGGCGCTGCCGTGGTGGTTCTGCGAATTAAGGCGAAAGCCTTTTTTTGTGTGTGTGTCTCACGCGAGCATGACCTTGAACCGGCGTAGATCAAAATTAGGCCGGAACATGCCACGTGACCGCGTGAGCTTCGCTTTTTCTTTGTCTTCACGGCTTTCGTGCGACCTACTTTGTTAATGCAGAAAAAAAATGGTGTTAGCGAGTTGAAATGCGAGGTCAAATAGAAATACCTAATGACTTTCGCCTTCTAGTGCGATTTCTTTGCTTGTTTGTTTATTGCAATCCTGGCGTATTTCTGCCGTCGCCGTTGGGTGCAGCCGTGAGGTTCCGTATAAAATTGAAATCGATGAAATCGTCTCGCGCGTTCAGTGTGCCAGTGGAATCTTATTTGTTTTATTTCATTTATTTTGAAATACTGCAGCCCTATAATGGCTATTGCAGGAGTGGGGTACATTCACATGAACAAAGTACACTGATTACAAGGTTGAACAATCATAGCGAAGAAAAAAAAAGAACAGTGTGTCGAAATCCGACAACGACAATTCACGAACATTACAGGATATAATTCGGTGCACTTTTCAATAACTCTAGCAAAATAACTGTCCTTAAAAATGTTCGTGTGCGTAAAGAAAGGCTTTAAAGGGGTACAGACTCAAGAAATTTGGACTCGCGTTATTCTGCTGCAATGTGTTGCTGTAGGGCTGTTAATCATGACACGACACATTGTTTGCTGTACGTAGCACGCGATACATAATTACAGGCCCTTCATTATCGATCAGCTTCAGTTTCGGTTTGAGAGAGTTCCAAAAATTGGGTGCAACTGTCGCCACCTAGCGTGTGCAACTCTTGACCACGTCAGCACACATAACTATGACGCACTTTCGCATGATCCACATCAAGAATCACTTTCGAATAGGAAACGCCACTGGAATGTCGCCAAACACAAAACTTTCTAAGCGTACGCCACGGCCACGCCCTCGTAACCAGCCACCGAGAAATACGTACTTCGGGAACTAACGAGGCAAAAGAAAAAAGGCGGCTATTACGTCATGATAACTTGTTTTGTTGCAGCGTGGTGACGTGAGGGAAGTAGGGGGTCACCTCGGGGTCACCTCCGAGGGTGTGTATAGCGCTATGGAGTCGGTCGCTCACGCAAAGTTCAAAATTAATTTAAAATACCTTTCAAGCTACATTCGCTGTTGATATCTTGCAGATGACATACGAATGTTCACGAGAATTGATCCCGCAGGCTATCTCGGCCCCAAAATTTTGTGTCAGTACCACTTTAAGTTGAGGCTGTGGCAACGTCTAGTTGAAACAGTATTAGCATATGAGATGTAATAATCTGAATATAGTCGACAATATGAGTGAAGAAATGAATGTAATAGCTTCAAGGAATCGGTATCCCGTCTGGGGGATAGAAAACCCTGCAGGGGTCTGCCGACGATCGCTGCTCAAGGGGAGATGAAACTATCCCGTCGTTTTTGTCACGTCATAGGCTCGTGAGAGGGTTCCCTAGGGGAGGGGGTACAAGTGGGGAGGAGATAAAAGAAGAAAGGGAGCGTTACGTCACGCGACTGAAGCCCGGGCCACCGTGTCTACCCAACACGTGGTCAAAAAGGTCAGAGCGCGTGTGGCATCCCCGGGTTTCTTTCCCCCTACACTTTTTCGCTTCCTCTACGACACTGAGCCGTACTTCCTTTTCGACATTGTGGCAGAGCAGCGAAGAAAAACGGCACAGGTGACATACAGGACACCGCGCTGTGTCCTTTCGGTTCACTGTCCCGTTTTCTTCTTTTTTGTTTTTTTTTTTTAGGAGCGAAGCTCCCTTAAGGCGTGGGCTGTGCGTCCCCTGTATGTAGCCACCTCTCGTTCAGTTCTAACTATTACGCTAGCCACCGCCCGATCTAAAGGGTACAGCCATATCCGTCCGTCCGTCCGTCCGTCCATCCGTCCAAAAGATGCAAGATGTTATAAGCTAGACGGCGGTACGTGTAGTTGATTATGAAAGATGCGAGGTGTTATAAAATAGGAATGATGCCACATATGGCGCGTGTCATCGTTCGATATAGTGCGGCGACGTACGCTAGGGGGAGCGTTGCAATAAAATCGAGTGGGCAAAATGTACGGAGGATTCATGGTTTACCTCCGGAGCTTCGCCCACTCATCATCATTCACTTCGTGGATATGGCGGCATTTTTTTCCTTCCGGCTTCTGTCACAGTGTTTACGAACCTACTAGCCCACCTAAGAATTAACCCTTGGACTTTATGAGTTTCAAAAGTATGTGCGTCTTTCTTATCCTCGAAACCATTACTACTGAGGTTTGTCTGATTATATACCATCTGTTCGTGATCTGTCGGCCTTGGTTTTATGGGAGCCGCACCTGGCGACCATCTATGACGAAGATGGTGGTGGCCAAGCCGGCCTACTGTTAAAGTCCCCGTATATGTAGGTACTTACGATACCTATACTGTTAGTTACGGTGCACGCTACGTTTAGGTTGCATATACAGTTACAGTTACTATACATATGATATCTAAAGGTAGCATATACAGTAGCTCTACCCACTTTGTTTCAACAGTGCCACCACCGTATACGTGGCGTTGGCCTGATCGTGCGCTATAGAGTGAAGGGGGGTAAGAAGGAAAAAATAATTGCAAGAGGGACGGCACTCCTTTCTTCGATGGATTGCGGGCTTGCTGCGTTGCGTTTTCTTCGCATTCCTGCTCACACAGGGAGGAATCGTCCCCGCCCGTTACGCCAACTGCGTCTTGTTCAGAGTTATGGGAAGACGGTTAGATAAAGAGGAATCACTAAGTGACGCTCCTGTCGTATAGAGAAACCAACACGCAAAGCATTATCTTGTTATTCTGACGGAATTTCGAAAGCGAGAGAACTATTGTATAGATTTGCGTGGGCAAAATAATAACATTGCAGTATACGATGGAGGCGGAAATGGTGTAGGCCCGTGTGCTCAGATTTGGGTGCACGTTAAAGAACCCCAGGTGGTCGAAATTTCCGGAGCCCTCCACTACGGCGTCTCCCATAATCATATGGTGGTTTTGGGACGTTAAACCCCACATATCAAATCAAATCAACATTGCAGTATATCCTCGACATACTTGAAGCCAATTATAAAGCGTGTGCCACACGAGAACGCGTAAAGCGGAGCATCCCGCCACATCGACATCAATTCGGTTGGAATGTAAACAGCCAGCAAGCGCGTATACGTCACGAGTTTGTGTTAGCTGCCGCGCCCCTTGCGTGCATGCGCTCTCAGCCGCGTGGCACGCGGGGTTCGTCATTTTTCGATGACGTTGACAGTTGTATTAGTAAATGAACCGCGCCGAGTCTCGCCTTTCTCGGCGCTCTCTGAAACAGCGACAGGGCGCTATCTGTAAGAACGTCTCCAAATAATTGACCGTCAACCGTTTGAGCGAATCGGGTTTCCAGTCGTGATAAAGGGGCCGTTAGATATTTATTAGAACAGAAAAGAAAATTAAAACACAACATGTAAAATTAGCAAAGGTACGAGTGTCACGTGATGTACTGCGTTTGCCATGCCGGTGCGGTCGCTCTGCGTACTGTCTAAGCTAACCAAGAGGCTATACAGCAGTGGTTGGTTTGGTGAATTTCTTTCATCCATACTTTTCGCTTACTCCAATAGACGTCAACCCTTCCCTGGAGGAAAACACAAGTTGTAAATTTAACTAAAGAGAATGGAAAGATGCGGATTTGAACGGGTTTATAACGTCTCGCTTTTGTGTAAACTTTCAAAGGGTTGCCCTGTCTCTGTTTATTCTTGTTTATATACACTGTCGACCATCTATAGCTTTGTCGGGCCATGTTTGATGGAGTCCTTGACATTGAAGCGGGATGTGTATTTCACGCGCGCTCATAATGCTGTGACTTAAGTGGCGGAAGATATAGGAGTGACCTGAAGGGTATATCGAGTATATATACGCATCCATGCTTGCTGTTGGCTTACTGTTTCTTTTATTTTAGTTCCCCTGCTCCCTTCCCTGGTGCGACTGCACACCGGAGTCGAGGCGGGGAACATTTATACGTGCATTCGGATTCATCAGCGCGTGAATTTAAATGTCAGAGCCAAGTTCAAGGTGACGCGTTGTAGCGCACCGCCTCACAACTTTATTTTTTGTCGCTTTTAACATTTCTTTTCCGCCTTGCATATACATACACTCCGTTGCGGTACATTACCTGTCGGACGTTTCTTGCAACAGTGTTGCTAGGCGTACTGCTATAGGGGTGGAGTGCTTGTTACTTGCATAAAACGACGATTACGTTTTCAGTACAGGGGCTTTCTATGGTTGCGGTGTGGGTGGTTTTTTTTCAGTGCACGCCTATTCTGAGAGCTTGTACAAAACCTGTGAGAATATATAAGCGCGTGGAGGTTTGTGTTCTGGGGCAGTTGCTCTATCTTTCCTGTTCCTGTCGCGCGCACACGCACGTACACACACACACGCACGTACACACACACGCACGTACACACACACACACACACACACACACACACACAGACACACAAAACATGCGTGACAGCAGTTTGTTCAAGCAGGTGCCGCAAACTGTAAAATAGCGAAAATATAAAAACCCGTGAGCGTGGCATTGGGCGTTTTTCCATCGCAATTATGCTCTCGTAAGAATGTATTCACGATTGCCTTTGTATGCGATGTTGCTTATATAAACTTTTTGGTAAAAAAAAAAGCTACGACATTTGTGTCACTTTACATGCATGCTCTGCGAAACCGGGACTGAGTGAAATTATGTTTTTTTTATTTAATTGTTATTTGTGTGTGTATTCCTGTCTTTGGCCAGTTTGCCGATTTCGCATCGGTCCCTTGGTTGTGCGTCATCTTTTCGTGACATTGTCGCCATTCCTTGGGTGTCGGAGAATATACGTAGTTGACATGTGAGCGAAGGGGTCGAGCATGGCCTCCGAAATGAACATGGCCTCCGGCGGGACGTCCCCGACAGAGGTCAACCCGGCATTACCACGCCCATTCCTTCTGAACGTCCAGCGCTTGCCCGGCCGCCGCTTGTGGGGTTGAGGATGGTTCATCGGCGAAGCCACGCTTCCGAGGGGAGGAGCGCGCGCCCGGGGAGCATTTAGATTGTTTGTTTTCTTTTAGATGCGGAAGGAATTTATATCGCGCACTTTGTGTGCGCAGTCCGCGCAGTCCGCACGCTTCTCGAACATTCGCCACTGACGCGCGCGCATGCGCCGATCGCGCCGTCGCCCACTCTCCACCACTGTGCATCCTCCTCCCTCTACACACCGCGCGTGCTTCACTCCTCCACCATCTGTGCACCCCTTCCTCCTCTACACACCGCGTTCGACATCTACAATTCTCCTGATTCTCCAGCGGACGCGCATGTGGCGTCGCGCTTCGAGAACATTCAACAGCTGACAGTGCATGCGCCGTCGAGCTGTATATATACTCAAGGTCGGCGCTCGCTCGCTCAGTTGCCGCTCGTCGGTTGGTTTGTACGGCGCGTCGACGTCCAAGGTCGCGGTGAAATGAATTCCAACGAATCCACAAACACAATGATCGACGTCCCTTCGACCAGCGCCGCCCTTTCGCATACGTGTGTACGTGTTCACTCATTTAACACCCCCTCCTACAACCACGTTAACCAATTTAGCCATCGACCCAAGTAAGTCGCAATTTAACACCCCATTTCACAACCACGTTAACCAATTTAGCCATCGACCCAAGTAAGTCGCACTTTAACACCCCGTTAACCAATTATATGCTCCGCATCCTCCTCAGTGTTCCCCCAAGGGAAGCTGCGGGCAATTTTTTTTTTCTTTTGACCTCGCGGCGTCTCTTTCGCGCGTTATCGCAATAATTTGGCGGTGCGCCCATTTTTAGCGCTCGTTCTGTGACAGACGTCAACCCTTCCCTGGAGCAAAACCCAAATTATATAACGAACTATAAAAAAATAAAAGGATGCGTACTTGAACGGGTTTTATAACGTCTCGCTTTTGTGTAAACTTTCAAAGGGTTGCCCTGCCTGTTTATTCTTAATTGTTTATATACAGTGTCGACCACTGCTTTGTCGGGCCATGTTTGATGGAGTCCGTGACATTGAAGTGGGATGTGTATTTTACGCGTGTTCATAATGCTGTGACTTAAGTGGCGGAAGATATAGGAGTGACCTGAAGGGCATCAAGTATATATACGCATCCATGCTTGCTGTTGGCTTACTATTGTTTCTTATATTTTAGTTCCCCCGCTCCCTTCCCTGGTGCGACTTCACACCGGAGTCGAGGCGGAGAAGATTTATACGTGCATTCGGATTCAGCAGCGCGTGAATTTAAATGTCAGAGCCAAGTTCAAGGTGACGTGTTGTAGCGCACCGCCTCACAACTTTATTTTTGTTGTTTTTAACATTTCTTTTCCGCCGTGCGCACATAGACTCCGTTGCGGTACATTACCTGTCGGACGTTTCTTGCAACAGTGTTGCTAGGCGTAGTGCTATAGGGGTGGAGTGCTTGTTACTTGCAGGAAACGACGATTATGATTTCAGTACATCAGATTTTTATGGTAGCGGTGTGGGTATAGTTTTTTTTTTTTTTTCAGTGCACGCCTATTCTGAGAGCTTGTACAGAACCTGTGAGATTATATAAGCGCGTCGAAGTTTGTGTTGGCCAGGCAGTTGCTTTCTCCTGTTCCTTTCGCGCGTGCGTGCGTGCACACACACACAACATGCTTGACAGCAGTTTGTTCAGCAGGTGCCGCAAACCGTAATAGAGCGAAAATATAAACACCCGTGAGCGTGGCATTAGGCGCTTGCCACATCGCTTATGCTGTTGTGAGAATGCACTCACGATTTCCTTTGTATACGATATATATTATATATATATATATATATATATATTATATATATATATATATATATATATATATATATATATATATAATTGTGTGTAGTTTTTTTTGTGAAAAGAAGCTACGACATTTGTGTCGCTTTACATGCATGCTCTACGCCCCGCCTGCGGCGGCTGCATTTCCGATGGAGGCGGAAATGTTGTAGGCCCGTGTGCTCAGATTTGGGCGCACGTTAAAGAACCCCAGGGTGTCGAAATTTCCGGAGCCCTCCACTACGGCGTCTCTCATAATCAAATGGTGGTTTTGGGACGTTAAGCCCCACATATCAATCAATCAACATGCATGTTCTGCGAAACCAGGGCCGAGTGAAATCCTGTTTTTTTATTCTTATTTTTGTGTGTATTCCTGTCTTTGGCCAGTTTACCGATTTTCCATCGGTCCCTTGGTTGCCAGTGCGTCATCTTTTCGCGACAGTGTCGTCATTCCTTGTGTGTCGGAGCATATACGTGTAAGCAACATGGGTCTGAAGGTTTGGAAAGGATGTTGTCGGAGTATGTCTTGACGTGTGATCGAATGGTGCGAGGCATTTTGTTTTTTACTTCAGTTACCGTGGGCGCATCAGTGAGTGGTTTGTGCGTGGGTGGCAACGCGTTGCCAGTGCGTTTTCACAGTATACTGTGCACCGCGTACTGCTGCATAGGCGAAACGCGTGGAACATATATTTCAGGGCGCGCTGGAGGAGGGAAGATGCGCAATAGGTGCTTTATACAGCTTTCGAAAACGATGTATTGCGTGGCCTTTCGCTTCCTACGTTCAGTATATATGACGATGTGCGATTCGTGGCGGAAAAGTACGGGCCGCTCCCTGAGCATGAAGGACAGTATAACAAAACGTCACGTGACTTCAAAAAAATTAAAGGCAGTTCCACGCCTGTGAAATCTGAGTCAACGGCAGAGATCGTTCTGCATTGTCCTCTCTCCGTTTCACCCTCCTTATCCTCACTTAATTTTTCCACATCCTCTTTGTACTATACTGTGCGTGGCTATGCTATGCTGTAGGAGCTGCTTGGCACATGCTCGCAATGTGTGGCGTATACGTTCTGATTTTTTCTGTGCGTGACTACGGACCAAACTAAGGCTTGAACAGCTCCGCCGTTAATGTACACAGCGTCCCTTATTCAACCTCCTAAGTGGACTCGAATCGAAAGTTATCATGTTTTTTTTTTTTTTGTACGCCGATACAGTTAAGCTGCCGCGCCACCCTCCGAAAGCGGGGGTGGGTGGGGGTTAGAAAGACTATACCGCTCTCTGAACGCACGGACGTGGTACGTGCCGCCGTGTGACAAACGCGTGTACATCTCTACAATGGCGGGCTCGCCAACCGAATCAGTGAGATAACTCGTGGTAGCCATTGTAATTACAATGTAATTACTGCGAATTCGCCGTCGCCGGATCGCCGCGCGTAGCCGCGGGAACGAGTCTCGGTATCGCACCCACGAACCCTTGCGGCAGTCCATCGTGCGCCGACCGCGCCAAACCCCAAAAGGGAGAGAAACCACGCTCCCGCCAGCCCTCGTGCCACCACAGCGCCATCTCTCACTTGGCAGCGAAATTATAACGCCAATCGCGACTAAATAACTGGACGCGCGTGAGCCATGAGGCGTGAACGACCTTGCAGTGTTTGATAGCATCCCAACAAGCCTTCATCGACTGGCGTGGTTTCGCAATACCTGCAGGATCGGAGGCTTTGTCAGCATTCTGCACCTGACGTTGTTTTGCACTGCCTCCGTGATCGGCCCGGCTTTGGCCGAGTAATCATGTGAGGACGTCACCATGAGAAGTCACTGTGCCGTCAAGATGACGTTAAGACATCTGGCAATGTGCGAGTCGCGATGGTGCCATAGGGTTACGTTATCATGCGATGATGATTCGTATTTTTCTTTTTTTGCATCACTCGTCTTGATGCCGGTCAATTTTCGCGTTTGATGAGGCATCTATAGTTAGATACAACTTGAGAAGTCCGCAGCATGTACTCCTCGAATGCGGATGCATTCAAGCCTGCACCAATCAATGGGCGCGCGTTCCCGGAGTGACGTAATGACCCGGATGGCCGGACTCATTATCGAGTGCACAGCGGAACTATTTCCTCTGCCACAGAGGCGATCGGCTTCCGCGCTGCGGTCGCCAGGGCAGGGCCTCTCCGGACTTCTTAAAACCGGTTATAATAACCGACTTTAAGGTCTTATCATCAAGTCCTTATTATTAAGACAGAAGGACTTAAAAGATTAGGGTGACATATCAATTGCTAACCAAACTCCGTTAAGGAATCTCCCTCCTTTCTCTCATTCCGACGCTATGTCTCGTCGTAAACATTTCTCGTAGACAGTGGTCAGGTAGAGGGACATCCGGTTTTGGCGCGCGTACATACACATAACTCGTTCCTTCTTCCGGCCCCTTCTCGCCTTTGTAATAAAATGACCGCCGTTATGAAGCCAGGACCCTCAGGCATGTCGGCGACTTCTGTTTCTTCGGCCCACCGAGGGATTGCCCTTTCTTTCCGGTTTGCTTAGGTAAGGTTCAGTGACTCCTTGGTTATTTCAAGAGAGCTCAGCTCGGCGCAGGGAGAGGGAGGGGATTGGCGTGAACTGTTGCGCACTTCTGTATCGCTCCCGCCTCTCTCCCGTGTTAAATCCGCGCCATTTATCTAAAAGTGTTTTAACACCGTGTCCCCATGTACACGCAAACAAGAGAAGACCACAACTCGCTGAGCAAAAGAACAAAGGGCTGCCTCCTCGCCTCGTGCAGTGCTACGACAGGCACGCATAGCGTATAAAGCTTGGGAAGTCACGTTTGTGGGAACGGCGTATTATACGAGAGGGCCGCCGCATGCTGAGCGCTCGAGCCACGATACCGCGCGGTCCCACGCTGCCAACCGCGCCGCTCGCCTGTGTTGGCGAGAGTCGGGGCCGCCTTTCGGCGAATCGGACCCCCTCCCGCACCGGCGGCGTTATCTTCGCTCGCTCGCCGAACGTGCTCGCAGCAAGCGTTTATTTGAGTGTGCGTGTCATATCATCCGCATATATCATACGCAACGACGTCATGCGCATGCTGCGACCGGAGAGATATGGTAGTACAGTTTCATCCCTCGCTGGGCTCATTGTGTGGGGCGGCATTATACCTGCAGTCTGGCCGACTCGCTTGCGGGTCACGCTTGCCGCAATGTGTATAGCGTGCATGTTGAGTGTGATGCGTATCTCTCGGCCTGCTGCTGGGGGCTACTTGTATGTCGTCGGCGCTAGGGAAAAGCCCGGTGGGGTGGGCTCCCGAATATGCGCACGTATTCGTCGCTCGCCTGGGCATCTGGTGAGCGCGTCCCTGCATGGAAATCACGTGCGTGGTGATTGCAGCCAAAGCCACGTGCGTGCTTGCATCACTGTATGTACGTGCGACTTCCATGTGCCGAACGTTGCAACGTTTTGTAACTTACCGGGAGGCATTGTGTGGTGTTGTGAAAGTCGGTGCCTGTGCACCGTAGCCGGCGTCTCGTTGTCAGATGCCTTCTTGTACATTGTTTAAGTTGTGGCTTATTATGTCTCAAAACCGTGATATGATTATGAGTTTACGATTGCAGACCAGAGTTTTCAAACACGTGGCCCGCGAACCATTTCGCTAGTGGCTCGGCCAGCGTCTTCCTCTGATACTTGTCTTTATTGTCTTAGTAAGCATGTCCACGAGGTACGCAACCGTGACTGGTCTGAAGCATTCTTTTCGTGAGGACGTGGTCACCGTATGTTGAAACATCACCGCGGACATCATCGTGGAATGGGCAACCTGATTTCTCTCACAGCGGAGGTCAGTATTGATACGTTTCTCGACGTCTGACGTCAAATCCTTTTGAAAAATGACCCATATATGAGATGGGAAATGCCATCTTTCAAAGGCAGCGTTAGCTGACCTCTCGTTTGCTGCCAACGCGGAGGAGCGCACGTACGGTCGTGTGTTCGCTTTCATGCGGTGCGCTGTCACTTTGCGGCTGCCTGGCTGAGGGGTCCTGCCCGGGCGCCTTGTGACGGAGCCACGTGCCCTATGGTGTGTACAGTAAAGGGGGAAGGGTGAGCGACGTTTCTGGCACGGGGCCCGTAATGAGAGCCATTTGTCGACGCGGCGCACCAATTGCGAGCGTCTTTTCGGGAGCGCCAAGGCGGCTTAACCTCTTTCCCCCTTGCTTTAGCGCCGTGCACGCGAATAAGAAGCACGCCGCCGCCGCCGACTCCCTCGGGAGAGGGCGGACGATGTTTATCGCCAAAACGAATAAGCTGCCGCCGCCGCCACGCGCCCGTTGCGCTGGCTGCTGAGGAAAGGGGCGGGAAGTACTCTGCAAGGGGCGTCGCGCGACGACGCCTCCCGAGATAACGTTGCGCGCTCGGTTCCGTGACGTTACGCTACTCGACCGGCCTTATCCGTCAACGTGCGCGGGAAATAACCGTGACATGCGACACTGCCTAGCCGTTGGTTCAAATTACTTTTCACTCGTTGCGGCGCCCGATTCGCGGGTGATCTCTGATTTCGTGATAGCTGAGGCGCGTGACTCGCAAAAAAAAAAAAAAAGCTGATAGCTTGCACGTGACGTCGTGAACGCACAACTCGGCTCCAACATGGCGGCTCAACAATATAATCACGACACAACAATATAATCACGCGCCGGTGCTTCAGCGTAGCGATGGTGTCGATGCAACATTGTTAATCGTCTGTGCACGAATAACGAAGGAGTCGGCATGCGTTGTACCAACGCCTCCTTGATTTCTCGTGCCTGCCGGATTATCGGCGGTCACTTGGGAAGCGGCGGTCGTCGGAACTACGGTGAGGGCGCCATCAAGTAGGGGTGTCTTCAAATAGTTTTTTTTTTTTACGTTTCTGTAGCTTATATGCAACAAAAATAACGTAAAAAAGTTTTAAAAAAGCGTAAACGTAATTATAATTAATCCTACGTAAGTGATGCCTTCATTCAGCAAGCAAATTCTTTAATACAAGGCATCCTCTAAAATTAGTAGCAAACGCCAAAATTGCAGATCTCAAAGGCCAAGTACAAAGCTACGTAGGCAGTGCCGCCATAGATGACCGGCGTTTTGCGTTCATCCGGCAGGCACGGGAAATCTAGGGGGCGTTGGTTGTACTCATCATAAAACACTAACATGACTTTACAGACCCGCCATGTTGGTGCTCCAACATGGCTGTTTGATTGGCGTCTCTGCAAGCCATTTGCGCGTAGGCATTGTTACTCCGCTATATTTCGTAGCGTTGTGTCACTTACGCTTTACGAAAAACCATTAGGTCGGAGGTGATGCTGGCTGTGCGATGCAGTATTTGTAAGCTAATAACGATTTGGATTGCTCAGCCATCGATGCTGACAGCGCGACGACAATCGGTTTCTATTTGACTCGTTCGCACTGGACTTAGCGTATATGCGGTGGCGCTGCATATAGGCCGCCGCCGAAGTGACTAATCGCTTTGTTTCTAATGGCCACTGCAGCAATGCCGACGACGCAGTTTACTCCGGCGCCAAAATACGGGCGATACAGATTCCTGCTCGTTATTTAAAAATTTTAATCAACGATGCACAACATCAAACGTTGTGGTGACTTTTGTCATGAAATAGCGCGTCTCTGGCGTTCTCTCCTTAGTGCTGTTTTCAATTTCGGTTCTCGATCGTTTTTTTCTTATCCTTACCTCATCATTGCACTCTGAAACATACCCCCCAAGAACACTCTGTGATGCCATTTATTTACTGCAGCTTAATTGAAGCCGTGCTGTAAGATATATGTAGAAGCTCAGTAGTACGTGTCTCCACGCAGAAGGTAATTAGTGATTGGGAGGGGGGTGCATATGACTGCCACACCCTCTCGCGTACCTGCCGTGTTGTCGTCGTGCGAGCGTGTTGCATAAACTGGAAGCGTTTAGTTGCGCGGCCCTTCCAATAAGAGGGGAGGAGCATGGACTATATACCCGCATGCATGTATGAGCACAACGCACTGTTTTCGCTCTCTTTTATTTCCGCTCATCCGGCCATATTACGTACCGCGTTGCTTGTCGTTTTCAAAGCCGGAATCCCCGCCCCCTTTGTCTTGCTGTCTCATTATAAACGCTCCAGGCCTCCCACATTCAATTCCCTCCAACCGAGCTAGTCTATAAGAGTGCCAAAAACATATGATGGATGAGTTTGTGCGGACATGGCCTTCTCTAACGCTGTCTTCCTCGTTTTAACGGAACTTTTCTTTTTTTTTTCTTCATTTGATATATACACGTGCGGGGCCATTGCCCCTCCAAGAACTGTGGACCAGTGACCTCGGATGCGGAGAGGCGGGGTCGTCCACGTGCCTTGTTTTTTTTTTTTTTCGGCAAAAATTGGACGCAAGAAGATGAGGTTCCGGGGAAGAAGATGAAGGAAATGTAGCGAGCGAAGAACGGCACGCTCTTTCTGTGCAAGTTTCGCATGATCGGCTTTCTTCGCTCACACCACCACCACCGGCGGCGGCGGGCCTGTGTATGGTAGCTTCGGCGCGTTGCTGCTGCGCGCTTCTCTCCCGTCATCCTTCTTGCGGCCTGCCTTCGCGTGTGTGGCAGCTTGGCATGACGATAGTTATAGCGCCGTGGCTCTCGTCAAGTGACGCGTGTTGACCGAGGGGCCGGCCTCGAGTTACTGCAGAGCTCGCCGAGCGCGGAGTTTTCTGTTTTCTTTTTTTTTCCCTCTTCTTCCACGTCGCCGAGAGAAACCGGTTACATTGTATCCAGCCGAGATGCACGCTTGGAAGCTGGCGCGCCTCTCCCTCGCCGCCTCCACCCAGCCGGCACTTCTGCGTCGGTCAACAGGGAGCGAGTGACAGCTCCCGAGATCCGCCTCTAATCGATGCTCTTATGGATCGCATCCGGTTGTGCGTTCCCAGGGTGGACAACGCAGTGCTCTCTCCCGAACACGGGCGGAGCCGTCATGTCGCCGCGGCCGGGAGAGAAAGTTGACGCTGGCCTTGCCCTTCCTCCTCTGGCATGTCGTGTGGTGTTAACTTTGTATACGTCTCTCCTGGCGGCGCGGTTGCGGCACAGTCAACCGACGCCACCGTGTCTGTGGCCGGGCGGCATAGCGAGAGTGGGGAGCTTGGACGCCCGTGTTTATTAAATACGGTCCTCTGTTACTCTTCTTCCACCGCTCTTGCTCTTGGGGGTGCGCTTTCATATTATGTATCCTACTCTTCTTCTTCTTTTCGTCGCCTGGTGACATCGCCTATACCGTCTTTTTTTTTCTCTTTTTTTTTGTTTATCTAACCTCCTTTTATTCGCTCTCAGCCACCCATCTATTCGCATTCCCCCGCGAGTGTATCGGTTGAGGTGTCCTCACTTGAGAGAGACAGTGTCGTGCGCACTCCACGCCCCCGATTGCTGACCTTTGCGTCCGTCTTTTCTCCAAGAATCATCTCACCCCTAACCGCCATGGAAGCTTTCCGTCCTCCCAGTCTGTATCTATCTCATTTTCTGTACGCTACCACCTCAGACGTTAGGGTCTTTTAGCAAGCAACGAAAATATAGTACGCATATACGGTACAGTGCCAGAGTATTTTAGCAAGTTGCGGAAACTGTGGTACGCATAAACGGTATGGTGTTAAGTTCCTTTAGCGTGTTGCGACAATACGGTACGCAAATACGGTAAGGCAGTACAGTAGCGCTCCTCCTTTCCAGTGACAGTACGTCCCCCAGACTACAGGTGTCTCGTCAACAATGCATAGGCTGACACAGTCTAGAGGGTGTTGGTTGACATGCCAGAACGAGGCGTAACAAACCTCTCAGTTAATTTTGAAAAAAAAAAGAAAAAAAACCTTTTGTGTTGTTGGGTGTCTTCACTGGTAAAAGCTCAATGACTGAGAAATGAAGAGTGGTACGGTGGTACCGTACCGTATTTGCGCACCGCATTCCCGTAACTTGTTAAATAGGCGCTGCGCCGTGCTCCCTATACCGGGCTGCAGAAATTATGCTTCTTCTTCGTCTTCTAACCACTACCACCACCACTTGCTTAAAGACCTTATTATATAGCACTCGTCCTTTTTTGGTCGTCGACCTTTTGTTGGTGAAGGTGCCCCAGCACAGCAAAAGCCTTTTTTTTTTCTTCTAAAATTACGCGTTAGTGGACTACATACAAGTCTACCGTTGTGGACTACATACAAGTCTACGCGTTGTGGACTACATACCTGTCGTTCGTGGACGCACTATGACTGGAACTGGGAGCGACTGGAGTTACTGTATATGCTCCCTTAGCATATACACAGTAACTCTGTAGGACCGGCCAAAGCGCAACGAGCGGGAGACGATGAACGCTATACCATACTGCCTTATAACCGCATTTCCGTGCCGTTCTTCTGTAAGTGTCTAAAATATCCGATTCCTTCTTTCTTGTGCCGTGGCCTCGAGAAATTCTCGGACCCAGCTTCTTCTGGAAGCCTTCGGGAAGCCCCGCCCAACGCACCATTCAGCGTACCCGACACACATCCTCAATAAGGCGGAGAAAATTTTGAAGCCGCGACTTGCTCTGTACTCCTTAACATTGCTGTCCGTGCGCACAAGGCCTCAGTTTTATCGACCGCAAGAACTAGTTGCGTTAAGACAATTGGTTATAGGGCGTCTATACGTTAAAAAAAATAAAAAGTGGCCTGACGCCTGTTGCTCGGAGTTCGTGAAGGTGGCTTAAATGCTGATCTTGTCAAGTCTATAGCAAGTGTACCACTGTCCCATTGTAGATTGTTGCGTCCAGAAAGACCGTGACGTAACCTATCGCTGTGACGTAACCTTTCGTGTCACTGCAGTGACACGAAAGTGTCACTGCACTGTGCATGTGCGCAGTGAGAAAACAACGTGCACGAATGCACAGGAAACAGAGGAGCACAGTTTGGCCCAAATTAGGCTCTCAAACGTCATATGCATCAACCCAAACGTTTTGATGTGTATGCGTCTACCGTAACGTTGTTCGTTTAGTAGTTAATTACGCGAAACACAAAAGTTAACCGCCCAATATATGCCGGCACTGAACCCCATTCGCAAAAAAAAAAAAAAAGTATGCCCACCTGCGTATATCAACTTCGGTCCGCTTCACTGCGCTTGTATAATGCACACACACACACACACACACACACACACACACACACACACACACACACACACACACACACACACACAAAACATTATCGCGACCCCCAAGCGCGCTCCTTCGTCCACGCTACATTCCAAAATCTGAATGCATACATAGTCGTCGGTTTAAGAGGAGAGCGGTGTGGGAGTCATACTTGAATGATTTTTTATCTCCGCGTGAGGCCTACTTAGCGAACTTTCGTTCTTCTCTCAACCGTTCCTCCATCGCGCCGGCTCATTAATTCTTGCCCCGCCGCCGCAACCAACGCACTCGTAATGTATGCATGTGTAAACACGGTGTAAAGCAGTGCTTGCATTGCACGCGTACGCGTCGCCTCACAATGAGGTCGCGGAGCCCTCGGCCGCTGGATGAAGAAGTGCGCTATTTCGTCCAGCGGCCGTGCGGAGCCTTGCGAAAACTCTCACGTCGTGTTCCTAATGAAACGCACCCCCGCGTGGTGCCGGCGATGCGATTAGCAAAGCCGAGTCGTTTGTCCTTGTATACGTCTACTGGTGAGCATTATTCTCGCGCCTGTGTGTGTGTGTGTGTGTGTGTGTGTGTGTGTGTGTGTGTGTGTGTGTGTGTGTGTGTGTGTGTGTGTGTGTGTGTGTGTGTGTGTGTGTGTGTGTGTGTGTGTGTGTGTGTGTGTGTGTGTGTGTGTGTGTGTTCGCAACTGTTTGCTCATGACTTATGGTAGAGGAATATGATTGATGTCCTCCCATGAGATATTGTAATAGAAAAGACACGGGCGGCTCCCCGATGTCGAAAGAACGATATCACGAATGCCATTCAGCCTCGAGATGGTTGAACTCGTGCGAGAATAGCTTCCGGGGCCGTATATACAGTGCCGCCATTACGTTTGTTAAGGCATATCTTATGCTTCGCAGTATGCTGAGTTATCACTGCAGATTGTCACCGGAGGCTGAGATCCGTTAATTACGTTTAATTGGCGTACGAATCGACTGTAAGATTAATAGAACCCCGACGAATCGTGTCAAGGTGACTCAGGCTAGCGGTCATTTCGATCAAACTGTACACAGTTAACCACCCAAAGCTTTGTTCGAACTTCTCAATCATATGCCGAGTTGCTATACATCTTGGTTAACTGAATATGTATAAGAATAATGCCTCCGCAAGCTAGCCTTGGTCTTATTGGCTGCAGAATGGCATATTCGGTTGACATGCTAGATGGAGCGCATGAATATAGGCTGGCGACGTTTTCTGACTTTATTATATGTTATAAAAAATGGTCTGATACATGGTCGACTTAGTGCAACTCCGAAGCATCTAACCATGAATAGGTTATATGTAATAGAATCGCAGCATTGATGCACATTTTATAAAGCGTCTCATAAAACTGAACCGTTTCCAGTCTGCAGAATATCTCACGCTGACCGTGGGAGCCATAACCTCTAACGTTGGTCTTGGTTATTGCACACTGCACGCATTCACCTATAAGGTCCCAAGCAAACATCGCGGGGAAAGCAAATCTCAGTATAAATGGCGGCGTTCTTGAAGAATCGAACGTTCTGTATTGTCAGCGTGCCAAAATCTTAGAAAAAAGGTCGAGATATATTCACCAACTAAATACTGACCGTTTACTTGTCACAAAAAGCACTGAACCTCTGAGTAAGATAATGTAATAAAATGCTAATCAGTAAAATTTAAGTGGATAGTGCTGACTTGAATCATTATAATCTATTACTAATTAGTAAGCGCGCTATAGCAACTCAGTAGCCGTATTAACCTATACAATACTACAATGAGCTAATTGGAGGTCTACGTTTATTTTGTTTATGTGTGCTTGTACAGTATTTTTTTATTACAGAAGTATATATAGGATGAGAAAACGAAGTGGCATTGTTCTCGTGCATTAATGACCGCTACTTCATGTTATGGTAAGTACGTGTCACAGCAACATACATTGAGGCGTAAACGACAACACACACACACACACACACACACATATATATATATATATATATATATATATATATATATATATATATATATATATATATATATATATATCTATATGTGTGTGTGTGTGTGTGTGTGTGTGTGTGTGTGTGTGTGTGTGTGTGTGTGTGTGTGTGTGTGTGTGTCGGAAAGTGAACACGTTGAATTGTTTCCGAATGAATGCAGTTCGGCCTTCCGGCTTTGCCTCCGGTATTGCTTTGCAGACACACCGAGACGCTGAGCTGGCGTGCAGCGCGTCCCAAACACTCCGCTAACTTATTCATGGCGCCTAATTAAAACGGCAGCTAATTTCATCGTTGGTCTCGCTGAAAGCGGCTGGGCGGTCTCGCTGAAAGCGGCTATTGTACGGCGGCTCGTAGACGGGCTTACAAACTCAGACAACACGGTATACGCGGGAAACGAGCTTGTCAAAACGGGGACCACTCTATTACTATATAGGCGCAATATGCGAGCGCACTTCGCTTCGTCAGAACAGTGCATGGCCCGCGGGATCGCGTAATGAGCTCACTGACGTATGCGGTGAACGTGCGCATAGCGTGTGAGCATGCGGGATCATATATCACAGAACGGTTACAATAGCCTCTCACGTGGATACGCTGATTACAAGAGCCAAGATTCGTTGTATATACACAGAGTGTGCTGCTTCGTGCCGATGTTGTGCCTGCCTGCCGCCACGTCGCCGCTATGTATATGGTCACCGTTGCGTTCGCACTTAACGTTATCTTTTTTGTTTAATTATTATTTTGCGCGGAAAGTTCGCAGTGAAATAAGAGAGTCCTTATTTCTGGGAATTCATCACTTCTGCTCGAGTTTCAAGTCGCCGCGCCGTGTGATGCAATGTCGTTGTCGTCTGGCGATGGATAAGCATGTATAACGTGAATAAGCTGCATGTACACAGAAAAGAAAAGCGCAACAGACACGTGAAGTTTGAACTATAGTAAGAACCGAGACAAGAGAGCGCTAAGCCAGCTGCTATGTTATGCTGCGCGTGTTTTTTCTTTATTTTTAGATTGTGGTGACTGTGAAGGTGGTTGTGCGCAAAATTATTCATATATACGTTTTACAAGCTAATATTTGAGAAATAAAATGCAGTAACGGCTATGCCAAACTTTATTGATTGATATTTGGGGTTTAACGTCCCAGAACCACCATATGATTATGAGAGACGCCGTAGTGCATGGAATTCTCCGGAAATTTTAACCGCCTCGGGGTCCTCTATCGAAAGTGCAGCCGCCGTAGCCGGGATTCGATCCGGCGACCTGCGGGTCAGCACTATGTCAAACCTAAAGTGACACTAAAGTCTAATAACAATCTACGCGACAGTGAAAGCTCAATGTATGACAACGTCTAAAACGACAATATTATCAACAGCAGTGCCCCACTTACCGAGAAATTGTGGTAAATGCTCGAGAACACATGCGTCGCAGTATAGACATTCGCACAAAGTCATCCCGGTGACGTCAAAGTCACAGCCTTCAATTAATCACTGGTAATCGAACTAGATCAAGAACTACGCTAAATAACTGCACTCAATACAGAACCTTAGTGCATCAAGAGACGTAATAAAATGCTGCTTGTGCGTTTCTGTTTGATTTGTAATGTGAAGTGCGCTAAACCGATGCGGACCACTATAATGTGATTTTATTTCATAATAAGCCCTTCCTTGACACAAAAGTAACACTACGAGGTTTCTAGACTGCTATTTCAACAATAAACGTCGACTTAAGAGTTGTCTTTAGTGTCCGTTTAACAACAGGAGATAAAGATACAGACTGCGAGCTTGTGCATATACACTTGCTAATTACCGACCTAATAATTAGCAGAGGTATTTCGGGATTCGCTTGTAAGAGGCATGTTCTTTGTACGAAAAAAAACAAACAAACAACAGCAACGAGACTGGAGATACAGACTGTCTGAGGAGTTCCAATATTCAGTCTGTATATGTATGTCCCATTCCTATGCAGCTTTGTGGTTAAGTGCAGACTCTTTTAGAGTGGCACAGCGCGCCTGAAGCCTATACTCGTGCGTATGGTGATCTGCCTTATAGACTTATCCCCCCTTTTTTTGTTTTTAACCAAGCGCAGCAATTAGCACAAACACAGTTTACTTCGGGGCGAAAAATCTCGCCGTTGCGCGTGCCCTGGGCTTCTTTCGCACTCTTCGCGTGTATACGTTTCCCAACGCTGCACCGTACTGTTCTCCCAGGACGAGGCGCGCTCGCCTTAATTGTTGCGAAGCCGAGCGCCGCGTTATTCCTTCGTGCAGCGTTTTCCGGCGTCGACGCCCCGTCACACTTGTTCTACGCACGCTCACGGACATCCGCGTCTGGCGCAAGCGGCGAGCATTAAGAAGTAAAGCTGCCGGGATCATTAATTTGAAAAGATGCGCGAACACTGGGCGCGCGCGCGCGTTTTCAGTCCCGTGCATTATGTATATCTGTATAGTGTTGGCGAGCTGGCGGTATATGTGCGCGTTCCCGGCGTGCACGGTGAATATACGAAGGTGTATACATTGTAACAGCTGCGCTTAACCTAATCGTGCCCGCTCCGCCTGGGCGTGTGTTTTCATTGTCGCCGGGGTCGTTGTCCGGCCCTGTCCTGAAAACTAGATGTATGCGCGGCACACGTTGGCTTCGTGGGGAATGCAGTTTGTTATTTTGTTACTGCTGTACGTATGCACCGTTTCGAAGAATTTGAAGTGACAATTTGGAATAATATATCTGCCATGAAAGAGCGAGAGAGATAGCGGTAAGCTGTCGCAGCGAAAACTACAAACAGCATAAGCATGAAGGAAGTTGCGTGTGTTAAAGGAAGGAAGGGGAAGGAAGGAAGGAAGGAAGGAAAACTGCGTACTCTGCTTAGTGCGGTATACACAGCTGCGACAAACTAGCGCTAGTCACTCATTGCTGGGCGTTTGTAATAGTATTTTTAGACTGCATGATTTGCAAACCAGAGGCCGTGTAGACAAAACGTTTCATTTTGGCCACAGAAATATAGCTCGCAAGAACAAAAACCGTGGCTTATAGAAGTGCAGGGAACTTGATTCTAAAACAGACAGGGCATGCAAACGGGGACACCAGAAGGAACTCGGAAGACCACAAACATACATACCACCAATGGTGTGTTTGTATTTTATACCGGCAGTGGGGGCCGTATTCATAGACACCGTTTTACGTCGAGCCTCGGCTACAAGTCTCCTCGTGACTGAACTTGTTGCTCTTTGTTTTTCAGCCTAACTAAAAAAAAAACTAAATAAAAATGATCCGCGTGAACGCACAGGCCATGTGTTCTCGCTTTCGTTCATTCTTCTTATCACTGGGACCGTCTTCTATACTTGTATCGCCCCATCTGGTTGCTTCTCACTGTCTCTATTAACTGTACTGTCGCACACATCCCTGTAAAGTTCAGATGTGAAACCCTCAGTGATGATGCGATTTGGCGGTGGTTCGTGCAAAACCGTATAGGCAGATAGGCGGCCCCATTCCCGCGCTCACTGGTGTCGTGTAGATTAAGCTATAGATAATGTGCTCAAAAGGTAGAAAAAAAAACATTTTTTTATAATTGCTCGCCAGTCCACTTCATTATTTAATGGCATCACACATATCTACGAATATCAACGTTGTGCCTATACCCTCCACCCGATGAAAAACTTACGAGAGCGCCACGATCCTCCGCAACCTTCAGTCTTACTCTTTTCCTGTATAGCTCTCATCGACTGGCGCCTATAGTACACGTGGATCAAACCAATCTGCAAAAAAAGTTTCAGCGCAGAATAATCGGCCACACAAAACCACTTGTGGGGTCTGTGAAGGCCCCCCCCCCCCCCCCCCTTGAGCGCTTTTGCCAGTTCCCTCATGGTCCGCGTAAGAGGCTCATGAAGGATAAAGAGTTATCGCTCCCTGGGCTGATAGGGTCGCTTTCCACGTGGAGCCAACCTGATGACTGCGCCATCTAAACAAATAAACTTTATTCCTCCTCCCTAACGGCTCACCATTTTTGAAAATTGCATTGTCAGTGCCGGAGAAGTTCGTTTGGAGCTGCCCCTAATTGTGGCGTTTGTGCTTTCTTTTAAAAGAACAAACTATATTATAGCCACAAAAGATAGACGCTCGTAGTCGCCTCGAGTTGGAGACTGCTGTCTCCGCCAGGAGAATAGATGGAGCCGCGTGCGCGGCCGCCATATATAGAATCGCGCCATGTGGTGCTGATCAGCATCGTCATCGGTATAAAGGTAAGGGCGACGCACGTGCGACTGTGCTGCTGAAGAAGCCATGTGGTCGAAAGCGAGCGCGCCGCCTGCATGCGGTCTGCTTGCTGTGTGTGCACGGTGTTGCAGCACCTTGGAAGTGCCAAGATGGGGAACAGCTGAAGTAAGGCCCGCGCCCCGTAAGGAGTGGGCTGCAGAAGAAGAGGTGGGACGGAGGAAGGATGGGGTCCTCCTTGCCTGCAACGGGTGAGATGTGCCGCGGGCGATAAATAAGACGGTAGTTCACTGAACCCCTGTCGCGCGCTGCCGCTGCGGAATACCTTTCTTGGCAGCCCTCGCCACTTCCTTTCTGGCACGGAGGAATCGTGCTGGTGACCCCGAGTGCACCCCCTCTACGTGCTGCCGGCGCCTTCTTGCGTCTCTTCAGACCGTGAGCGCGCGCGCCAGGTTCGGTGTGGAATGTGAGTGCGAGGGGTCCCTCCTTTGAAGCTGCAATGTGGGGGAGAGGCGAGAACGTCGCATTGCGTAAGCAGCGTTAACGGGAGCGCCGCCACCCTTGCTGCGTCGCGTTCGTTTCGGCCCAACCCCGCGGTGCGTGCATCTGTTGCAGATGCCCTGTTATGCTCGGCCGTGCCTGACCTGTTTATTGCTCTTATGCGAGTCTTTACCTTGCGTTCGCAGCGTTGGGCAAGTGATGAAAAGGGACAGCATGATTACATGTCACTTAGGAATCCGCCAGCTGCCTTAATAAAGTGTTTACTACTACTTGTACGTTTACCGACACGGCTATTCGTGTCTCTCCGCAGACCGCGCGTGCGTCCTTTGAAAAATGCGCGAGGACACACACATCCGCACCCAGTAATTCTTTTTTTTCGGGAGGGGGGGGGGGGGTGAACTATAGTGTGTCTGTAGAACGGCAGACTTGGACAACTGGTGGTCGCTGTGAAGGTGTGTGAATATTTTACTAACGCGGAAAAAAATTAAAGCGTGAAAATATTTTGAGGGTTGGGGGGGAGAACTCCACAAACATCCCACTATAGCCACGACCCCGGGCATATACTGCTGCAACGTCACTGTTGCACTATTGCGGATGGTCAGCTTACACGAAACCTGGCAAGAACTGCGTAGTAGTATTCGCAGCCAGCACGAAAGCATGCCTCCGATAGGCCGAAAGAACGAGTACACTCTGTCATTGTGATTAGAGATTGAATAGAGACAGTGTCGCTGTAATAATAATAATAATAATAATAATAATAATAATAATAATACGTTTATTTCATCATCATTGTGTACATGATGACAGGGGCCCGCAGTAAAAGCTGCAAAATCCGAGGATCGTTCCAATGAAAACTCTACAAACAAACAAAAACAGCTTGACTGAGCTGCTGACCCCTAACTTGGCGAACAGCAAGGATTCAAGAATTAAAAAAAACACAACCAAATGTGGATAACATAAGAGAAAAATGGTTACCGAGGATTGCGATGTATGGGGGTAATGCGACGCGTTCTCCTTCGTGCCCTAGGTAGTTTGCTTTTTGTCTGCAATAGTAGCAAATAGCCAATGGAAGCCGTAAGATAGTGAGCATCAGCCATCATTTAAACATCACTAGCACGTTGAAGTTAAGCGATTACGTTTCTGTCTACTCTTGTCTTTCTGCAATGCTGTCCCTATTCCCGTTGCGTGCTGCCATGAGCTATAATGACTACCCACAAGCGTGACTATCCTGTACCCCCCACCCCCCTATCCAATATCTCGTGAGGGGGTGTCTAAGTCAGCATTACATTCTTAGCCGCACATACGCCATCAATGTTTTGTGTGCAACGTTGCGACCATGTAGCTTTTTAAGGATAATAGCGGACGGGGAACCTGCAGTGTTGCATTCCAAGAACGGTAAGCACCATCCGCTGCAGTTGATTTATGTAGCAGTGTTCAGGACAGCCATCATCGCGAGCACAAGCGCTACGTATCAGTTCACCGCTTCTGGTGTTGACAATACCCACGTTGCTCTTGTCATCGCTGCGCAACTGTATAAACAGCTGGTTATGTAAAAAATTTGCCGATTGTTCAACGTAGGTCTGTGCGTACAACATTCGTACGTATCTTTGGCGTCATTTCGTAACATTTCGCTCAACCAAAAAAATTGCAACAGAGCAGCTTCCATCCGCATGTTTCGCATAACGTCTATACCCATGGTACGTGGAATCCGCCGATTTTTTTTTTTTTTCAACTTGCGTGTCAATTTGGAAGCTCGTTTTCTGTCGGGTTTTTCTAATGAGAGAGGGGAAGGGAGGGGGAGACGTGACCAACTAAGTGGCCCGGCAGTACGTCAAATAGTGTGATTAGACAGTATACAATTCATTTAGGTCTGAAACTCTTTTTACATCCCGGCCCTTTAGAGTAAGCAGTGGCCAGGCGAGGCTGGATAGGAAGGGCAACAACGCCTGCAAAGTTATAACGCCAGAGGCACCACGCGCGTTGGACATCATGTCGGAACAGCGCGTGATTTTGTGCGGGGGAGGGGGGGAAGAAGAAGCGTGTGAAAGTCCGCGGCGGCAGGCTCCGGTTTCGTTGTCGGCGAGGCGCTTCCTTTGTCTGCGGCTTCTTGAAGCTATACGCGGCGGCGTCCTTGGCGGGTGATTTCGGAGCCTACTCGCGAGAAGACCGCGCTCTTCTCTGGTATCGCGGTGTCGGGAGGACGCGGGAAGAAGGGGCGCTGCTCTTTCCCCTTTTACGGCGAAGGCTGTTAGCAGATCGCACAACAGCAACAAGGACTGATTTTGGCGCCGTGCACAGTTTTCCGCGCCGCTTGCCGCCGGGGCCCACGAGCAATGTGGCGCGAAATAAATAAGTATACAAAAGATACCGAGGATGGAATGAGATTCGAACCCGGGTGCATTGCGTGGTAGTCCGGTATTCTACCACTCAACTATACACCTTTTCACAGGAAGGAAAAAAAAAAACACCGCCATGATGGGCTGTGCGCGGGAGTGCAAAGGCTAAGGGCGCAGCGTTGTCAGTGCATTTTCGAGGGGACGCGCCAATTTGCACAGCCCAAGGAGGGCTATGGCGGCGCCCAGGGAGGCGTTTATGAAAAGGTGAATATAAGACTGAGTGCTTAAAACGCCGTTGCAAAACTATACCATATATGCAGGCTTCAAATCGCGTTCACGCAATTCCTTACGTCAAGTGTGAAACCCTCAGGAAGGCTTTATGTTCTCCCATGATAGAGTACCAAGTACTCTGAATCGTTGACAACTTTTTTTTAACGCACAATGTGAATTGCGTAACGAGTGGGTCGCTGAATGCGCCGACAAAAAGCATCAGCCGTCAGCCACAGCATCAACAAAGTGCTCATAGTGGATTATGTGTAGAGGGCTTGTCCGAAGAATGACGAATGATGACAGGCTTCTCTACCAAGCAAAAATTATGATATATGGCGCAGTGAGGGTGTCATGCAAGCGCGCTTGTAGTATAGTTACCCCAAGAGCGTTCAAAAGCCTTTTGAAAGGCCTTTTTTCCAGCTTTCAGTGTAACTTTTCTGCGCCTTTCGCGCAGGCCTGTTGGTCGTTTTGTCCCATGGCATCGGTGATCGTATGCTTGATACGTCTGAGAAGCGAGAATGAAAAGTGGCGCTGGCGGTAAAAACGTTTACGAACAACACCAACCAAGAAGCGCGTGGCGACCGCTCCAATATACCTCACAGTCAAATCTACATTACAAAGGGACGGTGGGGCATAAAAAATATATTAGGACCTCATTGTTATACGTTTACTGAGACACCACGGACAAAGAGTGCGTGATACGAGAAAACGTAACATATGATATCTCTTTTTTTTAATTTTTTGAACAGGTCAAATGACTGCAGCGTGTCAGAGCGCATATAACCGCGCGAAAACGTAACATTCAGGAACGTGCATATTAGTGGTTTTACTGTCAAGTTTCACCGCTGACCCCGAGATTGCGCTGCGCACCAAAAACTTGTCGTTGGCGTGAGGGCGAGGCCAAGCAGTGCGCCTCGCTAATAAAAAAAATCACGTGTGCTCGAAACAGCAGCGTGGCATCCTTTGCTCAGCTGACGGGTGCGTAAACACTCGAACAAAGCGACTCTACTTGACAGGTCGGTTGCCTTTGTCTACTTTTCGGCATTAACTCGTTTATTTATGTGGTGTAGCGGATTAGTTTTCTTTCTTCGTGTTAGGAGAAGCGAAGTGGTTCACCAGGTTGCAGGTGATTTGCTACCCTGCACGCGGGGGAGGAATCGAGAACGGATGCAGTAACTGATACGCGCGCGCACACATAGCGCATTGCCAGTTCGCAAATCGAAAACCGTTTCGGAGTCCGATTCTGAGTTCGTCCGTGATTGTATCCGGCACATTAGGCGGCGATCCGTAATCTTAAAGTGAGGTGAGACATCCCTTCGTCAAAAGTTTTGACTTTGGGTTTCGCAATCACTCGTAGATGATTTATTTACCTTTTCAAAAATATATCAACACTTGTGCACTCGCGGTTTCAAAAGTAATTGTTGTACGTTTCTCTTGGACACGCTGACCTTGCGCAACTTCTACGTTCTATTTTTTTTTTTCAAAGCAACAAATCTGTTAAGGTTAGTGTACCTTTTTCTCGGAAACTATCGCGCGTAAGCGAACAAAATTTATCCGGTCTTGACGATAGTTAAAGCGCGAGAACAGAACGATGACACAGAAAAAAATAAGGACACGAAGGACACTCTGTGTCCTTCGTGTCCTTGTCTCTGTGTCGTCTTAATTTTCTCGTGCTATAACTGTCGCCGTGTCATATACCAACTAGCCCAACATTTCTGCGGTCTGTTACTTAGTCACATTTACCTAGAACCACTTGTTTAGCGCATTTGTATTTTTTTAAATATTAGCAAGACATTGTGCCTCAATTTTCAGCAAAATTTCAGTGATCTAGTAAATAACTGATCTCAACAAAAACGTACGTATGTAGAAAACTAAAAAAAAACCAATAAAACACTAAACGTAATTTGAAACTAAGTACTGAGCTCCAATGCGACCCACGGTTATCTTAAAATACCCTGCAAATTGCATAGCCATAGCCTAATTTTGAAACTCTTTTTCAAAGTCTACTTGCAGGGGCTGCAGGGTATTCGTCGCTAAAATCATGAGAGCGAAAGCGAGGAGTACCTAGCGAGGTGGCTGGGTGCAAAACTCTATTGTTGTTCGGCAAGGCGCGCGTAGTCACCGGGTGGTAGCGGTGAAATATCCTGCTCGGACGGAAAGCGAGAGCTCGCCTTTCTCCTCATTGCTCGCTTCAAGATATGAAAGAAAATGCGTTTCTCTATTTTTCGTTTTGCCGTGCCTGTATACCGTGTTGCGTGTCCATCTTCTCTTTACACGTATACACACCCACCAGGGAGTCGACAGATGAAGAACGCCCCCCCCCCCCCCCCCATTTTATTTGTTTTCGCTTTTTTTTCCTCGACCGGACGGCCTGACAGCGTCTCGCGGGGCGCTCTTCCATCAAAGCTTTTCACGGGGCGCATATCAACGGCAGCGGCGGCTTCGGGCTTTTCTTGTCCACGCTCGCCGCCTGTCGGCCAAAAGAAGCGCGAAATACAATAGACTCCGGTTGGGTACGTTTTTCAGCGTCGAATTATAGCTGGTCAATTTGCGCTGCGCATCCTTCTTTCTGCGGTGGAAAGATCTGGAGGACTTGAGTTTGGCCTAGTCGGTGATTACTGTTCGACATCTTGACCGCACAAAACAGACCAGGACAAAGGGAGGTACGACGGAATTTACCGCCCGTGTTGTATGCCTCCTTCAGTCTTCTTCGTCTTTTTTGTGCTGTTAAGAGGTCCAACAGTAGAAAGATTGCCTTCTGGTGACCTATTCGCCGAAATAGACCTATTCCATGTTTGCAAACAGCGGTACGGGCAGTTGGCATGCCGATGCTTGTGGCGACGTCGCGAGGCGTAGGCTCCGCCCAACCCAAAGCTCGCCACTGGCCTTTATGATCACGTCGCAGCAGCTGCAAATCTGCCTCCGAGTACAGCACGTCCCGCGTGAACACGCGGCTGCAACCTGCCGCGGGACAATGTTCCCATTTCTTGCACAAGGTTGGGGAGACTGTAAGCGAAATATTTTGGAAGCCGCGGCCCCTTCGCAAGCGTCATCTCCGAACGCCAGGGCCGTACCAAGATTTTTTTTAAAAGGGGGAAGTAAAAAATTCATCAACACTCCCTCACCGCCCCTGTTTACGATCATTGTACACGCGCTGCCACTACCTCTTTTGAAACAAAGACACATGTACTGAAGTGTCGTGTCTGTTTCCTCGAGCTACAAATCGGAAAATCCGCTATTCCTATACGGAAGCGCGACATAGGCAACGATGGAAGGGAGGAAGTTTGTCGTGTAAGTGATTGCGCCTCCGGCGCTGCTGTTGCAGTCACTGTGCTGCACTGTGTGGGTGGTGGTAGTGGTTAGAAGAGGAAGAAGGCGCCTAATTTCTGCAGCCCGGTAGGGAGCGCGGCGCAGCGCCTGACTTGGCGCTCAGGGCGGCGTGCTCCACGTGTGAAAGCTCGCAGAGTATCCTGTGGGAGGGAGGATAAGGGGCCTTGCCGTCCAGTGGGGTGAGAGGATCGAGGCGCGTAGGCTTTCACGAAAATGAAAGAGCTAAGAAGATGAAAAAAAAAAAGTATACTGGAAGGGCTGTGTCAGTTCCCTCGGCAGTGTAGATGCGATGCATGCATCCCGGCCGCACGCTCTTGCCGCTTCTGCATTCGACGTCCTCAATTTCGCCCGTGCCTGTGCGGTGACAGTTCGCCGAAAGAATCTAGAGAGCAGGGGGTTCAAAGGGAGGCAGAAGTGGGAGTTTGATGCCAACCCCTTCAGGGCCTTCTCTATGAGCCAGTGTAGCCCCGCCATACAGACGCTTGGTTGGCGGCGGCGCCTAATCAAGCAGCCCGGCTGTCAGGAGGGAAGAAGGGGGGATGTAGCCAGTGCGGCGCCGGGACGACCGCCGGCGGAGCTTGGTTGGATACAATGTTTCTTTTTCTCCTCTCCGGGGATTATAGCCCGCTGCGTCGGGCCGCTCGCGGGAAATCGATGGCTTACAGCGTCGAACTGATTGAGCAGATCGCCGAGCTGTCGGCCGCTTCGCATCACCGATTCAGTGCATGCAGCGCCGCTCGAAGCTGAAGGCATATTATCGTGATGCGCCTCTCGCCCAATCACGCGAGCTGCCGCTTATACCGCGCCTCCCCCGTTCGTTGTTCTCTCGCGTGTTTGAATTTTTTTCGTTACTCGCTCTTTCTACGGCTTCGATACGCGAGTCCGAGAAGCCAGTTCGCCAGTGAGAAAGATGATGGAGTGGGCTGTGAAAAAGGACCTCGAGTTTCCATTTTGTTTGGCGTTGTTCTTTTTTATTTATTTAATACGCGTCAAGTTGTGCAAATCCTCGTTCACGCGTAGCACAACAATATTGCGTTCACTGCCGTTGCTCTGGTTATGTACGTGGTTAGGTAGTAACACGTGGTATCGTGGTTTTTCGCTGTCTTATCAGCATTCAAACTTTGCTTACAAGTAGCGCCGCATGATTTAAGCACATTCGTTCGGTATATATCTAATTATCTCGATGTTGTCGAACCCGTGTGCAGCTATATCTGCTGTTATCTCAAATTTACACTCGCTGATACACCATATATATATATATATATATATATATATATATATATATATATATATATATATATATATATATATATATATATATATATATATATATATATATATATATATGCCAAAACTGACAGAATAGGTAATACGTAGCTACTGCATAAAAGTTCGAAAGCGGATGCCGCATGCACGTAGAAACTTTCTTTTTAATTTTTTGTGCGAATGTGACTATAGCGACGCATGAAACAGTAGTCTGACTGTCATGTGGCGCCACAGCTGTCTTTTGCCATCGTGGAAGTCCATGGAAAAAAGCCGCTAGCGTTAGCATCCCGGTGGATCACATCTTTCCTGCTGCGAGGTGTGGAACTGTCTTGAAAAATTGTAATGGCGAACGCTTAAGAGACGCCCCGCCGCGGTGGTCTAGTGGCTAAGGTACTCGGCTGCTGACCCGCAGGTCGCGGGTTCGATTCCCGGCTGCGGCGGCTGCATTTCCGATGGAGGCGGAAATGTTGTAGGCCCGTGCGTTCAGATTTGTGTGCACGTTAAAGAACCCCAGGTGGTCCAAGTTTCCGGAGCCCTCCACTACGGCGTCTCTCATAATGATATGGTGGTTTTGGGACGTTAAACCCCACAAATCAATCAATCAATCAATCAACGCTTAAGAGACGCGAAGCCAGGCTGTAACGTCCTTGAAAACTGTACATGCGCGTGCTGGAAAGTGTCAAGTGTGGGTGGCACGTACGCTTCAGACCTATAAGGAGGATTTGTGAAAGCTGGCTTCACCGCTGTAGAACGCGGTACCAGGAGAAGCCTGCTACACTGTACGTGCCCCTGCATGCGCCCGAACTAAGTGAGCCTTACTGCAGCAACAGGATACTCGTTAGGTTTTTTTTTTTTCTCTCTTGAGATGCGTACCTTGATAGCACATATCTATTATTATTATTATTATTATTATTATTATTATTATTATTATTATTATTATTGAACGTGATAGCGCGAATGCTACTTAACTGCGTCGTCTGTTCATTTGGTGATTGCTGCAGCTCCCTCTAACTGAGCTGTATCCCTCTGAATTTAGGAGGTTCACACGTATCCGTGTGGCTAATCTAAATAGCTACATTTTCCCCAGTGTTTTTAAGTGCGCAGCACTTAAAAGAAGTACCGGAAAGAAGGCTGAGCAGTGCTCAACACTGGCGGAGAACAAATGACCTAAGTATAAAGTAATATAAGAGTCGGAAACAAGGAAGTATCAGTCGCAGTGATCGAGTCGCGAAAAACGCATCTGAAACATCGCGGCCTCCGAGATGAGCAACGTCGCGCCGCCGGCTGATCTCCGAGGCCATGGAAACATCCGACCGATACGCCGCGGAAGAGAGGGCGGCACCGCCTCGACGAGCGTGCCTAGGGAATTGCTGGATTTCCCGAGCTACGCACTTCCTTGGGTTTCACAGTGGTCGCGATGTAGAACAAAACAAGGAAAGGAACGCCATTGTAGCGGAGTATATATTTTTATTCTCTCTCTCACTCGTCATGGGTGAGCTGGGCCTGCCCATTTCGATTTCCTGTAGAGCAAAGCACGGTCTTCGCTCGGCTTTTACGACCATTCCGTGGGGCGGCGACCGTCGAATATGTCGGGGCAGCGCGTTTGATGGACAAGCGGCCGCAGCAGTGTCCTTCACCAGGCGCCGTCCGTTTTATGCACAGCGCGCAGCAACGGCCCCGGACGGCTCAGATTGGCTTTACTCCGGAGGCCACCGCGCTGATGTCGCGGATTTAGCGCTGGCTCCCAGATCATCCCGCATTCGAAATCGGACGTTGCTTTGCTGCTGCGGCCGCGCGTGCTGTCCCGTTGCAACTGAGTAGCGTCTGGGCGGAGCCGTCGCGATTGCAGCTCCCGCTTTTCCGAGCCAGACATTTTCGGCTCCCGCGTGCGGTAATGCGACGCGTTCTCCTTCGTGCCCTAGGTAGTTTGCTTTTTGTCTGCACTACCTTACCTTAGTGGTAGTGCAGACAGAAAGTGTGTGTGTGTGTGCGCGTGTGCGTGCGTGCGTGTGTGTGTGTTTACTGTGGTGTCCGGTACACATATAGTCAAGAAATAAAGGAGCACACTTTAAAAAATTAGATATTTTTTTCACTTCTTTTACGTTTCGACCGTGGCAAGACCTTTGCCAGATGACACACACACACACACACAGACAGAGAGAGAGAGAGAGAGATGGCACGCACGAATTGTTTTGTGGTTATGCAAGCTGCTGTTTTTCTGTAGCAAGTACAGCAAGGTCGGGGATCATCTTTTTGATTTTTTTTTTACCCTTTTTGCCTGTCATTGTGTTTGACTCGTATAATGCTGATATTCCCGTGGTCAGCTGGACATTTGCTAAAGTTTGTTCGGCCCCGAAAATTAAATTTCAGGAAAATGGTATTGTAAGCAATTATTTCCTCGATGGTGTTTGATTGTCCACAAAATAGCCTAGAGAGGAAAATCTCGTATTTTCGGTGACCGGTGGCCATGTAATATGCTTCTGTACTCACCGCTTTTCTTTCTCCCTGTTTCCTGCAGAGGGCCAGTGCATTCCGAGGGGCATCAATTTCACTCGCCCGTCTGGTGCAAAACTGGTAGCGGTGAAAGGTGAGCCCCTCCTGCTGGACTGTTCCGTGTCGGTGCTGCCGGAGCTGGCTCCATACAACATCACCTGGAATCACAATGTGAGTTCACTCCATCATTACCCTTTCATGCTGGAAAAAACTCACATAGAAAAAAAGTAAGACATAAAGGAAGGCAGGGTAAAAACAAACATAGTGAAAATGATTGTGCATTGTTAAAATACAATAATTATATATATATATATATATATATATATATATATATATATATATATATATAGACAGAGAGAGAGAGAGAGAGGAGAGGAGAGATATCGATATATCTTCTCGTGAACAAAAGTGAGCAGATTATGTTGTTATTGAAATTAAAAAGAAGTACAGTTGGACGAGACATAGAATACACATTTGAGTGGTTTGTTAAAGGATCATAACAGGTGTTAAGGGCAGCAAGGTGCTGTTCAGGGTAATAGAAGATAAGATAAGGTAAAGTGATAAAAATGGGATAAAATAAAGATAGCAGATCATGTATGTTTGTACTATGCAGAAACAAATGAACTGAAACAATATTCTGTTATTTTTGGGCACTGTTTTAAAATATCAAGAATTCAAGGGGGTTATGGGCATTTTCATGCATTTGTGTCTCTGTCATGCTTGTGCTTCATTGGCTCACTTTGGGTGTTCAGGTGCCTTAGGTGACAGTGGAGCATACTCCACTCGCAGTGTAAACTTGTCACTCAGTGTAACTCACATTTACTAGTTATCGCTTGGCATCTTCTATACATGATGGTGGACATATGCTTAATGACACCTAAATTAAGTTTGGAAAATGAATAGATTGCTTTGGTTGCCTTTTTGTGTGAAGCAATTTTTGCTATGACCACCGCGGCAATTATGCCGCGGTGGTCTAGTGGCTAAGGTACTCGGCTGCTGACCCGCACGTCGCGGGTTCGATTCCCGGCTGCGGCGGCTGCATTTCCGATGGAGGCGGAAATGTTGTAGGCCCGTGTGCTCAGATTTGGGTGCACGTTAAAGAACCCCAGGTGGTCAAAATTTCCGGAGCCCTCCACTACGGCGTCTCTCATAATCATATGGTGGTTTTGGGACGTTAAACCCCACATATCAATCAATCAATCTATGAGATACTCCAAAGAATTAAACTGTTAATTCATGGCTTGTTAGAACAATCCTTGAGTTCCAGAAGTTATCACATCTGAGTACTTGATCCAATTGTCTTGATCAAGCACGATGTATGATATAGCATATCTTTAATCATCGCACTTTGTAGTAGTCAGTATACAAGAATTTATTTTAGCTAAAACACCTCTTCATAGACTATATATAGACTTCAAAGGTATGAGCCTGAAAGCCAAAATCATCAGAGCACGCAACAGTATACTGTGATGGCCACTGATATGAACAAAGTTGTTTGTGCATCATGGAAATCAGTTGTCATTATGGCAGAAAAGAGCCCCCCCCCCCCCCATCGCAAATGCCTTTTTGAACAACAATGTACAGAATTACAATGGCAGCCACTGCCAGTCCGATATGTCATAGTATATGCAGAAAATTGGAGCACATTTTGATTCCACCTGTCTACAGAGTATCTATTGTATTTCAACATTATGAACAGGCATACTAGTTCATCTATGGGTAGCAGCAGAACAAATTCAGAGCTGTAAGATTGTGCTTTTGTTCTCACATGGCTATTATTATGTATTGATTTATTATTATTATTTTCAGGGAAAGCCATTGGACTGGAGCGCCACAGAACACACTGTGCTGTCGAATGGTTCCCTGTTCATCGAGCAGTTTTCCTTCCAGAAGAAGAAGAGTGGCCGCAAGGACAATGGCACTTACACTTGCATGGTGCACACAAAGGCTGGCACCATGTTCAGCCGCCCAGTTCAAGTTGAACTAGCACGTAAGCTGATTTTTCTGAATGCTGCTAGGTCTACACATCGCCCCGCCGTGGTGGTCTAGTGGCCGAGGCACTCGGCTGCTGACCCGCAGGTTGGGGGATCATGTCCCGGCTGTGGCGGTTGCATTTTCTACGGAGGCGAAAATACTGCAGGCTTGTGTTCTCAGATTTTGGTGCACGTTAAAAAACCCCAGGTGGTCGAAATTTTCAAGGCCCTGTACAACGGCATCTCTCGTAATCATATGGTGGTTTTGGGACGTCAAACCCCACATATTAATCAAGCTACACATGCCTCATGCTGCAGAAACCCTGCAAATGCAAATGACGGTTTTACTGCTAAAAGAAAGTAAAGTAATGTTTCATCTCCAAGATTGGCCACAGCATTAGTGGAATAAATTATGTGGGGGTCAGGGGGAGGGTCCCCACCCTTCCCTGTGTTTAGGTTGGGGGGGGGGGGGGGACACCCCTGGCGAGTATCCACCCCGCTACCCTTCAAAGACCACTTGCGAATTGGGAGTAGCGATTTTTATTCGAAAGGAACTGTAGAACACAAGCTTTATGAAATGTTATGGGTTACCTCTGACATGCTGCAAATGCTTAATATGCTTAGCTTTAAAATGCAAAGTTTATGTAGAAAATCTCTATCATTTTAATGAGGACGGTTCAGTGCAAGCCACAAACTGTGAAGTAATATGAAGTCGACTGCTAGATTATGACTTCGTCGATTAGAAAAAAATTACCAGTGGTCATAAACGCGCTTGACCAGAAAGTTTGCAGAGGCAGATCGTAATCATAGGAGGCTATTTTTAACAGGCATACATAGCGAGAAATGTAGCTGAAATTAAAGAAAAGCTGGATCCCTCTGTTTTATAAAAGAAAGTGCTAGTTTTCATTTGATATTTTATTTTGAATGGCACAGTAATTCGAAATATACTGAAGCCTTTCTAGTTGCACTTTGAATATAGCTTCACCAAAGTACACATTTACTATTGGCTGCTCACTGTTGATTACGAGCTCCCTAATTCGGTGCCGAGGCCCATACCCGATTTTGTAAACTTGAAACAACATGGAAAGGCGAGTTAGTTGGTACTGATTCATTCTTCAATAATAGAAGTGCTAGAAAGACAAAGACAAGAAAGGCGACAACACAAATTTTGCTTCATTGCAAGGCGTTAATTTGTATGAAATCAAAAACAATATACGTATCTTTAAAACAAAAATTGCCATCGTGGCTAGGTGTGTCTCTCCTCGTGTGATTTTGCTGGATTTCTGCCACCGCACAGCATCTCGTTTATTTTCTGTATCAGTCAACATTAATTAAATTTGCGGTTTCATAGTGGCCGAGGGAATGTGGTGTTAGCAGCGATTGGTATTTCCAGTGCTATTTCTGCTTGAACTGAATGCTGTGTCGACTTCCTGAAATGTCCTCAGTCTTTACACATCTATTCCTGTGATCAGTGCACCACCTTTTTGCGTACTTGCATATGGTGTCACTTGTTGGGCATGATCTTGTGGAGGCAGCAGGTAACAGAGCCAGGGAGGGCATAGGATGTCCTTCCTTTGTAGTTTTTAATTAAATTGTGGTAACTTATAAGATAAAGCAATGTAGATGGAATGTGGGTATCTTGTCGTTAATGGGAACTGGAACTGCTGCTCAGTAATCGCTTCCTGGACTTCTTGCAGGCATGCCCAAAGGCTTCTCCGAGGAGCCTAAATCATTGAGCGTTTCTACTGGCAGCATCGCAAGGTTTGCATGCCATGTCATGTCCGTGCCAGCTGCGCTCTACAACTGGCAGCGTAACTTGGAGGATGTGCCGCCTGATGATAAACGGTAAGCATTAATTTATTAATTTAAATACTCTCAATGCCATTTGTGGCATTACAGAGAGGAGTGTTACAAGTCAGAAGTAGCAGTCTTGGCAGTCCTATAAAACAAAAAGGCTGTTAGTCAAGGAGAACGGTATATTAAAAAAAAAAACTTGTGTCTTCTGTTTCTCAGCCCTCCTATTTTCTCTGACAAAATAGGTCACAAATCGTCCTCTAGTATTGCGACAGCTTCTTTGCCCTTATCTTTCGAAATGCTATGGAATAACTACTTGTTCATTTTTGCTCTCCTTCTTTAATGAAGAAAGTATTTTGACCGAAGTTGGCCATTGAGCATAATAAGCATTACTACTTCCATGGTCCTGTAATACTTTTTTTTTTCTGGTCATGAAACTCTTTGCGAAAGTTTATCATGGGGACACAACTAGGCCACCAGAGTTGCCACCGTGAGCAGGAGGGCATCGATCGGTCGCGCTTGGCAGGGCTGTAGCGCGTTCGCGGAAGCCCTGCCAAGTACACTTCAGATATTTTCGTTCTCCGTGTTCTCGCTAACAAATCATAGCAGCTGTTAGTATTGTCGAAGTGGCCCATGATGCGCGTTTTCAAATCACCCAAGTCCTTTATTGCTGGCAATGCTTAAACCGAGTTTGTCTGTCAAGTGACGCGCATTCGTAGTGTTCCTAAATTTCTCAATTCCTGCAGTGTCGCTTTCGGGTTTAGACCAAACATTGTGACTGGTTCTAGATGAATGAAAGGTTAACATAGTTTGCGCTAGAGGTTGCAGAGCAGCCGCACTCTGGCTGCACGTAACCTTCATTTTCGGAATAATTGTCAGTTTATTCTATAGGGCATCACGAAGCAGCCAATAGAAGTTCGCGTGCCAATAGACAAATTTGTATATAAGGGTCACTTGGCATTACTAGCCTCGAAGTGCCTCTTGAGGGATATTGTTAGGGATTAAGCCCAAAAATTAAAAGCTTAGAATGAGACACCACAAGATGGAGTGGAATGCTCAAATTGTGTTCTTTTTTTTTTCCTTTTTTATTTGGTGTCATAATCTGCGCCCTTGATTTTAAAGATTAACTTAAAAAATGGGATGAAACTGTTGTGAGCTGCTAGATATAGGCACCACATTTTATTTCGAAATGAAAGCTTTTAATTTTACGCATGCAGATTTGATGACGCAGCCGAGTTTTGATATACGCGGCCTTTTTTTTTTCTTATTCCCATGTACTCTCTTAATGACCATGACTTCTGAGTTCGCAATCTAATTAGCCCCCCTGTTTCTCGTACGCGCACATAAAAATCAACCAGTGGCGCCGTCCCACGCTGTTCGAGTCTGTTCAACAAGAGGTTTGTCTCGCGAAGCTTTCATTGGGACTTGATCACTACCTGGAACCTCTACAGGACAGCGTCTTGCAGGCTGGGCGCCGATGGGGTCGAAAACAACCTAGCAGACTGGCTTACGCACAATGGCATCTGCCCAAATGAACTGCTGGTCCAAACATAACACTATGCACTTCAATATCTCTTTCAATCCAACTTCAGCTTTTTATGTGCGAGACATTTCTGCCTAACGAAACAAATTTGTGCATCACTTACATGGCAGTGGGTAACATTTTAAATTTGGCAACTACGCTATGCCTTGCAAGCGAATGTAGGCAAACATGAATGGATGGATGAACTTTATTTGGCCCTTCGGAACGTGCTTTAGCAGGTTGCGGGCCGCTCCCACGTCGGAACAGAGAGACCAAGTCTCTCTGCTGCGCCGCGGGCCCTGTGGACTGCCCCGAGCTGTTGTTCGAATCCGGAGTTTGCAATAGCACCGTACCATTTGGAGGGCCTGATGACTTCTGCACAGCGTGACGCGGAGCACCGCCAGAGCATATGTTCTAAGGTAGATATATCGTCGCAGAAGGAACATGTATTAGTTGGTTGTACTTTGGGATAAATTTTGTTTAACAGCTCGGGATTAGGGTACACCCCGACCTGAAGAAGCCTGAGTGTCGAAGCCTGAGGTCTGCGTAGTTTTCTGTGTCCGCGCCAGGTATAAATTTTTTGTCAGTTCATTATACGAGATGGGAGGGTAACGGTTCTCCAAGACATCAGCGCCGCGCCCCCTGATAGCTATACGGTTTACTAAGTCCTCACGCAGCTATGTAGGCTGACTCGTTGAGATTAGACAGGGCTCCATCAAATGCGTCCCATATGGGCTGGGAACCAAAGAAGTGTGCGTGGTTGGATGTCTTTGTCCCGAAGAATTCTCAAAGCTGGTTCCAATATTGTTCCCTTGGCAAATGCTCGGGCCGCCGATCTCGATTCGCTGTAAATTGTGGACCTTCTGTTATACAGCAAGGCCAACACAATCATCACTTGCTCTGCTATTTCAGCCACCATTGTCCGGACCTGTTGTCGAGTTGGTGATACTGCTCTTGTGGTTGATGCTCACTGCCGCATACGCCTTCCCCTTCGGAAATCGGGCTGCATCGACGAAGGAGGAGTCCCCGGCATTTCTTGAGCCCTTTATAGTAGAGCCTTCACCCTGGCCCGTCGTCTACCCTCGTTATGCTCAGGGTGGACATTTCGCGGGATGGGCACAACGGTGATCTGTTCTCGTTGTTGATGAAGAATGCTGCAGACGTGAGACTGGATTGCCATCGATGGAATCCCTAGCTCCCGCAGGATGTTTCTACCGGAATGCGTGGTAGACAGCCTGGCGAATTGCGCCCTCTCCTGTGCCTCTACAATTTCTTCCAGCGTGTTGTGCATGCCGAGACGGAACAGTCTATCCGTGCTTCTGTACATGGGAAGCCCGAGAGCTCTCTTGATGGCCTTTCTGATTGAGGTGTTGAGCTTATCACGCTCCGACCTCTGCCAGTTGTGCATGGTTGCAACGTCGGCGAAATGGCACATCAAAAAGGCGTGCACCAACCTTACAAGGTTATCTTCCCCAACTCCCTGTTGCCTGTTGGCAACCCTTCTTATTAGTCTGATGGCATTGTCAGTTTTTCTGGCGAGACTCATGACCGTCAGGTTATTGCAGCGGTTCGACTGGATGGTCATACCTAGAACCTGGAGGGAGTCCACTCGGGGATCAAGCTGCCCTCTTCTGTCCCTAAGAGTGATGTCAATACCCTCTAAAGGTTTCCATCCTCTCAGTTTGGGGCCCCTGCGCTTGGGCCTGTACAGAAGCAGTTCCGATTTCTCCGGCGAGCACCGAAGACCAGTCGGTTTTACTTAGTTTTCCGTGACCTCAATAGCTTCCTGTAACACAGCTTCTATTCGGCCATCGCTGCCACCGGTACATCATATGGTGGTGATGTCAGCATAGATGGTATGATTAACGCCATCGACTTCGGAGAGTCTTTGAGTCAGACTGATCATAAGGAGATTAATGAAGGTTGGGGACAGTAATGAGCCCTGTGGCATCCCTCTGAAATAAGCTTTACTGGATCCAAAACAAGATCGCCCAACGTGAGTATAGCCTCTCTGTCAGTCAGGAATGACTTTATGTAGGCGTGTAAGTGCTTGCCAAGCCCAAGGCTTGAGATCTGACTCAGCATGAAGTGGTGCAGAACATTCTCAAATACCCTCTGCAAGTCGAGTCTTAAAATGGCTCATATGTCCTTTGTGTTCGCATCAATAATTTGGCATTTGATTAGCTTCATGGCATCTTGAGCCGAGAGGCCCGCCCTGATGAAGCCTATCATGTTGTGGGGATAAATGTCGTGTTCCTCCAGGTATCGGGTTACCTTGTTTAGATAGCATGTTCGGCCACCTTACCTAGGCATGATGTCACGGAGATGGGCCGGCAGGTTGTCGAGGCTGGGAGGTTTGGCCCGGTTTGGGGATGAGGCTTGTGGTGGCCGTTGCCACATCTCTGGGACACTGCCACTCTTCCACACCTGGTTGACGACATCCGTCTGATACTCAACCGACCTGTAATCCAGGTTTCTCAAAGCTTTGTTGGTGATCTTATCAGGACCTGCGGCTGATCTGCCTGTCTGATCTCCTCGCTTCCAAAATCTGCATCCCATTCTGGGTTAGCACACCCTCGGTAAATTGGAGCTGGATGTGGCGGGCCGGAAGCGATTCGCAGGTACTTCACAATCAGTTCTGCCAGTACCTGATTGTCCGAGGATTCTTGCCTTGCTGCATGAAGTGTGCGAGTCAGCGTGCACCTCTGGTTCGATTTGGTGTTGGTGTCATCAAACAGGTGCTTTAGGAGGTTCTAAGGGCCTGCCCTGCGCATCTTCCCGACTACCAAATAGCAAACATCGTCCCATTGTTGTTTAGAGAAGACCTTACTGTGTTCCTCAATGCTTCTGTTCACCTCTACAATCTTCTTGTGAAGCCTCCTGCCCATATTTTCTACAGGCAGTTCCGGGGTGAGTTCCTTAGTGGTATCCTGGATGTCTTCTCTTATCTGCGCCGTCCAGTGTTCCAGGTCAAGCTTCTCTTCATTCTCAGATCTCTCCTCTCTCACTTTGCAAAACAAGTCCCAGTCAGTCACTCTGAACGTACGTGGTATTGTCTGTCCAACTTGCAGAACAGTGGTGAGGAGGTAGTGGTCGCTTCCAAAGTCCACGTCGAGGTTAGACCACTTGACCTCCACCACGTTTCAGACAAAGGTGAGATCCGGTGTCGTGTCCCTAGTGAACGAAGTACCACTTCTGGTAGGGAACGCAGGGTCTGTTACTAGTACTAGGTCCTGGTTCAACACTGCTATCCACAGGTCCTCCCCCTTGAGTGTCGTACGGATAGCCCCAAGTATGATAGGGTGAACTGTATGGGCTTGGATAGAAGAGCCTTGAAGCGCTGTTTGAAGTCCTTAGGGCTGCTGTATACATTGAGAATGAAGATGCTCTTCTCTTTATAAGTAGATTCATGGATGATATCTATTATGATGTGCTCAATTTTGCACTGAACCCACATTAGGAGCAGTGGATGACCTGGGTCAGCTTGTTGCTTATCAGAGCCGCAACGCCTCTTCCTTCCTTCTTTATGACACAGCGGTAACAGGGTAGCTTGACGTCAGTGGTGTGAGTTTCTTGCAAGATTATGGCGTGTGGTTTTTCCAAATGTGAGCGAATAAATTGCTGCAGAGGGTTCCTCTTTTGAAGAAACCCCCTGCAGTTCCACTGCCACGTTATGAATGCACTAGTTTGTGCATCCATTATGTTGCTGTGGTGACTGGGTCATTATTACTGGTTAGTTATTGCCGGTAGTGGCATTGCTCTGAGGTCTACAACAAGTGCAAAGACGTTTTCCAGAAACAACTCTATCTTGGAGTATATTGCAGCAAAACAGCCATTTGGGCTAGTTGGTAACAGTTCATTGTGGAAGAAGTGGGGCGTGGTGCGTAACACGGACTAGAGGAGAGAACAACACAAGCGCACTTGGCAAACCGCTGATTGTGCCTTTCCTCCGTGGCTAGCATGTTGCCCTGCACGTGCGAGACCGTCTCGCCTAGCTGTTTTATGCTCTCGCTGAGTGAAGACAGCATTTGGCGATCTCCTATCTAGCTCTACACGAGGCCTTGTCCTGTTAGCCAACTGTGGCTCTCTTTTTTGCAGGCCTCTGTTTCGCATGCCTCAACTACAGCGATTTTCGTTGAGGGAATCGACGGCGTGACAGGTCTCCACGGGCTGTTGGCCTCCTTCACTTTTAATATCGCATATCTCGACCATAAGTCTAGCTATTGTGCCTCTGATTTCCTTATTTTCGAGTTCGAGTTGTGCTAGCCTCTCATTATTCCTTTGATACTCTGGCGGCGGACCCCGCGTTACCTTTTCGGTGCACCTTGACGGACACGGTCAGCCTATGATGGCTGGCTCCGGTGTTGCTGATCCCGGGACCGAGATCTCTTAATCTAGGAACGACACCTGTCCTTCTCGATAATAGGAGCTACAGCGTATTTGGATCGGGACCCGGATGCGGTTCTGTTGCGGGAGCTCCATCTGGAAGGGGACCGCCCAGTGCACGAGGATGTGGATTCGTTTCCGGTGCGAGAGCGTCCCCTGGAGTGGGGGCGTCTCTTGAAACAGGAACGCCTGCATTGGCAGCGCCCCTGCATTCTTGTGAAGATGGGCGCCAGGCCACGCCGCCACCGTCCTTGCTTCCAGAAGCTTCTGCCGCCTTCTCCCATCTTCATCTCCTCATGACATAAGGAATCTGGTACCGTTGCCTGCAGATCTTGTCTGCTGTTGTGTGCGGACCTCACACAACTTGCATTTTGGGGTGCATTGATGGCGATCACCCGGGTTCGAAGCCCCACATCCTTTGCGCACCATTTCGTTGGGACCTCAACAAACGTCGGCTCGATGACCAAGCCTTTCACAGGTGTAGCAGTTGTCGACCTGCTTGCGATACAGAAAGCACCGCGCTAAAACTGGGCTATAACGTCACAATGTTCGGCACTTTTAAACCATCGAAAATCACAATAATGGTGCCAGTATTCTTGATTCTTTTCGCCCCTAATGCCAGGGGGTTTCTTGAATTCATGACAGTTCTTTCCAGGTCCATGAGGCCGTTGCTCAGCGAAATGCCTCTGATTACCTCTTTGCACATAGAATGCAGGGCAGCCTCATAAGCGTTGACTTCATGGATTTTGCTTGCCACTTCGATCGGTCAACATATATATATATATATATATATATATATATATATATATATGTATGTATGTATGTTGCTGAAAATACTGCAACTTGTCGAGAATTCCAAATTGCCATGAGCGCAGGCACATAGTTTATGAAATGCAGATTTAAATAAGCTGTGGTTGAAAGTTGGGAGATAGAGTGAACGACACAACAGAAGCACTGAAAAATTGATGCTCCTGGTTTCTTACCTCCTTTGGCCGGGCGTGATAAACGACGACCGCCAGCAGGAAACAGTTTGTTTTGCTCAGGCGTAATAAAATGCAGACTGCACCTAATAAATAAATGCACAATTTCTGCCATAGTGCTCACGAAATGTGCTCCACAGCTAGCACTGGCACAGGCTATTTTGTCCACGGTGCACATTTCCACGTGTTCTTCCACAAGTTGCAAAGCCGCAATAATTTCTTCGATGGCTCTTCAAAAATCCTCTTGACTTGATTTGAGTCAATGCAGTTGGCCCTCGAGAGTTGCTTGCGAGTTTATGGAGGCAGTCCTTGCAGCTTATTTTAGCAAAGTTTTTGCTACATAGCCACCGAGGTAATCGGAAATGCAGTCCTTCGTTGACTCCGGATGAATCATGCTTGGATGCATTCAGCAATCTCCAGCAGTATGTCGTCAAAAAGAACTGCCAAGGTATCAATCTGAAACATATTTTGCAATATCGCGATGGCCAGAGTGAGAAGTTTTAAGAATAAATTAGTATAAAACCAGAATAAAAGTTTGTTCTATATCGTACGACCAGACATGCATGTCATTAGCATAAAAGGCGAGACGACGTTCAGCACGTTTATGATGCACAAACACCCTACAAGAAGCAGTTGGGGGGCGCTATTGAAATGTTTACCTGATTACCAGCGGGTTCTTCATGTTGAAAGAGATCCTGCATTTTCAAGAGGAGACGCATACCATCACCTTCAACTGAGGCTCTCTGTGGAGGGCGAATCAAGAGGTGGGCGCTTCGTTTCACGCGAATGCTGTTTTGGTTTGGAGAGGTAAGAAGGCAAACGTAGGAAAATCAGTTGGTACGGCGTGTTCCACCAGTCTAGGTCGTTCTCGGGGCAGCGAAACGATGACTCCGTTCACTGTGCACACTGTCCTCTCGTACAATGTCACTGGCTTTCGAAATGTTTTTCACACACACGAGCGTTCTTTGAGTCTAACGAAAATCTGGCAGTCTCTTGTGGCGAGATCACACGTTTTCACCTGTCGCGTTGTTCTGCGTTGGCTGGGAAACAGAACAGGGAAACATTTTCGACAGTACCCTTGTATCCTGAGTGACAGTCCGGCATGCAGCACAGTGTTGGGCATCACCTGTCTACACGATGGGACCCCAAAAAGCAAGAAATGTGGGTGATCCCATAGAGTTTCTCAAAATTAAGTAGAGGGCACTCTGGCGCTGCGATCAATCAGCGACCATAGGAATGATGGGTAGTACACACATTTGCCTAGTCCTCGTACTTGCGGGCGGCGAATCGTACTTGCGGCTTCGTTTATTGCTGGTTACGGTTTTGTTTTAAAGAAAAGAACAAAACCTTTTGAACTTCGGGAGCTGATTTGGAAAGTAAGTCTAAAAAAATAAAATGGTGAAGCGCAATCGCTTAACATTTGCTAATATTTGTTTAGTGAAGAAACAGCTCCAAGCCACACGAACACACACGGAGCCAAAAGCAGGCCAGAAGTACGAATATTAGACAAATGTGTGTACTACCCATCATTCCCATGCTCGCTGAAGCGACGTGCGTTGCAGCTCCCATAGACACTAGCGCCAGAGTTCCCTCTAGTAAGTATTGTAGGAAACTCTATGGGTGATCCGCACAACGTCCACCACTCCGCGGCAGCACTCGGCTAATGGCGGCCAGCAAAGCAGCCGGCTGAGCCGGCTTTCTCGCCCCTCTATCTAGACCAGCGCCGCGGCGCGGAAAGGGGGGGGGGGCGGCAAATGACGCTTTCCCATTGAGTGACGCGGGAGTTTCATGACCAGAAATAAGTATTAAAGGACCATGCTACTACTGACAGATGTTACAGCGGCAGCAGCAGGTTCACGTTTATCTTGTGTGGCGTGCATGATGTATTGCATTTGTGTAAATTTACCAGTATTCCCAAGTTGGGGTGCATTAGGTGGGGTGCATTAGGAGAATGCATTAGGGGTGCATTAGGTAATCAAAACTTGGCAATGACTTTCCACTATACTATAGACTGTAGGTATTGCATGTAACTGGCAGATTCTTTATGCTTGCACAGGAAGAAAAACAACTGTGCACATGCTGTCTTTCACAGTGAGCTCTATCTCTTTGTCCATTGCATATGGTTTAAAACTTAAATTTCAAGTATATAGTAGCAACAAAATATAATTAATAACTTGGTTATATAAATAAGGAAATAAAGAGAATATAGAGCTTGCTCTCATTATTAAAGTTTTGTGGTAAGCGTAGTTTTGATGCATTCTGACTAAATGTTTGCATGTAAAGATGTGTATCTGTTTGCTTGCTTTGTTTGTGGTAATGATTGAAATTCATGCTTATTTGTGTAGTTTTGTGTGTGCGTGTAGAATTACTTTCTGATCGTAAAGCACAGTTAAGTCTTCTTGAGTTGCAGTGGTGCCTCTCTGAAACATCGCTGCATGGGCTAAATAAATATAAAATGCATCGCTCAGCTTACAAAAAATACCACCTGTCATCCCAAATGATATGTTATGTTTTCAGGTTCACACAGCTCTCTTCGGGAGTCCTGCAGATTGTTAATGTTACAGCTGCTGATGCTGGAAACTATCGCTGCATTGCGAAATCTGCTGCAAGGACCCAGTACAGTGCAGAAGCTACATTGACAGTGTTAGAGTCAGCCGGTCACGGTAAGTGTGACCGTTTAGATTTTTTTATCCTCTGATAACTATGTGACAGACATTCTGAGGCGTTTCCAGTGAATGCGCTGTTCAGGTGTAGCATCGTAATATGGCTTGCTTTACTATAAATGTGAAAACACAGCAACAAAAAAAAAGTAAACGAGGTTTATGGCCTAAACAAGCCTTCTGCCCAGGCCTTATGTATCTGAGTTACAGTGTCTTCACCGCTGGACCTCACCATCATGTGACTTGTGCAGCAAATGCTAACTCTTTGTGCATCGCGTCATGTAACACTCGTCATTGGATATAAAGATATAACTATTTGACAGCTAAGTCTGTCATGAGATAACAAGGGTCATTTTTTAGCACCGTTGTTGTCTGCCGCCGACAGTGTTCGTAACCACTGTCGAGCGAAATAAGAAAAAACTAACTAAATAAAAAATACCCAAGACAGAATGGGATTTGAACCCGGGCCCTCTGCGTGGCACCCCAGTGTTCTACCACTGAGTTGCTTCGTTGCAAACTGACCCTAGGATTCATGCTGGGTAAGGAATGGCGCTAAAATGTGTAGTGAGACATTTTAGAACAGCAAAGGAACAACAAGCCATCACACAATTCAAATTGTGTGACGAGTGGGTGGTCAAATGCTCTAACCCATTTCAAAAGCCTCGAGGCATAATTCTCACTGCCGTCAGCCACAGCGTCAACAAAATGCACGAAATTCCTAGCAAGTGTGTAGTGGGCACCATGCTTCATTGAAGAATGATGAGGAATGGCATGATGATGATGACGATTAAAACTAGTAGTGAATTCCTCCTTTTCTATAAGAAAAAAAATTATGTTGATTTATGGCATAGTGAGTACCCCAGAAGTGTGCTTGTAGTAGTTACCCAAAGAGTGCTTAAAAAAGGTTCTAGAAAGGCTTCTCTTCCAACTTTTGCTGTGACTGTGCTGTGTGTTCTGCGCAGACCTGGCACTTTTCATGTCCAGGTGGGCAAAATTAAAGAAAAAAAGGTGGCCATTGCATTTTCGTCTAGCCATAGGTTGGTGAAGCTTATGGAAATCTCAGAAGGAAAAGAAATGGTGTCACATTCTACAATATAAGCACCATCGACTGATGTGTGTGATACACAGCAAAGAAGATGGCACAGATAATGTACCTTCTGATGCAATTTTTTTGTATCTTTAATTTTTGGTGCATCGACACGGTATTTTGTTATTAGCAGTATCAGTAGTGAACAGTTCGCTATAAACAATCGCTCTTAAGACTTGCCCACTTAGAGTACAAATATTTTAGTCAATCGTAAGATGAAAAGAGAGAAACTCACAACTGGGTAAAATAAGCAGTATTTTTCCTTTGTCTAGTTTCACTCTATATGTGTACTAGTACTTCTTTGTTATTGTCCATTTAACATATAGTGAGGGCTAGTGAAGCTGCTTCAATAGCTAGTTAAGTTATGTTGGTAGTTAACATTGCTGTTAGTTAACATCATGCCTCGAATTTCCTATTTCTTCGAAGTTTCTGCGACGTGCGGGCATGCCTAGACTGCAGTGGTATATATGCTGATAAATCTTGTCGGAATCATTACCCGCTCTCCGTACAATGTTTCTCTTTTAATCGGCATGTCGGCCTCTTGTCTCTGTTCACTCTCACTCGCAGAAGCCCCTGATCAGCCACCAGAGTTCCTAAACCCATCTGACCAGGAGCTGACACTTGTAACGGGAGACACAGTTGAGCTTGAATGTTTTGCCAGGTCGTCACAGCACACTTTTGTCACATGGATACGACAAGGTGAGCCTTTGAGCAATGTACTACCTCATCACACTCATTTGTGAAGTTATACACACACTTTTACTTTGTCAGAGTTAGGTTGTAGGTTACTCATTGACGCATTTGTTTTCTTACAAACGTGGTAATCGTGTCTGTTACATTCCCCGAGAAGTTATGTCCATTTTCTGCTCTACATTTAAGGTGCAGTTTTGTTCCTGCATTGCTCTGCAGCAATTACAGCTGACATTTTTTGTTTGTGGTAGGGTCATTCGATTCATAATAAATAACAAAACTGCACTAGCATGTTAGTGAAGAGAACATGGTTTAATTGTGTTCTATGCTCCTTCTAGCACGTGCTGTTATGCACTTTTGTATTGCTTTAACATTGTGTCTATGCTGTCAACGTCTAGCCTGATATGCAATGAAAATCTGAATCTTGCTACTTTCTGTAAACTTGGAGCATTGTTACTCTCTGTATGCTGTCAACGGCTAGCTTGATATGTCGTCAACATTTGAATCTTTCTACTTGCTGTAAACTTTCAGTATCGTTACTCTCTGCAATCTTTTAAGTTGCCTTGCCTCTTTCAGGGGGAGCACTTCTGCCTGAAGGCCGCAGCACTTATTTCGGTCATGGTAATCTGCGAATTACTAACCTGACACGAAGCGACGCTGGCATCTACAAATGCCTCATCAGCACATCACGAACTACAGCTACTGAGACACTTTCATTATCATCCCAGTCGCACACTTTGATCATTCATGGTAAGTTCGCACTTTGTCCACTTGAACAGTCACCATGTTCAGTGGTTTCCGTGTCCACATGTAGTAATAGATGTGAAACAAGACAGTTGCTTTTTTTATTAATGTCTAGGAGTTCCATTTTTGATAGAATTTAAAAGAGAAAAAAAGCACTAAGTTCAAGCAGTTTGTTTCAGCTGCTAAGGGGTAAGAAGCAAATAATGGCAGTCGGAAAAAAATTTGCCATCAGCATTACCTAATTTTTTGCATTATGTGGGCTATTGCTGTGACCTCATGTTTAAGACTCGCTGAACCTTAAGAAAAATTGTGGTGCCTATAGTGGTGACAGTTCCGATTTCACTGCCACTCGTTGTTTTCTGTGATCAGCTGGGCCAGTGGGTTAAACCGTGACATGCACTCTGCCGAGAGTTTGCAGGTGTTGTGTTCTGGATGTAGAGCAGAAGCATGAACCCTATATTTTTACTGACCTTTATGAGGAAAATGGTACAACCTGCTGTTAGATTTTAGCTTGCTTTGTTCACATAGTTTGATCCATTGAGCTCCGATATTAACATTTGTTACATATGCACTAAAGAGCCGACTGATAAAGGAATTCCCTCTATATTGCTGCTCTAAAACATCTATAGAAGTTCAGCAACTTTTTCTGGCAAAGGGCCACTTTACAGTGGGGCCTGGACAATGAACTGGGGGGGGTTTGGCTGGAGGCAAAGAGAAAAAAGTGGGCGTATTGGCAGTACATTTGTACAAAATTGGAATAGAAGTAAGGCATGCTTCCTGCAAACATGTCACAAGGTTGCAATTTAGTACATTTGTTACACGTGCAAAAGATTTGGGTGCACGTTAAAGAACCCCAGGTGGTCAAAATTTCCGGAGCCCTCCACTACGGTGTCTCTCATAATCATATGGTGGTTTTGGGACGTTAAACCCTACATATCGATCAATCAATCAATTACACGTGCAAACCCTATTTAAGATTAAAAAAATGTGATGTTGGCTTTCAGATAGGGAGGGACAAATAGAGGGGATGGGTTCTGACATTGTGCCAGAGCCCGCACAAAAAGTGCCTGGCGGGCCTTCAGGTTGCCTACCTCTGGTCTATAGCTTCTATAATCTGTTAAATGAAGTTCAGATTTTTTGCTTCTTACATTCGTTTCTCCTTGTAATAGCTACATTTAATTGTATCACTTTTGAATTATGTATGTCAAAATATGCTTCTTATGCCGAATGCTTTATGACCTTTCGATATGCTCTGTAAGTTGCGCCCCTTTGTGAACACTTGATAGACGCCCCGCCGCGGTGTGCTCGGCTGGAGGCCCGCAGCCGTGGGATCGAATCCCGGCTGTGGCAGCTGCATTTCTGATGGAGGCGAAATTGGTGTAGGCTGGTGTGCTCAGATTTGGGTGCATATTAAAGAACTCCAGGTGGTCAAAATTTTCTGAACCCTTCACTACAACGCTGTCATAATCATGTGGTGGTTTTGGAACGTTAAACCCCACATAACTATCTATTTAGCATTTGAAAGACCTTGAGGGTGTGATAAATAAGCAAATTACTGCGAGTGTTGCTTATCACACGCTTAAGCCCAGGTTGCACATAAGCTCTAGCTATCTTATAAGTGACTTTTGAAAGGGGAAAAGGAAGAAATAAGCGCAGTTCCGTTACTGCCTCTCTCAATGGAGGACACCTCCACAGTTCTGCGCAGGGGATGGGGGTAAGGGAGGATTAAAAAGGATAGGGAGGAATTAAATGTTTTTATACAGTTTTTCATGCATTTATCGGGATTCTGTAACACTGACACTGGGTTTTCTGTTGTATTCCAGGCAAAGGTAGCCTCAGTTCTATTCAAAGAATGTCAAATCAATTTACCCCTCCTATCCCCCTCCTTTTTTTGTGTGTTTGCCAATGCATACTGGAAATGTTTCACATTTACCTTCAAAGTTTCCTGTTCAATCTTTGTTCTCACTCTTTGCAGAACTCCCAAGTTTTGCATCAGACATGATAAGTCGAGTTCGCCCCGCTGCTCGCACAGTTCGATTTGACTGCGATGCCCAGGGATATCCTGCACCTGAAGTGCGCTGGTTCAAAGATGGCCAGCCCCTAGTCATCAATGGTCGCATTAAGGTGGGTCAAGATCACTTTAGCATTATGTGCCTTTACTAGGTAAAAAAAAAAGTCGTGACAGCATAGTGGATCGATTTATCTTTCAAAATAAATCAGCATTCTTGAGTATTCTTTGCAATATGTTCTCACGAATATGCCGAAGTTGATGTAGACTGATGAATCAAGGCCTCGTTTAATTGAAATCGGTACTCAGGTTTAGTTGTGCAAGCTTATGCATTTTAACGTGAGATAATTCCATATCTTTTTGTTAAATCGATGTTTGTTTTAAGTGTGGAAGCACACTACTCACGGATTGAAATGCGAAAATAGGCTAAGTTGTGTGCATACTTTGATTTCCAGCGCCCACAGTTCGTTTCATACCGGCATAATTTTGACTCGGACGCCTAAATTAGAGCCAAAATTATCTTTAGTGACGGATTTGTAGCTACATAATGCGGTTATCATGAGCAATTGCTCATAGCATTCGTCGTACTAAATAAATGTTGCATTTCAGTCCATGAGTACTTGTGCAACTTTGTGCTTTTCAGCAGTGCTTTCTTGAATGGGCACCTTATGAATTGGACCATCAGGTAACACTTAAATGGCATAAACTTTTGTGAACATTTGTGGACTTTGTGAAGTACTTGTTGCCATGGCTTAGAGTGGTGTAGGGCAAACATGCCTAAGACTAACTTTGCTGCGTAGATTAGTACTGAAGAAAGATGATATGAGAGACAGCTGATGTCATTGCTGAATTAGCAGGGAAGCACACGCATTTCATTGACCTTGTGAAATTTGCTGTCATTTTGTGAGGAAGTTACTTTTTTTTTAAACAATTCCAGCATCGTCATTATTTTGGCTACACACTAGCGACACAAAGGCATCTCCCGTTAGTCGAATTAACCCTGCTCCATGTCAGCTGTGACCTTGCTATCTCTGCAAACTTTTTAATCTCGTCTGTCCACCTAACTTTCTGCCAATCCCATCACGTGCCTCCTTTCGGTTAACTCGCTTTCTCATTACACGTCATGCTCATGCCTATTTTTTCTTGTTTAGTTAGACTAACATGGCACTAAGGCATGTTTGTTCCCTGACCATCACTTCACTCTCGTCTTGTCCCTTACTTTGATATACCTTTTCCTTATTATTTCTGTGTCACAGTTTCCCTTTAAGCAAATAGGGGAGCCAGCTGTTTATGTTACATTGTGTTGCCTTCACTGGTGCCTCAAAAAAAGAAAAAAAAAAGACCACGCTTTTTGAGCAGGTTTTGATCTTTTAAGTGAATTTTCTTGCTTTAATTGTTTGACCTTAACTGTTGTATTTTATTATTGTTATCTATGCTTTCCTGGAATGAATTATCTACCAACACTGTTCTGTTTTTATCAACATTAAGTTGAACTCCAAGGGGCCACCTGACCTCTCTCTCTTGTTGTATCTTCTCGTCACCAAAAGGTGATGCGGTCAGAGGACAACAAGTTTCTGCGGAAGGTGCGACGCCACATGGTTGAAGACAGTGGCCCACCACACCAGCGGCGCCCCGCGAGCAATGTGCTCGTCATCTCTCACCCAGTGAAGCGTGATGCAGGCTTCTACCAGTGCCTGGCTACCAACGTAGCTGGCATGAACACCCTCGCTGCTCGACTGGTGCTGAATGCCTCAGGTAAATTGGTTCTCAATGCGCAGTTGCCTGGCAGTGGGCTAACAGTGTGCAATATCTTTTGGTTTCCAAGTTTAAAACTTTTTTCCTGTGTCATTAATGATACATCTGAGTATAAAGAGAGAGAGAGAGAGAGAGAGAGAGAGAGAGAGAGAGAGAGAGAGAGAGAGAGATGAGCTTAATTCTATACAGAGGTTTTTGCCAGGGAAAAAAATTATCGCTGTCATGCTTCTCTGTATAAGGACGGGGAGCAGGAATAAATGATTTTAGAGGTGAGTAAGAAAAATTATTTTCAAAAAAGAAAGAATATAAACAGACGTGAAATGTGTAAGTTTACGTGATATAATATTCTCAACTGGTAAGTCAGATTAATTTAGGCACTTTGGTACAACATAAATCTATTCAAACATGTATGGTGATGCTTTATGAGAGGAAGTCTCCAGCTTTTTTTTAAGCATTGATAACCTAATGTGTTTAGATCTGAGCTTGACACTTTGTATGTTACCAAAAAGCTTTCACGTCAATGATTTAGTGTTGTGGATCTTCCCTCCTGCAGAATGTGTAGGTTGCATAATACATGTCTTGATCTGCGTACAAAGTGAAGGTGTCGCCGTTCTGTCGAACCACAAGAAAGGAAATTTACCCGCAAAATCGTTCCTCTTTCATCAAGCAGTACGGGTCATATAGTATTGGCATGTGAGCCTGCCACTTTCGATCCACTCTCGTTTGCAGGGGACCAGCCGATCCCTCCGACTGGTTTAAAGGCTGTGACAAATTCAAGCACAGCCATTCTACTTTCCTGGAACCCCTCTGCGATATCGCCAGGACAGACAATCCAGGCCTACTCAATCCACTACCTCCCCACAGCAGGTACCAGAAAGAGCCGTTTTTCTTCTGACTTGACTTCAATCGAATGGCTTGGCAGAATGCTGTCATGTGTGCACTATTTTTTATGTTTTTTTTTTTTTGGCTGCATGCTTTCTTGAGAGAGAGAAAAAGAAGTGCCGCCATATCCACGAAGTGAATGATGATGAGTGGGCGAAGCTCCGGAGGTAAACCTGGTAAACCGTGAATCCTCTGTACATTTTGCCCACTCGATTTTATTACATCGCTCCCCCTAGCGTACGTCGCCGCACTAAATCGAACGATTGCCTTCAACCAATGACACGCGCTATATGTGACATCATTCCTATTTTATAAGATCTTGCGTCTTTCATCAACTACAAGTACCGCTTTCTAGTTTATAACATCTTGCATCTTTTCATCATCAGCTACAAGTACCACCATCTAGTAAACACTACAAGAACTAAACGAAAGGTGGCTACATACAGGAGACGGTACCGCCATCTAGTGAACACTGCAAGAACTAAACTAGAGGTGGCTACATACAGGGGACGGTACCGCCATCTAGTGAACACTGCAAGAACTGAACTAGAGGTGGCTACATACAAGGGACGCACAGCCCACGCCCTAAGGAGCTTCGCCCCTAAAAAAATTTGATGCTGGACTGGTTTGTGGCAGCATGTGATGCAGTTATTCTATCTTCTCTATTAAATTTTGTTTTGATTATAATTGAGTCACCGACTACAAATTAAAGTTGAACAAGATGAAATAGAATTAGGACTGTATTTTTATTATCACAGACCTATAAACAGTTAAAGGTAGTTAGATTGAAGATTGAAAAAATGGAAAAAGAAATGGTGCTACAGGCTCGAATGCACACATTGCCATATAACACCTTCTAAGTGCAAAATCCATCAGTGATCCAAAGGAAAAAGGTGCTTGAGCTAACTTTGCTGACTGTTTAGGACAAAGTGTGGCATGATAAAACCAGTAAAGGATCCCTCAAGAGTATGTAGTAACTGTTTTCGGGCTGTCAGCCATAATGTGATAACAATGTTGTTCTGTGTTTATTTATTTATTTTTTTATTTATTCGAGTACCTACAGCGCCCAGTTTGGGCATTACAGTAGGGGGGAGGAGACATAAAACTTGAAATTGATACAGGGTATGAATACCGATAACAAAACAAGTAAGCATGCTCAGCTTATACAGTGTGTACACATTCTCGGGGACATGAGGCAATCAAGGAAAAGTAAAACACAAACAGAAATGCAGACAGAAATTGGCATCTTTCATTTCAACAAAAATTGTGACTGAGCATTTTGAAATGAGGGTGGCGGGGTGGATACAATATATTCTGGTAGGTTGTTCCATTCGTGTGTGGTTTTCGGGAAGAAGGAGTTTTTGTAAGTATTTATGCGACATCGGTATTCGCGAACTTTGCGGGAGTGATCTAGGCGAGAAGATACATAAGTGGGATCTTTAATGTACACGTCTTTATTTAAACTAGTGCTACCAATATAAATATTATGAAATAGATTTAATCTTAAGAATTTGCGCCTGTCCTGCAGGAGAGGCCAACCCAAATGTTTACGAATGTACGAAGAGCGGTTAGTGAAATCATAGTTACCAGACACAAAACGTCCTGCTCGTTTCTGAACCCTTTCTAGCTCATTAGTACATATTTTAGTGTCTGGATCCCAAGCCACACAACCGTACTCTAAAATTGAGCGAACGTTAGAAATATAGAGCGTTTCCTTTAGTTTAGGTGGGGCCTGTTTAAAGTTACGCTTCAGGAAGTTCAATACTCGGCTCGCTTTAGCACCGACGTATTCAATGTGGTCGTTCCAGGATAGGTTGCTCGTAAAGAAAACGCCTAGGTACTTATATTTAGACACAACTTCCAAACGATTGTCTCCAAGAAAGTAATTCGTATTTAGAATGTTCTTTTTGTTTGTGTAGCGAACGGTATTACATTTTGAAAAGTTAAGTGTCATGTTCCATGTGGTGCACCATGATAACACAGCATTTAGATCACTTTGTAGTTGAGCAGAATCTTGAGCAGACGTGACGTCACGATATATGCAGCAGTCATCTGCATACATGCGCATGCGGCTGGATACTTTATGGATTATATCATTTATAAATATCAAAAAAGAAGGGGTCCCAGAACAGATCCCTGGGGGACCCCTGATAAGACATCGACATCAGATGAATTCACTCCCTCGAGAACAACCCGCTGTTTTCTACCAACAAGATACGCTTCAAGCCACTTCAACAAAGAGGGAGGGATATTTAGAGCAGACAGTTTAAGTAATAATAAATTGTGTGATACAGAATCAAAGGCTTTTTTGAAAATCTAAAAATACACAGTCCACTTGGCATCCATTGTCGATCGAGGCAGCTATATCATGACTAAATTCAATTAGTTGAGTATCGCAGGACAACCCTTTTCTGAAACCGTGTTGCGTAGTGCATAAAAAGTTATTATCTTGAAGATGGGAGATTAAATTGGTATAGATAATGTGTTTCATCAATTTACATATTACACAAGTTAGCGAGATCGGTCTGTAATTTTTTGTTCGCGTTTTGTCTCCAGCTTTGAAGATAGGGGCAACGTTGGCACTTTTCCAGTCGTCAGGTAAACAGCCAAGCGCCATTGATTTTTCGAAGAGCAAGACTATAAATGGTACAAGTGAGGCAGCACAGTTTTTTAAAACATAATTAGGAATAGCATCAGGACCAGGTGCCGCATTTACCTTAATTTTTTGTAGCAGAGCTAAGACTCCACGTTCAGTAAAACATATTTCAATCATTTCTGAATTTTTTCCGACTAACTGAGGGCCGCTGGGTAGGCAAACTGATTGGGTGAAAACAGACTGAAAATAAAAATTGAATCTCTCAGCTTTGCCCTTTAAGTCTGCGCTGAAGTTGAGGTCATATATAACATCTGGAATCGTTTCCTTCACAGCCTGCTTGCTTTTAACGTACTTCCATACTTCTTTCGGGTTATTTTTGATCCTATCAGTTAGGCGACCCAGATGCTCAAGTTCAGCGCAGCGCATCTGTTTAGCAACACTCTTGTTTAGTTGTTTTAACGTTTCATGTAGCTCGCGTTGTGGTGTCTGGCGGTACTTTCGATAAACGCGGTGCCCGCGATTAATCAAGGCCTTGAGGCTGCTGTTAATCCAGGGCTTACTAGTTCTACGCTTTGAGGAAAGCACCCATGACGGAACATTAGTGTGTATCAGTGATAAAAGCTTAGTTTTGAACAAGTGCCATGTAGTATTCAAATCCAGGTTGGTAGCATGTTGTCTGAACTCCGGTAAAAACTGATCTAGCTCTCGGGAAAGAGAGACATAATCTCCGCGATTATAATAAGACACTTTTCGCGGTAACGGATTCGGGCGGCGCACAATATCGCAACTTATTGATCCAACAACGACTTCGTGGTCGCTTATACCTGGTATTGTTGTGACAGAAGAGATTAGAGTTTGGTCATTGCAAAAAATTAAATCAAGCACATTATTGCAAGAGGAACCTAGTCTGGTAGGACGAGATACAAATTGAAGTAGCGAATGATCGTTAATCATTTCACAAAAAGCAGAGTACAGAAGCGACGACGTGTTAGATTTAGGCTGAAGATGGACCCATTCGATGTTTGGCAAATTAAAATCGCCCGCCAAAATAACACGCGTTGCATCTAGAGCTAGTAAAATATTGCTAAGCTGAAACAATGACTCGGGGCCTTTCTGTGAAGGTGGCCTGTAAAACGACCCGATAGCCATAGCGGAGCCGTTAGCGAGGATAACCTTACACCAGACCGTTTCGCATGATGGGGTATTTAGGTTTATTGGCACGCTACTGATAGCACTGTGGACAAGGACGAAAACGCCCCCACAATGCACATTGCGATCTTTTCGATATGCCGTATAGTTCGGCGGAAAACTTTCGCTGTCAGTTATGGTGTCATCCAACCACGACTCAGTGCCCACAACGACGTGTGGCTTTACTAGTTCAACAAGTGCACCAAACTCCTCCTTTTTGTTCTTGAGGCTACGGCAATTTACAACAATTATTTTAAGTTCCGTTACAGCATCTGTCTTTTCGCGCGATAGAGGTTGAATTGGTGGCTATCGGGCATTGCACTTCACGCTAACACTAGCCGCGTCATACCTAAAAACTTGTGTGCCAATCTTGAGCTTATTGAAGTTTAGCTTGAAATCACCACCGCGTTCTCTAGCAAACTGGAGTAACTTTTTACGCTCCAATCTAACCTTTTCAGAGTAGTCTTCGCTGATAGAATAGTCGGTTCCCTTTAGTTTCCGCGCAGCGGCAAGCACCCGTTGTTTTTCTTTAAATGACACGTACTTCACTGTTATCGGCCTGTTGTTTTGCTGTGAAAAACGCCCAAGCCTGTGGGCTCGTTCTATCGATGTTACAGAAGCATCAACGCTTAGTTTTTCGGAGCAAAAAGTCAAAATTCGTTCCTCAGATTCCGCCCACGTTTCACCAGCGGTATCATCAAGACCATAAAATAGCAAGTTATTTCGGCGTGATCTATTTTCTAGATCGTCTTGGCGTTCGCGCATGGAGGCAAACGATGCAGCAAGTGATTCAACTCAAGCCGTCACTCTCCCTACTTCTTCTTTCAAAGGCGGAACACATGATGCGCTGGCTTCAGCACGCTCGACCTTAGCCGCGAGATCAGATACGTTTTGTTTGATAGCTTGTTGCTCACAGCGTAGGGTGCGAATTTCATCAAGAATGTCTGACTGCTTCTGCAACATCTGAGGGATTTGCATGATTGCAGAAAACATTTTTTGTTCTTGCTCCTCGGAAAGGGGGCCAGGATTCTGCTCGATATCGCCGGACAGCAGCAAAAGCAACCCAACAATAACATCTCCGCTTTCCGAGTAGTTTGTAACAACATGAAATAAATCACAAATAAGCACACTGACACATGTGGGATCTGACGCCAGCTTTCTAAACGGTTTTCCATATACACAACGATAGGAATAACCAACCTGCAGAAACAGTAGGCGTAAATGCCTGGCGTCCATGGCGGCGCCAGATCCCGGAGTGGCAGGTTGAGGTGCCTGCTTAAGTAGTATCCCATCCTGGTGTGACCAAGGTTGCCAGAGGATGAGACGAACGGCTGCCGGCAGCGCTGTCATGTCCAGTGGCGGGTTGCGATCCCAAGGGCATATGAAAGCGGGGGCACACGTGATTCATGTCGGCATTCTTGATAGGAAACAAGCACGCTGAGCCGAAGGTGCCGCAGACGGTAGTCATCACCTGCATCAGCTGCAGAAACAGTAGGCGTAAATGCCTGGCGTCCATGGCGGCGCCAGATCCCGGAGTGGCAGGCTGAGGTGCCTGCTTAAGTAGTATCCCATCCTGGTGTGACCAAGGTTGCCAGAGGATGAGACGAACGGCTGCCGGCAGCGCTGTCATGTCCAGTGGCGGGTTGCGATCCCAAGGGCATATGAAAGCGGGGCACACGTGATTCATGTCGGAATTCTTGATAAAAACAAGCACGCTGAGCCGAAGGTGCCGCAGACGGTAGTCATCACCTGCATCAGCTGCAGAAACAGTAGGTGTAAATGCCTGCCGTCCATGGCGGCGCCAGATCCCCTGGGCAAGTTGTCAGCTACTTTGAAGTCAATGCCGGACGATGCTCACAGGCATGACAGCTGCGCATTGCATTATGGCAGTGCCCATGCAAAAGTGCTATAAGTGGTCTGTGAACACTTTGTTGCAAGTCTAAAGGCTTTTCGTTTGTTTAAGGCGTACCTGTGGATCATAGCAATTTGTATGATGCTTTCAAGTGACTAGTACTTTTTTGTGTCGCACGCTGTCTAAAAAAACTTAGTCAGGAAAACTTCGTACATGTCTGGATGAGACAGCTGACCTTTACAGACACAACACTAACAGCTTCTGCTCAATACAGATGTTTCCCCTATCTTATTAAACATTCTGCTAGATTTGTCTGAAGGTGTTTGTCAACTTTCTTGCAGGTGGCAATGAGCTTCAGAAGGTCTCTGTGAACACGGCACTCCTTATAGAAAAGCTGATGCCCTTCACCAATTACACATTCTACGTGCGGGCCTACAGTGGCAAGGGTGCCAGTGAGCAGTCCGAGAAAGTAATCCAAATCACTGGAGAAGACTGGTACGTTGAGTCACGCATCTCAGTGAACAAAATACCTTTCTTTCAAAGGAGGATGAAAAAAAAAATCAAAGAAAATTCTGAATCACCATTTCAACATGTTGGTGCCTTTTTTTTTTTTTCAGCCACATTTTTTTTTACTATTTTAGTTAATATTTCTGATCATTTGCACTCATGAGAGATTTAAACTATTAATTGAACGAAAGTGAATTGCATGTTAGCATTGAACAATTTACCAACGATATTTGCTGTAATCATGGACGTTGCAGCCAGTGTTATTTATTGCCATTTGTGCATTGACTATTCAGCTACGACTTGGGTTTCCTTTATGGAAACGGTGTCTGGACTCCTGTTTTGGAATTTCGGCTGCTTTTTGCACAGTGATGTCGCATGGTACGATTGCTGTTGCATGATCTGTGTGCCAGACTTCATTGCTTGAAAGAATTGATTGTTGGGTCAGTTGGGTGTACAAAACTGACTGAGATAAATTATTTGTGCAAAATGAAAAAAAAAGCAGCTTGGAATACGAGGAAGCGTTAGTCCTCGTTTCCTTCTATTTGTTGTGTTTTTTTTTTTACTGATAAATCTTCACCAGTTAAGTGTTTCAAAATGGCCAAGCCTTGTGATCAGCTGTTTAGGTACGATCAGATGGGGAATCCAAACAGAGAAACATAGCCGTTCACAGTTATCGAGTCAAATGTTCTCCCACAAACTAAGCAAAAATGGAGCTTTGACAAAATCTTATCTCGAGCAAGCTGACCTATAATCGTTCATCAGCGTATCTTTAACGAGTGCCATGCTTTTATTTAATTATTTTGTTTTGAATGATTGCCTCTTCACAGTGCCGCTTGGTGCCCCGTCTGTGACTGTGACCAGTCTCACTCCAACAACCATGCACATCTCATGGAGCGAGCTCCCACCAACTGTTGCCAGGGGCAACATTGCACTCTACCGCATCCACTACCGCCTGCACGGACAGAATTATAACAACGTGTTGGTTGTCAAGGGAACCGTCCGAGAGTACACCATCACTGGTGGGTTGCTTCTGCTTGCTGCCGGAGTGTTTTGTGTGTTCCCTGCCGGTTCAGGAAATATACTGTCACGTGGTCGGGACATTGAAGGAGGTGGAAGTTGGGCTGTTATAAGTTGAACACCTTGTTAGGCAAACTTGTGCCCAAGAAATTAACAGTCAAAGTGAAAGCAATGCATGCTGTACATTGATAGCAGCAGTCGCAGTCGTCATTCATCAATGATCCGCTTGTTTGTGAAATTGGTCAACTTCTAGATATGCCTTACCGTACCTTCCAGGGTTGTCTCAAGGGCTGGGGCTAACGCTAGGATATATTTAGTTACACATGCCCTGTTTGTAATCTCAACAGAACAGTCTGAAACAATCGTGAAGTTCCGAAACATTGCTGCATGGCCTGGAAAAAGTGGTGGCCACAGGTTTTTGTGGTTGAAGCCCTATAACATTAAAGTAAAATAATTATGCACGTGTGGCATTACAAAGCACATTACAATACCGCTTTCGTTCTGCAAAGTCAGCACTTCTTGAAAAAAAGAAGCAGACCTTGAAACTTGTAGAAATCACAGTTAGTGAAATCTCGTCGGTGAAGTAATGTTTGCCAACGTTCTTACTACTGCTAATAAGAAACAAAGCACCTGTAGGTCTCCTATTGGCTTGGGTTCTGATGAATGCAGTGGAATCTCAATACATTTTTCATGAAAACAGGAAAATGAAAATGTATTAACCAAAATGGTAAAAAATAATAATAAGAAGGAGGAGGCAAATGTGCATACTCCTTCAGTATTTCATTTTTATTCAGTAACAATGAAGTAGATGGTCAACTAGCATTGTACTCTTTTTTTACGGCAGAAGGATCGCTTAGCAGCATCTGGCTGCAAAAATGATGCTGCTGCAGCAGCTCTGCAACGTGCAGATTGGAGCTTCTTTGAGCGTGCTTTTTACCTAGAATGCTGAAGAATGACCATAAGATTTCTAGATTTATTGGTCGCAATGCACTTTCAGGGTCGCATTGTAAAGTTTGGACAAGAATTTGCATCATTCCCCACGAGCATTGGACAGGAATACAAAAAAAAAAAACCTATGAGGTGAAAAAAAGTATTATCCGGAATCATATTATAGACATTCCACTGTTTTTAGTGCTTGTATGCTTGTTCATTTCGAACTGCCCCATCAACAACAATATCTGCAAATAGTACTTGATTCCAAAACGCGTAAGTGAATCCTTGTGAGAAGAAGATTGCAACACTACTCAAGAGAAAGGCTGCACGTGCATGGAAGAAGAGGCTTTGTTGAGGCAAGATCTTTCGTTTCCATCAGGTCTGGAACCGAACAAGGAGTACGATGTGCGAGTTATGGCTGGAACAGCCGAGGGATTTCCAGTTCTCTCGGATGAAGCTTGGCCCTGGGTCACCTACCGCATGCCCCATAAGTCCTCCTCAACCAGTGAGTCGCTTACTGTCAGGTTGCTTCTTTGTGCCTCATGTACAGTGTTGCTTGAAATGTAGTCAAGCCCACTTATAACAAACTTGAGCGTGACGCGGCATTTGTTCGCTGTATTCCTAAATGAAACACAGATAAAAAAGTTGCAAGTGAGAATACAAATTTTTTTTTCTTTTTGCGAAAAAGTTCATGCTACATGTGTTTCGAAGAGCGGAAGCGATAACGGTTTGATAATTGATTGATATGTGGGTTTGTGGGGTTTAACGTACCAAAACCACCATATGATTATGAGAGATGCGAGCGATAAGGGTGGTCTTGAGTTTATTTAAAAAGGCACCGTCATCTGATTCCTCTAAATCACGCTCTTGCCACAGTGCTCCATTCACAATGCCCTCAACCGTGCACAATTTCACAGTGTCGGCATTATCATAAGTCGTAATCAAATCATCCCAGCAGATGTCTCGCCTTCCAATGTCGCCGTCAAAAGTCGACAACGCACTGCCACAAAGCCGCAAGAGTGGTCCTGTTCGCTGACGAAGTAGGCCTTGCAAAAACAGTTTCGCACACATGTAGCCATCACCTACGCCCACGAAGCCTTCATCATGTCCATCAGCTGAATACAGGGACATCTGAAGCAGCAGGTTGGCTGCCGGCGGTCAACAGCTATAGTCGAGCCGCTTATAACGATCCTGAGCGTGACGCGGCATTCGTTCGCTGTATCCCGAAGGTCGTAGTAATTGAAACACATCTTTTAAAAAAAGTTGCAAGTGAAAACACAATTTTTCTTCCCCATAAAGTCCGTGATGCACGTGTTTCGAAGAGCAGAAGCGATAAGGGAGGTCTTGAGTTCATTTGAAACGGCAGAGTGCTCGTTCGCCGAGGCTCGTGGCATAAGCTGCATGTGGCACTGGCTTTAAAGTTTCGTCGTTCTCGCAATCCGATTCCTTCAAATAGCTCTCGCCACGTACTTCATTCACAATGCCTCAATCAGTGCACGGTTCTGCAGTGTCGGCATCTTCATCTGCCGTAATTAAACCATCGCAACAGATGTCCCACCCACTCTCCCAGGTCGGAGTCGATGACGCACTGCCACAAATCGCCGCCGCAGTTTGGAAGCTTCAGGCTCGGCATTAGGCCCGACGTCGACGAAGTTGGCCTCGCGAAAACAGTTTCACGTGCATGTAGCCGTCACCACCGCCCACGAAATATTCACCATCTCCACAGCTGAATACCGGGACCCCCGAAGCGGCATGTTGGCTGCCAGATGGTCAACAGCTATGAGCAAGCGCTCCGCAATGCGGCACCTAACGGATTACGCTTAAGCCAAGCGGTCACATTTTCGACATTTTGTTGAGTGGCAGGAAAAAGCGTGCTAGTCGTCCCGTCGGCCATCATGACCACACACGCACACCAATAGCGAGCAAGACTCACACATGCCAGAATGCGCGGAACAGGTCTGGGCCCGTGTCCAGTCAGAAAACGAAACTAATTCGAGCCAGCGTGGATCGCGGAGCGGCGGAGACGGGCGAAGGCATGGAGGAACCTTCCTCCGTGGGCGAAGGGGTTGTGATAAAGAGAGGAGAGTAGACTTGCAAGAGAAGGGCAAGGATTTGCGATAAAGAGAGGGGAGGATGCGGCGGGAGGACGACCTTGAAAACAAAAACACACGGGAAGGGGGCAGGTTGGGTAGCTTGCTTGAAAGGTCCGGCAATACTCGCACGTAGAAAAACTTGGAAAGAGTGCCTGCGCGCGCAGAAGTGAAAGCATGACCAGCCTGGATCGGTGCGCAAGGTGGTGTTCGAAGAATCGGCGGCCTTGGTTGAAAAATCGTTTTGTTGCGCCGGCGGGTTTGCGTAGCCTCACGAACATCAATATTTCGCGATTCGTTCAGCACAAATTAACAGCCGTTTTCGCGCTTCCGCACACGCGCAAAAGGCATGCTGAGCCGAGTGCGAAGTAAGGAGAGAACAAGTCCTAAACACGAAACGAATCGCGAGTCGGTGGGGTAGCATACGCACGTGCGCTAGACGCAGACTATCGGATACAGTCGGTGGTTGACGATGTTGGCAAATGGTCTGGTCACTGCCAGGCCGGCGACGCCAACCAGCGATCAAAAACAGGGTAGATGGCCGACTGGTCTTCGAAAGATCGGTAGCAGTGTGAAAACACGGGCCTCGTCTGGCGATGTGGGGTGCTCAGAGTAGCAAGGGGACAAAGAACAAAGGGGTGCGTAACAAAAAGCAGTCGAGGCATGGAGGAAGGAAACAGCTTTCTTTCCTCCATGGGTGTGGGAGAGCGGCAACTAGAGGGTCGCGGAGGCAGGGTCGGCGTTTAACAATAAGAATGTATGGGCACCTCGCTAATGCCTGATCAGTGGTCGAAATTGGTTTTCCGGGAAATCGGCAGACCGCTGACTCCGTTCGCTATAACCAATCAGCAGCGCTCGGAGACGTTCGTTGTAAGTGCGATTTTGTGCCATTGAACCAATGTATATTTTCATGGTCACGCGGATATTGTTCGTTTTAAGTGGGGCTGTTATATGTGGGCTCGACTGTATGAACAAGCGCTCCGCACTGCGGCACCTATATCTTAAACGCACTGACTGCACCCAAGTGGGGCTGTTATATGTGGGCTCGACTGTATAGACTTTAAGTAAGTAAAGTGTTAAAGCTAGGTGACTACACGAAACCTTGCAAAATGTCGGTGACAATAGGCGTTGTTATGAAAGCCCATTTCAGAATATGTCACCATTACTTCTTCACTAAAACATAAAATAGATAAGGATGCCGCTATCTTAATTGTTTTTTGTTTTTGTTTTTTTAATCTACAAGATCTACAGCATTTGTAAAGTGTGAGTACATCCAATGGCATTCCTTGGCATCTCAGCGCCTTGCATTTCCCACCTTAGCATGTTGCACCTCACAAGAAATGCCTGTGAGATGTTGCATCTTTCTTTGCTCGGCATGGTTATGTTATGTTACCACACTCTAATCAGGATTTTCTTCATTGCAAGTGTCGTAAGCTTCAATGCTGCTAGAGCGCATTTCACACATTAGGTTGACTGTATTAGGCCTATTCTGTTTAGAATAACTGACAACTTGGCAAGTTGGTATGAATTAATACTAGTGAAACAGCGCCACGAGGTAAGACGAAAGCAAAAGAAAGGAGCACGAAACACAAGTGCAGACTCTCAGCTGAAATTTTATTGACATGCAAAAAACATAAATATATACCCACGCGCAGCTTCGCACAGATAACAACCCGTACATAAACGTGAGACAACTGGTGTGAGCTACCAGTAACAAAATACACAAGAAAACAATCTCTCTACCCGTTAAAGTACAAGAGTTCTGTATCTTGCAAAGCTACAGACGGGAAGCTGATGCATGATTCATTTTCTTTTTGTATGTTCTGGGCCTTAATAATCTCTTGAGTTGTGTGGTCATGATGCCGTGACACTGTTCTGGTTTCACTGAACTGGGGTTCACATTCACACTGCCTACAATGCACAGTCATATGCGATATGTCATCGCTTCGTACACCTGATTTATGCCCTCTTACCCCAACATTAACCTACTTTCCTGTCTGGCCTATGTATGCGGCGCTGCATGACAGGGGGGTTCGGTAAACAACACTAGAGGCACACTCAATTGCTTGAGATCAATGCTTAAAGCCACATCCCGCATTATTCTTTGCTTTTTTGATTCCTGCTTTCTTGTTTACATGACGGCAAATTCCTCCTAATTTGTTGGGCATTGAAAAAACCATATCCATGCCGTGTCTGCCTGCTACATTTTTTAGCCCATGCGATAGCGCGTGAATATATGGCACAACTAGAGAACTTTTTTGTTTTTTCAACAGGTATTTGACCTGCCGGGCTTGTTACCGACTTATTCCTCGGATCACTTTTTCGCATGCCTTAGTTACCATATGATCAGGGAAACCAGCGCTCTTTATTCTGTCTGCTTGTCATGTCATGCTTTCTTAGTTTTTTTGTGTGTGTTTGTTTATTTTTTTATTGGTTGCTCGCACTAGTTGTCTTCTGTTAATGTACGGGTTGTCATATGTGTGAAGCCACGGGGGGGGGTATATATTTGCTTTGCGCTTGTCAATAAAATTTTGGTTGAGTGTCGGCGCTTGGGTTTCATATTTCTTTCTCAAGTTTCCCCGCAAGTTTCCTACAATAAAGTTTGTTTTCTGCCCTACTAATTTCAGCATAACAAGTGTTCACAACTAATATATATATATTTTTTGAAGGCCTTGGTGAAGCTTCATTTATTGCTTAGTAATAAGGCAGGCAGTGTGAATTCACTGTCTATTTATTTATTTATTTATTTATTTATTTATTTATTTAGTGAATACTGCCGACTTCTATGCGAAGTCGTAGGCAGGAGGGGGGTCTATGATGCGCTACATGCATTGAGGGCACTGTATATAAGTGAGTGAATAAAGGAGCAAACAATTACATTTCTTGGTACGTAGATGTAACTTCAACTTCTTGATTGCCTGCAGTGCCATTGCCTCCAGTTTTGTACCTGATCGTCATCAATGCCACTACCCTGGAGGCCCGGTGGTCTGTGTCCCCAGAGGAAAAGAACCTGATGTCGGGTTTCAAGCTGCGCTTTAGAGAGCAGGGCAGCCAGTTCCTGGACCCTATTGTCCTGCCCAACACAACCTTCTCCTATGTAGTGTACAACTTGAGTGAGTTACCACACCAACATCTCTCATTTAAAGGAAACGCTGGTAACGCTACCTGCGCATTATTAGCAACTGCTGTCACAGGAGTCAGTGGCCGAGTTCTAAAATTGAGTGCACTAGCTTTAGTCAGGCCATCCACGTTTTAAATGGCCTGTAATTAAGATCCTTGTGGAAATGTTTAGAATGGTAGACTGCTGAATGGTAGACTGGTAGACGGTGAAGCGCGAGTGCTCGTTGCCAGTGGACAACAGCTTCACATCCTTGGCGCCGCGCTGCATGATCGACGAAGGCATGTCTAACCACACTGGGGTCTCATCGGCGTTGCCAATGTGCCCCATCATGTAGTCCTTCTGCTCCCGAAGCCAGTTCACGAAGCGCTAAAAGTGTATGAGCTTGTCCTCGAACTCCTCCGGCAACTTTTGACAGATGGATGTGCGCCGCCGTAGAGAAAATCCTTTGTGTCACATAAATCGACGCACCCAAGAGTTCGGTGCACGAAACTCTTCTCTTGTGAGCCCAGCTTCTCAAGCAAGTTCCACGGCTTTCTTGCGAATGGTATCCATGGTCACTGGCAGCGAGCGCGCACGAACTTCCCGCACAAAGTCGGCTAGCTTATCCTCCAGCTGCTGATGAACGACACTTCGTCCCCGAAACGACATTTTTCGAAGATTGCACATCTGCAGCTTCCCTTTCTGCGCCCTCCAATAGCGCACGCTTTTTTTCGATACACCAAAGCGACGCTGAGAAGCCATATTCGCGTTCCCTTCTGCCAACTCAACAACATCTGATTTAAACGCAGCTGAGTACTGCCTCCTCGCACCGCTAGACATATTCAGTGAAAGAAAAAAAAAAAGCCCACTAAAAAGCAGCGCAATGTCAAGCGGAGCGAAAACTCAGAACAGATTGGAAGCAAATCACGAACACAAAGAAAACAGACGGAGAGAAAAAGAAAAAGAACAGACTGCGATTGGATTTGGATGCGGATGTGGCCGCGTCCGGCTTCACAAGCACATGCAAGCCACATGTTGCCAGACAGCGTCACACTTTCGGCTAGACACCGCTATATAAGACGAGGGGCGACTTTAGCTTATTATTTCATTAAAAATATCTCAACTTATATTTCGGTTTGTACGGTAAGTAAAAATATGAAGCTTGAGTTACACCTGCCTATTATAGAAAATCTGAGACTGCTTTTGAGCATGGGTGCGTGTGCTTCCTTACAATACATTGTTTGTTTGTGTGTGTGTGTGTTTGTGTGTGTGTGTGTGTGTGTGTGTGTGTGTGTGTGTGTGTAATGATGCATGCTTACAGCTTCTGCTAGACAGAGTGTAGTTCTTATTTCTTGTCCACAAAATTATTGCAGAATGGAGTTTGTCAATTTGTCACCTTTAATGACACATCTGTTATACCATTTTCCAGCACATTTAAGTATTCTTTGGCTTCAGCTCTTATGTTTTTCAGGCTTTAGTGTCATTAGACATGTCAAATTAACATTTCCTGTCAGTCTGTAGAAATACTAATTTTTATTGCGATAGCAGTTATATGGACACCCTCCGCTGGATTTTGCCGTCTGCGTGGGCGTCGCCGTCACACACCGTATATGTATGCGTATGTATGTATATATATGAAAACGCATGAAAGAAAAAACCTGAAAAAGACTTTGGCGCACGGAATCGTACTTCGCACCCCTGAGTTGTGAATGCGAGGCACTAACCCCTGAGCCATCGAGCAACATGTCCCCTTCAACGTTCAAACTGCAAGCTATTTATATCCATGGGCATATTGGGGGGGGGGGGGGGGGACTATTGTGTTTTCAGCATTACCAGCAAGATGGCGCCATGAGCGGGCGGCGGCGCGTTTTCTCATCTCCCACGCTGCATACTTTGCCGCTCAGAGGGAAGGAGCTAGCTTCTTATCTCGCGGTTGGGACGGTCGTACGTCTTGGCTGGCATTAGGCTCTCACTACAACGTTTCTCTTGTAGTTACTGGGCGCACAAAGGTGACTGAAATCATTGCATAGTTTCTATTTGCGAAAAGGGTGCGCTTTTCAGACACAGCGAAGTAACAACTGAGACGCTTATTTGTGTTCATCTGTACCTGTGAGTACGTTTCGTGCGTCATTTGTGGGCGAGAGACTCGGGGCATGTTTCGATCTGCTTGCCATTCTGCGCGTGACCTTCCAATTATTGCTGTCGCGCTCATTGCTTCACCTTTGCGGCAAAGCTCTGACTTTATTGTTTATGAATGACGGGTGCATGGAGAACATTTCGTAAAACATAACGCACCTTTACTTTAATCTTTTTCAGAGCCTCAAACCTGGTATGAGGTGCATGTGTCTTGCTTCAACCATCTTGGGGATGGCCAGGAAGCTGTACAGACAATCCTGACCCACCCTGAAAACCTGACTGTAGAAGGTGATGTGGGTGCGTGTTATATTTTTGCCTTCAGCCATATTGTCACAATGTGGGGACAACATCTAAGAATACAGCAATCAAGGCCTTAATTAAAAGTTTAATTTCTTACTTGGTGAGCTTGGACCTAGCAGAGCCAGTAAATATCTGGTTGTAATGATAGTGGCACCCACTGTCATATGTCGCTGAGGTGTTACCTATGGATGAAATGCATGAACTCTCGATGCACATGTCATTGAAAGTTCCAGCATAATCACCGGTTGTCTGGTATGTTCTAGAATTCGCACTACTTTTGGGGTTGCACATGCAATCTGCTTAGTATTGGTGACTCTCTGCAGGGGGTGGGGTGTGGGAATATGAAAGGGAATCGGGAGGGGGGAAGGGGGAGGTAGAAGGATATGTCAGTTGGAAGGGTGTCTATAAATCCGTGACACTAGCGAGCCACTTTGGGTGTCGCAATGATAGATTGGTTAAACTTAGTCTAACTCCTGCAACAATGTACTGCACTGAGATATTTTGCCACAACACTGACATTCTCCCGAGACGGTGCCTCACAGATATCAGTGCATAACCAAAATGGGCAGCGATGCCTGCTGAGGGGCTCTTTAGAGGGACGCTAACGATATATCAGTTTAGATCAATATATTGCACTCTGGGAACTTTAATAACAATAATTTCATCATCGTAGGTTTATTAATACAGGAAAAATTAAGGTGAGGGTTTAATTTGTAAAGTTTGTGCTAATATCTGCACTCAAAGTCACAAATTTCAAAGTTTTTTTTTATATTTTGTCAACTTTGACTCAACGAAATATCCTGAAACTTGTTGTGTTAAGTCCTGCTTTCCTCACAGGACATCATACTTGATTTTTACAAATTAGGAATTATGTAGGCCCTAGCAGATGCCATAAAAATATATGACACCACTGTGATTGATGCAGAAATTTCAAGGCAACGTTATAACTGATGTCCTTTTGCATGCTTTCCCACTTGCAGAGCGCCTTTTCACGGTGAATGTAATAACTTTGGTATTGTGAAAGAGCAATTTACTAATACGAGAAAACCATTTCGCCCTTCAGTGTCTTTTTAATAAACTGTGCATGTGCCTGCGTGGTAATGCAGTCATTGCTTTTGTGCACAGACCCGCCAGGTGGCTTGGAAGCAGAGCCAACGTCACCACGTTCTATTCGCTTGTCCTGGAAGCCACCAAACTCCATTCACAACATTACCTACTACACTGTTCGGTACAGTGCTGTTCATCCCCAAAACAACATGAACTCTTCTGTGGTACATTACGTTAGAAGGTAAGCTTCTAGTGGCCTCAAACTTTGACCTGTCCTGTGCTATGAAATTAGTGAGTGCAGGAGATCAGTTTAGTGTTATAGTAATCTCTAAGTTTTCCTTATGCACTCGTGTTTTTATATTCTAATAAGCAGATGTGGTATCTCTGACACTTCAGTGTTGCGTGAATGCAATAACATCCATTTCTTATTCCTCGTTTCCTTCATTCACCTCCTCACAATTCAAGCACGACACCGGAGGTCGTTGTGAAGGACCTGCAGCCGTACACACTGTATGGCTTCGCCGTAAGATCCCACGAGGCTGACAACCGCCCTGGCCATTTCAGTCAGCTCATCGAATGTAGGACAAGCGAGGACAGTAAGAACACATCCTCTAGTTCTCAAGTTTGGTTTTGCCTAATCACGTGCCTTGAGCCATTTTTGAACACTTGAACTGTCTTGAGGATCAGAGGCATAGCCAGAAGTTTATTTGGAAAATGGGATTGGGGTTGGTCTCTCCTAATGGCCTTCTCTCTCAAGGCGAAACGGTGAAAGGTTTTGTTCGAGGACAGCCTTGATGGTGTGTAGATTTCACCAACACACTTGTAGCTTTTTCGAGCAAACTGAGAGAACTACTGTACAGCAAAGTCTATGATAAGTATGACATGGCTGGCTAAAGAAGCTAGGATTTAAGAAAAATAATAAGAGTTATAGGAAGCATGTTTGCACAATTCAGCAATTAAATGCTTAAACAATGAAGAGAAGCTGCAAAGCAAATAACTGTTTGAATTACTGCAGAAATGTACGCACATCCTAAATTCTGGTGGTGATAAAAAAAAAAGTAGCTAACAAGAGGGGTCTGAATGAGATTAAAATTGAAACCATCAAAAAATGTGCAGTCGGTTAGCTCAGTTTTTGTCTGGGACACATAACCTGTGGACTATTAGAGTAACAGAGTAGACACCAAAGAGAAGATTGTATGGAGTAATGAGAATAAAAATAAGTGAGTGTGGGATTGTAGCAAGCCTTGTGCAGGGTTAGACGTTGCAGAAGAAGGCTTCTTCTGGAAGTAAATTAGTTATCCAATGATTGGGACTCTGATGACTCTCAAAATAGGTTTGCTACTTTATTATACAATTTGTGTTTCCCATTTTGCCTTACCAGAACCGACCGTGCCCCGCGACGTCACTTGGGCACCTGTAGACCTTGGCTCCATAAGGCTCAACTGGATGGCGCCCGAGTTCCCCAATGGCATCATTCAGGCCTACCACATCTTCTACAATGCCAATGTGGTTGACACAACGCAGGTTGACAAGTGGAAGAATAAGCAGGAGCCAGGTCAGAGTTCTAATGCTTTTATTCCAAGCATATATTTACTGAGATGTTGTTACTTCTTCCTGAAGCATTGCAGTGCTTTTTGTCTTTGCTGTGCCAGCTTTTGCATCCTAGTCAGCGATGTTAGGTCAAACGTGGAATGCAGTAAAGTGAATGACAGTGGCTAGCCCCTTGACATGCTTTTGCCTGTTCAAATGGCCTCTGAACTGCTTCGAACATATTTTGTTCACATTTTAAGGAAGCATGCTGTGAGGGTTGCTCCACTTGGAAAGTCATTCAAGCCTCATGGCACATGCACATCTTGTTGATTAGTCACAGTTAGCCTTAATATCTGCCAAGTGAAAGATGGCATATGCTCATGCGAGGTGGTGTAGGCGCGGTGGTGCAGCAGCATTTTGCTATAGACATAGAGTTTCTTATAAATACACTGGAGAAACTCTGGTGCTAGTACATCTATGGAAGCTCCAATGCACGGTGAGTCGGCGAGCGTGATAAGGATGGTTGGTACACAAATTTGTTTAAAGGGATCAACTACAGATTTTTTTTTTTTTTTCGGATCCTATTTTTTTCCGGCACGATCGTAAGCTTACCCTTCGCAGTGTTCCCTGCTGCAGTAGTTACTCTAAACAGCATGTAGTTATTTAATAAGCTGTATTTTTCAATATGAAAGGCTCTGAACACCAATGTGCTTTTTTGTCCAGCAACGCTGACAATTGATAGCGATGCCGGTAGCCCTTCTAGTGACTTGTGCATGCTGTCATTGTTTTGCTTCTGAAGGTGCTCCTGTAACTATGCTTAACCACGTTTATTCAGAGTTTTAGAACTACAGTCGCCGACCTATTTTTCGGACTCTGGAAATTCAGACTTATTGGATACTTCGGACTTCAGTAATACACCGTTGGGGTTCCCGTAGGGCTAATGCATTTTTCTGACTGATTTTTTTGACAAATTCACCCCCGAAAGTTGAATTTTTCAGACTAAATCGCTTGTTTCGAGCTGCGCTATGAACCTGTAAAAACGCCGCCTTGTTAAGTTTTTTGCCGGCTTGACCAAACTTTGTGACTTATTTTTAAAATGACTTTCCTGCCTCTGAGAAAGGAAAGCGAATGTCATATTTCAAGTTTTGGTAGCTGAGTTGCATGGGACTATTTTTCCGTCATCGGTGAGCACAGTGGTCAGCACTACCGTCATCTACACTGTATGGGGAGAAGGCGAAGTAAAGATTCTTTATTTTTCGCAGCAGTTGCTGCTTGCCAGCTTGTTCCAGTCACCATTTAGCACGTGTTTTGCCGGGTCATATCAAGACATTGTGTGTGCTTCGTGGTGGCTATCTGCATCATCTAATTTTGTGTGCTCGAGCTCGATGCCATGGCTCCGCCATCTGTACCATTGCGAGAGCCAGGTGGTGCGAAAAAACGTGGGAACTATGCAGCCATGACGTTGGAGAAGAAAGCTGCAATTACAGTCAAACCTCGTTAGTGCGTACCTGCTTTAAGCATACTAACGGTTAAAACGTAGTTGCGACGAATCCCCGACTGAGTCTCATAGAGAATTATGCATTCGCGGACCGCTTAAGCCGTAGTGTTCAGCCTATGCCCTCCGGTTAGTGCGTACCGCGATAAAATTTTGCACAACAAAATTTTACGGCTCCGCTGAACTTGCAGACGCCACGATGTGCTGTGAACGGTTTTCTGTCATGTTGATAAGAGCGGAGATCAGCCAATAAGTTATTACGAGTTCTGCGCGATTGCAGCGATGGCGCTGCGAGTAACCATCGGGGAAAAAAAATGAAGGCGAGGTGGCGACCACCGACAAATGCGCCGGTATGGCTTATCGCCGGCGAGAAGCTTTATCACAGTAAGCATCCGCAGTTACATCCTCAGGCACGCGTGTGGCGTAGCGTCACTTTAGGCCTACTGCACGCTTTTAGTGGGTGGCTACCTGAACGCGCTGGGCCGCCGATAGCTACCGCTTCGTCTTGCGGGACCGTGTTCAAGCGCACACGACTTTACAGAAATTCAAGCACCTTGCTGTCACAGAGTTTAGCGTAGTGGATCGCAGGCACCGAGAAACCTTGCTGTATTATGCCAACACGCCCACCGTGTTGGTTGTAATGTCACCAGGAGAAAGTGTAGATGTGAGCACCAACAAGAACCTGTTTGTCTGCCTGCAGGTACGCACACTTCCTACCTTCACCTTTTTGCATGGCGAGGAGGAACCCTCGGCCAGGAAGAGGGATAAGCCGGCAAGCGAAGTGTAGCGAAGGAAAGAGTAAAATGAGCGAGGGCCACATTAACACATTTCAGTCTGACAGGCAATGTCGTACTAGGAACCCCCTGGCCCCTACATCAGTCCTGGAAGTTTCTCTTTTCATTCATTGTTGCATGAATAACACTTTATTTATTGCTTAGTGATTTTTTTCAATCAGTTACCAGTGGACCAACTCTGAAAAAAAATGCCTTAATTGTAAGGGCAATTTTTCTTTTTTGCAGGAACGCAACTGACATCTATACTGAATGGATTGTCCATCAACACAGTGTACTCGTTGCGCATGCAAGCCCAGACCACAGTTGGCCTTGGTCCCCTGACCCAAGTCATCAAGTTTGTCATCAGTGTGCCATCACGTAGTACCATCTCTCCTCACCCTCAAGGTCAGCTTCATAATTTGCAACTTTGAGTAGCTTTATTGGCATTGCAGTGCAAAATGCACTTAGTGAGTGCAAATGCTGAAATGCGTTGCTAGTGCTACTAAGCAGATACAATCGAACCTCAATATGGTGATCATAGATGTTACAAATTCTCAGGTATATAATGCAGCAAATGTAAACGTTCCTTGTCAGCAGTGTTATGTAACGAACTTGAATATTTTCCGGTTATTCTTAGAATTGCCAGATATACCTGCAGATGCACCGAAAAGGGGTGTCTTTCACACTGCTTAAAATATTGGCAGCGTAAAAATTAAGCGAAGGGGCACAGACAAGAACAGGCAAGGAGACACACATAACTTGTCTGTGTTCTTGCTTCATTCTCTGCATCTTTTCCATGCTGTCGATATTTTGTGCAATGTAGTACAGTCGATCCCAGGTAGATTGAACTAGGATATATGGAATATTCGCTGTTTCGAGCGTATAATGAATCCTTTTGAAGTTACCACACAAAAGTATGGGACCGTTGCCCACATATATTGAACTCCCGCAGAGAGTAACATTTATATATCGAACACTGTGCCATGCCAAAGCCCAGAAAGTGCATTTATTCCGACAAAGATTGATCAATTTTATGCCGTGTTCTCACAAGTTCGGATCCCTCCTTCCGGCCGGCTGACGAAGACGTGGTGTAATTCGTTGGTTGCGCACAGGTCGCCCACCGTTAGCGAGTGCACCGGCACGTGATGCATGAACACAGGTCGTAATGCATGGACACAGTTTTTTTAGAGGGGTCCGTGTTGCCGAGGGCACCAAAATCACATAAATGGGAAGTGGCTGTGTGGCCTTGTCACAATGTGTGCATTCCCTTCCATGTTTGTTTGTTTGCACACGATGGTATGCGGGCCCGAAAGCATGGTCTTTGAAATCCGCAACTTTGTGACGTATTTCCGCTGTTTTTGGTCATAGAATGCACATCTTGGAGGCTACGCTTTTCTTGCTTTTTGCTTGCTGCTACAAAGCCTCTAGTGCCACTGCAAAGATACCAACGGTAGAGTACACGGTCGTTTGTTGTTTGTTAACAGCATTGTAACTTTTGGCTTGTGTACTTTAGTAGTTCGTGCTTCGTTACTGCTTAATCTTTCGTCTGGAGTCGGACTAGACATTTTGTCGCCCGCTGTGATAACAGCGGTGGCTGGTGCTTAAAACGATGGCAAGTATAGCACTGTCATATCACTTGCGTGATATCACTTGATAGCACTGTCATATCACTTGCTCAAATCACTTTGCGTTTTTAAATCCAAACTAAAGACTTTCTTGTTAGGCCCTTCTGTTTGATTGAATTGTAACTGTATTATCATGTCTTTTTTTGTTGTGGTATTCATATCCACATTTTTTTTTTTAATAGATTGACGATGTATTCCTTGTTTTTTAGTGTTCCTGATTATTATTCTAATGGTTTTTTTTTTGTTTTCTTTTGTTTTTTTCATCTTTCTCTTTTTTATGCTGTGTTTATTTGCTGGCAATGTATTTCAGTGTTGCTTGATGATTACTTTTTTTTTTTTTTTTTTCATCATGGGAGGTCCCGCCTGCGGTTCTTACCTTGGGACCTCCCAGTGAATCTGTACCCGTGCACTTTTCCATGTTCACGCTTGATGATGATGAATAAAACTTAGTCATACAGTTTCCTCGTTGGCTTTGGTGACAGGTGACGAATTGGACTGCGTAAACTTAGCTGACAACGGCGTATGTTGCCTCAGTGAGTTTTGCTACTGTTTAGCGTTTCCGGGCACCACCTCCAAAGGGAGTACAGAAAGCGAGTTCAGTGCAGTTGATGCTGATATCATGGTATCAGTTCAGCAGTTCGACTCCAGATGGAAGATTCAGCAGTAACGAAGCACAAGCTACTGATGTGCACAAGCTGAAAGTGACAACAAAAGTGGGCTCGCGCAATTATAAAGGTGCTAACAACACCACTAAACATTTTACCGCGCTACAGAGCTTGCATTGGCGCTCACTTGGTCAATGACCGCTGTTGTGACTGAAGATGCTGAATTTGCTTATTTTGATTGATTGATTGATTGATTGATTGATCGATTGATTGATTGATATGTGGGGTTCGTCCCACAACCACCATATGATTATGAGACATGCTATAGTGAAGAGCTCCGGAAATTTTGACCACCTGTGGTTCTTATGTGCACCCAAATCTGAGCACACGGGCCTACAGCATTTTCTCCTCCATCGAAAATGCAGCCGAGTACCGAAATTTGCTTATTTTCAAAGCTTCAATTCTCAATAATGAGTATGACTTGATGAACTTGACGGCGTTCGAGAGGCAAGACAAGTCTATAAACTATTTTCACATAAAATAAAGTGCGGCAACTTGCAGAAGTAGTTGTCACCTTTTTTTTTTTTTTTTTGCACTCTGTGAGCTAGTCATCATGTTAACGCTTATTACGATTTCAGAAAGCCGTCTCGAGAGTTGCAATGCGTTAATATAAGCCTTAAGTACGGATATCTTTTATTTTGAATTATCGATATATTGAACTATTTTGCTATCTCCTTAAGTGTGATATATTTGGGATCGACTGTACCAACTTACCAAAGCGTTGCTCATAATAAATTCTTTGACACAAGATTAATTGTCTGGCTTCCTTACGTTTCCTTTCCTGAAAACTTATCTCTCTGCTTCCCAGTCATGAACGCTATCTCACGATGATTAGTGATTATATGAGCACTTCCATACCGCATTGTCATAGCTTTGGTTGAGAAGGGGGGAAAAGTGAAAGTTGCTTCTAATTCTTCTCCTTTTCGTGATCTCAATGCAGCTGCAGGCCAGGAAGTAAATGACCCATCTCTTGGAATACTGCTGGGCGTACTGGCGGGCCTGTTGTGCATGGCTGCATGCGCAATCATCATACTCTACAAGAATAGGTAAGTGCTACTAGCGTCCTGCTCAATATCAAGTATGCTTTCAGTTTCTTCTCTGATTGGTGGCTCCGCTTACGCAAGCTTCGGAAGCGAATGAGCCGGGTGACCATGAAGCAGACAAGATGCAACAGTGTGACACAACCGATGAAAGTGCTCAAATTTATGTAGTTGCGTGGTCTGTTCGTGAAAGGAGGAAGGAACGAACGTTCAGACATTCTTCTGCTTCAATTAGCAGTGTTTACCTGATTCTAACATGCTCGCAGGTCTAACGCGTGCCCAATTTTCGGACACAGATTAGCTACATGCCTCGAGCCCTGGCAATAAAAGTATTTCGCTACTGAGTGTTCTGGTCTATAAAAGTGTGCTCCTTCAGTCGAGATAGAATTGACGAAAAATTTTTAACTAATCGAAGCTAAATTGACGGAAGGGTGAGGTGCCAGGTGATGTACTAGGGATTATAGTCATTGACTACATTAGCGTCCATGGGACTCCCGTTTCACACCCCTGAAACGAAGTGAACGCGCTGTTTTCTTTTATTGCTTGGTGGCTGCTGAGCTGATTTTCGTTATGTGGTGCTTTTTTCATCTGCTCAATGGCCATGATATTAAGGGGCAAGTCAGACATGTAGGCTTGTGCAAATATTAAGTTTCAAGTTCGAAGGAAATTCAAAGCAAATAGTGATTTGGTGTAGTGATTAAAATCGAAATAGAATGAGCTATATTGCATACATATTATTGAGAAAAGTGAGCTCATTTGTCATGACCTGACTTACATGATAGATATTTAAAAAATGAAACAAGGCCTGTGTTAATGCCATTCTTTTCGCTTTAAGTGGAAACAACTTTAAATAGTAGCAGTATTTGACATTTGGTAGAATGCAAGTGATAACCTGTAAAATATGTTATGTTTCAAAATTTACTATACTTTAAGCATATAAGCGAACATAACAGGCTTCTAAACTTTAAAAAATTATGAATCGATGTGAAGGTAATATGCTCATTTAGCCGTGAAGTGTGGCTTTGCGGCAGTGCGGATTTTTCATGGATAGGTGTTTTCATGGCTTAGCACCCTTTTACTGCAGTGAAACCACTTTTACTAAAGTGCAACAATAAATCAATTTGGATAGATAAATTTTACTTTGCAAACTCTAATGTAAATTCTGCCATCATTGTTCTGATAATAGAGCAGAAAGTCATGGTCTGTAACGTTTTTAAATTTTTCACCAAAATCTCTGCTTGTGATGCCACAAAATTCAACATGTATCTTTTCTATTTTGGTGAAACTGATTGAATGATATTTTCTGAAACTTTCTATGTCTCTGGCCCCGTCGAAGGACAATGTACTTCATTGTTACAGTTTGGAACTATGTAAACCCCTAGGAGAAACCATCATAATCTGTAAGTTGGTGATTGGCGCGAGAAATTCAATATGGTATCACCATTTGCACATTTCCTTGCTTACCAAACAACCACTCATGGCAAGAGTGGTACTTTTGGTATTGAGAAAGGCATATATACATCCCTGAAGAAAAGAAAAAGATTTATTTTCAATGTCTCTTTTTTTTTTTGAAGGGTGTTTTCGTCTAAAACAGCTAACTTTGGCTACTTGTGGTTGATGTGAAGGCGTGTAATTACTTGAAGTATCACCTGGAAGCATGGAAAATTTCAAGGTGGGGGGGGGGGGGGGGTCAGAATCTTTGCTACCCCTCTCTAGTTACGACCCTGATGAGTAGCATTGCGAGGCCCATCGGTGTACATTAGGGTGAACCAGCTAAGAGGGAGCACAGACAGTGACGGAGGAATCGAAATTCAAGAAGAAAAGTGCACCTCAAATCTCAATAAAATGAACCCAGATATGATGAAGTATGGCTTGTGAAAAAGTGCATAAAGAATACTGTTGCAATTAATATAGTGTTAGAAATATACTTTTATAATAAATTTTCAGTTATAACAAACTTATTTCCGTGTATGATGCAACTTCGTTATAAAAATTCAGAGTGTGTTATGGGAAGCCTGTATTCTCCAGAGGATTTGTTTAGGGTCAATTAGCATGGTGCAACACAGGTGATATCCGCACTCAGGTTCTTTGCATACAGGATTTTTTTGTTCTTTCTTTTTGTTGTGGCGGTACACAATGTATTATTCAATAGACATAAAAGCATGATTGACTTTCCCATTTCATGTTCACAGCAAGTGCGGCTGTTCTGGTAGCAGCGTGGAGCAGCACGGACCATCCACTGGCAGATCGTGCTTTGCAGCATTTTTCGGTCAGTGCAAGATGCCAGCCCCAGCTCGCGAGCTTGAAGTGCTCTCAGTTACTTCTCCAAGTCCTGGAAACCACCTTGACACAAAGGTAAGTGGTTCGAGCTCGGGTATCAGTTGTTAGCAGCCATAGGTTGCTTACAAAGGTGCTGACAGAGTTTTTGTTTGCCATTTTCTTCTTATGTGCTGTCCTCATAACTGTAGTTCTTGAATATATCTAACTTCAGTGTAGCGATACTTAATTATGTCAAACAGGGAAGGATGACAAATTATTTCAATATATCAGTAATCTGAAATACAATACCATATATTTCTATATAAACTTATTGGGAAGTCTAAGCCATGCCGAGTTTTCCTGCTGTATCAAAGCACACAACTTTGCTTGTTGCTAATTTTTCATCCACACCTTTTTGTGGAGCATGTATATCAGGCCAGGGGTCCTTTATCGCTCAGGTGCAGTATGTTGGTTTTATTTTTTATAAGTAGTTATCAGTTATCAGGCTGTATGTAGAAACTGCATTGTGACTACTACTAGTTTAGTAATAAATATTGCATGGGGAATAATTTTATACAGTATGCAAGTTCAAGTACCATATGAATGTAAATGTGTAAAAGCTGAATTTTCTGTTCCTCAATGGATCGGGATTCTGTAGTTCGACAATAGCAGTATGAATAGCTTTGATCAAAGATTTATGGCCTCTTCGCTTGTATACTCTTTTTGTGCACAGGGAGGCTACCCAGCAACGCAATGTAATGGCAAAACAAACGGGCATGCCAGAGGGAAGCAACCAAATGGCACAGCACCAAACGGGCATGTGGGCAATGGCAGTGCCGTTTGCTTTATGAAACCTTCAAGTTCGGTGAGTGTTGGACTCATGCGCAAGTCTCGGCTGCTGTTTTATTGTGTGTTACGTCTGTGTATCTCGTGACTAAGTTTTCGAGAAAAAAAGCTTCCTTTTGGCCATTCCTCGAGCTATATTTCATTTAGCATTTCGGATTGCATTTCAGAAAATTTTTTCGATATAGTGTGTGAACCTTAAAAATGGCAACATGATAGTGACACAAAGTTTGGGACCCTTCGTTTTTTCTTTTGTTCCGTTCCGTAGTGTTTGCACAGGGAGGACTAGCCATTGGTGACTGATTTTAAAAAGGAAAACGCTGCCCTTCAATTCATTCTCTTTGTTTAGTGTCTAGACTAACTCGAGTGTAGACTTGTTGCCTCACCTTAGTGAACCTTTTAGGTTAGCAAGGCTGAATCGCACTGATAGCTTGGACTCTAAATTTGTGCCACAAACGTCATGCTCCCATCTCTGCAGCAAAAGCAAAGGGTTGACAACGACCCAGAGTCTCGGCTCCCGTTGCCACGCAGCCAACACCGATATAATGCTCACGACTACTCCGTGCAAGAAGACGGGGACGCGTGGGACCCAGAGGCTGTGCCTGCGCCTACGCCGCTCCTTGCGGACGACTCCGTCGCCAGCAGAACGTGGAAGGTTACCGACAACTCTACAGCCGCCGAGGACGGCACGATCGACGTGACGGTCTGCTCGGCCGACGACCGGAGTGCCTCCTCGCATCTTCTGCGCAGTGGACCTTCGGAACAGACCAGTGTGACATTGCACAATGCGGAGGAGACCAAAAACCTTGTGGGGCCCATCTAGCAGAACTCATGGGGGCCTACTGTTTGCAGGGAAAATAGAAAGGAATTTGAGAGATGGACAAAGCTCAGCGCTACCTCTGTGCAGGTTCCTTGCCAACAGTGTCGTGTGCTGGCCATATGTCACTTAAATGTCACCGAAATTTTGGTGTGAGCCAACAAACTATGGAGGAAAAAAAAGGGAACGGCGGGTAGGCGTGAAAAATGACATTGGAGCTCGTGCGTTAAGAAAGAGGCTCTGTGCCTTGTTAGTGTACATTGTAAAAAAAAAAAAAACTTTTTATTTCTGTCGCTTAATCAAACAGCCTCAAGGTGTGGGCCCATTGGCCAGCAGATGCTAGTCAGGAGTGCATGCCAAACTTGGCCGTTGTCCAAGATCCACGTTATCATATGATGGCACGACATTGTGCGCAAGAAACCTTGGTCAGTAGCTGGGTCGTCGATTTGACTTTCCAGATGTTCTGCGACTAGTGCAGACCCTCGCAGTCGCTTGAGTCAAAGCATGTTTTGCTGTTTGACCCGACACATCATGGCAAGGCACTACAGTATTGCTCGTTCCGAGCATATGTTACCGTAGCAGTACAAACATGACCGAATGGGGTATTGGCAGTGTTGATGCTGGTGGCAACGTGTAGCTAGGCACTTCTTGCTTATTTGCTGGGTCTTGGAGTGATGTCTCTACTTGTCGTTAAGGTCACATGGTGTAATTGAAAACAAGATTTACCTAGTTTTCAGTTGACCGCTTTTCCGTCCTGGAGCACAAATGTTTAAGAGTCAGGGGTGCTCTGTGTGGAAAAGGAACTGAAGCTTTATGCTCGCGTGTGTTTCTCTTCATTACTTCATCAAAAAAGTGAAGGAGGGGATTGTTTTGTTCAGTGTCACGAAAAAAAATGCCTCATAGCATCTTCATTGTCAACAGTGCCCCTGGTTGCAGCTTGCCTGATGACAGCAGTGTAATTTCTGATGTGGTGACAAACTTGAAAAGCTTCCATGCCACTGGTGACATGCTAAAAAGACGACGCTTGCAGCGGAAGCAGCTTCGTGGCCAAAAGTGGCAGGAGTTGCAACGGGGAATCTCATCTTTCGGTATACTCCACGCTCAGGTTACTCAGCTAAGAAACCTCTACACATGCTCAGTAAAGAAAAAAAAAAGCACCAGTGTTGATCATAAATAGGAAACAGTCGTACAAGAAAAAAGAAAATCTCTGGACACATAAAGCAACAAAAGAAGCGGGTATTTTTTTGTTTACTGTTTCCATTTTTTATACACATATATTTATACAAAGGCTTCACGCCATTTCCATTGTGTCCATACAAATGGCAGGCAGAATGCTGATGCTGCTATTTTCTTTTGGCTCTATTGCTCTCCACTGCTGAATTGGCATTTTATTGACAGGGGAAGTTGCTGGGTGAAAAAGAAATATTGCAAACAAAAGCACTTCACTTGCCAAATTTGTGCCTGACACAGAAACGTACGGGCTAACATCTCTCAGGGCACCGACACCACTTTCACGTTTTGTACCAACACCCTCAGATTGCCCCTTTAATCGTGCATGATAACACCACATAGCAACCACAAAAAAATGTGGGGTTTAGGGGGAGGGTCGTGTATAGTCCCAGGGCAGCTGACTTCGATTCATCACTTTCTGGTGATATATTAATTACTTTTTGTGAATTGTCACCTGGTCGTAGCAAAGGCACCTGGAAATGTTAGGTAAAAAAAGCCTTTAAGTAACACCTGCATAATGCTTGCAATGAATGTTTGCACCTTCAAGTTGCTTTTCTTACACACCTTTGCACATTTTGCCATTCTGTCTACCTACAGCTAGCAAAAGTAGCAATTCTGAACTGGAAGCCGCAATTTGGAAATACCGTTTCACCTCCTTTTTCATTTGCTACTTTTGGCGATGCATTTATTCTTGCCATGACAAGCCCGATGTCCTGCTTGAATGACCAGCATCATTGCATTAATATGCCCACTAAAGACGTGCACAATTCTTTTTTTTCAATCACGCACACCTCCATTACCTCAGCCAATCAACACAAGAAACTTATTTCTGCCAAATGTGATCGATCGAAAACACAACCATCGCTCCTTCAAAGAGGTGCACAGTTGTCATTTATTTTTCTTTACTTATATTTCTCAAGTTTTCACCCCCCCCCCCCGCCCCCAGCACAAATCAACCAGCTTGTCATTAGGAGTGAAGAGATGAAGCTAAGAATCTCTCTAGAGAGATGGGTTTTCTTTTAGCACACATACAAGAGGAACCAGCTGTCTGTACATGTAAACCTTTTTGCTTTTGTGCTGCTTTTTACAAAGCATTTAAGTCTTGAAAGAGAGAGAAGTTTGTGGGAACGACCCTTCCCTTGGCACACACACACGCACCCCCTCACACAGACAAACCAAAGTGCTAAAACATAACCTGTGCGCACACTCACAAAAAAAGCACTTGTTGAGCGGAACAAAGAGCTGCCCTTCTTTCACCTCACCACCCCTCACTAGGGGACTCGCACGAACCGAGTCCTCGCTAAGGTACAAAGTACTGCATTGTCCCAGTACGCCAAAGAGATGGCTACTCGTCATGTGCTACACACACTGCCGCCAACAGGCAGCCTATGGTACTTCCTGTTTTGTTCCATTACCATAGCATGTTATGTTCAAAAAGAGAAACAGTATATATTTCGCGTGTACGTGCATTGTGTTTTTTCTTTACAAACAAATTTTAATCGTGAAGTATCCTTAGCACGTGCAGTGGGCTCCAGCATTTACAGTCCCTCGCAATGGTTCAAAGGCGGGTGCTTTCCACTGCTGCACTCGAAAGCGCAGGTTCAGTTTTTTTGCCGCGAGAGCTGGGGGCGGGCTGAGTGCAGCTATCGCGGAACTCTCATTAGTGCGTTAAATTGCTTCGTGCAGTGTCGTTAGGACAAATGAATCTGGCAATCTTAACGGTACCCTGTTACCTGTGTTGTGCCCTGAGGCTGAAAAGTGACACGATATTACATTAATATTAATTTGCGGATATTTCAAGAAAACTTCGTAGCAATGAATGCAATGCGTCTCGGACATGTAATTGCTGCTATTGAGTTTTACTCATAACTAAGGTTCAGGGGGAAATCTCGGCATTAGAGAAGACAAAAACAACACTTAAAGTTTCAAAGAAAAAGACCGTGTTCTAATGAGGCTTCACTTTGCCATAGGATAGCAGGTTATTTTCACAATGGCAAAATCCCCCTCCCCTTTTTTCATTGTTTATCTTTTTTTTTTTCTCTCTCAATTCATATTTAGCTGAAATGAAAAGAGCAAAAGAAGGGTCATAGGTGTGCAACGACAGTGTATATAATTACGTGTACCTTTTCACAATGCTCAAGACGACTCCCACCATCATGTCATGCATGCCACATCATCTCGTGTTCATGATGTCACTGCTCATAAAACCGCTAATGTACAGCTTTTCTTCGTCATCACACATTTAAGGTGCCAACTGCCTCGCTTATCACTTAGCGAAAGAGACACATGTAGTCATTTGGAAAGGAGAAAAAAAAAAGGAAAACACGTTTCCCTTTCTCATTTTTCAAAGACGTGTTAGCCACTGTTTCTGTGTTATTTGCTTCCTGTAGATGGCAAGCAACGTCGCAGGTTCGGAAGAGCAAAAGAGGGAGGAAAAAACAGTTGCTGAAAAAAGCGAAAAAAAAAAGGGGGGGGGGCAGAATTTCTTTTTCTTTTTTTCTGCTTGACGTTTTGTCATCAGCCTTCCTTGCAAGCTCTTGTTCAGGATTCACAGGGGAGATGACACCAAGTGCTGGGAGACAAAATATATATTGCAGGAGAGCGTGTTGCCTTTGTTGTCACACCCCTCATTTTTCGCGTTTTTTCACAGATTGTCCATTCCAGCAAAGAAATAATAATAAAGATATATTTTACATTAAGGTACTAGCTTAAAAAGAAAATCTCAGGTGCTTTTGACGCGTGGAACTCTTAAATGAATAGGCCGCACGCTGCCAAACAGCTCGCGGTGACCGGAAATAAGAAAAACAAAAAGACGAAGTTTGCGATGTGTTTGAGCAGAAGCCTCGCGTATCTTTCAGAGGCGATAAAAAAATGTGAAACAAAACGTTGATATGTTTCTCGCATGCAATATGTGGCAGCTTGAAATGGTTCACGAATGTGGCGACGTAGAACGACGGTGATAACAAGCATGCACGGACGACGAGACAAATGGGCGTGATTGTACAAAAAACGACGAAAAAAGCCACAGGACAGGTGAACAGTTGGTCTCGAGTGCGTGTTGATTTTCCACAATCAGACTTATTGTTGTCCACTTGTTTCCTGTGCCTTACAGTGTCAAGAGTCTTCTGTAAGATGCAGTGTCAAAAAAAGGGGAGGGGGATGGGGTAGACTTGATAGGAGGCTCTCATAAATGCAAAGCATGCTTTATTTGGAGAGCTGTGTTTCGAGCCCAATGCCGCACTGGCGTCGCTTAACTTGGACCTGAAAATTGGGCCTTGCATTTGCAGTCGTAGAGCCTTGTGGGCAGCGATACTGGTGGGGGGGAAAAAAGTGACAAAAAAAAAACTGTAGCAGGGTACTTAAGGATGCAAGACGTAGCGCTGTTAAAGTCGGGTGTCTTCTTCTTTTATTTGTCAATGACAGTCACGTACTGCCTTTTTCTTTGACCAGAGATTAATGAAATATACTTCTCTCTCTTCTTGAGGGCTGTACTTTTGTTGGATGCTTACTTTTTATCCCTTAAGTAGACAGGTTCACTCTGCACATGTTAATAGCTTTTTTTCATTGTACTCATTTGTTGGCATTTTCTGCAGGGTGGACACATGGCTTCATAGGAGTATCAGTTGAATCAGTCTTTTTTTTTTTACATGTGTTGTTCGTGAGTGTATGTCCACTGAGTATGTGCTTTCTTTTTTTTTTTTGAGCCAGCTATTTTTTCAATCTTATCTACCTCAATTTGTTTTATACCTTTGTGTATGTGTAGATTACATCACGTTATTTTTTGTCACTTTTATTCATTGTTCAACGTATGGCATAGCAGGGGCCGTTTCTCAGGGAAATATGTAAGAACAGGAGATGCCGGAGAATAGGGGAGAGAGAGAAAGAAAGTGTTGAAAGAGAGAAAAAAAGAAATCGTCAAGCCCTGTGGCTAATGCCGTTTCACTTGTGTAATGTTATGATAAGCGTTGTTTGTTTCATCACCTCTTTTTTTTACACTTTCCTTTTTCTCTTTCGTGACGTGTGTCTGACGGCACGTTAGTAACGCAGAGGTGGACCATGGTGTTGTGTTATTTCGAAACTTGTTTAAAGAAAAACGTGTATGTTGTATCCGCTTATTGAGCCATTTTTCGTGCATTTAGTGAGCTCACTTTTCTACTTCAAACACTTGTTTCATAGAGCCTTATTTTTCTTCTTTTTGTTGTCCTTGTGAATAAGTTGGCGTTAGTTCCTCATAGTAGAAAAGAAGGAGGAAGTCGTGTACAGGTCGCGATACTCGGGCATGTTTCGGCGTGCGATGCCACGCAACAGCGTTGGCCGCACTGGATGATGGTCTCCGAGGTTTGACCCATGGTGTTGCATATATCCTTGCTGCATGTATATTTTAAGGCATACATGCACAATGACCTCTGTGAGGAGTTTGGGAAAAAGTGCATTTTTGAGAGTCAATGAAAGGCTACTCCCACAGCAGAATGGCAGAGCAGTAGTGTGCATTAAAAGGAGCAACAGATGTGTGCTGTATATAGCTGCATGTGTCAATTACAGTCTTTTGTTTTTATGACCCCCTAATTTGTACTGTTGTGTGTCGAGCTTAGAAGCATAACAGTGTTGTCTAGAGTGCCCAGAGAAGGCACCCCCGTGCCCAGCAGGTAGCTGTGTCTTGGTGCAATGCTAGGCATTGGTCACCGTTTTTCTTGTTGAACAATTCTACCACCCATTAATCATGTTATGTGTACAAAAATGTTGATGTAAGTCTGCACAGTCTCATTGGTACAATCAAAAGCTTGCCATCTTTGTTAGGGGTCGCAAATTCCTCTTTTCATTTTCTTTCCTTCTTGGACTGGGGCAAGGTGATATGGTAGCCGTCTGGATGTCAAGGGATATTTCAAAGAGGGCAGGATAGGTAGCAGCTTGGCCAGCAGTAAGTTTGGCATGTTGGTGTCGTGCTGCCTCTGCTCAATTACGAAGTGTCGCTTGAGTTCCTACCATATCGCTTTATTCTGCCTTTAGACACCATTTGTTCAGGCATCGTTGTCAGTTTTCAGGCTATATCACTTGTAGGTGCGCCTAGCTAACCGGGCACCAAATATCTGTTTGTATAATCATCAACTTTCACTTAATATTGACTGGTTGTGTTTCTGGCACTTGCATGCAGCTATGTTGCACCTGAACAGTTTCGTTAGTGAGCCCTGGTGTGGGAGAAGCCATTCCATGTGCATGACTTAGCTTGTATCTACATTTACTCGGTGTCCTTTAGACTGTCGTGTTTCAGAATAACCTGTGTGGACTTTGGTTAGATTGTCAGATGTCGTGTCTGTTGTGCGGTGGGGGGGCACTGCTTGTGTCATGTTTATCTCGTATCGGGTAAGCAGCTGCTGTATATGTCTGGAAAATACGCTCCAGCGCCCAGTGTGGGCATCCTGTAACCTTTGTAAAATGCTCGAAATGTGTTGCCAAGACGCGCAGAACAAGGCTGTCACGGGTGTGGTGTCTGGGGTGCTGCGCCGTGGACCTCTTTCTCTGGCGGTGTGGCGTGCCCGCATTCGGGAAGACACTGTCCTGGACAGACTGAACTCTTTAACGCATGTCGTAATGCAAGCAAATGTGATGGAAAGAGCGGTGGGCCTCCCCTTCTGCATGGCCCGATTTCTTCAATTTGCCATATCTCCACGGTGATATGATAGACTGATTTCACTGGAAGCTTTGCCATGCCTGCCGATGCTGGAAGGGTTGTAGGTTCTGGCTAGTGAACTTGAAGGGGCCCTGCAACACTTTCCGAGCAGGGTCAGAAAACACTGCTGATCTGTAGTAGAGGCTCTCAAGACACACGCGAGCCGAATACTATAGCATAGCACATGGCCTGGAGTTCGCAATAAATTATCAAAACAAGCTAAAGATTGCCTTTCCTTCTCTCAACAAATGACGGAAGACCCTAAAAAATTACTCGTAGAAGGTCATCTATCATCTATTGGCTGATTTGAACATGGTGCGCTCGGTCGTTACTGGCCATCGCTACGAGAGCCCGCGACGTGTCCACACGTGCAGCACTAACAATAAAAATGCTGCAGAAAAAAAAAAGTGCTCAAGGTCACAAAGCGCACGCAACGTATTTTCTTTACCCCTGCTATCCCTCCCTCCTTGGCTTCCAGTGCTTTTGTCTAGACGAGAGAAGAGAGTATACGATTGCAGCGTGTGACAAATCTTTGCAACTCCGCTCGTACTGGACGAATTCTGAAAATTTTTACGGCATTGAATTTGTTAGGCAATAAGCTCTTTTAGTGAATCCATTCCGTGGCTATTTGAAAAAGTGTTTCAGGGCCCCTTTAATGACTGGAAAGGCTGTAAGGAGCACTTAATTTGTCACAGGATAGATTCTCCACTGACTTCTTTCATGCATTCATTGAAACCTGGCAAAAGCCTTTTTTAATGACTCAGTGGATATGCATCTGTGTTGAGCACAAAGCTGCAGATTTGATGCCCAGTCATAGCAGCCAAGTTTATACAAAGACAGTGTGCAGGAACACTTGTGAACTTGGATTTATGTCTGTTTCAAAGAGTCCTGATTATGGAAACCTTTTCTAAGGCACTAGCCATAGCTCATTTGCTGCTCTGTAACATTATAATATTATCCATTGATCAGTAAATCAATCAGTTGACCAAGGTCACAAAAAAAAAATCAGCAGCCGTGCTCATTGGTGCAAAGGTGCAAAAAAAAGAATAACTGTAAACATCGTGACATACCTAAGCATTGCAGTGGAGCGACCGCCAGTTTCATGGCAGCTGTGAAAAGTGTGCAAACACATGTTGTGAGTGACGAAATCAGTCTGTTAAGGAATCTGCAGAAGGAGATTCGTGTATGCTTAGTTAAATGATGTCTAAGAAAGAATCCTAATGGAATGGAATGTTGTAGAGCCAGGGGCAGAATTTTTGAGCTTCCCGTCTTGCCAACAATCTCGAGCAGGCAGTTCAAACAATGATTTCAGGGGCAGTGGGAAAAGTCTGGTCTGAAGGACAAGCCTGTAGTGCGCACATTTGAGTTATGACTATGAAGGCTGCAAAAAATATATATGTAGTGACAAGAAAATGAGAAATGACAAAATGAAGGTTTACCAAACTGTGGTTATGACTATGAAGGCTGCAAAAAATATATATGTAGTGACAAGAAAATGAGAAATGACAAAATGAAGGTTTACCAAACTGTGGTTGCAAAGCATGGTACTACATGAGGAAAAATGTTACAGCAAGAACGCATATGTGCCTTAATTTGTATGACCTGTTGAGTTGTTATGTTTATTTTGCATCCCCTTCTTGTGAAGGGACACTCCTGACTATTTTTTTCCTTCCTTGTTCACCGTGTTTTTATGTACTATTTTTCAAACCGAATAAGTCCCTACCTCAGAATGGATGTTCAGTGCTGTTAATTTTTAAAAATTTTTATTAGTGATGCGTGATTGCACCGCTGCACCCCTTTTGGAAAGAACATGACCATTTTTTTTTAAACAAAAACATATGGGTCATTGGTGAATAGCTTTGCCGTTTTGCAGCAGAAGTTAAGGTTTGAGAATTGGATCTTGTGCTGAATTGCAATTAGCTCAATTTGAGTGCCTTTTTTGATTCTGAATTGCAGCCATGCGCGGACGCTAGTACAGCAGCACACCATTTTGCCGCTTAGGTATGCCTTGTACAAGGTCCTTCACTTCCATCACGGAAGTTGGCTGCTGGGCTGACGATGGCTGCTCTGCACTTTTGATCCCGGGTAACACATGACGGTATTTATTTAAGGAGGTTAAACACCTGACAAGTTGTGGTCTATCGTTAGAAATCGCGAAACTTGCGTTGTCTTTTTTTGTGCAGTGTTGTACTAGGTTGCTTCCGTGCACTGTGGCTCACGTGGCAGATGACAGAATCGGAAAGTTCACTCTTCTTTGTTGTCTCATCATCCACGTTGTTTTATAGTAGATTTATTTTTTGAGGGTGCGCTAAAGTGCAGTCAGACTTCAATTGTGCCAAAAAGCCTTTTTAGATAAAACAACTACACCTCATGCCCTATTCAAATGGCTGAGTTTGCAACACCATGCCTCATTTCTGGTTCTGCTGGCTGCACGTGCATCGGTGTCAGCTAGGTGTGCAAAATCGTTCATACACTTTCATTTGGAAGCAGGTTGAACTGCAATGAATTCATTCACTTCCTAGATGCAGTATCAGCATTAAGAGTATTTTTTTGTCTAGGAGGCTCGGCAAGCATTGCCAGTGAATGGCGCTCCTTGTCTTGTTTTGTGTAGAAGCCTTCTGGCATCATTCCAACATACTCATTGAACTGTCATCATCAGTACCTGAAAAAGCACCTATGTAGGCCTCTAATGATAGGCAGACTGTTTTTGTCTCATTATTTCATACCATATTGTTAACTAACAGACATGTTGCTGGAAAAAAAAAATGCTGTACTAAAATTGTTATATCACATGGTAGACCATTATCATTCTTCCGTCAGACAAACAAATTGTCACTTGCAACCAAATTAAACAAGAACATGTAGCACTTCTTGTAAAATTTCTGCTGTCATATTTTGAAATCATGGCTGTGCTTGAGGTCAGTCTGTTGCACTGCTCGCTACTTTCTCTATATTGATGCACGGTTAATTGGTTGCCTTATCGTTGTAATCACGTTAACGATTTGCACCAACAGCTTGTCAGCGTGCTACCTGGGATCGAGGCTATTTCACCTATGCTATTCAACCTTGAATCCTGATCTTGTGCACAAAACAATCCACTACCCCTCATTTCACAATGTTTTGAGTGTTTAGGGGACACATGATTTAGAAGAAAAAAAAAAGGCACTCACTTAGTTTTAACTGGTGCTTACTGTTGTTATTTATTGACTGTTACATGAAAAGTTTTGCCATTGCACGGCGTCTGGCAGCTCGCACATTTCACATTGACGGACTTCTCTAGTGTAAGATAAACACTGTGACAAAGCCCAGACCTCATCGGATGCTTTACTTGTAAATGGTTCTTACCAACTGCTCTCTCATTTTCTTTTTCATTCGAATGTATATTTGAAATACCTCCTGCGACAGGTAGTGCTGATCCACCTTTTCAGATTGATGTTGTGGAAGCATTAGAAATTACCTGCTTGAGAAATTGCTATCGCCAATTCAATTACAGTTGGACCTTGATGTAACAAACACTCATACAGTCGGCTCTCGTTAATTTGTCTCCGACAGGACAGAGAAAGATGACTGACTCGACTGATGGGTTGAATGTAATGAACAGCAGGAAACAGCATCAAAACACCACACTGGCTCACCAGGCAGTATTTGCTCAATCGAATGCATGCCGTCATAATGTATGTAAAAAAGAAAACCAACGTAGCAATGACAGAGCTGCTAAAGTATGTGGGAAACCAGTGAATGCTCAATTTTTAGCATGACAGATGTAGCATGACTCCAGCTAGGGCAATAAGATGAGACCGGTAATCTTTAGTATTTTGCCTAAACTTGCCACGCAGCCTCGCAAATCTCTTTACAGCAAGCAGAAAGTACGTATTGTCAGCAGTGAACGATGGGTATTGGGTTTCGTCTACTGTCACCTAAGCTCGGCTACAGTGGACACCACAACAATGGTATTGCTTTGGGTTTCACAGTCAAAGCAAGACACATATGGTTTGAACAGTAAAGCTCAAATTTCTCAATGAAAGCCAATATTGAGATTAAAATAACAAAACCTCTGGCTCGCAGAAATGTACAGGTACTAACAGGTGCTTTGGGTAGGAAAAAAAAAAAGTTTGAAAAATGGAATTAGGAGAAGTGTTGGTGTATAACAAATTGTGGGATGTTGTAACATAAATTTCAAGTTCGCTAACATTTTTTTATATGTCGACATGTATGCTCTTAATGTGTAATGGATTATGTGATGTGTAACTTTGTTATGCATAACAAGAATCTCATGTCTTGGGTCACGCTGTAATTGCAGAAGTGAAGTTGCATAACAGTGTGGTCACTCCACCAAGTACAAATTTCAAAGTGCATAGCTTCAGGACATCCATCCCCAAAACCTGCCTCGAACTCGCAAAAACCTCATCTGAACTTGCAAGCAGAGGATGGGAGACAAATGCATTCCGTAACACTATTTTGGAGGTGGATATCTTGAAATTGGTGCTACTGCTTTGGCTGCTAACCTACATGACTTCACCGTTTTGCTGAGCTTCCCCAACTTCACAGTGTTCTCAAGTTCAAATGATGAAAAAAAAAAAGTTAACAGAAATGTTTGATGAGCTGAGCGGGTTTTGCAATTTGTCGTGCAGGTAATGTCTGCTTCTTTGAGCGATTCCACCTGAACAGGCCGGATGGCACTACATGCTCTGGGCAATTAAAAAAAATGCAATTTCAATCAAATTTTCTTTGTAACTGTACCTTGTCTTATTATTTAGATGCATTGTTATCTCATATTGACAACATTACAGTACCAGATTTCATACACTTTATGTTACAGCATTTTGTTATAGCATTTCTATGGTGTACCTTACGAGAAATCTTATGTAGCAGGAAGAAACCATGACACAGCAGAACATGGTAAAGAAGAATGCATTCAGTAGCTTTATATAGAGAAAAATATCTGATTTTAAACATTGAGTGCTGTAACATTTGATTTTACTCACACATAAAGAAAATGTTGCTGCACAATGATGTGCTAATGAATACATCAAGACAGAGTCATAAACATTCATTGTGCTGCAGCATGCAGTTCGATGTCTTTCTTTTGCACAATTTTCATTTGATACCTTACACAGTGCGTCTGATTAAGACAAATTCAGTATTTATTTTCATAACTCTACGCATATTACCTACGTAGTCATTACCAGATGGTAACTAGCAGCTATATGCAATCTCTGTTCTTTTCCACATATTGAACCGAGTTCCATGTTGGTGCTATGCGTGTTTCTTCAGTGTATCGTGTTGTGTAACACGTTTGTGGTGACGCACAACATTGGCAGTGTTGACATGATGTATAACCTAAAGATTTATGATTTTTGGCAAACTTATATTGCTGATATGATTAAAAATGTAAATATTGCCTTTTATGCCCTGTTGTCAGTTCCTTTTTTTTTTAACTAGCCACTGTACAGAAACAGTCGTGTAAAACACAGTTTTGAATTGATTGCATTTTACCAAATCGCATGAAGCTCCACATGCTAGTGATGGGGCTTGCCTGATTAAGCGTGAGGTGATGAAAAATAAAACATTATGTGCTATTACTTCTAAAGACAGCGCTCAAAAAAATTAAAGTGCAGAAAGAGAAATATTTTCATGTTAAACATGAAAGCAAGGCAGTTTACATTCGTGCTTGTATGTTTGCTTACAGACCTAAAATGTCTGCATAAGCATCAATTCTGCTATGTCAATTTATCTGTTCAGTTTAAGGGTGATCAGTTAAATTCTGTGCAAAGTTTGCTATGTTAAGACCGTTAACTTGAATTGAATTAAATGTGTTATGAAAGGGAAGAAATTGTTGTTTGGTTGGAGGAAACTGCAAAACTACTATGGGTAAAACTGCTATTGGAAGTCGTGAGATGTTTTGTTAAAATCTGAAAGTCGTGACTGCACTCGAAAAGAGGAGAAATTCAGAATTTGCTTTTTTTTACCACCCAGAATGCTTCTAAACTTTCAGCTTAGCAGTGAAATAGAAAACAAGAGAGGACAGTAAAGTTAGTAGTCCGGATGCTGTTCTTTCTCTACCTCTTTTATAACTTTCACAACATGTTGCGAATTTAAATTAAAAGAATAATGGGAAAAGCTATGATTGAGTGTCTTGAAATTTAGACCTGTGACCAGGCAGTTTTTTCAAAGTTTACTGTGATCATAGACAGCCCTTCGAAGTTGTATTTTCCAGTTGTCGTCGGGAAAACGGAGGGAATATTTGTCAGACATTTGTTTGTACTAAGCCAGCTCATCAAAGATTGCACCAGCAAATGGAGCAAGGTAGATATGAATTGGACACTTATTTCAGAAACGAACCAAACGTCATGTCATGCCATTGCATGATGGCATAATTCTCTACTCAAACCGAGACAAACCAGATTGGATACCTTTTTCTACACGGCAGTAAAGACTGCTCTGGGGCTGCCCCATTATGCATCAACGCAGCTTCTTTTAGTACGGCTTGGGGTCCACAACACTATACGTGAAATTATTGAAGGACATCGTAGCAGCCAAATCTAACGCCTCCAGTGGAGAAGACAGGATTATCTCATTCTATCACAGTTGGGATGCAGCATGCCAAACAAACGGCTACAAAAACGAAAAGAATTTTCACTGGACATAGTGAAAAAATTCAAGTAGCTCCCATACCGCGCAATACGCACCCAGATCGACATAAAGGCCTAAGATAGGCAAGAGTTCAAATTCTAAAGTGAGTCGTAGGTGATGGTACATATAACGCACTAGTACTTTACAGTGATGTGGCCCCGTATCTACTGGAACGGGCCATGTCTCATCGTCGTGGACAATACTAATTCTGTAATGGTATCGGCTACACTTAAAACCATGGACAGCGGCACGGCAGAGGAGGCTGCTATCAGTGCCGCTGTCTGTCTCCTTCTTTTTCTTGTCTCTCGTTATTGGCACTGTTTTTTATGTGAATCATGTCGTACCAACTCGCCTAAGCAACCACGTTAGCTGCTATCACCCTTCCTATCACACACACTTCACAAGTACCAGCACCAGATGAAGCAATCGCTGTGGTTACCGATTGACGAAGCCTGCCGGAATATTGCGAAAGGAATGGTGACGCCCTACACACACTGTATCCTGATGTCTGTACATACCACTTTGTTACACATGGTGCGTATCGTATAGACACGTCTCTCTCCGTGGCAATTGACTTTCTAATGTGGTAGCTCAAGAGCTTACAAACCAAATGCCATCGGAAGAGCTGTCCAACCAAGACAATGTACTGAACAAGGCATCAAACTACACTGACGCGCTAGAGCAGTGGTTCTCGAACGGGGATCCACGAAGCTATTTCTATGATCCGCGATACCCTCACTCGCATTTTTCTTTAAGCGTGACTGTTCCACGTATTGATGGAACTGTCCAAAATGAAGTGATGTGGCACGTTTGTCTGATGTTTTTGGTAGCAATAAAAGGCACTTGTTTGACGCTACAGTTATGTTAATTTACCTACGTACTTCCCCTCTCTTCCCTCTGCTGCAAGGGGTCCCCCATCACATCCACCAGTCCACAAGGGGTCCCCGACACATCCATGGCTGAGAACCACTACGCTAGAGTATTACTGACAAAGCCGTTTGTTCATCCCGCCACTACACAAATCACTCAACCAAAAGGACGCGGTTGCCTGGTGGCAGCTTCAGTCTAATTCATTCCCCTGCCTTTACATCCTTCATCTCTTCCACCCGACACGTTCCTTCACCCTCACATTCCTCCTGGGAGACTGCGCTCGCCAGCTCAGAGCTGCAGGAGCGGCATTGGCTGATCCAGCGGGCATGTGTTTTGGCGCGAGCCAATGGGGCACTGAACTAAGAGCTCCACTCAATGAGGCCTATCCTTTCGGCATGCATGAATAAAAGCTTTCTCTTGGTTGAAGTGCTCCAATATGAATTCTGGTACAAGTGCCTTGATGGACCATATTTGTTCTCCACGGCTATGACGTTGAAGCTTTTTCCCCAATATAAAGCACTTGGCATTCAGGTTGGTTAATAAGTTCTCTTTACATTCTTTCTCACATGTAACTTAACTTTGGAACTGCATCGAGATATCAAGTATGTGGGCATAGGAGTTTTGTGGCAGTTAAATATCTAATACATAAACAGGGACGTTGCCATGGCCGCCACTCCGAGTTCGCAAACTTCACCCTTTTTCTCATGGGTGCTGGCTGGGATGACCCTTTCCCCTAATCCCTGCCACTTCCCTAAAAAAAAAATACCCTCACAGAGACTGCCTAATTTACCTATAACAATGCGCTGGTATCTTGCGTACTACAAGGCTGCAGAGATACCTGACAGGGTGGTCTATTTCTCTGAAGGTCGCGAGATCGAATCCCGGCCATATCTTTTAGGCGAAAGTGCGGTATACGTCCGTGCACGTTAAAGAACTTATTCTTAAAGATTATTATTAAAGCTAGGCTGCGGATGGACAGCTGACGTCATGCATGCAGCAAACGAAGCATAGTCATAACGGCATATAGTTCTTTCATTTCAGCGCTCAGTGTGCACACTTCCGTTACTAGTACACTGTACTTCTGTTACACAGTCTTCCACCGCCGTGGCAATTATATTCTACAATGAACCGGGTAACAGCATACAGCTCTCCGCATTGACTGCCGCCGCCTGACGTCTGCGTGCTCCGTCAAGCGGTCGCCGCGCGCGCCGCCGTCGGTGACGCTAGTTTAGTTTTAGTTTTGCTCAACCATGGAGGAAGGTGTTACCCTCCTAGCCACCCTAAAGGTGTGCTCAGCGCTCGAAGCTGTCCGCCATAAGCCCCTGGACAGCGCCTCCTCTATTTTTGTGCCTGCTGCGTCACGCCCGTTCCCATTGCTCTACGATTGGCACTCTATTTCTCGGAGTGACCATGTGGTGGCGCCAGGTTATTACCCTCTCACGTGGTTTCTTTTTGCTTGACTGCAATGGGTGGATGCGGCGCAGCCACTGGCTGTTTCCAATTTTATGCGATTACTTTCCTTCGTATTCGGTAATTTCGCATTCGTACGTTTGTTTTGGTAACGTATTACGAAAAAAACGCGTCGTAAAGTGCCCTATTCTTTGTTTGCAAGCGCTCAAAGGAGTGCTCGGCAGTTTCCTCTTCCTCTCCACATGCACTGCATACCGTGTCTACCCCTTCGTATTTGGCCGGATATGTCTTGGTTCGCAATACTCCTGTCCTGGCCTCTAACAGTAGAGAACTACCCCGAGTATCATCATAGATCTTTTCCTTGGCAATTTCCTACTTAAAAGTTCGATATATCTCTTGTGCGGACTTCTTAATCATGCCAATTCTCCACATGTCAGTCTCCGTTTCCTTCACCTTCTTCTTAACTGATAGTTCATTTTTGTTTGGCCCTCTGCTGTTTTCTAAGTATTTACCAGTCAATTTCCTGGTTCGTTTCCTCCACCTTGTATTGACATTCTTCATGTACAAGTAGCTGAAAACCTTCCTAGCCCAACGCTCGTCCCCCATTTCTCTCAATTGCTTCTCAAATTTTATCTTGCTGCTAGCTTCCCTGCCCTCAAATGATGTCCATATCATATCACCTTATACTCCCTGATTTGGTGTATTCCTGTGAGCTCCTAAAGCAAGCCTACCTATTCCACGTTGCTTAATTTCTAATCTTGCTTGAACTTCTGATCTCATGCACAAGACCGCATTGCCGAACGTCAGCCCAGGAACCATGACCCCTTTCCATATTCCTCTCACAACATCATACCTATTGTAATTCCACAGTGCCCTATTTTTCATCACTGCTGCATTCCTGTTACCTTTAGTCGTCACGTATATTTCGTGTTCCCTTAGGTACTCGGTCCCATTGCTTATCCATACGCCCAGATATTTGCATTTATCTATTATCTCTAGCGTGACCTCCTGTATTCTAAGCTCACTAGCTTCATTATCATTGAAAATCTTGACTGCCGATTTTTCCTTACTGAATCTAAAATCTAACTTATCTCCCTCATTACCGCAGATATCCATCAATCTCTGCAAATCTTCCTTGTTGTCGGCCATTAGCTCTATATCATCTGCGTACATTAATGCTGGTAGTGCCTGATCAATGAGTTTTCCTTGTTTGACTAAAGAGAGGTTGAAGCCCAGTCCACTTCACTCTAATTTGGCCTCTAATCCTTGTAGGTACATCATGAATAACAAGGGTGACAGGGGACCCCTGCCTAAGCCCCCGTTTTATTTCTGCAGGCTTGGATACCTGTTTTTCCCACTTTATAGCTACCTTGTTACCTTTATAGATATCCTTTAAATGATTAGTGACTACATGTTCCCCACCTAGTGTGTCCAGTATTCCCCACAATTCCTCTTGAACCACGCTATCGTACGCTCCCTTGATATCCAAAAATGCTAGCCACAGGGGCCTGCTCCTTTTCTGCTATTTCGATGCACTGCGTCAGTGAGAACAGATTGTCTTCCAACCTCCTGTGTTTCCGAAACCCATTCTGCAGTTTCCCCAGCACCCCCTCATCATCTATTCATGCCTGCAGTCTTTCCTTTATAATCTGCATTTCCAGCCTGTAGATCACTGATGTCACTGTTATAGGACGGTAGTTGTTTATGTCAGCTTTGTCCCCCTTTTCTTTATAGATCATGCTCATCCTGCTAAGTTTCCATCCATCGGGAACTTCACCATCTATTATTAGTTGGCTCACTGCCTCTCTCAAAGCCTGCTTAGACTTCGGACCTAATGTCTTTATCAGCATAATTGGAATGCCATCTGGGCTTGTTGATGTACTACTAGGAACCCTTTTCTCAGCCCTTTCCCACTCTCGTTGTGAAAATTGAGCCATTGCACCACTTGATTCATCCTTGTCTATTGTGGTGCATAAAGCACTGCTTTGTTGAATTTTTTCTGTCACCCATCGTGGGAGCGGCCCGCGATCCTACCCCTATAAAACGGGGGTGGAATCCTTCAGGACCCCAATAAAAGTTTTTCATCCATCCATCCATGTTCTTATATATTCAATAGCTTCGTCCCCTTCTAGCCTAGCACCTTGGGCTGTAGTTATAAACCTCTGCTCTAGGCTCGTCTCATTTCTTAGGGAGTTTATAGATGGTTCCAAAATTTCGCAGCTGCCTTTCTATATTTTTTATGTACTTCTGCCATCACTGAGCTCCCTTTCTTCTAATCTTTTGATTTATCAGAAGGGATGCATCTCTTCTACAGCTTAAAAAAGGTTTCCCACCTTTTTCAACATCATCTGTCGGTTCACCGCGCTGCTTAGCATGTCTGTGTTCCCTAGAGGCTTCCTGACGTTTTGCTATGGCTCTCTTAACTTCCTCATTCCACCAACTTTTGGGTTTGTGTCTTCTTTTCCGGGGTGACTTGTCACGCGTCTTGGCAAGCTCTAGCTCAGTCTAATTAGATTCGTGTATGTCCACACTGTTTTATTATCCTCCATGATTACTTTCTCAATTTGTTTAGTGGCTATTTCAATTTGCCTTTCCGGATAAAAATTTTCCTGTAGTTGCTCATCTTGTCTCCTTCTCACTTTCACTGCTCTTCCAAAACTTAGCTTGATACGTTTGTGATCACTACCCAGACTTCTGGAGCCACCTTCATCTTTGTGCATTCCCCTGAGCTTATCATACATCCTATGTGACATCAGTGCATAATCTATCGTCGACTGCAGCCTTCCTACCTCCCATGTTATTTGCCCTTCACACTTCTCGGTACTGTTGCAAATGATCAAATCAAGCCTCTCACACATATCCATGATCATTTTGCCTGTTGGGTCGGTATACCCATCTATATCTTCTATGTGCGCATTGATGTCTCCTAGTATAATTATCTCGCACTCTCTTCGTAACTCATGAATGTCCTTTGATATACACTCTACCATTGCCTGGTTTTCCTATCTGGCCTTTGCTCCCGTCCACAAGTACACAAAACCAAGGAGTGTCATTTGACCTGCCACTTTCCCTTTTAGCCATAAATGGTGCTTGCACTCCTGCTTGACCCTTTGCCAGTCTGTACTTTTATTAGTGAATGCCCCAGTACCACCCCCCTTTCTGCTGCCTTGTGTGCTATTACAATATTCCCACGTGTAGTCCGGATTGTTCGGAGGTTGTTCCATGTCTCTGAGATGTGTTTCTACAAAACTGTATTTCATCGGCCTCTCTTCCCTTAATTGTTCTTCTATCTCGTCCCACTTCAGCCTGTTCCTACCACCCTGCATGTTAATATATCCTATGTCTGAATTGGCTCGGCGCTCGTGGCTACGTCTATTTATGCCCCGGACTCTACCTATCTTAGATACTGGTGCCACTTTGGAATCGTATCTGTCCATACCACCTGTCAAAGAATAGATGGATGGATAAATATAGCTGTATCCTTTAGATTGGGCGGTTGTTAGCGCCACCAAGCCGTAATACTTAATGAACTAAAAAGTAGATTTATTTTTTTTCTTTAAAAAGTGAGTTTGAGGATTCGTACTTTGCAGTGAAGAGTTTAATTTTCACTCGTGCCTTGACTTTAGCCACCAATCAGATAACCTCCTTCTAGTTAAGTCTACCCGCCTAAAGTCTATTTTGCCCTCCCGGCCCCTAAACCCCAGTGCTTTGAACAACTCTGCGCCATTATCCTGAACTATAGGGTGAAGCCCTTTACAGAACATTATCAAGTGTTCGGCAGTTTCTTCTTCCTCTTACACGCATTGCATACTGTGTCTACCCCTTCGTATTTGGCCCAATATGTCTTGGTTCGCAGTACTCCCGTCCTGGCCTCAAACAGTAGAGAACTACTCCGAGTATTATCATAGATCCTTTCCTCGGCAATTTCCTTCTTAAAAGTTCGATAGATCTCTAGCGCGGACTTCTTAATCATGCCCATTCTCCACATGTAAGTCTCCGTTTCCTTCACTTTCTCCTTAACCAATAGTTCTTTTTGGTTTGTCCACCTGCTGTTTTCTAAGTATTTACTAGTCAACTTCCTGGTTCGCTTCCTCCATTTTGTATCGACATTCTTCATGTACAAGTAGCTGAAAACCTTCCTAACCCAACGCTCCTCCCCCATTTCTTTCAATCGCTTCTCAAATTTTATCTTGCTGCTAGCTTCCCTGCCCTCAAATGATGTCCATCCCATATCACCTTGTACTCCCTGATTTGGTGTATTCCCGTGAGCTCCTAAAGCAAGCCTACCTAAAGCAAGCCTACCTAAAGAGGGTAATAGCGCAGAGCCGCCAAGCGTCGTCGAGGGGCAGAATCGAGATTGTAAAGAGAGAGAGCACTAAGAGCGCGGCGGCACCAAGCGGCACTCACGCGGCAAGCACAAAAAAATAAAGGAGGCGCTGCCCTGAGTACAGCCTCCTAGATTTTGTTTGCCTGCCGGATGAGCGCGAAACGCCTCTCATCTATAACGGCGCTACCTACAAAGGGTAAGGGTTTTTGTGCTTGGCCTTTAAAATAAGAAATTTGGGCGTTTGCTAATTTCAGAGGCTATGCTTTGTTTTCAAGGGTTTGCCTGTTGAATGAGCGCAAAACACCTGCCATATGTGGGGGGCGTCACTTATGCAAGGTTAATTGTATTTACGTTTTACGCCTTTTTAAATCTTTTTTTTTGCGTTAATTTTGTTTCATATAAGCTCTAAAAACGTAAAAACCTATTTGAGGACACCCCCTACTTAAGTGGCGCCACCACCTTAGTTCCGACGACGGCCGCTTCCCAAGTGACCGCCGATAATGCGGCAGGCAAAAGTAATCTAGGAGGCTGTGCCCTGAGTTAGCCGTGCGCGAGCTTAATCTCGCCGTCTTAAGTCGTCGGCTACCTTTTGCCAGAATGTACTACGGAGACATTAACCTTGCACCAGCGTTATAACCCGCAACAATGGCCCTTCCGCCTAACTACCGGCAAGCGCAGATGGCCGCTGCGACCCCGCCTGCACCCCGTAAGCGAAGCAACATGTCTTCCATTTTTCTTGCGCTCAGCGATCGCGGCTGTAGGCGGCACAGCGTTGTGTCGGTCTCACTGCTCTCTGTGATGCTAGCTTTCGGTTAAACGACGTCTATGAAGGGCTTCGCTCGGGCCCGTTTATTTAGCGAGCACGATAAGCGCAGCTAGTTGCCACTCTGTCTCTACGCGCTACTTGCGGTCGCCGCAGGATGCTCTTGTTTCCCGCAGGAAATGAAGGGAGGAACGAACAATGGGTGCGCAGGAAAATCGATACATATTTCTGTAGCGGCAGCCTCGTGCTTCGCGAATGTCAATTGGTGTGGCGAATTTGTGATGTCTTATTTTTTGCCTTTTATTTTTCCTTGTAATCTACAGAAAGGCCTCGGGCGCAAGGCACAACTTCGAATTCAAGCTCGCCGATGGTATGTGCTGTTGTCTCTCGTTATATTGTGAATGTATCTTCTTGTAGAAAGAGCGTTTTGTGTTAAGTTTTGAAGCTGCGCAATCAGATGAGAGAAAATAATGTTATCTTATTTGCTGTAAAGCAAGCAGTAATAATATTCGCTGCGTTGTGCTTTCAACAGAGCCGTCTTATTGTGCGCCGTTCGGGTTTTTTTTCCCCTATGTGTGCTTGTCTGAAATAAAGAAGAAAAAGCACTCTGGTTTAATAATTGTACGAGTTATGTCATACGGGACCGTGATTTAATTTTCAACCATCCTCGTACGTTTTACATTTCTCATGCTGCTGGAGCGTGCATTCTTTTTATCCACTGCAGTTTTCAACACATTGTGCGCGAGAATCCCAAATAATTCTGTTTGCTTGTCACTGAAGATTAGCCCGCAGATACTAATATCCCCTCCGTTTCATGATGTTCTCCTGCTAACCGCACACACTGTTTTTACTAATGACTGAGCATCTTGCTATCTGCAGCCTTCTTCTGCCAACAGCAGCCCTTTCGTGCCATCCCCACATGGGCACCCATCATTCAATCCACTCAAGTTGGGATCACGTGGCGTTGGAGGCGTAAGTGTTGTTCGTGTGTCATTCGTGAGCACACTCGCGTATTTGCCTCTCCCCTAAATGTCTGTAGCACCCCTGATTTGGCCGTGGTGTCGCTGCATAACTGTACTTGCTGACGTACAGTATTCGCAAGATGTGCAAACATCCTCTGTGATCTACTTCACCACATCACTATTTTGGTGAATATGTGTCTTCCATATCGTGGAAGAAACACTGACATCCACAAGCTAGATTCACCATCTTTTAAATGACACCTGTAGCTTTAGTGCTCAGGTGCATGTCATCACACTTACCTTAATCACTTTTCTGAAAAGAAGCCCCTCACCGTAAAACAAAGTCCATAGGTCAGTTGGCAGTGAGCATGTGTGCAAAATATGAGGCATTTGTACGATGCGAAAACAGTCTGTATTTTAAAGCAGAACCTTAAGAGCCCTCTCTCTCTCTCTCTCTCTCTCGCGAGGGAAAGGCACCTTGAAAAGAGAAGTAGTGTGCCTGCGTTGTAAGCACTGCTTAGAATGTCAATTACGATAGCTTGTGAATTACATTAGTCATCCAATATGCACAGCCCACAACGCATTTAAGGTGTATCAAAATCATGCACCATAATACACTCACACTGGCTTGACATGCCATGAGAACTACTTCATCATTCTTCATTTGTTATTCTTAACCACTGAATGCAAACACATTCTGCATCTGCATTCTTTCGAGCTTGTAGCATCGCTGCGAAAGAAATGACTCAAGGTGCGATATTCCTTCACTGCTTTTCTTTGTGGTGGCAAAAGGAAAGCCGTGCGTGCTTGAAATGGTTTCAGCCAGTGGAGCAGTTATTCAAAGCAAGAAACTCTGCTTGACTTGCAACCACTGATGCGCTGCTATGTCTACACTCCCTTTGATACATATTTGCAGCTCTCTAACATGTGTCTCGCAAGCTCATGCCCTCCTTGTTTCTCACCTCAGCCTATGGTGCATGAATGTAGTGAATGAATAAGGGGAAGCACTTGCATGCCCAATAACTTTAGCTGATTTGCTTTAATAGGCTTCCTATATTCTATCTCTGTGTCCTGTGTTCTCTCCACAGCAATCAAAATAGAGAGATAAAAAACATTATTAAAGTCCTGAAGGGGAAGTTCATGGTTCTGCTCCCACCTAGGGGTGAAGAGGCTAGCCTCACCGCCCTTTGTGGGCCCATGATGGTGAGGTCCATGTTGGTGAGGCCCACAAAGTTGCATGGGCCTTCCGAATAGCCTCAAGTTGTAGTAGTACCGGGCTCTTGATCATGGAATGAAATTCACATTCAGAGAATTTTCTATGCTTTCCCTGTAAAGAGGAAGTGCCTACCGAGCGCGTCTCAACTTCTTACTCTTTGATGTTGACAACCCCGACAAAGTGCTGAAATACTGTAAATTGAGAGGCTGGGGTATGTTCCCATCTGAAGCATGCGAAAAGAAGTTGACTGTGGCCTAGACAACTTTTTTTCTTGTGGGGGTAGCTGCAACCATAGGTTTAATCTACTTTGTGAACGCTCTGCCTTATGAAGTTGGCCCACATATTAAAACACAAATGAAAACATAAAAGTACTGGCTGAGTGGGTTTTTTTAGTTTGGTGACAAATTGGGTGGTTTTGTTGTTTGTCGTCTAAGAGATTTTCCTGGTAACCTTCATTTGGAGCAGGTACAGAACACAGACAGAACTGTCATGTACAGTGTCAGTTTTCATCAAAGGGAATACGGCGACGCCTGGCCTGCGCACTCCGGCGGACTGCTCGCAGCCCATTCAAGTGGGAGCGATAGCAACCACAGTCTCTTTTCGCGTCATCTCGCGGCATATACCAAGCATACTGCTGCTTATGTCGAAAGTCCACAGCCGTGGGCTGATTTAAAGTCATGATCTGCATAGTTGACCACCGCGGGATGTTGCCACGTGTCTGCTCGCGATCGCACCGAAAGTAAATGGCTTATTCGAAGAAGAAAAAGTGCTCAAGGTAATTATGCTCGCTGACGAAGACGAAAGAACGCATTTTTTAGCCTCCTTGTCAACCTCCTCTGTGCGTAGCTTTCAGTGCGCTAGCTGCTATGAAAGGAGACGGGAAGCGCTTGAAGAGTGCGACAAGTCCCTGTAACTCCGCTTGTAATTGAATGAATCTACGAAGTTCTTCCGCGGTCGATTCGTGAGACACTAAACTCTTTTTGATAAAGCGATTTAATGATTACTTGCACTCGTGTTGCAAAGCCCCTTTAATCACGAGTGGTAATGTATCGTATAGAAGCCGGGTTTGAAGCCAGTATTTTTTTTTTTTTACGGTGACAAGGTTAAAAATATTTTGTAATTTATGAAATTGTAAATCAGCCAAACAAATATAAATAAAACCTTGAATAGCTACATGCATCTAAAATTAATATGCACACTTTAATGTCCTATAAAACCTGCTTATCATTAACTAAATTAGCAATCTGCCATTCTAATAAGTCGATTGCCATACTTCTGAATGCTCAGAACACCTTGTCTGATAATGTTTGTTTATTCTGTTTTGCACCGCCTGATATCTGCATGGGCAAGCATTGATGTTTTGGCTGCAGATTCCTTGGAGGATAAATTAAATTTCGCTGTTGCTTCCCTTACTCGTGCAGGCCGAAAGTCGTGTGCCCAAACCACCAAAGCCACCTGATAAACCCCTGATGCCTTACATGAGGTACAGTAGAAAGGTAAGAAAAATGGTAAGGATTACAACCCCCCCAGGTTTATCATTTTTTGCTTCTTAACGTCAACATGGCACCTCTGCCTTAAGACCAGCAGTTTGCAACTCAGCCTTATGTTGTTTTCCTTCTTCCTCTCGAATAGTTTTTCTTTTTCCCACGATTGCCAGCATCTTTTGAAGAGACACTAAAGAGGAACAATGATTTGGTTTAGATTAACAAAATGCACTTTGAGAACTCGAATGCCATATGTTTCACCATCATAAGTTCATCATTAGCGGAAAAAAATCCAAGCTTAAAGGGCCACTTACCAGGTTTGAAAATTTTGAGCTGACAAGTGCAATGCGTAGAGGAGGCGTTCATGATCACGTCTGCCAAAAATTGCAACGCTACGTGCCGCATAAGTGGGTCAAATTTCAAGATCAACGCTGCTCTCCCCTTCATTCTGCCGGCCCGCCCCCAGAGACTGAGGGCATGACGTTCGCGTATGAATGGCCCTACGTATACGGCAATGCAGTGACCTTGGTCCTCTATGTAGACAACTCTGCTCTGACGTTGCGAACAGTGGCATGTGACATGGCAAACATTATTTAACACGGCATGTGTAGTTTATGTAATTTGTTGCTTGAAGAGTATAATAAAGCTCTAGATAAATAATGAGACGCAATAAGGCAATGTGAGCGTCTCTTTCTCCATTTTCTTCCGTGAATTGCAACGAGATGCAGGGCTAATGTGTCGGCGTTTCGCATGTGTTCGTGTACCCTCAGTCAGCGCATCGAGCAGACGACTGCTGTGGAATGCTTCTACGGGTTCACGCACTCATTGTGCTCATCTATTCTACCACGTCTAAGCAAGCGTTTCCAAACCATCCCGCAGAAACAAACAGAAGACCACAAAATAATGCTGGTTAACAAGGCAACGCCGCTCGCTTGTTCGTGGTTTGGACTTGTTTGGGCACGTCATGCTAACGTGACCTCTTGGTCAGATGCCTGAGAGAGTGGGGAAGAGATTTGGCTTGCGAAGGCAACGCGGAGGAGCATCAAGGGTTTCGAGCTCGCCTCCTCTCATCCTCGTTTCGCGTGGCTTTAAAAAACCTGTTTTCTCCGCTCGTGATAAAGCGATTCAAAAACTTTTTGTGGTAAAATGTTCCTCACCGGACACCCATCAACTTCCACTGTCTAATTGAAATTTGGTACGGGGCCTGGTGAGTGGCCCTTTAAAAGTTTCATTTTTAAATTTTGTGCTCTAATCTTGGTGTGTGACGTAAGAAAGTTCAAAATGTATTTTCGTGACATAGGCTAGATGAAATTTTCTGAAACTTCGTATGCGAGAAATTACAATTCACTTCATTTTTATCAATTTGAAGCCACGTAGGACCCAGTAGACGCCTTAGAAATTTGTTTTGTCACAGTGTTTGGTGCGGGAATCTCCAGGTGGCATTGCCACCCCCATTTTCTTTTCGTACGTTTCCTCGCTTACTAAGCGTCGTTTCGTGGTATGAGTGGTGTTTTCGAGATTGTCAAATTTTGCTTTATTAAAAAGCCAAAAATTTGTTTCCTCTTTAGTGTCCCTTTAATGTGCCATTAGTTTGAAAGTTGGATTGTGAGTGTGGTGCTGTGTTCTATTGGTAGACTGTGGAATCCTTTTGAGATTGAGCATTTTATTTATTCATCATACCTTACAGAGCCTAGTACAGCATTGAGTAAGGGGGACAAGGACAAAGTAAACACAGAAAAATACATCAGTAAATACAAGGAAGTAAATAAAGAGAAAAAGTGTATAGTGAATAAGTTAGAGAAAAAATGATGCACTGCAATAATACACTTAAAACTGAAAAAACAAAAACATGTACCTGTGTGCTTGTGTGTGTGTGCATATATATATATATATATATAACATATTTATACAGTGCAAAGCATGTTAAAACAGCATGTTACGGAACATTTGTCAAGAAATGTGTGGCTCGTTAAAATTATGAAATGGTTTTTGAATTTCTTTTTGTTTATAGGAACGTGTTCTTGCTGATTACCATCAACTTTGATCAAAAGGTAGCTAAATATTTTTTTTAATGAGCTGCTTGGCCACAGCAGCTTATTACTTCTGCTTTGCAAAAGCATACTCTTGTTACTTTGATGGCTTTTTAGCTGAATGACACGATACATTATGTGAGCTATGCTGTCTTATGTCTAATAAGAAAATGCCAACATTGTAATGGTCAAACTTTAACGAGTGTTCACGCAACAGCTGATGCTTTGGAAGTGCTAACATAATGTTACGTTTTTAGTGTGTTAGAAAAAAAACTCGAGTGAAAAGATGGAAAGAATTGAAGAAATAGTTAGAAAATTTGGCCATTCTGGAGGTCAACAAGGTGCCTTGCGTTTCGTTTTTTGGCCTCTTTCTTACTCGCATGCGGATGCACATTCCGTGAGTTGCAGACTTCTGATCGCAAGCTGAGCCTCTCACCATGTCTTCCGAAAAATGCCGAGCAAACTAGACCGTGAAATCTCATTTCTTCCTTTTTGCAGTTCAGCAAATTATTAACATGCAAGAGCTTCATCTTTGGCAAAGCTTCCTTGTGAATTCATAATTAAAACATGTCAAAATTATTTGTCTGCTGCATACATATATCTTGATCATATAATGCCATATGTTCACAAAATGTAAACAAGAAAAATAGACTGTGGTGAGAGGTAGCTGCAAAGGCTTCTGGGAAGATAGGTGTAAAACCTTGAATGACATTACTACGTACTTTGTTGAAGTTAGCTCTACGATGCTATGTATCTACAAAACAAGTAATTTTGAAACTACCACGTTTGTTTGAGAAACAATGTATGACTGGCCTCTCTCTCCATACAAGTAATGTGTTTGCTCATTTCCCCAGCATCGACTTTGAGAACATATTTGCATAGATATACCTAATGTTGTGAATAAACTTACAAAAGTAGAAATATGCAGCCACCATGGACTAAAACGTGAAACCAAAACTTGCAATATAATGACAGGTGTTTAAATTTGCTTGAAATCACTGCGTCATGTCGCTACGAAACTGGCAGCTAAAAACATGGCTTATTCTGTTGTAAGTGTTCAGAGTAAAATTTGTGCCACTATGACACGAACTGAAGGAGGTGTAAGCAAAGGTCTCTTCATTACATTGCTCCTAAATGTCACATTTAAGTCTGTGAAGACTGTACATACAGTAGACTCTCAGTGAACAGAAATCTGTTAAACAATACTGCTGCTCAAATGGAACAAGTGCTTCGGACAAGATTGGTTTTATGCTTCTATTCTGCGCCCTTGTTCATCTCGTCGCAAACAGAACTCCTGTTAAATGGAGCCTATTTTCCTGGTCCCTTCAGGTTCTGTTCAGTGAGAGTCTACTGTATTATTATGATTGTAAAACGCATCAACTATGCATAATGCAGCCATGGGTTGTATGTCATAGCAGTACATGTAATCTGTAGACTCGAACCCATGCAGCTGTACATTGTAATGCTGCGTTTCTTGACGCAGCATGTGATGGCATCTCAATAGCATTGCAATGCACTGTAGGACTGTACATATGTGCATTTGCATAGTTGTTTTTTTCTATAGATGCCACTTGGCCTATGCTCCATTGATTGTCACAGTTGGCTCTTTTCTACCATTGTATTCATGAGCTTTATTGCGCTGAGTTGTGCTGTTCTCATTGCAGACACATGCCTCCGATCGTATTCAGGCTTTTTCTTTTTTTTTTTCCAGAGCTTAGTAAAAACCCAACGGCAAAGCTTGCTACGATTCAAAGGAACAAATTTATAGCAGCTGTAACCTCATGAAAACTGTGAATTCAAAACACATTATCAAGCTATTTGTTCCAAGAAAAAAAAAATATGAGGGCAGGGTTTGTATTTGTGCTAGTATATCAGTGCTCTGTGTTTGTGAAAGAGTCCTGTAAACATGGAAAAGCTGTGTCAATAAATCAAGATGTATCCGTACCAACTCGCTCAAATTGCAATTCTCAGTCAGCATTAAGTAGGCTAGTAGATTATATGAAAGTAATGTCTAGCACTGGTTTGCTTGCCAACTCTTAAGAAAACCACTAGTGCTCACGCACACAACTTGTCTTCGCATTAGAATCTTGTTTGTGGATTTGACATGCTTAATTGTGCCAGCTTAGGTAACAGGCCTTACAGTTTACCTAACTCTATTGTGGCAAAAAAAAAGTAAGAAAAGTGCCATAGGCAATTTACGGGGAGCAGTACAGAATCGTCTCGCCTAGCATAACCAGCATATTTTGTGTATCAGTCGTCTCACTGCGAATGAGATCACGTCTCGTGTTACTCCTGCTTCCCAGAGGCCCAGAGGTTGTCTAATCGCTTTCCAAGCACCTCTCTTGTCGGTGCGATGATCTGAAAAGGGGGAGGCACGAGCTTCATTGACCTGTGATTTTTTTAAGGTGTGGGATCAGGTGAAGGCTACGAACCCTGACCTGAAGTTGTGGGAAATCGGCAAAATAATCGGTCAGATGTGGAGAGAACTGCCAGACGAGGCAAAGCAAGAGTACGTCGATGATTACGAAACCGAGAAGGTGGGAACCCGTGAACATCGTCGCCGTCATTTTGCGTGGCTGCCCTCTCCTGACCCTGCCTCTCTCTGGCCCTCTTCTGTGTTGTCAGCTGACTGCACCATTTTCCCTACCCTACCCATTGACTCCCTCCATCTGTGTCTCGCAACACATGCTTATTTGCCTGCCTTGCTTGGCTGCACCTCCTTTTTTTTTTATTCTTTTAGTTTAGTGGGGTACAAGTTCACTGCAACTGGGCTGGGCTCCCCATGCTACACCATGTGCTCACATTTGGTTATGGTCATTGTCACCATGTGCTGCACCCTATGATTGTTACAAAAATGAGGCTAGGAAAAGCACGGGCAAAATTAACTGTTCGTTTTAGTCGATGGCTGGGTTGGTTGAAAGGTTGTTCAACATTTGCCACAATGGCCACTGATGCATACACGCGAACATAAACTTGAATGAAAGTTGGCCATTACAGTCGTGCTTTGCCCTTGTGATGCACAGAATGTGGTTTTGGCATCAATCCATTGTCTTTTCCTTTGCTTATATTTTTTTTCTACATTAAAGCTGAAAGAAACTGTTAATTTCCTCCTGTGCTTTAGTGGGCTTCATGCAATTTTCACTAACAAAGAAATTGAGCCCCTCGTTTCCCCTTATTCTTCGCATCCGTAACTGCACTTCATAAAACATTAACCTTCCATATTCTGATTCACCTTTGTGTAATTATGAGAGTGTTAATTGTTGGCGTCATGCTTTCGATGTATGAAATGCCTCTTTACTGCTGCTACTACTTCCAGATATGAGTGTTAGAAGAGTTAACCTGTGCAGTCAGTTACAAGTCGAGAATGGTGGTTGGCTTTCCATGAAAACGGGCTGCATCTGATTCCCGTTCCACCGTACATATGGAATTGAAAAACAGTTTCTTGTATAGAGTGTTGATAACTTGTGAATTTTCGGAAATGAAAAGTTGGAGTTCACTGCAGTTAGTGTAGCCGTGGAGATCAGGTGCAAAGAAACTACAGGTAACGACAGAAACATGCGCGCTTTGATGAGGGACAACCTTCAAAGAATGTTGAAAAAGAGGGTGTTTAATTTTCACTTGCCATGGATATAGCTTTCCTTCCCAATAACTAACAAGTGTGGTACACCTTCTGTAGTCTAGAAGGTGTACCGCACACGCAAAGATCGAGCTAATGCACACATGAACATGGGTGTGTAGTGCAGCACAAACCAACGTGGGTGGGGTGCAAGTGGTCCATATCATTACCGCACTTGAAAAAGGGATCGGCATAGAAAAGGAATGGCTCTTATATGCCGGTGCATGTGCAAGCATTCTTTTTTTCTAATCACCCATTGGCTTAGCAGTGTCGTTACGGTGTTTCACTGCTACGCTCGGGGTTGTGGCGGTAAAATGCAAAAAAAAAAAAGTTATTTAGTTTCATGAATGTGCACATTCAATTACTCCAGGTAGCTGAGGTTAAATCTCGATTTCTTCCCCTCCAGGTTGTCACACAATCAAGTTACGGTACCAGATGTTTTTTTTTTCTTGACGGACATTGGCTGTCCATTTTCGACTTGTTGCGGATCGCTCTTGTAATAGTGACTGCCGAGATTCACGTAGAAGTGTTTTTTTAATACTATAGGAATCTGTTCCGAACAAAGGAGTTGAAGTGCAAGTTAAACAAAGTATTTCAATTTTATCAACCATGCGCATGTCATGACCATAACCAGAGGCTTCCATATCCAAAGCAACTTCACTATGAAGTGAAAAGCTGAGTACCAAGATTTTTTCGAAAATCTAGTTTCCTAGGAACGAAAGTAATCAAACTTCCCTTATTTGTTTCTGCTAACATTTGTTGGGTGAGGACTGGTGCTACAAGTAGGCCAATGTTAAGTAAAAATTGTTGTGCCCTGTTCACTTTTTATTCTCTCTTATCATCCCCGGATGCTAGAGTAGCAGTGGGTGCCCCAAATGCCCTCTGTCGTAGCACATCATTGATCTGCCCTCTCCTGCACTTGAATTAGCTTGGCGTACTTCCACACTGATTTTTCTTGCCTTTCCCATAACGCCAAATGAAAACCTGCTTGATGCATGGCTACTTCAGCTTTGTCGCATAGCCCTTTGCATATGAACCCGCATCTTCAAGGTGAGTTGTGCCAATTTCATCGGTCACTCTTCCAGATGGAGTACAATGAGGCACTCAAGTCCTATCACAGCTCCCCTGCATACCAGGCATGGGTGGCTGCCAAGGTTAGGGGTGAGTGTCTGGCAAAATTCGTGTTAACGGGTGTACGACAGTCTGTGCTATGCAACATTCTATCATCACTTGAAAGCATAATTCAGTTTGTGTGATTTACATATTTCATCATGATTTGTTGTAGCTGTTAGTAGCGAACAAGTGTGAAATATTGCTAAGTATCGTTTACAGTGGGCAGTGTGAATCTACGGGAAGTTTGCGTGGTATTCTTCAGGCAACATGAGCCGGATATGCACATGTTGTCTTCTCAACGTTAGCTGGTTTCAAGCAGAAACACTTTCACGGGTATGTCCTCTCCTTTCAGCCCAGCAAGCAGCCGAAGAACGGGAGGCCCTTGAAAGGAGTCCGTCGGTTGTAAGTTCGGTCAGTGCTGCGGCGCTTCTTTTATTCTCATTTTTAATTTCATATTCATTGCCAACAATCAGTACGCATAGTTTCCTTAGGAATCGGCATGAAAGCAAAAAAGCCTGACAGAGTGACGATCACCGATGTACAGATGCGTCCACTGTTAAAGGGAAGGCTTATGTGCTCAGCACATTTAGATTTCTCTATCTTACAGAAGCATAGTGGCTTTGATTTGCATAAAACTACTGGTGAATGAAAGTTCTGAACTCGCTTGACAGATTAGTTGCGTGCATGGAGATCGTTTCCTTATCCACTTGCTGTTAGAAGGTCAGCAATATGAACAGTCTCTATTCGTGTGTTCCTTTTAACAGTGGACTGTGCTGTACACACATAATTACTCGTACATGACATAACAAATATGAACATACTACGAGGAATCGAAAATGAAGCCATTAAATGCAAGAATATATGCATAATTATAATTAACACATGGAAACAAAGAAAAATTAAAAAGATGTATACAAAACAGCTATAAAGAAAAAAGGCAGGCACGTGCAGCTTATGCAAATTACATAAGCATTGAGATATGAAGAATTGAAAGTGGTTTGAAAGTCTCTCTAGATTTTGAGAAGAAAGGCATGTATCTTCTTGCCGTAGACTTCTTGTAAGCATAGCTCTGTAAAGGCCAAACAGTCCATGCTTTTAAATTTTTGTGTCCATAGGGTTATGTGTTATAAATCTAGGTTCAAATCAATATTGGTCATCATGCCGAAACATTGGGTAGACACTTTCTTTTTCTTCGTGGCATCGCTAGGGATGACTTCTTCCTCCTTTAATTCCTCATGCTTGTGCCTTCCTTTGCAGTCCCTCATGAGTTCTCAAAAGAGTGATGGCAAGGTTAGCATACAGCCGGCAGAAGATGAAGATGGTGAGCTTCAGATGCAGATATTGCTTTTACGGAATATCATTGTTTCTTTGTCTCTCTCTCTCCCTCGGTCATAAAATCTGAATGCCCACTTTGAAATCCTGAATAAAGTGAGGTGCACTTACAGTCTTAGCACGATACTGCCACTGTTCTATTTCAGGCCCTTGCATGTCGCTCGACTACATATTACAGTCGAACCCCATAATAAGAGATACTGATATAAAGACAAATGGGTATAAGAGACACCAGAGTGCCTAGAGTAAGATGTGGGTTGATAAGAAAATGCATACGAGGTCTCCTGCTTAAAAGAGACATCCGATATAAAAGACAAGAATTGCTGCCCAGACCATGCATCTTATAAGAGGGTTTAACAGTACTGTGAAACCTATTGACTTGAGACCATGCTTTGGCTTGTTAGCTTATATTTATGCTGCTCTTAACTTAAAACAGTCTTTGGTAATTGATATTCCAGTCCAGTTCTAGAAATGTTGTAAGTACATAAGACTGCCTTTGGAATTGCTTCTGAAAGGCATTCAACTTGTAAATATGAGAATCGTCCTTTTGGACTAAGATGTCTGAATGTTTTGATAACTTATAGGGTGGACAGCATGGCATTTCAGGTGTTCGAGAAGACATTTTTGTATTGCGTGAGATGTGCGCAGACTAAATTTGTTCTGTCTTATTATGAAGCTGTGAATTTTTGAATTCATAATTCATTGTGAATTATGAATTTTTTTTTGCGTAACACCTGTGCACTGCATGACGCAAAAGCTGCTGCATCACGGGTTTACTTCGTGCCATTTTGTGTTTTTTTTGTGTGTTTGTGTGTGTGCTGAACACATCCTTTATAGTTGTGTCTCGTCAGGTGTCAAAGGTAGGCTTGTAACGAGGGTGCGGTGGGCGTGAGGCGGTTTCTCGTTGCACGCTTGTTCCTCTTCACTATTGGCAAGAGCCTCAAGGCAGTGTATTTCCCACCAAGAATTCGTTGCTGCTGCTTTCCTTCGGCGAAATTTTCAGTAAATTTGGAGGCCAGTGCTTGTCAACTGGAAAGGCATTCTTAGTTTGGTGTTGTTGCTGCTGCTGCTGCTGATGCGTGACAGAGAAGTCTGTGTTTTATTTCACCCTTTGAATAGAAGTTTTCCTAGTTTTCTGGCTGTTTTGTTTTGTTTCTAAAATAATGCTGTTTGAAAGCTCTGCCCCTGCACTTTGCCCTTTCTTCCCGCTCTTTAGTTTCGGTATCGTGTACCCATTCAGTATTAACTATTGATGCCGATTGCATGCCCCATTTTCACACCTTAAGTGTGTAAAAGAGCGAGTCTAAGCTGAGCATGTCTGCCTATAGAAATTAAAAAAAAAAGCAAATCTGTGTGTGTGTCGTCAATTATTTTTTCATAATGATATTTTGCTTGGGAAAACCTTAGTTTTGGTTTCTCTTCTTATACATTTCTTCTGTTTGTTTTCTTGTATCCGATAACTAGAAAACTGCATTTTTTTAATCTAGTCTGCAAAATGATGGTAGTTAAGGTGCCTGCCGAGTTTCATTGTTATTCAGCGGTTAAGAGATTTGTCTTCTTTCATACCAAGCTGCACGTGTGGCGTAGTTTTCGCATTTGCGGAGGAGCTACTTCCAAAGAGTTATTATTAGTGCAAGAATATTCTTTCATTCATACCATGGCCTTTGATAAGCCCAAGGGCTGGTATTTATTGCAAAATATTTAGCTTCCCCAGTCAATGTATTCGCAGGCATTGTTGTGCTTAATGTGGAGCAGTTTGACTCAAGGGGCCGAAAAAAATTGTCAGTTTAGTGGCAATTTTTTCATTTATGAAACATATTGTCAAGTGTGGTCATACTTTATTTTCTCGTTTGTTTCTTCCAACTACTATGAATGCTAGGGCCACTTCTTCACACACAGAACCCGTGTATTTTCAGCTCAGTATGATCCACGTCTCATTTTATTTCTATCATCATAATTATATTGAGCTGCTATAATCTGAAGTCTTTATATTGATTGATGGGCTATTTTATGTCAATTTTGTTTTGTAACTCTAGCACCTTGTTTACTTACAAAGGGCAGTAGAGGTAGTGCAGAGCCATCATCCATTTATCTGTATTGATCTGTTCTTAGCACTGTAGAATTAAAGTTTTAAGCACTTGCACTGAGACATGACTATAAGGCATGTGTTCATTTTTGGGACACACATGGCACACATTGAAATAAATTTTCATTTTTGACACTTTGAACGAGTAAGCATTATGCTTGCATAACAGCACCTGCATTTGTAAAGCTTTTTTCTTTGTTATCTTCACGATAAAAAAAGAGCAACAAGGTCAAATAGAACAGTTGGATTGTCTGTAATGAACTGGATAATGTCAAATTGAGACTGGAGGTTGCTCAGAAGTACAGAAAGTTGAACAAATCAACTAGAGAACAAAAGAGGGTGAAGCCTCAGTCTGAGCAGCAGTGTCTTGATTGAACGAATGTTCTTCGTCTCGCTGTAGGCAAGTCAAAGGGAATATGGGTCTGCTTCTCAACATATTGATATCAGAATGAGACTTACCCCCCTCTTATTCTTAATTTCCTAAATTGGCCTCTATGACATTTGCGAAAATGCTTGCTTTAGTGAAATGGTTTGGCATGTTGAAAGCCACATCTCAAAAGCCTGAACAAACCTCAGTATGCACCTTACCTGCCAAAAATGTTTTAACTACTTGTATTTGCAAGTTACTGAAAAAGACCGGTGACAATTAATTAAGGTGACTTAGTGGAAAAGATAACTTTAGCTGCACGGTTCATATTTACTGTACTCTAGACCAGCTGAGTACATGACAGCTGTGTGAATGTGGCTTTTGCACATGCGGAACTTGCTTTTTCTTCTTCCCTTGCCTGTGAATTGCAGGAGCACGAGTTCATTGAAATGTAATTGCGACCATTTTTGTCTCGTTTATGTAGGGATAGGCTCTGGCTCAATGAGCAATAGCATTTACCTTTTGGAAGTCAAGGGTTTGAGTGGTAGGTCTCCTTCCAAGTATTTCTCATTGGGGGCTTTGTGAGTTAACTATGCTTGCTTAAGCGTCACTGGCAGTGACATGCACATTCCCGCAACGGCTTTGTTCAGTAGGTGTCATCAGTGCCAAATTAACCTGTTATCACTAGCTACGGTTGTATTGTTTTCACGCGCCAATTCTGTAAGATCTCTTGGCATGAATGGCATGTTGAAATAAAACTGGCTTACTACTATCGATTCTTATATTTACAGCTGGGTTAAAAAAAATGGAAGACAAGTGTGAGCAAACTGGTCTTGTTAAATATTTTAAATAACAGCATGTTTAAAGACCCCCACGAAAAAACAAAAACGTGGAATGTGACTACGCTTGTCTCATCACCATGTAAGCCTTGTGAAACTTCATTGGCGTCTCCTTTGGTACTCGTGTGTAGCATTTAAGCACAGCAAGAGCAATGCAATGCAGCAAACTAGTGTGGCCTCATCCAGTTGACAATGGCCATATTTGTTATGAGAGAATGCATGCCACTCAACTGCAGCAGCTATGTGACGGTAAATTTTCACTATATTTTTGTTGATACATTTGTTTATGCGGGTAGGTTTCCATCGCTAGCATGGTGCCACGTCGTATCGCATCAAGGTTCCCCCTCCACCGTAATGACATAAAGAGGACACAATTACGCAGCTGAGCTTACAGACAGAAAATTTTTTATTTAGTAATACCAGCCATCAAAAAACGACTGCTTACTATTTACAGACCATCATTTTTGTGGAGCATTACAAAAGATTCACATGTATTTAGTTTTATACACTTGTCGCAGTAAATGTAAGTGTAAAAAAAGCACTTAGCGATGAACGATTGTTGTTTACTGAGGGAATGTCACAGTCAGGATTGTTATTGTTGTTGTACTTGTTGTTCCACTTCCTCCTGTGGATAACATGTGTTAATGATGCCTCCTGCCCTCAGATATCGATGAGTTCTCCATGAAGCACATAGCAGCATCTCGATACATGCGGAATCACAGGTTGATCAACGAAATCTTCAGTGATGCTGTGGTGCCTGACGTAAGATCGGTTGTCACAACAGCGCGTATGAGTGTTCTTAAGCGTCAAGTGCAGTCCCTCACTATGCACCAGGTATGTATGTCCCTTTGTGCTGTCTTCATCCTTAGTAGTATATTAGCTGAGCTTTACACTGTGTAAATCTTGCATGTGCCCTGCATGTGCCCTAATTAAATGGGAATGTTCTGTCAGCTGTGGCGGTACACCATTAACAACGCAGCATCTGAGAAGATTTGCACCTGAAGTGGAGGAAAGTAGTTTTTGTGACAACTTGAGAGAATGCAAGCCACTTTTATGAGATTTCATATGACTGGCATCAAATGTGGCCCACAACCACCTTCATTCCTAGCACCTTGCAAACAATGTATTGCATGCTTGGCTCTGTTACAAAGGCTTAGTTAAATCATAACTGCTGTGCATATTTGATTTGCTTACTGACAAAAAAAAAAAAAAAAAACATTTTTTTTTCTAGGAACTTAGCTTGGAATACCAGTTTTCATTATGTCTCGAGTATTGTTGCATTGAGGGCTGGCTGTGTTTCTTTGCGGAGTATGATGAGATCAGTATTTTCTCCTCACTAAGTACATATAAGGTTTGGTTATCAGTTTGGTTGGCTTAGCAGAACTTTCTTTCAGGAAAAATTGGAAGCTGAACTACAGCAGATTGAGGAGAAATTCGAAGCCAAAAAGCGAAAGTTCCTTGATGCCAGCGAGCTATTTCAGGCAGACTTGAAAAAGGTACGAAATTTTTTCACTGCTTTCTCCTGCAGTTTCTTCCATCGTCGTTCTTGTACCCAATGCACATTTTCTGCCAACAGCATTGGCTACTAGAAGTGGAGGTAGTGACGGTGCACATTTTGCTAGTAAAGGTCAACTTTCTTTCTGAGCAATGCCCTAAACGTATTCAATTATATAAAAAAAAAATGCTTGCCCTTGCAATGTGCAATATCTTTCAATATTCACTAAATTTGCAATGCGAGCTGTGTAGGCATGGTGGAATAGTGACTTTGCATATGAAGCAGCCGGTGTTGCTCATGAAAGAGGTGTGTGTAAGCCATCGATTGCCTTTTTGCGAAAAGAGTTCGCACCCCTGAACTTCAGCATGAAGGGTGGGGGGAAGTGGCGATCTTTTCTATTGCATTTTGTTTTTCTGTGTAAACTTCTATGTCTAATGAAAGCTAAGTTGGCAGTTAGCGTTTTTACACATCTTTTCGTCCCCGTGCCTGCCCTTGGCTGCATTGCGTACTTTTACGCAGTGATGAATTAGGCGAGCTAGTAACATGCGTGTCGGTGTAAGAGCTTTTCATAGTGACAATACTTCAGCGACACAACAGCTGGAAAATTGGCAGAATGAGAAACATATTAGCCATGTTTTTTTTTTGTACTTAAGTACACGAGAAAGTAAATATGGTGCACACCCCTTCACGCACGCATATAAACAAGTAGAAGAGAAACATTGCTGTTTCTGTACATGCAGCTTTGTGGAAAGACTGTCGACACGGAGACGTACCAGAAGATGGTGGAGCGTGCTCTGGAGCAGCTGAAAAAGGACAATGCAGCCAAGGAGGAGCAGCGTGGCAATGGCGACAGCAAACCTAAGGAAGGCGAAGAGGGAACCGATGGTGGCGTGACAGGCTCGCCTGAAGACAATGGAGATGTCTCCAAAGAGGGTAACAGCTTGCCCGAACCCATGGACACATTGTCGTCGTCTCCCCCCTGTGCCCCCTCGGGGGGGCAGCACCAAACAGAAGCTTCGGCAGTGCCCAAGGAAGAAGAGGACAATGATGGTGAAGAAAGGGGCAGTGGCGGCAGTGGTCCTCCTCCTGCCACCAGCCAAGAATCTCCCACAGAGGACACTCAGCAACAAGCGAGTAGTGGGGCAACCATAGCACCCACCCAGCAGCAGCAACAACAGCCTCCTTCAACCCCCATGGAATGCGAGGACACCGCAGTAAGCCAAGACTCTCAGGTGAGTAAGCTACTAAAGCCAGCTGTGGCCAGGCTTTCTCTTATGACCAGCACACATCTTTCTGTTCACTGCGAGGTGTGTGACTGTGTGCCTTCGTTTTCTAAATTTGGAGTGCTATAAAGGAGCAGGAAAATAGTCGCACAGTTGTCACGCGAAAAAGAAGGGTGCGGATGGTATCACCCAAACGTCGGTGTGTTTGTGGGGGCGAATTCGAGCTGCTTTGCCATAATCTGTAGCAGATCTTTTGATCAGAATCGCCTTTTGATGTGTGCACAGGTACACCTGTGTCACATTGAGTGCATAATTTTCTTGGTTTTTTCTAATAAACCGGTTGGTAGTGAGTGGTATCTTATTGAGCTCCAATTTTGTACTGAGACGAGCTAACTCACCCAGCAAAGTATTCTATTAACTTTATGTTCTTTCACATTGTGAAGGTAATGGTTTGAAGTCAGGAAAGACAATTATTTCTGCTACCGACGAAAGAACATGGTGCAGTGTCACAAGGGAGGGAGTGAAATGTAGAAGAGGGTGGTAAGGGTGACTGAACCTAGTACACTGCCCTTTGCACTGTGCTCACTGAATACCTGCTGCAAGGCTTTCACTACCTTTCGTCTTGTCTGTACCTTTCATAGTACCTTAGTGGCAAATGCGTTATGTTGCAAAGCTCGGAGACGCATGTTCCATTTCTAATCGCCACAGGTGCATTTCAGTGTGGGTGCGATGCAAGAACACTCATGTAATTATATGTGCATGACTGCTAAGAAAGTTCATACAGTCCAAAATTAATGCGTAGTCCCTCACTATGACATGCTCGTAATCATATTCTTTTGTCAAGTAAAATCCCAGAATTTTTTTTTTTATATCAGCTCGTCTCTGTCAAGTGATTTATCTGTGTGGTGGCTTTTCGAGCTCAAATCTCAGCTGAAAGGGACTGCAAACACAACTAATGCAATACTGGCCAGGTGACTACAATGCTCGTTTTCATGACCTAGAAAGCTCACTTCTTCTGTGCGGCTACTGAATGCCATTCACCAATGTTATGTTTGTGCTAGAACAAAAATGCGTCATACGACCAAACTAGCTCCTTAATAGTCACGAAATTGCACATTACAGCTCTTGTAATGCATTGTAGTGTTTCTTCTTAGCGAAAGAACTTAGAGTAAAGCTGAATCATTAATTACTGATTGTCTATAAGATCGTGCCATATTTGCTTTTTGCATGATGCCGGACTTATCGTGTGTTGCCTTTTGCAGGAAAGAAGTGATGGGACCTTTTCGGACCAAGAAAGCAAGGATGCATCAAGTCATGCTCCTGAAGCTAGCACCAGGCCAAGCGAAATTCCCAGGACAGCCATGGAATCGCTCAATCATGCGACACAAGAAATGAGTGGACCTCAGTAGACGAGACGTTTATTATGTTACAAGCAACTTTTTTTATTCAAGTGTTTGTAAGCTATTTTTGCCACGCTGCACTTTGGTGCTAGATGTTTTATATATTTTTGAAAGCCTTTTTGTACGACACATGAGCAGCTTCTAGATTCATTTGCACGAGGCATCACGACTAATGTACAATATGACATGATGCAGTCACTGTGCACGCATTTTTATATAGCGTGATAACAGCAAAAGCATGCTTTTTATCACTTTTTAATTTTTGCCCTCCCCGCCTTATGTGGTGAGCTGTTCCTAAAGTAGGTAGCACGAGTGTGCATTTTCTCAAGACTGTGCCAGGAATGTGTACCAGATAAATAAACATAGTATGTTGTAAATATTATTGTAGTCACTCGTGACAGTTGCATATTCAATTAAAAACTACTTGTGGTAACCCATTGCTGCATTCTGCATCTGATTTCTGTTCTGTGTTTTAAGCACAAGAATTGTACATAAATGCACGCCTTGTGTTCTTCCAATAAGTGCCTTTAAGAAAAGTTTGGGCAAACTGACCAAATAAGCACAGCGTGTGGGTACCCATACTGAGCAAGGGCAACTAATGCAGCTGCTGGGTTGGATTTTTTTTTTTGTTATATGAGAAATGAATATACACAATAAAGGCGGAAATAGCATAGGGATATTAATGTTTTCATTAAAATGTGGATGAAATGTCTTTGTGCAGGCAGGACCTAAACCTTCATCTTCATGTAGTCTTTTCCCTTTAGAACTGCTTCGACAGCTGTTGGTCGGCCATTAGCTTTCTTCAATGTGTATGTCTTCTTCTTTAACCCTGGGAAAATCGGCAATCGCCACCCACGGACTCTGTAGTAGGTACTGCGATTCGGGGTGTCTGTAGATCCCTGGAACCCTTGAAAGCCCTGGAACCTTTGAAGATGAGTATGTTGTTTAGGCACTGGAAACCACCGGAATCATTTTTTCTTGAAATCGTAAGTAGCGTGTTATTGGAGTAATGAAAAAAAAAAAAAAGAGGTTTCAAACCTGACCTATACTTTCTAAGGCGGATCGACATGGAACTGGTGAAATCTCAATTTTGGAAATGGTGCATAATAGAACTCTGGATGTATAGCATCTGGAAGGAATACACTTGGAAGTTCATTATGCTGGTAATTTAGTATAAAAAAATGTTAGGCGCAAGTACTACTTGGCTTCACTGTAATACATGCCCATGTTGCAGTGGAGTATCATTAGGCAGATTCGTCATTATAAATCGCAAACAAGGTCTTGCTTCATATCTTGATGCACACACTGTTCTTCATTCATTATTTGTGGCATATAATCCTCAGATTAAATGCCTTTTAATTTGCTCATGTGATAACAATAGTAAGCACAGTAGGCACATTGTGTAATATTCATTGACGGGGTTGTGCACTGGAGCCAACAGGCAAGTCTGCCTGTTGCAGCCTTGCCTTGTTGGTCTAGTAGGCAGCCTGTCACGAATTTTTTATCACAAGATTCCATCTCCTCCAGTCTCCTGGCTTTTTTTTTTACATTTTTAACTCAAAAGTGCTTTATGCTAGGGTTTGCCATGACTCTGCTGACATATTTCGGTCACAGATTTGACGTAAAATATATACTAACACATTGCAAAGAAAAAATGGGAAGGAAAAGTTCTGCAGCAGGACGTCGAACCAGCAGCCTCGCGCTCCTCAGCGCGCGACGCTAACCTACTAAGCCACAGAATGACCTTTCTCCAACTTGTCAACGGCTAGCCATTTATATACACCATGTACCGCTGGCAATCCTCAAAGTTGAGCAACTACAGAACATTTTCATCATCGGTAGCGAAATGGCACGGCAGGCGCGCGCGCTCTGAGGGTCCTCGTGGGCGCCATCCCACGTATCGCTATGCATGCGTGCCACCACGTGGCGTGGTCATAATACGTATTGATGTTTTTTTGCATGGTGGCCCACTCGCGCGCATGCTTATCTCGGGATTTGGGTGCTTTGTACCTCTTGTGCTTCCACCGCAAATTATATTTGAAGTTACAGTAGTTAAAGTGAGCACAAATGTCTTTTCTCTCACCGTGTTTACGAGATTAGCGCACTGTTTGCACACCAAGTAAGAATTGTGACAGTTGTTCACGCTCGTCCTGTGTATACCTGTGCGTTCATTTCGCGCATCTTTCTTTCTGTTTGAGCAGCATAGTGTCAAGCTGTGACAGTTTGTCCGTGCACGTCCTGTGCATGCTCATTTTGTGCATGGTTTGTGCTTGAGGTGTGCGCTGGAAGTTTTGAGCTGCTTGCCGTTCTTTGCATGACAAAGCAATTTGTTGCTGTAGCATTAATTCCTTTGCCCTTGTGGCGAAACAATGCACAATGAACGCTCAACTATCTATGGGAGGACACGTCTCACTTTCGTGCTATACTGATTTCTAAATAGATGGATCAGCCACGTTTTTTCTTTCTTTGCTTTTGCTCATTCAGCCTATCATTTAAAGACTCTCTGCAAACAGAGTCAATTCTTAGTGAGACTTGATGCTGAACTTGAAAACTTTGCAACAGCTTCAGAAGAGTTTGCTGGTGTGTCATGGTGCTAAAGCTCCATGGCTTGTGTGATAGGCATTGTAGTGAAGCATGCCTAAGTGTCTTTAGTGTGCAGGTTTGCATAGATAAATTTTAAAACCAGTCACAGTAACTTTCATTTTTTTGTTGCTTTTTAATATCACAATTGCTGCTTATGTTTTGTGCAGAATGTACATGCAAGTTTATGTAGCAGGGTCAAATTTGAAATAAATGGTGGCACTCAAAAAAAAATATGCCGCATGATCGAGGCTGATATGCATGTAAAAGCTGTATTGTCTAAACGAATACTTTAAAAGCAGGTACACGCACTTGTCATGCGCTTGTGAACGATTCAAGCTGCCCTCGCCACGCTCTGATTGTGTTATGCTCTATGTGCTCTTGCAATAAAGGTGCAACAGGAATGAAACAGGAATAGAACAGCTTTACGGCTTTATTTGTGCACACTGCTATCAATTTAATACAGCTGATCACCTAGGCTCTACGAAAGTTACTTTGATGGCTTCTTGGTGTCGGCGGGTGGCGTCTTCGGCTCCTCCATCATCTCGGACACGGCATTCACACACCACGAAGCAGCTTGCTTCGTATATTCTGGCGTGTTCAGGAGGTGCTTGAATGTGGCCTTGACACCTGCAGGACAGGGAAGGAAGGAAGGGCATCGTTCTGCACCTCTCAAACATTTTAACTCCATCTGAAAGTTACAAAATAGGCAGAGAGAGAAAAGCAAAGGAAAGGCAGGGAGATTAATCTGGTTGCACCCAGTTTGCTACCTTACCAAGGAGAAGGGGGAAAGAATAGAGAAGAAAAGAGAGGGAAAATAATGTGCTTGAATGCATAGCAATATGTACCAATCAAGCCCAGGAGGTTATAAAACTGAACTGTCGCAGGGTTCGAACAGGACGACTTCGACTGTCTTACACGAAGTAGATTACAATCCATGATGTCAAAGAAGGCTTGCAAGGACTGGCTCCAAGGTACCCAGAACTTGCTATGCACTTCGAGCTGATGGGCTTGTCCATCCACCAGCTTGGTGATGAATGAGTGCTTTGTGCTTGCCAGTGGCCTCAACACGGCAATTACAGAGGTATGGGAAGGTGAGGGGAGAACAACTGTAAACACATGAAGGAGCCAACTCTTTGAGGTTGGGAGTAAATGCATCACATTTGCATGATTATGGTGTGCCTCCAATTCTAATGTGCAGGTAATTTTAAATTAGAAAAATCTGAGAAAGACAAAACTTGACGCCGATTTCACTTTTGGGTCCAGTGGTAATGTGCACAGAAATTCTAGGGCTACATTTAGAAAGAAATAAAAATGAGAAGTTACAATCGTGCAAATACACTACTGTCTGTCTAGGGTTTTTATCATGGACATAGAAATTCCTGGGACTTGTCTTAAGTTGTCCTGTACCCTGTAACCTAGAATATACTTGAACTTTCATTGCCATCCTGTGGGGGCAACCTCCTTTATCAGAACTCTAGTACTGCAACGTTGTGTAGAATTCGCTATCTACAAGAAGGAATGATTTCCACCTAGGAGGAATACTTCCCAGTGTCCTGTCACTTTGGATTTAATAACATCCTTAAACCTTAAAAGAAACAACTTGGAATGACTACACCATGAATAATATTTTTTGTAATGTAGGGAAGCACCTATTGAGCCATTATTCTTCCAAGTAGTGTTGTACTCCCTACATACCTGTAAGGCATTATGCGCACTCTGTTGATGCTGTGGCTGATGAATTATGGCCAAAGCTTTTGCAATAGGTTGGAAGCATTCAACGGCCTTCTTGTTGTGCAATTCTTATTGTGTGACGCCTGGTTGTATGTTTACTTTTCTAAAATACTATATTACACATGTTAGAAAAATTATTTCACCGACATGAAGTCTTCATATGGTCTGTTTGGGACACAGTATCACGCATTAGCCTGGCTCGTGGTCGAATACTCCACTGCTATGCAAGGGGTCTAGGTTCAAAAATCTTTGTCTCTTGAATGTTTTTTTACCCACATTTTGCTCTTTTATCGTTTCACGCTATAGTAGTTACAAACACCGGTGGTGGTGGACAACTGCGGCCCCGAAAACGGCTGTTGTGATCTCGCAAAAGCACAGCGGTTTTCATTGTGAAATGGGCTGCAAACAGGATCTTTCCTCCTTAAAGATGGCATCGTACTCAATGACCGCCCCTTCCTATGAAATGTCTCAAACTTGAAGGCTCTTCACATACTCTAATCTTTTCTCTTCACATACTTGAATCTTTTAACACCCAGCTTATGTTTACCGTGTCAATTGAGGCGACTACAAAATTGAGGCTTCTACCATGTTGCTGAGCTTCCACAGCTATCTTGTTATACGACACAAGGTCATGCAATGTCAGCCAGTGGTAGTACAATGTTGCACAATCCAAGAGCTTTAATTATTTTTGACAAATTACTTCTGAGGTACAACTTTTGGCACGTGCTTTAAGATAATTCAGTGGGCTGCAGTCTCTTTAACAGGATAACTACACTGAATGTTATGCAATGCAGAAATGAATCCGCGAGTGCAATTAAATATGAATAGGACTAGTTAGTCAAGGTGTTTTTTCCGTGTAGACTCGCAACACAGTGGAATATGAGAAGTAGATATGCCTTAAAAAATGTTTGCAAAGAGGAAAGCACATCCACACTTACCATCATTCCAGTAGTCCACTGCTTTCATGCCAAGTTCTTTTCTGCTTGGTGCCTGGGCCACAACCAGAAATTAAAAATAAATATGGCGCAACTTAGCTTGTAAGAAGTAATTGTGTGTCAGGTATCCCAGCTCAGTTACCATCATGTCTCAGGTATTGTAATTTGATCATCAATGTTCCCTACTAGGTAACTAATTTGTTGGAAACTCCAACGCACGTCTTAACGCCTTGAGGTAAGGTGCATGCATGGATAACGCATTCACGAAGCACAACTTGCCAACGTGCAGTAGTACTTCAAGGTGGGGTTGGTGGTGATGTAGGCTTTGATGTTTTCGGTAGTCTGCGTACTATCGCCCCATATACCGGCTTTTTGCGTCGCGTATATCGCTCCGCCGAGAATGCTCAACTTCAGGACACCCCTGCAAGAAAGTAAGAAAAAAAAAATGTGCTACAGATATATCTCGGTAGCGTACACAAGTGTACAACGTTTACGATGTCATCACGCGGATTCGAAGGTACTGAACGGTACGCCATACGGGCTTTTCTGTTACGAGTCCACAGACAGCGAGTAACAAAGACGAGTACTTCTATAACATCATTCAGCAACACAACACGCTTTACCGACAGATCAAGTTTCAGTTTTATTCCTTCAAGAGTAACTAAAAGCGTTACACGTAGGTTTCGGGAAGAATCGAAAGTGCTGCCGCGAGGGAGCATAAAATAGAGTGGCCGGGAATGTGACTTACATTCTAAACGTTGAAATGCCACAGAACCAACTTTGTACATTAGGTTTGCTCTGTAATATTGATGAAGGACAGCTGAGAGACGAATCAAAACTGCTTACTTGACGACCATACTTCCTGGCAGCGACTAGTTTGGCGTGCTTCCTTTATCTTTCAGGCTACTCAGGCGGGCGATTCTGGGGATGCACACTTTTATACTGCAGTATGCGTGGCATGAAGCGATGAAACACACTGCAAAAAGCGAAAGCCGGCGAAGGGACGAAGGGCAAGGCGAAATGCGTGTTGAAACCATGACCTACTACACTCCTGACCTGCCCAGAGAGCACCTCTTCCAGCGCCCACGTTCTAGTTCATACCTTCTGCCGCTAGGGCCGTCACCTACGAGCGGCGTGGCGCTAGGCAGCACCTGTTCGCTGTCGTCTGCTTCAGCCATCGCTGTGGCAGTGCAAATCGTTCTTATTGTGCATGAATTGTGTATGAATGTGTAAAATATGGCAAATAAAGCGATATGATTCCTCGTCAGAGTTGGCTGCATTCGTGTGGACGTTTGAAGCAGAAATAGAACCGTAAAAAAAGCACACAAAGGGTCACAGTGGCAAGCAGACGGGAACTTTTCTACAAATGAAGGAAAATTTATTATGAAAATATTTCTTGAATGAAAACGTAGTCCAACGAGATAAAAAAACTATTGTTAGGCATTCATTGTTCACACTGAATCACGATGGTTCCAGACGATACGCATACACAAATTGCAGAAGATACGCAGAAACACAGTAGGTCGTGTGCAGAAACTTGCAGACGGCAGATAGCTGCAGTAGTCAGCTCTAATAGTGGCCGCGTGCAGTTTTTTTTTTTTAGATGAGCTGACACCTCAAATGTAAGTATGGTGTATTGCTGCGTGCCATATTGCAAATCGGAACAAGGCAAACAAAGTAAAGTAAGTTTTCACGAGTTTCCTGCCACAGACATACGGGAAGAATGGATTATTATTATTATTAACTATGCTCGACAAGATGATGATAATGATGACGATAAAAACTTTATTGGGGTCGCAATGTGTTGCCCTCGATAGGCACATCACTGCCTTTACCATATCGTCTCATCGCACGGACATATAAAATCATAGAAACGCGCATCGGCCAGCGCTCCCCGTTCCAGCAGACAAACTCCCGTAGCGAAATTTGACGCACAATTTTTGTTGTGTAGGTCACAGTAAGAGTTAAAGCTTCAATTCCTGTGTCTCTCCTTGATATGCGTCCGTGGGCGTATGTGCATTATTCTCTTCTATCAATTGACTACAAGTGTAACACCTGTCCAGGGCGAGTGTCCAAGGTAAGTGCTCAACAGGGGCACTGCGTTTCACCTGACGCGTCCTAAACAACCTAAAATCAGTTTGATATTCTATTACCAATGAGTACATTATTAGTCAAAAGCTTTATGAATACTAAATTGAAGTTTTTTTAGGCTGGAATGGCAAAAACAACCATGCAGCAAGACATTTCTACGCAAATATACAGCTTTAGAAGTCAATCAACCAGTATAGCCTAACTACTAAAATGTAACACATAGCACACGTTAGCCTTTTCAGCAAAAAACAATCACACGTATAGGCAGTTTGTCACAGAAGCAGACGCATGGTATCAGTCCGTCGCCCTCCTGCCGGCCGCACAGTAGCAGACGAACAGGTTATAGGTAGCGCCACCTACGGCGAGCGATTGAACGAGAGCGGGGACACGCGCTCCCATAGGAACCCCGCTATCTGAACAGGTCAGGAGTGTAGTAGGTCATGGTTGAAACGGCCCGAGGAGAATTGAGGCTATCATCATCACCATAACTACCACAACACCGTGGTGTTCGGGTTTCGTTTCAAGGAGTTTTAGCTTGTACGTACACTTCTTTACGTTACCGTGTTACCGGATACCGGATAGAATCTGCGCATGCGCGGGTCTTTACGGAACGTAAACCTTTACGTTTCCCTCCGGATCTGGTTTAAAAGTTTACGTTTCCTGCCATATAGACTTTACGTTTACAACCTTATCTCGCAAATACGCCTTCGTTCGTAGAAACTCGTGGTATGCGCATTGCGGGGACTCGACCCGTCGAGTTGCTATAAGCAGAAGTAGCTGAAGTGCGAGCGCCAATGGCCATTACATTGTTTCAGCCGGATTACCAAAGCTAGAATGGTCTAGAACATAAATGCCGTAAACGTGCGAATTCCAGAGAAGCTGGATAGGTGGTGCCATCTAGCGGGGCGATAGTGAACCAGGTAATCACAAAATTGTTATTGCAGAAACATTGAGCATCGTACGTCTGATGCAAAAAACGCGCAGCGCCGTTATTACAAATGAGTTACCTTTTTAATCATTTTCACCTCAAAAACATTACGCGTAAGAACGTGTTTATGAATGTGGTTGCACGAAGTGTCACAAGATGTCGACACCATCGTTGCATTAGCCTTGTATTTTTCACTTTTTCGCGCATATGAGGATGCTGTACGCAATAAAAGAACGTCTCGTGATTTCACCACAATGGTGATTTAATCATATGTAAGGTGAATGCAGTTTATATGCAGTTAGCATCACCATTCATGGTTTGCGAAAACGTAAAGGTATACGCGTTTACGTACGTACGTGAAAATTTACGTATGAGGAGCTAACACGTTGAAAGATTTCCGTTCCGGTAAGACGGTAAACGCGAAATGGTATCCGGTAACACGTTAACGTAAAGAAGTATAGGTACAAGCTAAAACTCCCTAATAATATCAGCCAGTGGGTCAAATCAATCGTTTGAGTCCCTCTTCTTTCCTCCGTGGTTTGAACGATGGCTCTGCCAAATAACGTGGCCATAAGCAAGCCGTGGAGCTTTGCACCTAGTGCAAATTGGCGATCATTTCTTCTGTGTCTGTGTATGCAAAGAATTCAGTCGAAAGGTAGACATTGAAGTTCAGCCGTCAGATGTGAGGTGTCGGACAAAGACGAAGAAGAAATCCCTTATGGATGCCCCCACCTTATAGACACTGTGTATCTCTAAATTAATTACTTTAGATAGTGCCAATACAATGCTGAACGCATTTGGAACCTAGGCATCAGATGAATTCGCCGCGACCGTGTGCCGCCAGGTACGTTGCACAATCTTCTCGTAGTCGTGGTATTTCAGGGTACGTTAATGCTTTTTAAAACTAGTCAATATCTACTGTCGTAAATCGTGTTTGTTTTTGCGCGCGAATTTCGAGCAGCCGCAAGAGGAAGGGATGTCAGGCGAAACCCAGATGGGTAATGCCTGCCTTCGCAACTTCCATTACTCTGACGAAATAATTACGTGCAACTACGGGGCTGAGGCTGGCGATGACCAAAGGCGGAGAATACGATTGTCGAATTATCAGATCACATCTTGGAAGACGGTGAGTTCATCTGTGCATGCGGACACGATGGTTCGTTCACATGCATCGTGTGTCTTTAGTCACTGTTGCGAAAACCAACTGTCCTTGGAGCAAGTGCGCTAATGTTACGAGTGAAAAGAACGGATAGTTTGCACGAAATTGCGACGATTCATACACAAGTTCATTTCCCGTTGCAGCACTAAATTGCAACCGAAACCAAAACTGAAGATGAAGCAATAGAATTGCGAATTGATTGACGTTAACTATTGATTTTAGAGGTGTTACAAGTAATAGGGGTTTTTGGAAAGTTTATAAAGACATACATCTCTGTTCTTGCTCATCGAAGGCACAAAAAAATTCACGAAACATAAATGGAGCGGCTGCTAGCAAATAGGAAAGGAGGGTAAAGCGAGAGAACAAGCGAGTGTGTCCCAAAGTGCTGCAGCTTCTGCTGGTTGTCCGGCAACTGTACGGGCTAATGTAATGTCGGCGATGTCTTGTGCTGTTGCGCATACTCTGTGTATATAGCTCTTAAGAAAAGCACGACACACCAGACCAGAATGCTAGTTCCCCGAAGGTCGGCTTTTTAGCCTCAAAGAAGAAGACATGTCGACACAGGAGCTTTACACGAAGGTCAGTAGAGCTTCGTTGAGTACTGCTTGCCATAGTGGTTATTCTTTGCTGTATTCCTCGTTCGTAATTCAGTACTTCATGCCCTGCTATGTTGCCCATGAAAATTACTTGGAATAATGCGTCCTGCAACTGTTTCGGGTCGCTGTAATGAATCAGCTGTCGCCTGGGCCTGCTGAAACCAGCCAGACAAAGTTCCCAAACAGCACCTTTACAGGAGGCAGCTGTCATCTGAATTTAAAAGTTTTAACGGTATTCAGCTCCGCTCTGACGCGTTCGTGTTCGCGAGAGCTCATTGCTTCAACCTTCCGTAGATGATATGTTGTCCGTGTATGGAAGTATCTTCGGAATGAAGCCAGGCCCCAAGTATGTGAGTAATTCTGCAGTGGGCGTTGATGTTGGTCATCTCGGCCTGGCCGTGCGCGTAGAGTGCCTGACTGCGCAGGCTTCGGCGAAAAGGTACGCACGCTTGCGATGCAATGGAATTGCGCCCGCACAGACCTTCGGTTAATGAGCTGTCTAGGACGACTGTCAGACGTCCGTCCGTATGTTGAAATAGCTGTAGCGCAACCACACGCTGCGTACGGATGGAAAGTATGCGGGCCTGCTAGCTGTAGGCGCCCTTCGTTCTGGAACCAAACGTATCCATAGTTGTGTTGGGCATTCGTCATATACGTGTGCCCAATTTGCCGTTATCGACCTAGCTGTGCTGTTGATCAAGGGTGCTCATAATTAAGCGCATTGCCGTTCGTTTTTTTCGCGCCAGTGTGAAGATCGCCAGTAGCGGTTCCAAGTATCTGAGCCAAGTGACCTATCTTGCTGAGAAAATTATGGAACAATTAGGATACGACAGGCACTGACAGTAAATTTGAAATCCCATTGCTCTCAGCCTAGTTTTATCGCTGCTACAACTAATTCGGCCTGTCATTTGTGCATATCAGTTTCCATCCTCTCTTTGTACATTTCCTGCTCAGAACGAATCTATGGAAGGGTATTCACAAAAGAGCAGTTGCATAATTGTACTGATAAGAGTACTTCCGATAATAGAGAGTTCTCGAATAGCGCCCCAAGGCCTTTACGTGTGCTTGCTTTGGGTCAAGCAGTAGCTAAGAATTTTATAATACAATCTGCGGTGCTTTGGACACTTGCCCTCATCTTAGTGGCTCTAGTCTCAGCTGAGGGCTGTCGCTTCAGTGGGTGCCCTTGCATTTGTTTGACACAAAGCTTCTGGTGTAGGATCTGGGGCGCCGGCTAAATTAGAGATGTAGGTACGATGCAAAACCCAAACCCTGCTTGGGTATCACGCATGTGCATATGCCTCAATGCTATTGCTTTGGGGCCTCTACTCTGAAACTCCCTAATTGGCTGTTGCTGTAGAGTTTTACATACATGTGTAGAGGCCACATTTCAAGTGCTGTTTTCTTGAGTTAATAAATTTAGACTTTAGTGACACCAGAGTTAAGTGAAATGAAGCAGTAACAAATGTTTTCTTTTAATATTTTTGACTTTATGGTCAATACTAGAACATTTTCAATGAATTTTGAGAATGTATCATATTCTGTCAAACACGTGCAAGCAAAAGAAATCGACAGCAAAAATTTCTGTCGTACAGTAGGTTCATCTGAGGTAAACAATTTCGAAGTTTCTACATATTGTGACTGTGAATTTTTCTTTATTGATGTTGATGAAATTGAGAGCAAAATCTTTCAATGTAAACGTGATGTTCTCCACATTGAAAGTACCAGCAATGTTTTTGTGCGCTGTGACTCTTGTACGTAAAGGACGGCACCCAGAAAATGAGAAAACTGCAGAACATGGCATTTTAAATGAAACTGGTGTTTTTTTAACTTCATCTGGCAGCACTCGTATTTACAGCTCTACATAGGCCAAATTTTCTACTGTTGCTTAGCTTAAGCAACTGTAGTTTAGTATTTCGATGAAGACATCGATAATAAAGAAATGAACTAGACTGTAACATACATATTTTTTTTTTGGCTACGCTTGCCTACAACCAAAATGACTAAAAAAGTGCAGTGACCCAATATATCGTAAAGTGTGGCATATCCTCACCAGGTGCAAAAACCTGAACTAGTTCATAGAAAGCAGTGCTAAAGTAAAATAATTAGGGTGCTCTAATTTTCTGGTTTATTTTCTATAGTTTGGTGAGTGCAATTCTATTTAGCACCAGGAAAAAAAAAAATGCAGCTTTGCACTAGTGGCAGCAAGCCTGAAGTAAGTGCAGAGCTCAGTGGCCTTTTTTGTTTATTTTCTTTCTTCTTGCTTTTCCCGGTCACCTGCTTTTCCTATTGCTTTTTGTCTGTTTATTTCTATTACTCTTTCCCCCTTTATGTATTTATTTCTCTCTCTATTTCCTGCTGGTTTCTCCTGTTCTATTTCTCTCTCTTTCTGTGCTATGCTTTACTCTCTCCCTTTTCACTCAACATCCTCTTTACCTTTCCCAACCCCTTGCTGTGCTAAATATAAAAGCTTGCATCCCTGGATACCGGAGTGGTTACTGTCCTTACATTTGGATCGAGGCTTGCAGGTTCAAATCCCTCCTTGCCAAGAGATTCTACCTGCCAACCGTATTTCTTTCTTCCTCTCTCTGCACTTGTTCTCCCGCCAATCAGAGTTATCACATCCCATGCCCGACAGATCGGCAAATGTGTTGTCGGAACGGAGCAGAAGAGGACAGACAGTGTATGCATACCGGTTCACAATGATGGTGTATTCTGTTTGCTCTGCACGGACCAATGATCAACCTGAAAAGCTCCGCTGTCAAAATTACCTTTTAAAAAGAAAAAAAAAAAAGGTTATTTGCCACATTTTGAGCTATGTAAATACTTCAATGTTTTTTTTTTTTTTTTTTTTTTGCAGGGTGCTCGGGTATGGTTGCCAGACCCAGCAGCTGTCTGGAAGGCTGCAGAGATAGTCAAGGGCTTTGATGGCAAGACCCTTGAAGTGGAAGATGAGGACAAGCAGGTTAGTACGTTATATGAATAGATATCATGCATATATTTAAGCAATTTCGAGCAATAAAAATGTATCTCTTGTAAACACTTAATCAAACATGTCAGTGCAAGGTTGTTAAAATGAATAAAAGCTCATTTGTATGACAAACAATTGCGTATGTGCAAGTGTAAATTGTGCTTACAGTGAATGTCCATTAATCTGAAGTTGTGGCAGGATATTTTTCTACTGACTCATGTAATTCGATGTTGTTGAGTCTGAAAGGCATGCTGTTCTTCCTGGATTGCGTTTTTTTTTATTATACAAGTTGCTCAGCAAGAAAATGAAATGTGTCGTACAAGATTGGAAGGTAGTCGACATAAGAAAAGAATTGCACTGTTTGTATTTCATTCGCCAGGGAGCGGTGCTCACCATCGACACGCCAGAGAAGCTGCCGCCTCTGCGCAACCCTGAGATTCTCATCGGCGGCAATGACTTGACATCTCTCTCATACCTGCACGAACCTGCAGGTGAAGCCTCCTCTTCTATTCGAAGCTCTGTGCCCTGCACTGAGCAACTCTCTCGATGGTCAATTTTACAGTGGCATGCAAAACTTGACTTGCTCTGATTTTCTTTTTTTTTTTTCAGTTTTACATAACCTCCAGGTGCGATTCTGCAATAACAATGTCATCTACACGTACTGCGGTGAGGACCTTTTTTAAATTGCCTGTTCTTTACTATTGCTGGCCATAAGACCTCAACTGAGTGCCTCTTTTTACAATACACCTTTTTTTCCTTATTTGTTGGTCAAGATAAGAAGAGCTACTTACTTTATCGCATGTCATATTTCTGTCCTTTAAAGCCTAGCTATCTCGACAGAGTTATTAAATCTATTATTTGTAGACAAAGAGGAAAGACTGCAGGCTAAATAAAGGATGTAGTATTTTTTTGGCTTGACACGTATCCACCATGATTGCAGTAGATATGTTGTTTTGCCTGGAAGCGCAGTTCGAGTTCTTATAACCACCTTTGATGAGCTCTAAAAAGATGGGAAGCTCAGAGAAAAGTGGTAGAGTTAATGTAATAAACAATGTGCGTTTCTGCATTTTTGCTAAGCAATCTCAGTTGGAACTTTGCGCTTGTTCGCATCCTGTTGCAGTTGATCTGCCATACGCTCTTCAAACCACTTCGCCCAGTAAATGGCCTTTGTGTAGGTAGTTGTGTACTGAAACTTCTCAGAGAGAGAGAGACGGGGGGGGGGGGGGTACAGCAGTTTGTCACTAATGTATTGTGTGGAATTTAGACATTCGAGTGTTTCCAGAGTAACCCATATGCAAAAGTACACCTGGTTTTGGCAACTTAAAAAAACTTCTTTGGGGTAAAGCGCTTGAAAAGCTTGGTTCAAGAATTACTGATTTTGTTCTGTAACATTGGGTTGCGTGTGTGCAACTTCGGTATGCCACAACTTTATACTACTGTTTGAACTTGCAGCACTGAAAAAAAAAAAGAGAAAACTTGGCATAAAAAAGGTTGAGGCTTAAGCATCTGGCATCATGATTGTGTCTGCTAAGGTGGAAATTTACGTGGTGAACAAGTAATTGTGGTACTAGTGCCCCTAGTGCAACTAGAAGCTAATCATCCCTGAGAAAATTTTACATGCGAAGTTATCTTTTCTACACTCATTTGAAGGAATTATATTTAGACTCCGCAGATTTATTTTTGGGAAAGTTTTTACTGCAGTTTGAGCTGTTCACTGTAAAATGTGAGGCTAAAAATGATCCAAAGAATGGTGCAACACAGTTGCATACTTACAAGCCATGTTTGTTCACGCAGTCACACACTACTTTTTTTACGTTACATTTTCATAGAGCAAATTGGCCGATCGTTCATGACTGTTGTGAAGCACTTCACTTGATATTGCTGCACATTAAAGCAAAAGCAGTTATTCTGTAGCAGTGCTTAATTCATTTGCTCATTTCGTGTTTCTATTTTTTTCATTTGTTCTTAGGGATTGTGCTTGTGGCCATTAACCCTTATGAGGAATTGCCCATATATGGCAATGACACTATCTTCGCATATCGAGGACAAGCGATGGGTGATCTGGACCCTCACATATTTGCTGTGTCCGAGGAGGCGTACACCAAAATGGAGAGGTGTGTTCAAATTCTTGAGGTGTATACCAGAAAAATTTTTATTCACTTTTTACCCAGAAGGTTACTCTTTTGTACATTTTCAGGTATTTTAACTATGTAGCCCACATATTTTTCTAGGCATCATTTTCTTTGTGGGTGCACTTGTAGTTCTTGAAGATGATTTTGTTTTTTACTTGCCTCATTCACCTTAGCACTTTGATTTGTGCAGCTGAAGCATTGCAGCTACTTCTGGGGCTGTTAGTAAGAGCATACTGACGTGTAGTAGGTGCATTAGAGTCTCTCTACTTCATTCCTACTGAAGACTGATTTATAATGTAAACCGCACATATACAAACTTTCTTTCAGGGTATAGCTACTTCTCATCAAAATGCAGCCATGTTAAGATGTGCTGTGACCACGAGGGAAATGCTCAACCTTTTCTTGTCTGCTGATTCTTGTAGGTAGTGTAATGTGTTGGTTTGCATTTCTCTTTCTTAGGGAAAACATGAACCAGTCAATCATAGTCAGTGGAGAATCTGGAGCTGGAAAGACCGTTTCTGCGAAGTATGCTATGCGTTACTTTGCTACTGTGGGGGGGTCCTCTACAGAGACTCACATTGAGAAGAAAGTTTTGGCATCCAACCCTATTATGGAGGTGAGCATTTAACTGGAATTATTTCTCCATTTGGATAAAATGCCAAAAATAATGCTTACTTTAGCATTTGTCTTGCTGCGGCAGGTACAGTGATGTACACTGCAATGTAAAGTGCTTTAATTGTGAACGGCAGACCAAAAAGTACTCAAAAAGTCGCGGAAATTCAAGTGCCAGCCTGAAACCTTTGTCACTGGCTCGTGTGTTCAAATGGCTGCTGTTACAGTTGTAATGACCCCTAAACTTCTCAGCTGCTTTATTTAATAGTGCCAGCACTATAATTTTTCTTAGATCTTTTTCTGACTGGGCAAGCTTGAGGCTACTCGCTTAAATTCCCAGGATGTAGTCCCTGATTTCAGATGCGTTTGCACTGTATGGTTAACTTTTCAGCCATGACTAATGCCATGAAAAGGCCAATTACTTGAGCAGTGTAGAATAGTAATAAAAAAAATGAAACAAAATAAATTTTATTGTATCAAAGAGCACCGACTTAGCAGAAGATGTGTCACAGACTTCTCTGATCTATTAAAAATAAAGGTTACCCGAATTTTGTAATGGCCATGAATGGTCCTAGTTCACTTAACATGTAGCTTAAGATAGGCTGCGAGTTGTTTCTAAGAGCATATATCTAACACATGATCTTCCGTTGCCACCAGATTAAGACCTAGCTGTGCCTATCAGTATACCGCCATGTTGGCTATAGGCCCATACCTGAGCTTATGCAATTGCATTCACTAAGGATGAGGTGAGGAACCTTGTAATTGTCAGGTAGTTGTCAACTCTTTTATTAGAGTTTTTGCAAGCATTGTATAACTGTGTAAAATTTTAAGTTAGTATGCTTATCGTGTTTTTCTGTGCTTAGAATCTACCTAGTAAACACAATGTTTTGTAACTTAGAAAATTTTTTCGGCTGTTTTGTGGTAATTGTTGCTTTTAATTCTTGCTCTTTACACAATCTCTCGTCTAATGCCGTATGGCCTTAAAATTAAACTAACTGACCAGGGATTAAAAAATACCTAAACATTGATAAACCACCTAATTCAATACATAAATACATTTGCAAACCTGTGAGCTTAACTCCTTGTTTATGCAAAAATGTTTTGATCAGGGTAACAAAATCTATATTGCATGATAAAAAATATTTCGCCTTTGTCAGCAGCAAAACTCTGTTGTGCCTGAACGCATAGTGCTGCATTATTTGCTTGAGTATTCGCATATCAGTTTCACGTTTCATATTGCCAGTATTGTGCCATAATAGCGGTGGGAGTAAATGCCTTGGAACACTGCAACATGTTGCTCCACTGCTCTGGTGTTCTCCTGTTGAGAACTAGGTTGAGGGTTCAATTTTCAGCCGAGTGAAAGAGCACTTGTCTTTTTGTGTTTAGGCACATCCTAAAGGTCTGGATGACGTGAAACATAATCTAAAGTGTCCAACTCGAGTGTTTTATTGCCCATCTGTTGCCCTAGGACATTATTCCAAATAACTGAAACATTCAGTCAGTGTTCTATGTATTAAACCTACAGTCAATGGTGCCATTCTGTTTTAGTGTGAACTGATTACTGCCTGCATTCTGGTTCTAGTCTTCTGTGATCGTTGATACAGTAATGCAATATTTGCATCCTGTTTCGATTGTGTGGTGCTTCTTCGAAATAATTCTTTATAGTAATACTTTGGACTGTTAATTTGATTTTAATGTTAAGAAGTGGTGATGAATTTTAGGTTTATGTTTCGTTGTGAGATATCAATATCACTCTCCATTCTGCAATCTCATTTGTCGTTAATAGTCGGAGTGATAATTGCAGCATGGTAATACCCGAACCTAGGGTAATAAAGACGTTGAAATGAACGTATTCCTGAGGGCATCCAGCCCCCACTGCATGCTGATGTATTTTCTTTCTTGTCTGCTACAGGCGATAGGCAATGCGAAAACGACGAGAAATGACAACAGCTCTCGTTTTGGAAAGTACATAGAGATAGACTTCAACTCCAGGTTCAACATCATTGGTGCCAACATGAGGACGTACTTGTTGGAAAAGTCCAGAGTTGTGTTCCAGGCTTCCGAGGAGCGCAACTACCACATCTTCTACCAGCTGTGTGCTTCTGCTGATCTCGATGAATTACAAGATCTGCAGCTAGGTATTGCTCACTTTGGTCACTGATAATTAGGTAAAGTTTTCCTGTTTGTACTATAATGTGCATCGCTGATGTTTGTTCCTCCACTAATTGTTATAATGCTAAACTAAATATTAGACATTATTAACTAATTGTGAAGCTTAGCGTAGATAGGAACTGTTCAGTTGTAGTACAGCTTTCATATTTTATAATTACTCACACATGCTGTTCAATGAAAACCCCATGAAAATTTATTTTCTTAGTTATGTTACAATACTGCAGGCCCCCTTTGGGCTTGTGCAGCAGTAGATGCGGTGTAGAATACATATCTGAAAAATAAAAGGATATGAAGTAATTCCAGAATGGACACATTTTTCCATGAGAATATATGTTTTAGACATGTTGCTAAAGCAGTTCGTATAGATGCAGCTTAACTTTGTGCAAGTAAACACGCCACTTGTATCAAGTCTTTTAATCATTTCTACTGAAAGTTGCAGATGCTGTACTGGTTTGCTTGCGTGGTATAGTTCAGTAATTGCAGTGAAATCTGTAGTGGGTTGAATTTTTGAGGCTTTATAGGTATGTGCTCACTTGTGAATGTGTCTAATGTGAATCGCCTGCCTTGAATCACTGGATTACAGGTGACCAAACAACATTTCACTACACGAACCAGGGCGACTCGCCACACATTGCGGGTGTTGATGATGCACACTCCTTTCAAACAACCAGGAACGCTTTCACTCTTCTTGGTAAGCCGGTTTTCCTTTATTGCTTGCGTGTGTGAAAAAAATGTTTCTACAGAGGCACTCACTAAATGCCCTGAGCAATATGGCTTTTAATAAACTTTCGATTGTATACGTGTTTTCTTGTTAGGTTTCACGGAAAACCAGCAGCAAATGATCTTCCGCATACTGGCTGCCATTTTACACTTGGGCAACGTTGAAGTTGTGCAGGGTGGTGAGCGAGGTGACGACACAGAATGTTGCATGGTTCAGGTAAGAACACAAATAAATTGTGTGCTTTAAATAATTTAAATTTTGTTCAATTGATTGACCTAGCTGTAAAATAATTACAACTGAGTTCTCTTCGACTACTCTTCTTTTGAAGCTCATCACAAATGAATGAAATGATCTCTACTACCTAGGTGTGGTTACCAAACTAACTGTTGAAACATTGTCGCAGTTGAAGTAGCCATGCCAGGTATCGAACCATCTGGATGCATCCTGTGTTCATGCCTTCTACTTTGTAAAAGCATAAGTATAAACTTTTTGTTTGGTTGTGTCCACAAAAGCTTACCTTTTAAATTTTGCATGGGGAAACAATCGAAACTTGTATTACTCTAATTTTCAATGAATACAAGAATGCTTGAGGCCTGTGTACTTAAATATAGGTGCAAATTAAAGAACCCCATGTGGTCGAAATTTCCGGAGCCCTCCACTATGGCGTTTTTTATAATAGTATCGTGGTTTAGGATGTTAAACTCTATAATAATAATAATAATAATAATAATAATAATAATAATAATAATAATAATAATAATAATAATAATAATAATAATAATAATAATAATAATAATAATAATAGTAATAATAATAATAATAATAATAATAATAATAATAATAATAATAATAATAATAATATATATTATTATTATTATTATTATTATTATTATTATTATTATTATTATTATTATTATTATTATTATTATTATTATTATTAATTATTACCAGTGTCAAAGGATTCGGTGCTAAACCTGATATGTGTGCAGCATGTGTTAAAATATTGTTTGATTGGGTGATAATGAAAAGCTTTGGAAGAATTCTTTGCAGCATTGGGGTGCTGTCATTTTAGATTGTTATATTCGTCATATGTAACATTGACATCACCATGGACCACTGAAAGTGTAGGACATTTTCACCTATGAAAGTGGGCCTTAGCATCACGAATTTACCATTACACTTGGAAAACTCTGTTTGGCATTGCAACATAACTCCAGTGCTTCCATAAAACAGGTTCCTTGAAACTTTTGACAAGGTCGACAACTCTAATAACCAAGTGATGCTTTTTCATTCACAGGTCTCTGTGCCCAGGTTGCCGCACTGGGTTTATATGACGAATGGGATCACAATTGGAACTTGCATATCTTAATTACATGATTGAGTGTTGGCTGTTCCAACAGCCTTTTGGTCTGTGCGAATTCACTGGAACCAAGCACCAAATTTTCATAGTAATTTTCGTTGAGACAAAATTGTTGAGTTGAAACATGTAAAAGAAAAAGTACGCTTGCTGTTATTTTCTGCAATACTTTGAGTTTTAAAGAGCTCGACATTTTAATCTCTAATGTATTTGGGCAACCATGCAAATAAGGATGTTCTTTTCTGCCATGAAAATGCTAGCTGTTGAGTGATCGTGTGTATGCTATGTATTGATCTGTTGATTGTTTGAGCCCATCTATCAAGGACATGAAACAAATTATTTATAGCAAATCTTAATGTAATAGTCATGTCTAGCACAAAAATACTGCTATATCCAGCATTCAGGACAAAACATGTTTGTTGCATGGTGAGACTGACAAGACACATTTAAAATTTTTGCCATGTCCTTGATTATTATTTGGAGTCTACTGTAATTAAAAGGACAGACAACCAACTTTCTTTGTAGCTGTTTTCTTTAGCACAACAGAAAGCTTAATGTTCATTGTGGAATTGCAGAGTGGTAACGTGGAAAACGCCATGTTCCATTTATATTCTAAACGGTTCATTTGCGGTGATTATGAAGTTGCGTACACACACGTGCTATGAACAGTGAGAGGTGAACGCGAGAGGGCTTTGTTTGTGTGTGCGCTGGTTTGCTACGCATGTGTGTAATCTGTGCGGCAGCTGGTGACATGTTTGGCCTGTTGCCATGAAGGCAGCCGCTCTCGGCAACCAACTCGTTATACTTTGTAAGCAGCATGGAGTAGAGCGGGGATGGGTAACGGTATGCATACTCAGATTTGGGAGTACTAATTACGGTGCACGTGAAAGCATCGAATTACGTACAGCAAAGAAAACGATTCTATAATGCAGGTTGAAGGCTCCGCTTGGCAGCACGACATACCTTTTGTGTTTTTGTGACGTTAAAAGCAATTAAAAAATATGAATACTTCTCGTATTGCAGAAATTATGCTCAAATCGGTTACTATGAGTCACTGTCTTTTCATTTCTGTCAGAATCTAATCAGACATTCTGGCAAGTGGCAGATACTTTTAATATAAATAAATGAAAATAGTACCATGTTGTGCATGGAAGTCGTGTGTTGCAGCTAGTCTTCTTTTCTGTTTTCAGCCCCAAAACCCTCACCTTATGACCATGTGTGCATTACTGGGTATAGACAAGGAGCAGATCTCAGTGTGGCTTTGCAACCGACGAATTGAAAGCATGCGGGAGGTGATCACGAAGCCGATGACTGTTGACCAGGCCACCTTTGCGAGAGACGCGCTTGCCAAGCACATATACGCACGCCTCTTTGACTGGATTGTCTCTAGGATCAATAAAGCGCTCTCTTTCAAGGACAAAGTGAACCGCTTCATTGGTGTCTTGGATATATACGGGTGAGGTCCTTGGCTCTACCTGCTGTTCGGTTATGGCAACTTGCTGGCCCTTTATCGCCTTTCAGGAAAATAACTTGCTGGTCCAGTGGTTGCATTACTGAAAAATGTGTGCGTGTGTGTACGTTCATAATAATCGGGAAATAAAAGATTACATTCTGTTGTGTTAGTGCCACACTAAAAAAAAATTGTAAGCTATTGGCATACTGATTCAAGGCAAATGTTGAAACCACGCTGCACAATTAGTAGTGCCTTTTATGACAATAAATGGTGAAGGTTTTTTCTAGGATCGTATTTAAAACAAGCACGAACTCAGGTTTGAAACGATTAATCCACCAACAAAAATACGATCAACACCAATGAGTTAAACTTTATTATTGGCTGCAAGGGACTTTTTGGGATATTAAACTTATGAAAATGACTAAATTTTTATGAAGCCTTGGCATATGACTTAGTATTCAGCATTGCAGTAAACTGAAACACTGCTTATAGAAGCACAGGAAAGAGTGCTTATTTGCAAAACCAGTGTACCCATTTTATGTTCTGTTCTGATGGCTTTAGATACACAGCTGGAATTTAAACTGAGATGTAACAGGGCTCTCTGAAGCTGGGATAATGGAGAGATTGTGTTCAGCGCATATACACGAATATTCGGAGACACCACTGAGCTGCGTTTAGAGTGCTTCAGTTGTTCTTGTTCTGGAAAATGCTATGAAGAAACTTGGGTGGCTGCCCATTTATGTTGAAATATGAGTCAACCAGTCAAGCCACTTGCATGGGAGAAGTTGTGCTTTAAAAGATTTACTTTTTTTTACTTTTTTTCTTGCTGTGCTGATTTGTATGTGTGTCGTCTCTTTTGTCATGTATTGATATATAATTTGTCTGTCTACTTTCAGATTTGAAACATTTGAGACAAACAGCTTCGAGCAGTTTTGCATAAACTATGCAAACGAGAAGCTTCAGCAGCAGTTCAACATGGTAAGCCCAAGCAATTAAGCTTTTTAAGCCTATAAGCTTTGAGTACCTTGTGATGGTTCTACAAGAAAAACACATATAGTACTGAATAGAGCAGTAGAAATGGCTTTATCATTGCCTTTGCTTAGTCATGAAGCATACTTGTGGCTAAATGCAGTAGATTCTCATAAAATGAAGGGTGTAGAGACCAGGAACATGTGGAAACCTGTAAAGCACAAACAACGAGGGCCAAACACGTACAACAGGACTGGCAACTTTCCCAAACCATAATATTGTTACAGGAAAATGTGCTTCGTTTAGCAGGAGTTCCGTTAGCAAGAGGTGAGTAGGGGTGCAGAATTGAGTACTACACCAAACATATTAGTCGGTTGTTCCATTTAAGCAGCAGTTTTGTTGGAGATTTCCATTTACCGAGTCTGCTGTATTTCATTATAGTGCCCTTGCAATACTATTGTATAGGGTTCGTGACAAAAGTAATGCAAATTTTATAGAAAAAAATAGATTTATTGATGAGACCTGTACAAGTGGTTAAAATTCTTGAAGATACTCTACTCTCCCACTGAATCAGTTGGCTTGCAGAGATGTGTCTGTCATGTCTGGAAGGTACCCTGAAAGTTCTCTGTAGGAATGTCTCAGGAACCAACATGCTCTTTTGATGTCTTAAACGATCTCTCTTTGCTTTTTTGTTCAGCTTTCTCTCCATTAGGGAGAACAATGCCCAGCCAGGACTGTAATTGGAATAGGGGGTATCACTGAGCTGTTGCTTCGGGTCAGGAAGTTGGTAGCAATCGTAGACGTGTGGCTGCATTGTCACGATGGAGCCTGAACGTGTCCTTGATGTCACGCATGTGCGACCTGACGTTTCAACCCTTTGAGCACCTCAAGTAAAAGGCAACATTGACAGTTTCTTCTTGCGGTACAAACTCGATTTTCTGGACGATTAATCAGCGGTCAAAACGAAAGAAACGGGGAACATGATAATCATTTTCGTTGTTTCTGGTCGTTGGGCGTTCAGAACGGAGTTCATCGGCAACCTCCTCCCGGTCCTTCTTGCACGCCTTATGTTACTTCCCAGACTGTGACTCGGAAATGGTGTAATCCTTGAAGACCTCTTGGAGCATGTACAATGTTTCGGTGTCATTTCTTCCACACTTCAAACCGAAACTTGATTTCGTATGACTGTTGAAGTGCACGCTTGACAGCGCCGTGTTACAGTCTAAAACGAAATCTCACGTGAAGGCACATCTTTCCACTCGCACTGTTTGTAGTAAACTGGTGGCCGGCCGAGTTGGAAGCGCAGACCCCCACCACGTTGCCCAACCTGTTTTTCTGCACTGCCATGAATAGTCCCTTTACAATGAAATCATGTGCATGGCTTTAATAACGGACCCTGTATGGATGGAAGTGATTTACACTGCGGTCTCATTACAGCATGTCTTCAAGCTAGAACAGGAAGAGTATGTGAGAGAGCAGATAGAGTGGAAGTTCATTGACTTCTACGACAATCAGCCCTGTATTGATCTCATTGAAAGTAAACTGGGCGTCTTGGATCTGCTGGACGAAGAATGTCGGGTGAGTGCAAACTCCCTCTAACTTACTGGTCTGCCCTCATAACCTTGCTACCTTTGTTTACGTTCATGTTCTTTAAACCTGACCTGAAATGCACTACATGTTCTGAAATGGATGTTGGAAAATATCATTATGATTTGTATTACTTTCACAAGTACAAAAATATTCAAGATGTACAGTTACTTACCAAGGCAAACGTCCGAGACATGACATGAAGAGGGAAGAATTTCTGCTGCCAAAGTTTAGTATATAGTAAGCTAGCTGTTATTTCATTGAGCCTTGACATTCAATGTTTGAACGCTTTTGGCATAATAGAGTCTTCTGTAATAGTAATGTAATAGTAATGTAATGTAATGTTAATAGAGTCTTCTGTAGGTGTTGTGCCCTTGGTTTCTTTGACATGGCAGACTGACGCAAAAGTGCAGCATTTTTGTTTATTAGCATTATTTTTATGTCTCTTGATTCAGGAAGTTTTGATTAAAAAGTGTCCCAAAGGAAGAAGTGACGGCAGCAAAAATGCACTTTTGCCTGAGAAACAAAGATGGTGCAAGTAGTCTATATTAATTAATTAGTCATAATTATCTTTATATTTCTCACATTTAAAAACTGTAAAGTGATCAATAAGGCATCGTGACAAATAAGATTTAAATGTAAAGCTTGCCAGTTGCTACTAGTTTATTAAGGGAAATTCAGTTTGCTGTGCTTTATAAGTAAAAAAAAAAAACTGCTGCTAAAGTATTAATGACAGGTCTCCTGTGGTTCCTTGTCATAAAAGGTGCTTCCCTCGTAGGTTCCCAAGGGGAGCGACAAGTCGTGGTGTGCCAAGCTCTTCGAGAAATGCAAGCAGTGGAAGCATTTTGAGAAGCCCCGCCTGTCCAACACTGCCTTCATTATCCACCACTTTGCGGATGATGTAACTTACGAGTCGAGCGGCTTCCTTGAGAAGAACAGGGACACCGTGCTGGAGGAGCATATCAACATCCTCAAAGCTAGTCAAGTGAGATGACTACTATTTCTTTCTCGCTGCCTCTTTGTGTTGCTCTTTGCTTCGCTCATGATGGGTCATTGGAATTGTTGGTAATTCCTGGCGGTATCTTATTTATACTTACTTCGACACTCGCTTCAAACATTCTGCTGCTGATGAAACTGATCCTTTTTTTTCTTTTTTTTTTCTCACTGCACCTTGTCTAATCACTTGATGTAAATTGATGCAGAATGGCCTTATTGATAAAACCTTTGTTGTGTTGTGTTATGTATTTTTTTTGTATTGCCTGTGCTAAACTATGGAAAGGTCTGTGCCCTATTCTATGCTTGTTATCCCATTCTCTTAGAGCCCTTATCATTTGGGTTAGCAGCTCTATGGCATTTAATGAAGCATCAATGCTTTGCACACTGGTAGTTGTCAGTCAAGGCAGTCTTCTCTCACTTATCTGGAATCGAGCAGGCACTTATTTTGACAGCATGGAGGAGCAGACTGTTTTTCTTGTCAGTTTTTTCCATGTCAAGAGATCTATTCATTGAATACTAGGAGAATAATTGCTCGACAGGAGTAGGCGCCTAGGAGTAATGGAGAATTGGACAATTCTTCAAGCAGTGTTTATTTCTCTGGAAGGAAAAGTTTTACTTTCTTGCTTTCATTTGCAAGAGCCACTGGGAACTATTTTGGAAACTACTCTAGAGAGCTTGGCTTCAAGCGAGTGCATGTACTTGCATGTGTTTTGCGTGCACTTATTTGTCTATATTTGCACAGTATGAGCTGGTCGCTGAGTTGTTTGAAGACGAGCAGTCGTCAAGCAAGAGGCTGAAACCCGCAGTCAAAGTCGCAGCTGCACAACCGGCGACTTCGTCAAAGAAGCAACACAAGAAGACGGTGGGCTCCCAGGTAAATGCTTGGTAAACAGTGTGCGAATAAGAACGGGAACATATTCATGGATGGAGGCAGTAGGTCATCAGCAATGTTTTCTCGTGCCAAATTTCTTTTGTTTCTATTCTCACTATGCACGAATTGTCAGCATTGCGCATGATAAATGTCCGTACACTGTTTAAAGAATAATTTTATTCATTTAATATTAAGCATGTTACACAGTAACATGCTAATATACTGGAGGAGTTTCCATAGCTGTAGGCTGTAAGAGGACCTTTTGTACTAATCAGTAGTGTCTTTTATTAGTCTTTTTCCTTCTCTTCGAACCACCTCCAGGCACTGAAAATTTAAATGAGTCTTAAACAGGAAGTACGTTGTTCAAGCTGTGTAGAGTATGGGTGATGTGTTGTGTGTGAAACTTTGTTGTAAAGCTGACACTCAAATATATTGATCTTTTCTTGCAACATGCAAAAATACCAGCGACAGCTTTGGTGCACTTAACTTTTGCGGGATGTCACTAGTCATTTTTCATTTCCTTTTTCAGTTTCGTGACTCTCTTGGCTTGCTCATGAGCACCTTGAATGCCACGACACCCCACTATGTCCGTTGCATCAAACCGAATGACCAGAAAGCAGCCTTTTCGTTTGACACAAAGCGGGCAGTCCAGCAGCTCAGGGCATGTGGCGTATTGGAAACGGTCCGGATCAGTGCAGCCGGCTACCCATCAAGGTTAGCAAGGTTTCTCTTAAAAGTTTTGCAAGTGCATGCTGCTTTGTGAAATCAGAGCTGTATTTACACTTTTTCTTCACTAGATGGGGCTATCAGGAGTTCCTAAGCAGATATCGTGTGTTGACCTGCGCCCGGGATATTGACCGGAGCGACCTCAAGGTTACTTGTAGGAAGATCTTGGAAAATGTCATAAAGGTACTGCAATGCTTGTGCTGTTCTGCTACCGCAGTGCCAAGTGTATTATGGCGTTGTAGAATTTCATCTTGATGGTATGCCTTGGCTATGTTCATATTTTATATTCCACAATACTGTTAACTTGTGTTATTGATGTAAAAAATAATAAATGCCCTCTTTTGCAATGTAACCCTACCAGGAGCCACATACTCTCGTTTTAGATAAGAACTTTCAGTGTACTTTCACTGGTGGTTCTACGGAAAAAGATGTGTAACTAGTGCTACATTGTCCATCAGGCATAATTTTCACCTAGTGGATTTGCATAATGCCTATTCATTCATTGATGCAGAGCACTAGATCATTGTTTCTTAGCCATGGTGTCTTGGAACTCCTTGTAGACCAGTGGAGGAGAGTAAGGACCCCTCCAGTAAGAGAAAAGGGGGGTGGCAGATTGTAGTAAAGGCGCAAAACATGCAGCGTTGTGAATCCCTTGGGAATCAATCATTACACTGGATATTGGATCGCACAAAAAGTGATAGAAAACTTGGACTTCGTGAGCTTTACTCAAAATCTGTGCAATGCAGCAAGAAACTGTAGGTTGTTAGTCTGCAATTGGGAACCAGAAAGGGGAAAAGTGGCATTGCCAATGTGCTTGTCTATGATGTCTGCTGAATAAAAGGGTCACAGGACATCTTAATTATGGGCTTGTGCGAACATTTGAGTGCTTCAAATATGTGAATGAATATTAATGGCATCGAATTCACTTCTATTCACACTTGAATAATTCAAAATTTTGAAGTATTTGAAACGAACAAATAGGTGTTTATTAGTTCACGTGTCACCCTTTTGTAAAGATGGTTTCACTGCAGTGGAGGGGTGCTGTACCAGGAGTACATCTTTCCAAAGAAAATACGCTCAGCCGCGAAGCTCGAGTTAAGGTTAAATCAACATAATATACTCACATGAATTCCTTCTTTAAGTTTAAAAGCTTATGCCGATTTTTATGCTCCTGGTAACGTAAATTTTAAAATGCAACATATCTTGCAAGTTATCACTTGCTTCATATCAGATGTCAAATCATGCTGCCACTGAAAGTTGCTTACACTTTGTTTGAACTGAGAAAAATAACATTCGCACATGTGTTGTATCAATTAAAAAATAACATTGTGCAGGTTATTTAGGTTGTAACAAACAGGCTAAGCTCTCTCTCTCTCTCTCTCTCTCTCTCTCTCTCTCTCTCTCTCTCTCTCTCTCTATATATATATATATATATATATATATATATATATATATATATATATATATATATATATATATATATTTATTTATTTATTTATTTATTTATTTATTTATTTATTGAAAATACCTTACAGGCCAGAAGGCATTGAGTAAGGGGGGTTACAGTGAAAAATCGCATGTAAATTTCAAAATAAAAACGGTACAATGTCGGTTAGTAATAACAAAAAAAATTAACAAAGCAATAAGTCAGCAATACGTAAACATGGCGATGAAGTATATAAGAACACTCCGTAACATAAAAACCCTCGGAAAAGAAGTAAAAGAACGTCAAGATGAAATATTAAGGAAATGCGTCTGAACTTTTTGCCGAAACGTGTTGGGGTTGCTATCAGAGGCGATATCGTCGGGAAGATCATTCCACATGCGGATGGCTTGTGGTAGTGCGGATGTGTTGAACGCGTTCGTGTTTCCAAAAATGCGAGTGAAGCTGAGATGGTTATGTAATCTGCGTGACGTGTAGAGCGGGCGTTGAAGGTGCAACGACGATGTTTTGTTACTGTAGACGTACTTATGAAATAGGCATAACAAGGACACGTGACGACGAACATTTAATGCTTGGAGGGAATGATGGAGTTTAAGCTGAGTCACACTGGAATTGATGTCATAGTTTCTAGAAATGTAACGGGTGGCTCTGTTCTGGATTGTTTCCAGCATGTTAATTTGATACTGAGCGGAAGGGGACCAAACAGATGAGGCATATTCAAGTTGCGGGCGGACGAAAGTTAGGTAAGACATTTTGCGAATGTTAGTGGGACAACGACGAAGGTTTCGGCGTAAATACCCCAATGTTTTGGAGGCTTTTGCACAAACGTTAGTGATGTGATCAAACCAGGAAAGCCCTGGTGTAAGGTGGATGCCAAGATACTTGTAAGAAGTCGCCGTGGAGAGCCTGTCACATTGCATATGGTAAGTGAAGTTAGATATGACCTGTTTACGTCCAAAAGAAACAACTTTACACTTATTAGTATTCAACCTCATAAGCCAAGTGCTGCACCAGTTAGAAATAGTGTTCAGATCATCTTGAAGGATGGAGTGATCGTTAGGACAGTTTATAGGTCTGTAGAGCATGCAGTCATCAGCGAAGATTCTGATATGCGATGATATGTTAGTTGGGAGGTCGTTGATGTAGATAAGAAAAAGTAATGGGCCAAGAACGCTCCCCTGTGGGACGCCAGAAGAGACATACGAAGAGGGAGAGGAAGAATTATTAACGATTGTGAACTGCTTGCGAAGTGACAGAAAATTGCGTAGCCAAGATAAAGTGAGGGAGTCTAATCGGAGGGCAGATAATTTTGAAATAAGGCGACAATGGGCGACACGATCGAATGCTTTGGCGAAATCAAGAAATATGCAATCAGTCTGTAGGCCATTATTTATGTTGTAATGAATGTCTGTAGTGAATTCTAGTAACTGTGTTTCGCATGACATGCCCTTTCTGAATCCGTGCTGGTTTGAAAAGAAGAATTTGTTAGTCTCGAGGTGACTGTATACGTGGGAGGCGATTATGTGTTCGAGGAGTTTGCAACATATGCATGTGAGCGAGATTGGGCGATAATTTTTAGGTGAGTTCTTATCTCCGGATTTAAAAATGGGTACTACTTTGGCTATTTTCCAGTCGTCTGGAAGTTTTCCAGACGATAGCGACTGTCGAAAAATGTGGTATAATGTAATGCTAGATATGGAAACAGTATTTTTAATTACCTTAGAGTTGATATCATCTATACCAGCTGATGAGGATGCCTTAATCTGTTTAATTCGACACGCGATACCCTCCACCGTAATTTCAATAGGCTGCATGTATTGGAAGTTGTAATCAGGGATATGTGGTACGTCAGAAGAATCTTCTTGGCTAAATACAGATGAAAAAAAGGTATTAAAAGTAGTGGAGCACTCGTAGTCTGAAAGCGGAATGTTGTTTTCATTAAGTAATGACAACTGGTTGGAACCGTGGTTAGGGGATATGAGGCGCCAGAATTTTTTTGGATTATTTTGCAGAAGAGAAGGTAGGTCGTTGTGAAAATATTTTTCTTTGGCGTTGCATATTGCTTTACAGTAGTCAGTCAAGTACTGCTTGTATTTTTCCCAAGCGGAGGGCGTAGCACTGCGTTTGGCATTGCAGTACAGGCGTTTTTTCTTGTTTCTTTGCTTACGGAGGGATTTAGTGAACCAGGGATTAGATAGATCATTAGAAACAGTGATAACAGGGATATATTGGTTTATCAATGAAGACATCTTGTCTCTAAAAAGCACCCAGTTTTCATTTACAGACCTGTTGTAGAATGACGGAAAGAGGACATTGCTAAAAAATTCTTCGAGCTGTGCACTTATTTTGTCAAACTCTGCTTTGCTGTAGTCCCGAATTTTCTTTTTGGATATTCCTGCAAATGGTACAGGTAAGTCCAACGTTACCTCGATTAAATTGTGATCACTGAAGCCCCTTAGGCAAGAGACTGTCCTCACTGAATCAGGAGCATTAGTTAGTAATAGGTCTAACGTATTTAAACCACGGGTTGGTTGATCAATGACTTGCGAGAGGTTAAAGTCCAAGACTAAGTTAATGAATTCTGTGGAAAGGCAGCATGGTGATGAGAAGTTTGTCCAATCAATCAACGGGAGGTTGAAGTCACCGAATAGGTAAACTACACCAGTAGGGCAAAGATCTTTGGCATTTTTGATGCTATGACGAAGATCACGTACAAATGTGTTATTATAATCAGGCGGGCGGTAACAATTGCCAACCAGAATTTTAGCGTGTTTAGTCACACACATTATCCAAATTATTTCAATGGGTGAGTCAAGATTCAGTACATACGAAGAGATTGTATTTTTTACACCAAGAAGTACACCACCACCTCTCCTGTCGACGCGATCTTTGCGGTATATGTTATATCTTTCACTGCCAGCAAGAACTTCGTTATTTGTGATTGCAGGGTATAGCCAAGTTTCCGTGAGCACGAGTATATCTGAATTGTTGTCTTCCAGAAAAGAGCAGATTGTATCGCGCTTGGGTATTATGCTTCTAATGTTAGTAAATGATATCAGAAAAGAAGGGGTCGCCAAAGAAGGTGTTTGTGTGTGCATATATATATATATATATGCACACACAAACACTGTTTTAATTACATTAGAAATTATTCTAACCAAATCTTTTCGTACAAGCCTACTTATAAGCGACTTGCAGTGGGCAAGCTTTGTAGCTTTTGCTTCATACTTGCCATCACGTATGGGCTAAAGCTGGGCCGCTTAGTACATGAATGTCTAAGACATTTCGTATGCATAAGGGGTGATTAATGCTTTTCGTAAGGACTCTGAGACAGCAGTACAGAAATAATCTTGATTTTTGTTTTTTTTTTCATCCAGGATCCTTTGTCTTGTAATCTGTCCATTGCTTCAAAGCATGTATATTTACTAGAATTGCCCCATAATGACATGCTGTAGTCAAGTTTTCTTGTTTTTTTCTTTTCTACTGTATTTTGCAACCACTTATTTATTCACGCAGGAAGAGGACAAGTTCCAGTTTGGCAAGACCAAGATTTTCTTTCGGGCAGGCCAAGTGGCTTACCTGGAGAAGCTCCGAGCAGAAAAGCACAGGGCATGTGCGCTGATGATCCAGAAGCACATCAGAGGCTACCTGCAGTTCAGGCGCTACCGAATGCTCCTCAATGCAGCCAGAGGGCTCCAGAGATACGGCAGAGGAATGCTGGCTCGCAAGTCAGTAACACTTACTCCACTGTCCTATTATTTGTGGTGTGATTGACCTAAACGATACGTTAACGTGGCTGCGTTTAACGCCATATTGGATGAGCTCTCTTTTTGCTTATGTTGAGGGTTTCATTGCAAACTTAAGTGATCCAAATCCTCAGCTTGAGGCCGAGGATTCTGATCGCTTGCGTTTGAAGATTGCATGTGTCATTTCTATCATAAATGAACATTGTGCCTCAAGAATGACTGTTTTGTGCTGAATCTGGAGTTGTATGCAAACATAAGTTTGCTTTGTTTAAGCTTTCATCTAAGTGTTCTGCTGTTTTTTCTAATACTTAACATGAGGAGGGAGTGGTCTATAGGTTTGTAACCTAATGTTTTACTACAAGACTAAACATTTTTTTATGTGCGTGCATTTGAGGATTTCTATCTGTTTCAATATAGACTGTTTTTACCGCCATAGTCTCTTCAGTTTTGCATTTGCTAGTTTTAGATGTCTGTATGAAGTTGCTATGCTGCTCCACCGTTAGGACAAACATCAGTGAGAGTTATATAAGGGGCCATGTCACTCCTGCTGGTAGTGTGTGATAACTTCTAGAGAGCATCAAGCATTTTTTTTTCTCTTGAAATGAGGGTCTCTGAAGTACCTGTTTATGAACACTTACTTTCATATTGATCTAGCTTCTCCAGAATGGCTAGTAAATAGGATCGGCCCTGCTTGGTCAATGTTGAAATGTTAAAATGAAAACCTTAGTAGGCTCATGACAGATAAGCCTAGTTAGGCTAACTCTTTTGTGAAGGAGAAAAAGAACAAATGTAGCACGTGCTCTTGTGTGTACTGGTGCAATGCACATTTTTTTTTATTTTGTAAGGTGATCGAAAAGTATTCTCAAACTGCAATTTTTTTTGCTTGTCTACTTGTTGCAAACAGGCATGCGCATTTCTTGCGTTGCACCAAGGCGGCTATCCTCATCCAGAAGCATGTGCGAGGATTTATTGCCAGGAGGAGTTACCAGCGGCTCAGGCTTCTGGTGGTGCAGCTTCAATGCCGCATCCGGGGCATGTACGCCCGGAACCGGTACGTCGAGCTCCAGCGCCATGCGGCCGCTGTCATCATACAGGCAAGTTGCGCTGTGCATGCTTTGTTGTCGATCTCATGAAAGGCTGTCAATGTGTGATAATGAATTTGCTTTTTTATCTGATAGTTTGTGATGATAGTTGTTTGTGCTTTTCCTGTGGCTGTATGCATGCGTGAAGGTTTCAGAAGATGACCTTCGGTTTATTAAAAGTCAGTTGCAAGTGTGCACTTTTCCGTGTCCTTTCTTTCGTCTTCTTTCAAGTTTGCGCCAACGGTGTTTCGCACAGCTTTACATCAACTAGCCAGACGACATACGTTACTGAGCTGTCAACCACGTCGTAAAGATAACTCGGTGCAGTCGTAGATAATGATGCCAGATGATGAGGACTAATGTGCGGCTTTGCAGTATTTAGTGAGAACTAGAAAATTATTTCAAAGCACTGCATCTTCATAGCGTTGTTGACGGTTTAAATATGTCTGTAACTATGCTTGTAAACGTTTCCAAAAAACAGTGAGATTGTTGGAAGATTTGATATTTTTGTTGTAAATTTGTTGATGTGCAGACTTTCAACTGAATGGATTTAAGGCCGAGAAAGTTATTTTAGTGACCAAAAATGAGTTGGAGCCGCTGCTTGCTTGCCAAGTTCAAACACACCTTACTAATTATCTTGCTTGAGGCCCCTCAAGCTAGCAGTGCAGTTTCCTGATTTAATGTGTGGATTTAAAATATGTTTGAAACCAGTAAAGAACAGGGCTTTGCCATAGGGAATCGCTAATCACCAGTTCACAACTTCGTCTCGCAGTACTTGGACATGTTTTAACGGAGTGTAACAGTATGTTGTGTAGATGTATTCTCAGCAACATTGACTGCAGCATTGTTTCATATAAAATATTACTGTAATGCCATTCATCTTAAGCCATTATTGTCTTTGGATGACCTGAATGATAAGGCTAGAGCTCTGAACATACAATTTTCAGCACAGTTGAGTGTTCTTAGGTGAATCTGTAATGTACCTTACGTCTTGTTTCTGCCCTACTCCTGAAGGATAAACTTTTGCCTTCGTATTCACTGTTCAAGTGACTTTATGACAATTTGTTTTCAAGTTTGAACAGCCGCATCTTTGTTTTGTGGTGTCTCTACACTTCGAAGCACTTGTAGCTTTTTGTGAATTCGCAATGTTCATAAATTGCAAGCTTGGTCCTATGCTGCATCGGCTCTATTTATGTGAGAACAAAACAGAGCAAAATACGAAATTTCACATTAGTGAAATGAATTCATCTCCTGGTAGTCAAGGTATAGATCTGAGAAGCCAAAGAAAAATGAGTCAGTCTCGTATGTGCACGTACGCACACGCACAATGTGCTGAACGTGACTCTGAACAATACTGAGTTAATTCACCATGCATAGTACATGTTTCGCACAAGTTAACTCAGTATACACGTACCCATACATACATCTTTGCTTCTTGTATGTAAGCTGGTGTGAATGATTGCACTGAGAACCTTGTGGCTTGTTGTTTTACACTTGTGACCGTGCAAGCTCTGTTTTTGCAGAAAAACGTGCGCTGCTGGATTGCCAGGCGCAAGTACCAGCACGACGTGGCCTGCGTCATTGTGGCGCAGTCAGCCGTGCGCCGCTGGTTTGCCAAGAAGGAGCTGCGCCAGCTTAAAATTGAAGCCAAGTCGGTGGAGCATGTCAAGAAGCTCAACAAGGGACTCGAGAAGAAAATCATCTCGCTGCAGCAGAAGATCGAAGAGCTGGTCAGTCTTGCTCTTGGGGCATTGTCAATCATAATAAGGAAACTTCAACTTTTTCAGATGAGCACAAAACTGACCTATCTGAAAAAGTCTCCCATTTCTTTATTGAACTAACTGAGCATGATAAACTAGCCCGAAGTTTGACATCACCAAGTTTCGGTAACCTTTGCCTACAACATGATTTGTAAACCTGCTTTCAAGCTTATCTAAGAATACTCCCCATTTTGGAATGTGTGGTTGAAGAGAGGCCTGGTGCAGAAGCATTACAGACATAAAAATAGATGAATTAAATGTCTTGGTAACCAGGTGACAATTTTGGAGTGAAAGTCTAAAGCAAATGATTAAATATAAACTTTTTGTGAGCATGAATGTGGTTCAATAATATACAGAAAATGTGAAAACGATGATCGAATCCTGGGAAGCCAAGTGGTGACCCTGGGTGAGGCCTGCTCAGCTGCCATAGCAGGTGGTGTCTTGAAAGAAGGGCTGCACCCGCGATGGACCCCCTTTTTGTTTTTTTAAAATAAAGGCTCTCTCTTCCACTGAAGTTGCTGAACGAAAGAAAATGTGTGCAAATGTAGCAGCTGTCGAAAGGTCACATGCAAAAGACTTGCAGACATATTTTACATGCTCAATTCCTGGTTAAGAGAGGACCCATAATAATTTGCCATTGCGAAGACAACACTACCAAACACCTGCCATTATTTAGCTAAAATTCGGCAGCAGTTGGCCAACATTACCTTATGCTAATCAGTGCTACTTACATGCAAATAGATAGTCGTTAAGTTGGCTGGAAATCCTTGTTGACACTGTCACATATGGCATATCCTTCTGCAGAAAGTGAGAAGAGGCCCTGGAAATCATCAAAATACTGGTCTATTGTCAGCATAGTTTATCAGGTTGTCTTTTGTAAGGACCCTTGGTGCTACTGTAAGTAGTGCCTTCGAACACAAAAGTGATAATAAGTTAATAAGACTTCAATTTTTTGGAGAAGGGCTAAATTAGTAACTTTCCTTTTCCTGCCACAGAATTGTAACATGATTATTTGTTTTACCTCGTCCACCATGTTAGATTTTTGGCTAATGTTGCACCGTTAAGCTCAAGAGCATGGTCTTGTTTCCCAGACGTAGCGGCAACATTTCCGTGGGAGCGAAATTCAAAAGCAACCATTCATTTCGGCTTAGATGCACGTTAAATCTCGGGTAGTTAAATCTAGGGTAGCGAGTCCCCCCTATGATGTGTCCCTTAATCGCATTGCGCCTTTGACATACAAGACCCCTGAATTGGACTTTTAAGTGGAGCTACTGCAAGTTAGATTTCAGTTGTAGTGGGTGTGGCACTGGTGGCATAGTTTGCAACAAAAAAAAAACCAGCGCTTGAAGGTGCACCAGTCACATGCATATGTGCTGTTTTTTCATTAACTGTACCTTTCTGTCTGATGTGTGATGGCAATTAGCCATTTGTTATGTGGCAGTTTGACATTTTGTTGAGGTCGCTTGTCATTTCATTGTTGCGTTTCATTGATTAAGAAGTGGCTGTCTTTGTTGCCTGCAGCAATGCAGGCGAAGATTCAAATCGTCAGCGTGGAGAATAGGCAAAGTTAGGAAGGAGCATTGCACAATGAGATAAAAAAGCGGGAGGGGGGCACGCACACGCTAAGCTTCGCTCCCCCCCTTTTTTTGAAAGGGGTATGGGCTCCCAATTTTTTATTATTTGGGCCATCAAAGCCTGACGTCTCCCTCTCCTCTCGTAGGTCAAAGAGAACAAGGCAATGCGTTCTCGGGGCGAGGACATGCGTGGTCTGCAGGAGAAGGTAGAGCAGAGCAAGAACTTGGAGAATCTGCTGAGAGTCGCCAACGACAAGCTGGTTGCTCTGGAGGAGACGTTGGCCTCCGTTCAGGTGAAGCTGCGGGAGGTGTCGTGCGAGAAGGAAGAGCTGCTTTCCACAAACACGGCGCTTAGCCAGGTAGGCCTGGGGCATTGAACCCATCTTTACGGTTTTTTTACAGAAGCACGGCATATCAACACAAAGTCAATATTTATTATTTTCAAAACTAATTTTTATATCGTAGCGGTTGGTCTTGCTGATAAGTTTTTGGCAGCACGCCATCGCTTACAATCGCCAAAGTGTTGGAAATATATTACAGGCAGGTTTTCGTGCTGCTATAGTATTAGGCATCTAACATTGTAAATTCGCATGTTGAACAACTAAATGAAGAGTGTGAACCATTTTCGTGTGTATACACCCACTTTAACTTGGTGCATTCGACGTTTCCTGACCTTATATATTCATATCATAAGGTACGAAAATAACATTCATTTAACAGCCCTAAGTGGTGGCACCCTTATGTCTTGCATAAAATTGTGTATTTATTCAAATACTACATGGTTCCCATTCGGAACAATATGTGAGGGGGGGGGGGGTCATATTGTATCATAATTTAAACAACACAGATCGTGAGTTAGTGAATGCAGGAATAGGTAGTTGCACAAAGTGAATACTAAATACAAATCTTTCAATACACTGAACAATTTAGTAGTAATAAGGGTGAAGACGACAGACGAAGCAGTATGGCATGTACATGTCACCATTAGTACAGAGTTACTGTATATCCACGACATACAGATTTTGATAAGCACTGTGATATTAACTTTGCCTTTATTCAATCCAGGAATATGTTTGTTGGCTCTCAGATTCACCAAATGACCTTTTTTTCAGGGAGCACACGGGTCTTAGAGACCGAAAAATCGCGAAAAAATCATTTTCTTGAAAATGTTTTTTTTTTTTTGCATTCTGCTGTGATTGATGCATAATCTGGCAAATTTTCACGCGTCCTTAATTGATATTTTAGCCGCAGTAGCGTTTATATAACATGTGCGATAAAAATATTCCTCGATAGACGCGCAAAGATGGGCTTTTTTCTGAGACACGCAACTGCCCTTTTACGTCTCTGATTGCGGCCATCTTGGTCACGTTTGAAAGAGCCACGTTTACCTTTTTATTTTTCGCGCCAGTGCTACTGTGTACGCCTAGCGGCCACCAAGAAAAAGCCCGCGAAAAGTTAGACCCAATACGTGGTCCTATTGGTCTATTAGTGCTCGTGACAGTCAGTGTGCATGCCATTGGCGCATTCGCACGGTGGTCTGCTCGGGTTGCGGCCGTTTGCATCGGACAACGCGGCTGCAACCCGCAACTATGCCGAAGTCTACGGAAAAGTTCACTATGAAGCACCAATTCGATGGACCTACGAAGAAACGGAAGGTTTACAACTTTTAAAAGAAACGCCGATCACCTTTAGAAGGTGTTGACTTGCCTCCCGTGCCGAGTGGCCACGAAGAAGCTGCCGAAAACATCGAGTGCTGGTTAAGCCTAGCGTGTAAAAGCGGCTCTGACAGCAACAATGTTTGAACGACATTTCGGCGCGACACCGTCATGTCGAAACCCGCTGAATTATTGATGAATAAAAAAGATGCTGAATAAAAGCTACGGAACGTTGCATCAATGCTGGCTACCAAGCGAAAATCGGATCTGCTCGCTTGTGCAAACGGCACTGCTACGGACGACGCTGCGGCTCGCTTACATGTGATGGATACGCGCTTCGCTTTAGGGAGCCTCGACGCTCTAAACACTATGCAGTCGAACGTGAAGTGCGAAGGGTGTGGTGGCAATGTTTCAGTGCATGTAGATAGGTGCGAATATGGCCTTGCCATAGAAAATGTTATGTTGTGCGAGATCTGCGGTGATAACGCGCCCGTGTGGAGTTCGCCGTGCATGGACGACGGAAAATCGTGCAACTCCTTTGTCGTGAACATTCTGCTGTGCATGCTATGAAAAGCATTGGCAATCAGCAGACTGCATTGAACGACATTTTCGCAGCAGTGAATGTGTCTTCCCGCGGCATGCATACCAAAACATGGCATGCACTAGTCGAAGATGACGTCCGCCACGACTGCAGCTGCTGATAAATATATGTCGGAAAGCGCGCTCGCTGTTCGCAATCTTTACAACAAACTGATGACCCACCGTTTCTTACGATGGTTCATGGATGACGCACGGACACTCATTCCATATCTGTGTTGGCGCTGTTATAGAACTTTTCACGGGTTAAGTCCTAGACTATGTGGTACTAAGTAATTTTCGTGCTGGATGTGAACGGGCACCGAAAGAAGGGGAGCTAAAGTACCAACTGTGGGAAAAAAGCCCTATGTGCCAAAAGAACTCCAACAAATAAATCTGGAGAAATGGAAGTGGAAGCTGGACTGATGTTTTTTCAGAGATCACTGGAAAAACACAATCTCGGGTATACTACAATACGTTTAGACGGTCACAGCCACACCTTCCTTGATTGATTGATATGTGAGGTTTAACGTCCCAAAACCACCATATGATTATGAGAGACGCCGTAGTGGAGGACTCCGGAAATTTCGACCACCTGGGGTTCTTTAACGTGCTCCCTAATCAGAGCACACGGACCTACATTTTATCGTCCATCGAAAACGCAGCCGCTGCAGCTGGGATTTAATCCCACGACCTGCGGGTCAGCAGCCGAGTATCTTAGCCACTAGACCATCGCGGCGGGCCCACCTTCCTTGCGCTACAGGAAGCCGAAGTGTATGGCTGTATTCCAATCAACAAGGAAGACTGTGTCAGCCATGTGGAAAAGCGAATGGGCACAGCATTGCGAAACCTCATTGCTAAGCAAAAGGGGGCTGGAACTGAGAGCCTTGGTGGCCGGGGAAAACTCATTGGCGACCTGGTTACCTAGCTCACTTCCTATTATGGCTGGGCACTGGAGAACAATAAAGGTGACATGCAAGCCATGCAAAGAGCTGTCACGGCAACCTATCACCATGTCACCTCTAAAGATAAAGTGTCTAACCACAGTTTGTGCCGTGTCTAACCACAGTTTGTGCCCAAAAGGCAAAGATTATTGGTGCCGCCAAAATGCAGCCACAGCAAAAGGCAATCCCATTCCCAAGCATTGCTACAACTTGCCACCTCATGTCTGCAAGGCCCTTTTGCCCATCTACGAACGCTTGTCGGATGAGAGGCTTCTTGAACGGTGCTAGCGGGGGAAAACTCAGAACAGCAACAAGAGCCTCCATTCCATTGTTTGGGCGCACTCGGCTAAAGAGTGCCATGCGTCACTGTTTTCTGTCCAAGCTGTTGTGGCTGAGGCTGTGTTGAAATTCAATGCTGGAAATGAAACAGCCTCAGCAGCAATCCTGAAGGAGCTGCACGTCAATCCTGGACTCTCAGCAAAAAAAACGCATGGCAGAAAAAGACCGCCGCAGATCGACCGCATCAGCTCGCAAGCGTGCCTCTGCGGAAAACATGCCGCAGGCATTGAAAAAAACATCATTTATGTGACGCAAAACAGATGGACTACATGCCTGGTGCCTACTGAGAAAGCTGAATTTGCAAATTAATGTAAACAACTTTTCCATGCTACTATTTGCCCAAAATGGACTTCTTTTGTTTTTGCATGATTTCTCAAGATTCAAATTTTGCTGCAGTTGCAAACTTGTCTAAAAGATATCTCCGCCTTTAGAGCAGCTAGGACTGCCATTTCGTTGTGACATGTAGCTGTATCTTTATTGTACACAATGGTAGGTGTCAATTTTTGATTGACATATTCAAAAATTTATTTTTGCCGGAAATTAGAGCATAAAGTGGTGCGTCTGCAACGCTTCAATGGAAGGTGCGACAAACCTTGCTAAAAATCATCAAATCAAAAAAGCACTCCTACCGTTGTGTGGCTTATGTTCATTAGTATACAGGCATGTGCCAATAGTAGCTCTCAAATACAAATTTTTTTGTGTCATCATTCCAGCAAATAATAGGTAATTAGTTTTATTATTTGTTTAGGGGAAAAGTGATTATATTTTCAAAATCAGCATCAAAAACTCAATCATGCTGTGAATTTTCTTTGTAAACAAAGAAATGATCCTGCATTTCCTCTCAAGTACAGTGTAAATTAAAATTCTCTTTAACTGTCCATATTTTTTTGCACATTTTTTGCAGCCCCTTGGGCGTAAGAAGTAATATTTCTGCGTCTAAATTTTGCCTAAAAAGTCGAATTTCAATAAAACAAATTTTCTAAACAGTGCCTCAAATCTGATCTATCTGACCTCATAGGTACTCACTCCCAGTTATACTGTCTGCTCATACCATCTATCTCTCGCTAATGTTTTCATGCCTTTGAAGTTTGTACATAGATATTTAGTCCGTTTGTGAGCAGGCGCTCCCATTGTATGTGTTATATCTATATGAAAGACCTTTGCAAAGAGAGTGATTGATTGATATGGGGGGTCACACCTCCCAGAACCACCGTATGGCTATCAGGGAGGCCTTTGCAAAGACTCTAGCTGTGCCCCGTTTTCTCTGAAAAATCCTTTCCCTTTCAGAAAATTGAAGCTTCAGAAAAGGAAAAGAGCAGGCTTCACCATGATTTGGAGGAAATGGTCAAGGCAATCCAGCTAAACCAAGAAAGTGCCCAGGGTGACCACTCCTTTTGTTCCTTCTCAATAATTTTTAGATTGTTGTTTTCTAAGTAATGCTTTTATCTTTGCTTAAGTAGGATGAATGTTTACTATTCAATCTAAATGTTCAACTTGCTTTGTAACTTTTTGTTCTTTTTAACTCTTACACTCCCAAGCTGTTTCACGTACTTGAAGCACTAGCCGTTACACAAAAATCATCTTGTTTGTTGAGTCACACTAGTGTCTGAATAAAGCAAACAGCTGTGCACAGATGTACCAGTACTTCATACTGTTTATTTTTAAGGTTTATAGGCAATAAATTTGCTCTGCAGGGCGACTTTAGTTTTGGTGCATTCTGTAAAAAATTTTCTGCACCTTGCAGAGTTACTGCGCCAGAAGCTAGAGAGCGAGCGTCAGCGTCTGCTGGCAGAGTTCGACGAGGAGCGATCGGCCTATCAGCGGCTGGTGAAGGAGCGTGATCGGCTGGAGCAGCGGTGTGAGAACCTTGCTCAGGAGAACAGCCGCATCCGGGGCCTGTCACACCAGCGTACACCATCCAACCTCAGCATGGCCTCTGTGCGCAGTGACAATGCCGATGGGACACGCGATGATGCCTCCGACGTGCCTGACGAGGTCAGCTTCAAGTCTACTCTTTCAACTCTTTTAACAAGGAATAGTAAAACTTCAGTAACACTGATCTTGACTTTTTCATACGTTACGGAGGCCCTGCAACAAGTCTTCAGCGGGGTCACAAAATGCTAGTCAGTAGTTGAGGCTTGTGCGAACATTCGCACGAGCCAAGCGTTATAGTGCAGAACATAGCAGAAAATTTACTTTAAATTTAGTTTAAGGCCAGTTAGAATTCTTTTGCTTTTGTGTTGAAAAAGGATGCTGTACTGAAAATCAACTGCTGGACCATGTGCTTGCATCGAGGAGTTAAGCACCTAGATGGTTGAAATTTTCGAAGCATTCCACTATGGAATTTCTCATAATTCTTGGAAACTTAACCCCAATATTTATTTTTATCAAAATCAACTGCGTTGCATATTAAAAAGACCCTGCCATTGTCGTGTTTGGACATCGTGAGCTGCATAGTTGCTGCGCCTGCTGTGGTGTGCCATGGCATGCCCGTGCTGTGGGCACGCGAGCCCCTGCACGTGCAAAAAAGAAGGGCTTAAAGGTGATGACACGCAGCGACCTACAAATGCAGCTTCTTCATTCTCTTGTCATCTCCCTTCCCCCTCCTGTGGAGCTTACAGCATGTGCAACTGGAAGGAGGGAGAAAGTGCTTAAAATGTGCAACAAACCTGGATCTTCGTAAATTCACTCTTGCTTAGCGTACTTTAAAAATTTTTGCAGTAATCATTTCGTGAAGTAATATACCCCGACAGTGAGGCTGTTTAACGATTATTTGTAGAAGTATTGCAAGGCCCTGTTTTGTGAAACTTGAGCAGACCTAGTATTAATGAGAATTAACAGACAATAATGCCATGCAGTATAGGGGCTGTTTATAACAAGTATCTGTAATTTAAATGTAAAGAAAAAAAAGTGGACGAAAAGACGACTTGCCACCGCCAGGATCCGAACCTGCGACTTTCGAATATCGGGTTCGATGCTCTACCACAGAGCTACAGTGACGGTCATCCCTCTGTCTTCTTTATAGGGTATATATGTGCATTTAAACTTGGGAGAGTCGGTCAGCACCACCTGTTGCCATTACAGCGTGTGTGGAACACTTGCCGTAAGCTTGAGAAGGGGCTAAGCAGCTGGAGCGGAATGAAAATTGACGAACATGACATGAAAAGACCGAAGCGTGGTGTCCAGCTGCGGTGTCCCTACAAAAGCTTGGTGTCCAAACTAATGTCAAATATTAGTTGTGATTACAGTAAAATGTCATTGATTTGGATTTTTGAGATCGGAAAAAAACGTCAGAATTAACCAAATTCCTATTTTTTGTAAGTATCAAATATTCGGCAAGTGTTTAATGTATCAAAGTATTTTAATTTTTTTTATGAATATGTAAATTCACTACTTTTGTCCCATAAGAGCAGTGTAGAAGCTTCAATTTCAGTCATTCGTGGCTTCATTCACAATGTCACCATGGCTGCCCCGCGACGGTGGTCTAGTGGCTAAGGTTTTCGGCTGCTGACCCGCAGGTCGCGGTATCGAATCCCGGCTGCAGCGGCTGCATTTCCGATGAAGGTGAAAATGTAGGCCTGTGTGCTCAAATTTGGGTGCATGTTAAAAAACCCCAAGTGGTCGAAACTTCCGGAGCCCTCCACTACGGCGTCTCTCATAATCGTGTGGTGGTTTTGGGACGTTAAACCCCGCAAATCAGTAAATGTGACCATGGCTCAAAATTCGGGTATTTTAAGCAGAAACGTGCTCTGAACCCATCCATACTGCCAACACCATTACGAGCATGTGACGATAATTTATTCGGTCGAAAAATGAGCAGTACAGTTCGCATGTGCCAAGTAAAATCTAAAAGCAAACAAGCCGTGGTTGTAATGCCTGCAGCCATTTCAGTTATTCAAGCATGCAGTTTTGCTCCTTTGAGTCTCGCATATTTGTTGCATTGTGCTTGCCATGCTCAGAGGATCATTCGAATTAACTAGGTTGCAGCCAAATATGACTGATTGGATTAACGAGTGCTTAGTGCTATTAAAAATACACGTGCTAGATGGGACAGAGAACAAGTTGCATATTCAATTTTCCAAGTTGACGGAAATCGAGTTAACAAGTTTTACTGTACGTATAAGAAAAAGTGTAGGTCAAGTGGGCTAAGGTGGAGCAGACAAATGGCCGATGGTTAGATTTGACAGAATAGGTGCCAAGGGACACCTATTCGAAAAAAAAAAAAGGTGCTGTTTTGAAATTGGGAAATTGGCAGGTGTAGCATGGGGCCATACTTACTAGAAGATGGTGGTAGTTAAAGATCAAAAAGCAGAGGCCCTGCTGCTGCGGTGAATGTCAAGTAAGCTACAATCCAGGCCGCGTGACAAGGTGGGGGATTTGCGTTTTCAATAGCTCACTTTTTGCAAGTTTTACTTTGGTATTGTGCGTAACATTGAGCGCAGTACTGAACTACAGTAGACATTCATTAAACGTAACCTGAAGGAAGCAGTAAAATGTGTTCCGTTTAACAGGAGTTCTGTTTACTGCGAGATGAACAGAAGCGCACAATGCAAGAAGGAAACCAATCTTGTAAGAAGCATTTGTTCCATTGAAGCTGCAGTTTTGTTGAACAGATTTCTATTTACTGAGAGTCTAATGTATAGTAAATGGTGCCACTGCTTCCTACTCTGTTATTGCAGTCAGTGGTGTTATTGCAGTCAGTGGAAACAGATGAAAAATTGGTAGAACAGGAAGTGTCTTAGCTTTGTGTATTCTGCAACACTGCAGCTGATGTTGTGAAAAGTGCTACACTGCAAATGTGGTCTTGTACGCAACACGGAATATAGCTACTATTCCAGAGTTCATGTTGTGACACATTGTGTTTGTGATTGTGACAGCACAACATCTCGTTTTTTCTTGTTCTAGGATGTTGGCTACGGGTCGGTGAGGTCTGGCAAAGACCAAGATGCTGTTCATGGAAAGCTGAGCTCTATTGCGTGGCAGCCTACAGGAACACCTGCTGAAAAGAACTCGGGCGCTGTGAGTGCCTGTCTTCAATCCTTTTTTTATGCCATCAGCAGTAATACTAGCTTCGGTCTGTGGCATTGCAGAAGAGATGGTCGCAGGGTACAATGCCAGCCATGGTAGCTGCATATTAATAAAGACAGAATGCAAAAAATGGTACAGTGCTCCAAAGTGAGGTAATTGTTTTGGCAGTGGACCTTATAATTTAATATACAAGAAAAATGTTAGGAGCGAAGATTTTTAAGGTCACTTTTGTCCGTTGGTGGTGTTTTCATATGCCGTAGCCGTGATGATGATGATGACGATGAACATACATGACGATGATGATCACGCACAACAACTGGCTTGTTGCATGACGTCTCAATATGCTCCATGATGCATTTTGTATGACTGGAAACAACCGACGACCACCATGGGAATGTGCACAGTTCTTGTCATAGCCAACTTCAGGCTAGATTCGATTCCACAAAGCAGCAATACGTAATGAAGGCAAAATGAAATGCACAACTCAACACAACATATCATTTATGACCAATAAACCTTGCATATAACCGTACACCGCTTTGTCACTCATTTACATGCGGGAGTGGTCAATGTCGCGGGCGATTCACGGGAACTTCAAACGATCTTACTGCTGTGCACACTATCATTCACTTTTTTTTAATGTATGAGTTTTTGTGAAGGCATCTCAGAACACCATTAGTTATATGTTTCAGTGACAGCACCAGTGGAGTTTTTGTGAAGGTGTCTCAGACTTGACTCATCTGTTCCTATTGCTTGCAATTAAGATCCGGTGGAAACAAGGGAATTCATGATCAAACGTTTTAAAAAACCCATACGGACAACTAAAGCATGGAGGACATAATTTGTTGTTTCTTTGGCTGTAGTGAAGAGACTTTGACCTAAATTGAAAGGAATGAAAATGGACAAAAAATCACCCTTTTTGTTGGTGTGATCTGAAGCCGCAACCTGTGGATGGTGGCAATACTTTGCAAATTTGTTGTAGTTACTTGTGGAAGAAGGCTGGGCTTGCTTGATTTGTGATATTTGGTGGCTTTCCAAAATAGATTCATAGATTGAAAGAAAGACAGCAGAACAAGGGAGTTCAGCACCTGAATACCGGCACCCTTTCTTGTCGTGTAGTCCTTTTCCTTTGAATATCATAGGTCTTCACTAATGCACAAAGTATGTACTCGGTCATGGATAAGTAAGAGCTTGAGGTTGTGCATGAATGCAAGAATATTAACGAAATGCAGTGTGTAGGGCACTTTGAGGGATGAGGGTAAGTGCGATCTTTGATGAATGTGACATTTAACTTCCACATATTGCTTTGCTGATTTTATCTCGGACAGCTCTTATACGAAGAGGCTATATGTATGGTGAATCGATAAACCACTGAGCCTTTCGTTCAGCCGTTCAGACTTTTTTGTTTCGCTTTTACTCGAGTTAGATTTGCACTAGCAGAAACCATGCATGAATTTGTGGTATGCGCATCATTTGAATAACAGTTGTCAACGGGAGTACTCACTCCCAGCAGAATTACTGCTTCAGTTATCCGTACAACTTTAACTGCGAAATGCCACTTGATATGTTTCGTTACACTTATCCGAATCGGCACACAACCACATTATTTGATTTAAACAATTCATGCAGTTATATATCTTACTCTCTCATCAACAAGAGGGTTCGTTCAAGTCTTGTGGCGCAAATGCTAGGAAAGGTATGGCTGTTACATCGGTGTAACACAGATGATTCCTAATGGCATTCTCTTGCAGGTTCAAAGTAATAGCACATCACACTCCAAGGAGCTTCTCACTTCTGCAGAGTGCATGTAGCAGCATAGGCTCTAAAAGAATGTTTCATATCTGCATTAGTGTTGATTTGGCAAATTCCTTGGCCTTGTCTTAGAATGGAAAACTGAGCTAGTTGGTATGTATTCATACTCAAGACTGTGCAGTGCTCATGAAAATAACAACACGAAAGCAGTGCACACAACATGTGCTGACTCTCAACTGAATTTTTATTCGTAGACTCATAAAAGTAAACTATAAAAGTCATCAGCCCATATAACAGGTGCAACAAACAAAAGACATTTGTAGTTTTTGTCCTAAACATGTGTGTAATGGCTTCTGTGTCAAATAATCTAAGTCGTCAAATCAAAAACCAGAAATGTTCTTTTTGTTGTACCTGTCACGTGTGGCTTTCGTAGTGTACTTTTTATACTTCTGAATAAAAATTCAGTTGAGAGCCTGCCCATGTTGTGTGCACTTCCTTCATTCATCATCATGGTTTTTTTTTTAGCTCAGTGAAGATGCTACTCGGGAAAAAAATTTACTGTATAGCTTGGGGCAATGAAATATTTACAATATATGTAGGTGTTTAGGCAGCTGTCAAATATACAGTCATATTTATAGTAAGTTATATTTTACACAGTCACGGTGCAAAACAAAACTCATTGGGCACATTTTTTCTGCCACTGAACTTTTATGGTTATGAACCATTAATAGCTGACAATGCACCACATTAACTGTAGAATACAAAAAACTATTAAGTACTATGTGTAGGACACTTAATGAACAAGAAAAATTGTAATGTGAGAAGTCTTAAGATGCTCAGCCTATACTAGTAATTGCTTACTTTAGGTTCAAACTGATTACTTGATAAGTTTTTATAGAAGATAATTGCACTAGTCATATGTTAGGAACACTTGGGAAAAATTTCATTCATATCTGGTCATCAGAAATGCCAAAAACATGTCAAATCTCAAGAAGTTGCCCACAATTGCATTTTGAGAAAAACTCGTTTTAAACGTAAAAATGAAAGTTCATCTGTGTGGCAAACATATACTTTCTAAAATGATTTCTTTCATTATGAGAGCTTGGTACTCGTCGTTATTTTGAGCCTGTGGTTTTTGCAAACTCCTTCTACGAAATGCAATGACAATAAGCCAATTGACAATATTCAGGGAACTCTAGACAATCAGCTCTTTATAGATTGTAATAGCGACATTGTGCTTTAAAAATTTTTTTGTCATAAAATAGACTAAAACTTGTAAAAGCAAGTAAAAGCAAAAAATAATGCAATATTAAAATAACTTTTCGAGTAGCATCTCCTCATTAAGTGTGAACTCTTGGCAGTGTAGTTTACTGGCTCTGCAAGATGCTCGGTGCGTCACTTTTATGCCGAGTTATTGCAGTGCGAGCTGAGTTACTAGAGCCATGCTCTTTTGTGTGTTTTTTTTTTTTCAGCAGCAGCAAGCCCCTCTTCCTGACGTGTCGGTAGTTCTGAAGCTTCAGCAGAGGCTGAATGAAGTTGAACAAGAGCGAGCACGTCTGGAGAAGAAGATGGAAGCCATGGAGGCCAGGGAAGAGCAGTCTCAGGCCAGGGAAGCAAGCGGCAAAGAGCTGATGCGGGTACATCTGATGGTTTTGCCTCTGGTGCATGCTGCTCAGTGCAGCCTAAAATTGTCGGGTAGTGGTATCTAGAACTGAAACATAATTTTATGCCCTTTGTACATTCACACTGACATAGAAAAGGACTTCATATTTTTTTATGTTGTATGTTCCACTGCCAGTCCGCCACGCATACTTAGAATGTCAGGTAACTTGCAAGCTTACCTTTTTTTCAGAGTTTGTACATGTTTAAATTTCTTGATAAAGTACTTTTGTAGAGGAAATGCACCGACCATTTGTGCACGACCAAAGCTGCATTATGGGAACAATGTATGCTGCTGAAGTTTTTTCTACTTTCTGTCAAAAGCATTGAGGTGCCGGGATTGCGTGAATTCCATCTGCACGTTTTTTCATCAAACGTGCTGGCTACTGGCTCTGTGTATACATTAAATTAAGGAAGCCGAGTGTTTGATAAGGTGACTCATATGTGCACGACAACATAGGCAAAAGAAAAGATATGCTTGCAAATATGTTATAGATGTAAGAATTCCCAAGAATTAATGGGTATAACATTGCATGTAGAAGACACGGACGAGAAAAGCGCACGTACCACACATGGCGCAGGAAACCTAAGCGTTCAATCATGCCCTGTGATGGCTGAGTGGCTTTGTAAATCTGACGCAAAAGTTGACCATTGCAAATAAAAATAATCATCAGGGATTAAGCAGTGTTTGAGAACACTTTTATTCAAGTTATAAATTCTGCAGCACGCTTCAGAGCCTTTCAGCAAGCCTTGTGCTTATCTTATTTGTTGCACTTTACTTCAGCTTCATGAACTGGAGATGGAGAATGCCAAGCTGAAGGAGGACGTTAAGAAGATGGTGAAAACACTGGCCAACGAAGACAAGTCGAGTCGAGAGAAAGACTTGATGGGTGAGCTAGGTGCACCTTGTTCGTTTTGGCTGTGTGGCAGTCGTTGGAGCACTTGCTGTAGGTCTAGTAGATGACTACAGAACCTCTAAATAAACTCGCCAGTTAGTGTAGTGGAATTGGGTTTCAAGTAGTCTGTTGTACAGTACTTATCAATACCGTAAATTTGCTTGATTGAGGCTGCAGACAGATTATGTGAATGCTTTATCATATCTTGCTGAGATAAGAAGGACATCTCTACAGACATCATCTACAGTTTCACAATTTTGGCACTTTGATGAGCAGAGTACGTTAATTAAAATTTTCTAACAGCCAAAAACATTTGTCAATAAATACTTGTGTCTGTAGTGCTCACCATTTGATGCACTTCAGATTTAGTGGTTCTTCTGGCCCAAGTGCCTAACAAAAAACATAATTACATGCTGGGAACACTAAATGTGGAAGCTCAGATTACTTCATGTGTGCTGTTCTTGTTTGAGATGAGGGTCGCAATTGTGACCCGCGTTTAAAACACACAGCCATTAGACGTGATCTCGTGCTTTGTCCCTGGCACTCGTAGCCCACTACGAGTCGATCCAAGACGAGCTGGAGCGACGGCGTGAGGAGTGCCTACAGCTGCGGGCAGTGCTGGCCAACCAGAACGAGGACCTGAAGTCAGTGGTGGCCCTTGATTCATATCGTGGCAATCTGGATCTGGTCAACGAGGACGGGGAGCTCCTGATGGCCTTCGAGACGCAGAAGAAGCTCATCAGGTCTGTCCACGTGCTCTATGTGCCCGCTCTTCTTCTTCTTCTCTCGGCCCTGTCTCTGTCTCATGCTCGTCTCTCGGGGCCGCCTTTGTGCGCTGGCTTGCCGATGGCTGCAACCTGCCCCTGTGTGTTTGTGCGCAGACAACTTGAGGCTGAGCTGCAGACTGAGAAAGTGCGCATGCACACCATGGAGCATGAGTTTAGGGACGAGATCAGGAAACTTCAGGATGACAACGATCGCCAGCAGAAACTCCTCAGCCAGGTGAGTGAGTGCTTGCGCTGCAGGCCCCATGCGCGGTCTGCATGGAGAGTTTGAAGTCATTGCCCATTTGACCAAAGTAATAGTTGAATCGCACTCTAGGTGATCGGCACTACATAGCCTAAAATGTATATCTTACCAACATCACATTTTTTTAGAACTGACAAAAGTCAACCCTGAAAAAATTGCGCAAAATATTTCTCATTCAGGACACGGAGGTAGATAATACATGGGGAACTTTGAAAGAGGTTTTCTCGTGGCTCTTTAGCAGTCCATTGGTAAAGGTGATGCCAGTTTAATCTGCACCATTTAGCTGGCACTTGTGACAAATAGCCTGTGTCTAACGCACAATGTCGTATGAAAATCTAGAATGCAGTGGTGCCGTCGCAGCCCAGCATGGTAGCCTAGCATGCAATGCGACATCTTCATCTAAGAATACATGAAAACAGCAAATATTTTTGCTGTAATAGTGTATGAGGAGATAGATGCATAATTTGTCCAAAGACCAAGTGGTTTCTTCTGGGAGCGGAAACCACATTTTTTGCATTATACGTGTATTTCCCTTGCTGCTTCCACATTCTTTTGCATTTAAGTGCAATATTTACAAGATCTAGCTCTGGTAGGTGTTAAGCAGAGCCACTTCCAGGCCCAGGATTTCACCTTGTGCTCAGTAAAACTACGGGATAATGTTGACATTGAAATTGCTGTGCTGTAACTAAATTGTATAACACGTGTCATGCTGAGCCTGTGAATTAGGTCTAATCATGTTTTTGAGTTGGCAGATAGCATTTACCTTTGAATTGCATATGAAATCTCTTAGGTCGGTGCAAAATTGCAGCAAGTCGGTTTAGATGCATCACCATCTTCTTGATTTGATGAAATAAATTTTCTGTGCATCTCATCTTTCTTGTCCTAATTCTCTTTGCAACTGCAGAACCTCAAGAAATCTCCCCAAGCTCAGACAGATGCGATTCTACAACATGAGATCAATCGCCTGACAGGAGAGAATGTGGTACGTAATGCATGGATGTTCCAGTTTTTTTTACTCTCTGCAGTTTGTTCCCGGGTGTCTTGTTCAAGAGTTTGTGAAATGCTACTGTTCGATCTTTTGTGTTTTTCAGGATTTGAGAGAAAAAATAGACGGGTTGGGCGAGCAGTTGAAGAAGTACAAGCGGCAGCTGAAGATTTATGCGAAGAAGATGAAGGATGGTGGGCGTAAGTTTTGCAAGAATTGCATTTCAACGTTAGTCGACTTGTGCAACATCATTGTGCAAATATTGCCATTTATAAAGCCATTTGTATTGCGGTAATGCTGGCATAAGTGAAGATAATTTTATTATCAAACTGTTCTAAAAGTTGAATGTTGACATATGGTGACGTGTATAGGAAGTTTCCCTGGTAGACAAGACTCCGTAATCAGTGACGCATTTCTAGCATGGACATCTGAAAAAAATTTAGTGAAATATTAGAACCATTGTTCACTATGTCCTTGACTTGCTTGGTTTTGCCTTTTTTTATGGTATAATGTTTAAAAAGTCCCATGCACACTTATTGTCTATACAGACTGGTCAGAGAAAATTGATGATATAACGCTATGCTACTGAAATGTTTGACCATATGTAATGCATTCGCTTCTTGTGCCTATGTTCTTTATCATAAAACACTGGGCATTATAACCATGTGTGAAATTTCATTGGTGGAATTTCTCGTGCATCCAACTTCCCTAAACCACAATGACCAGCCCTGCTCTTGTGTCATTTTGTATGTTGAGAAGCATCTAAAAATTTTCATCTCACCGGAAATAGAGGGCTACGGTGAGGTTCTGGCACAGAGATGTATGTTTATACTAGACAGTCCCTCTTAGATGTCGGTCCATGGTGGTTATCTCAAACAGGCTGTGTGAAATTCAGCTGCAGGCTTTTTGGGTTCATTAATACACGGTAAAGCCATTTACATTATGCAGATGCTTGTTCTAGCTTGCAGTGTTACAAAATTAGAAATAGAAACTTGAGGTACAGGAAGAATAGAGCACTATGACAGCTGGGAACTTCAGTTTTGTGCATGCTTCAGACACTTGCAAATAAACAACACCTTGAAAAGAGGGAAGTGATTATGTGACAGCGATGAGCCCTTTGGCACAATATTGGCTTCAAAATTCAGACCCAATACTTCGTTATTTGCGCAAGTTACCTCCTATTTTTGTGCGAGTCATCTCCCATTTTGCAACACAAGTTTGAATGTTTTGTGCAGTTATCGACCAGACAGATGTCAGAGTTGAGGCAGCGGAGGAGCACGGTAAAAACATGCCAGAGATCATGCACAAAGATGCCGAGTACCTCGGAATGTTCGAGTATAAGGCCGAGGACGAGAACATCATTATCAAGAATCTCATCATAGGTAACAGCGAGAGCCTTGTATCACATGTCGGGCATTTTTGTGAAAGTTACGCTATGTACCTCTCTGACTTGTTTTTGTCTCGCCTCAGACCTCAAGCCCAAGCTGGCAGTTACACTGTTACCTGGCCTTCCTGCTTACATTTTGTTCATGTGCATCCGTCACACGGATTACATCAACGATGACGAGAAAGTCAAGAGCCTGCTGAACAACATTGTCTTTGGAATCAGAAAAGTGATCAAGGTGAAAGTAGCGTAGAAAGCTTGTTTACTCCTATGTCTAAAGTCCATTTGTTTTTGATTTCATGGTTTTAATCGTGGCTAATCATATTGTCATCTTGCATTTTATCAAATGCTTGCCCACTTTTATTGTTGCATAGTTGACATAGTTGTTGCATAGTTGTTGCATAGTCTTAATGGAACATAGTTGACCAATACAAATAATTTCTGCTGTGCTTGATCCTTGGTGAAGCAACTGTTTTTTTTTTTTTCGCTTTGCAGAAACGGCACGAAGATACAGACTACACTGTCATGTGGCTTGCAAACACCTGCCGATTTATGCACAACTTAAAACAGTACAGTGGAGAGAAGGTTTGTATTTCCCTTTGTTACCACCATTTCCCTTCCTTTTGCATAGTTTCTTCTTCTACGCAAGAGATATTTTTCGATGTTCATAGTAATTGTTTTCTTAGGCTCCAACAGATTATTGCTTTCATGTCCGTGGGTTTTTATCTGCGCAAATTTATGTAGCACTCGTCACGAGTATTTCTGTGAGATCAAGTTCTTGAAGCATAATTAGGTGCACGCACACGCACAGTTAAGTTGGGAGAGAGAAAACAATGTCAGTGCAGAAAGGAGTATCAGTTCAGCACAAGTTGAAGTTAACACCCTTTCCTGTTTTTTCTAGTCTTTCGAGCTATCTTGCACATGAGTAACAGACTTAAAAATGCGTCAGCTCAAGCAGATTGTCTTGTCTTTGTTGTAAAAGGCATAGCTAATAGTCTCACAGCCGCGTTGCACAGCTAAATTCATTGCTAGGCATGTTTGCTCAGCAGTAAAGAAGTATTCTTTCTTCCTTTTATTTATTTATTTATTTATTCAGTGATCAAATCAAAGCAAGTCTGTATTCTTCTGGATATTGTTTTACACATTAGTGCCTTGGCAGACAGCTCTTCTATGCTGTAGTTTTATGCTCCAGTGAAAGTCTTCAAATGTACATCGCATCCAAGGGCGTTTGCAGAAATTCTCGCCGAGGGGTGCATCTGCAAGGAGAGAAGGAAGGGCATCCAGCACTGTAGCCTTTCCTTCACTGCTGTGACATGGCATGCAAGATTAGTTGAAATTATGTAACGTGCGAAATTGAACTGAATGGAAATTCTGTAGCTCAAGACAGTGTGCTCATGAAGCCATGCAGCTGGTGGCTACAGCAGGCTCTCATTAAACGGAACCTGTGGGAACCAGGAAATAATGTTCCATTTAGGAAGAGTTCCATTTAATGAGAGATGATTATGTGTGCAGATTACAATAACGAAACCAATCTTGTAAGAAGCACTTGTTCTATTTAAGCAGCAATTTCGTTTAACAAATTTTCATTTACTGAGAGTCTACTGCATTGGAAATTTTAACCCCTCTTGCGCCCATAGTGTCATCGCTGCTTCCAGCTGTAATGTATCCTTTCAACTTTCACATAAGAGTATGTAATGTTTTTTCCGAAACATCTCAAACCTCGTGTTGGTACAACACCTTTCGAGATGTTTTGCCAACATGCCCAAGCATTCACTTCAGTGTTTCCCAGGTAGACGAAGGTTCGTGAAATCCAACCATAATCAAGATTTCGCTTTGGTGTCGGAATTGCTTATCCAAAATAATCCATGGATTTACAATCAATAGGTGTTTTGTTTGTAGAACAGTCACGCAAATATTGTTTTCACTGCATTCTTTTTATTTCACAGCAATTCCAAGTTGAAAACACTCCCAAGCAGAACGAGCAATGCTTGAGAAACTTCGACCTGTCACAGTACAGGCAGGTGATGAGCGACATAGCAGTGTGGATCTACCAGGCTGTCATCAAAAGCATGGAGGAGAAAGTTCAGCCTTTGATTGGTATGTCGTACCTGTTTTGTCATGTCTCCTTGATGCTTCCTCCCATCTAACAGAAGTTGAAAGTTTACTCTTTTACACATTTGGGTACATAAGCTTTCTGCTGTTACAAGCTTACTGCTATAACGGGTATTCAATTGAAAAGGTACAAAACACTGTGGGTATAAACGAAGACATTATTCGAAGTATACATGTTGTGGCTGATCATAACAATCCCAGTGATGAACGAACCTAAAGACTGCTTCTTCCCGTAATTCCGGTGGCTGTGATGAGACCCAAATCTTCACGGCATCCTTGAGTTTGTTGTCAGAGTTGAAGCTCTCTCTTTCAGATGTCTTCTTCAGGAGACCAGACACATGAAAATCTCGAACGATGAATGGTGGCTGGTTTAACACCTTTGGCTGTTGAAAATTGGGTCCTGTCCACAGACGCACTGCTGCGCAAATTGGACGGCGCTCTTTATATAGGAACCTTTGCTCTCTCTTTCTCTCTCTTGCACATGCGGACACCTCCGCTTGCTCCAATCCAATCCACGGCAGAGACCCCAATCGCATTCATAGATGTCGCACTACATTCTCCCATAGTGGTATAGACATCTACTTCGTTGATGGCATGCTGAATTTTGTACCTTTTCATTTGAACACTTCTTGTAAGTACTACATGGTTGGGACTACTTGATTATTATTGTTCACATTACCTTTAATTATTTTCAAGATGAAATCTGATGGCATATGAAGGTACTTTTGAAATCTAATGAAAGTAGTTCAGTCAGATTTATGCAATAATTTTTCACAGAAAGTGGGGCTGATTGGATCTCTACTGTATTGACTGTGTTTATTGATAAGTCCCAGATGGTAAAATAGTACTCGAGATGTGCATTACGAATAGCATACATTGACAATAAAATCCAGAATGTAGCATCAACATAACATACCATTGCATGTTATGCCTTCATATCTATGTTAAGCTAGCAGAGGTTGCTTTTATGACAGGAAATAGAACTGATGTAGTCATAACCACGTGATACTAAGAAAACATGTTGTCACACTGGTCCCGTTAATTCGGGAGGCGATCGCCGGGCCAATTCCAAGGGCCGAAGTATCGGCCCCCCGAACCGCACCACGAAAGCGTGGACAATTTAGAAGTGGTCCTTTTTGGCGTGCCAGCGGACGCCGGCTGTGGTCCAAAGAACAAGTCAGAGCCGAGAGTTGATAAACAAACAAATTATATTCTCAATAATGGCAGATCGAAAACAATACACAAGAATGCACACTCCACAATAGTTGCATACAATATGTCACCAATCAAACCAATCAAACAACGTACTACACAGTACAATCAGCCACTCTCGAAACAACGGACACAGACAACAATACACACTACAATGCAGTCGCATGCATTGAACAACCAAGACACTTAAAGACTAAAGAGATAGAAAACCTATTCAGTCCAAAGTCCTGGGAACAAAAGTCTGAATGATACTCTTCCGAGAATCACTCACTCAAAGTCCAGCGTTGTTGTCGTTCCGCTGCCCCCAGAAGTTTCTCTTCCAGGAAACCTCGCCGAAGTTTCTCTTCCAGGAAACCTCGCGTCCTCAAATGGCCACTCTTCAAACTTCAACTTCTTCGCCGGAACACGTCGGCTTCACACACGCAGCTGTTGCCACGCGTCTTCGCTCGATAGCGGTAAACACACGCTCTTGCCTGTAGCTCGAGCCTTCACCTATCAGGTGGAAATCCTCTTCTTCTCCTGCTTTGTCGCTACGGACAAAACCTTCGCCGACTACACGGCGGAATCCCTACGTGCTCTGGCGCTAACTTCCGTCTTCTACTGCTTTGTCCCTACGGACAAAACCTTCGCCGACTACACGGCGGTATACCCTACGCGCTCTGGCGCTAACTTCCGTCTTCTCCTCCTTTCTCGTCTCCGCTGCTCGGTTAAATACCTTCCGCGCGACATTCCAGAAGGTTCTCGTCATTTCGTCGGCGCGATACGCAGCGAAGGCTGGGGGGAGGCGCGAGACGATACGAGGGCCGTCCCGGCCCATGACTCAACCCGGCATAACACACCCCTTTCGTTCTAGAACTTTCCAGTGCTTGCCCGGCCGCCGCTGTGGGGTGAGGAGGTTCATCGGCGAAGCCACGCTTCCGAGAGGAGAGGCTCGCGCGCCCGGGGAGCCTTTAGATGTTTGTTTTCTTTTTCTTTCTTTTTCGTTGACCTCGCGGCGTCACTCCGGCGGTTCGTCGCGAGAATTTAGCGGCGCGTCCTTTTTGAGCGCTCGTTCTGTGACACTGCCCCCCACTTTAAGAATATTATCTCATAATATTCAAAACCACACAAATGAGCGTGAACAGTCACCACACACTCTGAAAGACTGTAACACAAACCGTCGCTCATGACACTACACATTCGCAATAGATCGCTCAATACAATCGTACATTGTAGTTCAATTCCACAACACATGAAATATAGCCACAGGTACATGACTACAACACTTCATCACACATTCCAAACAATACAAACGTACAAAGTTCTCTCATTACAACGATTATACAACACTATACATCACATCACAGCACAGACACTTCGACACTTGTGACACAGGATAACACAACATTAACACAACATATGGCACTCAGCACTGCCAAACACATTCTGATTCGGCTTCAGCACTTATCCTGTGTACTTTGAGCGGCACTTGCGCCCTTTCTTGCGGTGCTCGCTCGATCTCTTCTTGTGTTTCCACGTTCTTTTTCGGCGAGCCCTTTCCAACGACGATATCTGAGGCGGCGTCTCAGCCATCGTTGTCACTTCCGACACCGTTAACGGGTCATAACGTTCAATGGGTCCTATCTGTTTATTTACCAGCTCGTTCATGTCATGGCATTGGGCTTGGCTGGCCAACTCCGTCACCTTTACACTGTCGCTCGGTTGAGGTCGTGCCGACGTAAGTCCAGCTGCCCGGCCCGTGAACTCATCCAACACGATCGCCTTCTCATTCACTGTCTCTTGCGCCGCGGCTTCACCTTGGGCTCTTGTGAGATCCGTCACGGGATGCTCCTCCACTGTATCTCGCGGTCGCTGGGTTGGCAAGGGCTCTATCTTAGGGTCTTCTCCCAAACATTCCGGATCATTCGGTCCTCGCGCCCCGTCGATGTTTCCGATGACAAGGTCGTAAAGGGGGGTCGTCATGCATAGAGCAGTAACCTTCCCGCTGAAGTACGGGGTTTCAACCTCAATCTCTGCTTCGGGAAGCATCCGAACTGTACGGTCAATTAGGCAAACCGGTTTCGTTTTGCCTGTTAACTCACTTTCCCGTACCAAATTTCTCCGCACGATAACCGTGGAGCTACCGGTATCTCTTAACGCTGTAACCTTCTTGCCCGCAACTTTTCCAGGCATCACAGGCATTTCCTTCGTAACACCGGTTGGCTATCTTGACATTACAGCACCCACAATAGGAATTTTCTCCCCATTCTTCAACTCTACGAATCCATCTGTGACGGCATTATTATCGGATTTTGGTGCCGCTTGCACACAGGATACCTGGTGAGTTTGACTCGCTCCGTTTCGACATGCGTCTGCTTTGTGGCCAGTCTGACCACACTTGAAACATTTTAATACTGTAGGGCTCGTAAAGTTAGTACAACAGTGGCTCGCGCGATGACCCACTCGGTTACACAGGAAACATCTCGGAACACTCTCCGGTGCACGCTTCTTTGGTTCGGGTGCCAAATTTTTCGAGTCTTCGGGACACTCCTTCTTGACCTTGGCCAAATTAGTTCTACCTTGCGCTTCCAAGAATTGATCAGCCAATTCAAGCATTCCTTCAAGTGACTCAGCCTTCCTCTCTTTCAAGTACAGCGACAGGCTTGGGTGGCAACTAGTAAGAAATTGTTCTCTAATTAGGAGCTCTCTAAGCTCATCGTACTCCTTCGCTGTCCCTGAAAGTTCAATCCATCTGTCGAAATAATGGCAAAGTCGGGCGGCGTACTGCGTAGCCGTCTCGCCATCAGCTGGCTTTCCTGTCCGAAATCTGTCCCGGAAACCTTCTATAGTAAATCTAAATCGCTTCAGCAAAGCAGCTTTCACCTTTGCGTAGTTGGCTGCGTCGGTCGGCGTCAGCCTGCCATACACACTGAGCGCTTCACCACTCAAGCAAGTACTCAAAGCAGTTGCCCATTGATGTTCTGGCCAATTCTGGCTCCTCGCAATCGTCTCAAACCGGTGAAGGTACGCGTCAAGGTCGTCCTCCCTTTCATCAAACGCTACGAGCAGCTTGCTTGGGTTCAAGCGGAAGCCGTGGTCCTCCCGTTCGCTGCTTTCAACTCTAGCTTGGACGGGAGTTTCACTTCGCTGTTGCAAACGGAGGCGCTCGAGTTCCATCTCGTGCTGCCGTTCCCTTTCAGCCATCTCCGCTTCTCTTTCTTCTTTCAGCTGTCGCTCCCTTGCTTCTCTTTCTTCTCTCGCCCTTTCGGCTGCCAACTTCTCTCTCTCCAGCTCCAACTTCAATCGCTGCTCTTTTTCTTCCTTCAGCTGTCGCTCCTTTGCCTCTCTTTCTTCTTTCAGCTGTCGCTCCTTTGCTTCTCTTTCTTCTTTCAGCTGTTGCTCCATTGCTTCTCTTTCTTCTCTCACCCTTTCCGCTGCCAACCTCTCTCGTTCCAACTCAGCTGCTTTTTCTTCCTTGGCCCTCTCTGCTGCCAACCTCTCTCTCTCCAACTCAGCTTCTTTTTCCGCTTTGGCTCTTTCGACCGCCAACCTCTCTCGTTCCAACTCAGCTGCTTTTTCTTCCTTGGCTCTCTCAGCTGCCAACCTTTCTCTCTCCACCGCCTCTTTCTCCTTCTGGCTTACCCATTTCCGTAGTTCGGCGCCGGAAAGACCCATCTTCTCACCAAGCGCAACTAACTTTTCGAGATCCATTGCGTCTCACAACTCGCAAATAAAACCTTGCCGCGTGCAAAAAGTATCTGCCTAAATCAGTCTATCGGAACACTCCCCTGCACTCGTTAACGAGAACACTGAACAACACACAAAATCGTTCCGATAGCACTATCAACAACTCGAGGCTCTTTCCTACTACTTTGGACACACTGTGCACCAAAAGGTCCTGTCGCGGACGCCAGATTAATTGTCACACTGGTCCCGTTAATTCGGGAGGCGATCGCCGGGCCAAGTCCAAGGGCCGAAGTATCGGCCCCCCGAACCGCACCACGAAAGCGTGGACAATTTAGAAGTGGTCCTTTTTGGCGCGCCAGCGAACGCCGGCTGTGGTCCAAAGAACAAGTCAGAGCCGAGAGTTGATAAACAAACAAATTATATTCTCAATAATGGCAGATCGAAAACAATACACAAGAATGCACACTCCACAATAGTTGCATACAATATGTCACCAATCAAACCAATCAAACAACGTACTACACAGTACAATCAGCCACTCTCGAAACAACGGACACAGACAACAATACACACTACAATGCAGTCGCATGCATTGAACAACCAAGACACTTAAAGACTAAAGAGATAGAAAACCTATTCAGTCCAAAGTCCTGGGAACAAAGTCTGAATGATACTCTTCCGAGAATCACTCACTCAAAGTCCAGCGTTGTTGTCGTTCCGCTGCCCCCAGAAGTTTCTCTTCCAGGAAACCTCGCCGAAGTTTCTCTTCCAGGAAACCTCGCGTCCTCAAATGGCCACTCTTCAAACTTCAACTTCTTCGCCGGAACACGTCGGCTTCACACACGCAGTTGTTGCCACGCGTCTTCGCTCGATAGCGGTAAACACACGCTCTTGCCTGTAGCTCGAGCCTTCACCTTTCAGGTGGAAATCCTCTTCTTCTCCTGCTTTGTCGCTACGGACAAAACCTTCGCCGACTACACGGCGGAATCCCTACACGCTCTGGCGCTAACTTCCGTCTTCTCCTGCTTTGTCCCTACGGACAAAACCTTCGCCGACTACACGGCGGTATACCCTACGCGCTCTGGCGCTAACTTCCGTCTTCTACTCCTTTCTCGTCTCCGCTGCTCGGTTAAATACCTTCCGCGCGACATTCCAGAAGGTTCTCGTCATTTCGTCGGCGCGATACGCAGCGAAGGCTGGGAGGAGGCGCGAGACGATACGAGGGCCGTCCCCGACCCATGACACAACCCGGCATAACACACCCCTTTCGTTCTAGAACTTTCCAGTGCTTGCCCGGCCGCCGCTGTGGGGTGAGGAGGTTCATTGGCGAAGCCACGCTTCCGAGAGGAGAGGCTCGCGTGCCCGGGGAGCCTTTAGATATTTGTTTTCTTTTTATTTTTCGTTGACCTCGCGGCGTCACTCCGGCGGTTCGTCGCGAGAATTTGGCGGCGCGCCCTTTTTTAGCGCTGGTTCTGTGACACATGTGCAACACTAGGTGTCACATTTTTTCGCGCACAACTTGCACTCCCAACTATAACCTGCAGGGAAAAGAGTACCTTTTGGGAAGCCACCCTTCTTGCATTGCGGTAAAGCTGCCTTGCACACCAAAATTCATGTGCAACAAACATTCCAACATTAGCTCCAAACTTTCTCTATTATTGTGTGGCTTATGAGAAAATATAGTAGGGAATGGTTGAAACGTCTGTTTCTATTACGTTTCAACCGAAAATAAGTTCCTCCAGTGTGTGGTTTACCAGTTCATAATAGAAACTTAGTTCACTAGCAGAATTATTCAATAGAATAGTAAGATATTATTGTAGCAACCGCACGGATTTTAGATTGGATCTGAGCCACTGTACTGGAATTTCTTCCCAAGCTCATCACTTATTTTAGACGCTTAGTGAGTCTGCTGAACCTGTTCATGCCTGCCTGGAAACAGGTATTTTGCACTTTTACTGATATTTTCATTTTGCACACGCTTGTTTATATTTTTCCACAGTTCCAGCAGTGCTCGAGCATGAGGCAATTGCGGGGATCTCGGGAAACAAGCCATGCGGAATGAGGAGCCGAGCATCCAGCTTGGCGCGCGACCTGGAGTCTCCTGTGGATCCCCAACATGCCCTTGACGTTCTGCTCAAAGAGGTGAGCTCCCGTAATATTTTTAACACGAAAGTGCTTTATGCCATGGTCGACCAAGAATTCAATCACATATTTTCATCATGTCAGTGAATGCAGTTGACAAAAAAAAAAACGATAAGAAAAGTTTGATTATTAGATTTTAATTACCTACGAGTTGAACCTACGATCTCTCAGTCCGCTGCAATAGGTGCCGGTCGCTTTCTCCACTGTTTAAAATAGACGCATGCATGAGGCCTCACAAACGCTCCTTATATCTATCGCAGCTTCTACCTTTTGCGGTGATCTTGGTTAGTGGGGGGGGGGCAGTGTCACTGTCTAAAATTCATAAATCGAAGTTCTGCATAGTGACACTAAATAGTGCCAACCATGAGCACTTAGGTAGTTTCACCTTTTGATTGATTGAATAAATGCCAGCAGAAAGTAGAATGCCTTATCACATTCACGTCTCAAGCTACGAACTCTAGCCTTTGCGTTCATGAAGCGCTGTGTGGCATATGCATGAGCACAGTTGGCGGTGACAGTCGTACTGGAGACTCCAGTGCACATTTTGGCGTTTCTCTCTTCAAATGATGATGCTTTGAATGAGTGCATATTGAGTATCAGTGCTGTGTATTTGTTGATTCCAGCTTTTCGCAGCATTTAAGATATGTTGCATCCAAGTGTAAACTACTTCAGCTACCTAAAGGGTTTAATCATTATCTACGGCATTAGTCTTTGGGATGGAGATGTGCCACTAGGCATCAACAAGGGGACATCTATGTCAAACGGTGCTATAGCTGCCAAACATTAATAGACATTATACAAGGTTTTGTAAATCAGTGTAAACAATCAATTATACTCCTGTGAAGACATCAACTTTGGTTGGCAAGTGCAAATATGTATGGTTGGGTGATATTTAATTAAATATACCAATTTCTCAAGAATATAGCTTTTGAAATTTTTGACTCAAGCTTTTGTATTACTATATTGCCTTTGTGACATTTTCTGTGCAGTTGAACACTTTCTACAAGGTGCTGCTGATTCACGGTGTTGACCCGGAGCTTATAACTCAAGTTTTCAAGCAGGTTTGTGGAAGTTCCATTCTTTTTCTTAGAAGGCTGCGTAAAGTTAAATGTCAAGTTTGTGCACATTGTGTAATATTACCGTATTTACTCACATAATAGGCGCACCCCCAGTTTGGTAGCCAAAAATCTAGTTTGTTTATTTTCGTGCATAATAGGCACACCATAAACTTAACCGTTATCAGTAATTCTGTATCGTGCTTGCACAGTTGCAATTTGGCACCCTCTTGCACTAACTGAAGTGAGGGTAAAAAAAAGAAAGACCGCCGCATTGCTGCACCAGCTTCGCGAGCTCAGAGTGTGGAAGAAGGGCGGTTGTCGGGGTGTCGGAGAAACCTTTGCACCAGCCGCTAGCCGGTCGCGCACATTCGGCATTCAGAAACACGTGATCGCGTCCTCATCAAGTGTGCATCGACTTTCTGTCGGCAAAAGCGTCGTCGTTATCGCGCTTGCTACCTTGTTTAAAAACTTAAGACTTTCTGGTGCGAGCTTTCACCATTGCTGCCACTGCGTGCACGGACTGGCACAAGCTCAGCAAACTTCTGTTGTCGTTGTTTTCCTGACCACAAGCGTAAACATCATATTGCGTGCGCTGCTCTTTGATCAGTGCTTGAGTGCAATTTTTTCGACTTCCAAAGGCCCAATCTTCATGTTGTCTTGTACAAACTTCCCGTAGCATGCCGAATTGTAGGTAAGGTCTATTCGTGCTTTTTAATGGCGCGGTCACGGGCGATCGAAGTTGCAGTTTTGTGCGGAATCAGCGCAACTTTTTTCGGGGGCTCTACTTGAAGGGAAAGGTACTTGGGTGGTACTTGTAACACTCGAATGATGGTTCGCGGTTCAATTACAATGTCTTGGATATAGGGTGTGAGCCCGCAAAAGCGAACGATCGGTATCGTTCAGCGTATAAAATTTCGTCCGTGAAAATTCATAGATCTAGGTGGCCCGAAACGTAATTAGCGAATTTCTGTGATGGCGCTTTCTTTTCATAGTTCTTTTTCTTTTTGCATTCATTTGGTTGGCAACACAGGTTTTTCAATGTCAATTTTGTGAAATTTGAATGCTTGTAAGCAGACCGCATTGCACGTCTCCATTCTTGGACACACGAGACTGCATGGACAGCACGCTCTGCAGTAGTGTGGCATATCAAGAAGGTTGTTTCAGCTGTAGTGTGGATAGTCGTGTCTTCGGCATTTACATGCTCAGTAGTCCGTGCTTCCATCGTGCTTTCATTAGAAATGAAGTTTTCGGAAATTTCACCCCACGTAATAGGTGCACCCCAAACTTGGCACCGGATTTTCTAGAATAATGTACGCTTATTATGTGAGCAAATACGGTATTTCATTTCCGTTGTTACTCATAGTTTTGAAAATTTAAGATGCAAGAAAAACTCTTGTGTTAAGCTTGGGCACTAACTGAACACAAAAGAAAACCCTGGCAACAAATTTGATACTATAATATTGCTACTATGTATATTTTGTGAGACTTTTCTTGCGTGTGATCATTTCTGTGAGCATTTTCAGGGTTTATTTACTATCTTCACACTTTGGGCCAGCATGCAAACATGAACTACTGTCACTCTCGCCTCTCACTGTTTGCAGCAAGTGTGGCATGTATGACTTCGTTGACACTGCAAATTAAAAAATTCGAATTAATGTTTCACGGTGTTTTCAGTGTTTGGACTCCATGATCATACACTGACCGGTAGGATTTTTATTGCACTAAAGAAAACATGCAGCATAAAAGTTGGTTGTCAGTCTATATTTAAGCTTGCACTTCCTGGTACCTTGTAACATGTGGTGCTACACTTTTTTGTTTTCTACAGCTGTTCTACTTCATTTGTGCTGGTGCCTTGAACAACCTGCTTCTACGCAAGGACATGTGTCACTGGTCTAAGGGCATGCAGATGAGGCAAGTCTATTTTAACATCTTTTTTTTTTTTTTTTGTGCTGAGACGGTGCTCAGAGCTGCCGTTGTAGGCTCTGTAACTTTTCTCACTTTCTGGGGTATGATTGTCACCCCGAGCAACTTGCAAGTACGTAATAGAAAAAGTTTTGGCAGTAATGCATGGGGGCCAATCCATTCTTGCGTTTGCTGCAAAAAAAAAATATTTATGGTCTTAGCTGTACAAAAATTAACTCATTGATGGCACTCATACTAAGAAGGGACTAAATTGCCTAGGGCACAAGATTCACAAAAAATCTGTAGTCTTGTTAAGCCCTAGAACATAGCCTATTACTGAACGCTTCAACTGGTAGCAGCTTTTGCAGCCTACACAGTTACCCATTAGATCTGTGTATTGACCGAGCAGGAATCCCCATTTTTTACAGAGCTTATGTCTGAAAGACTGTTCTCCTTGAATTACTGCACATTTGAAAATCGGAAGATAATTGCTAAGGATTGTTAAGTACCTGCCACGTAGATGTAGGTGACTACTACACTACTACAGCAAAGCAGTTTCCAAGCTTTATGTTCATGTTAGACGTAGGTCGCTTTTAACACGGTAGCGTTAAAGAGCTTGTTTCGCAGATGTTACGGCGTGTGTGTCGTTGGTTGCGAGTGAAAAATCGTCGTCTCATCTGTGACTGGAAAAAATCAGGAAGAGTGCAAATAGAATAATAAAAAAAATGAGGTCCAAGTTGCAGTTGAACCCAGGCCGTCTGAGTGGCAAGAAGGTGTTCTATCACAAAGCCACATCATTGTTGTAAACCGATTCAAAAAAAAAAAAAAACTCAATATAAATGTCATATGGTCGAAGAAGTCTCCTCAGCCTACGTAATCTTGCGTGGCAGAAACTTTGAATCGTGCCGATTGTCGGAACATGCGATTTGCACGTAGAGCGGGTGTTGTAAAGGCCCACGGTTTACAAAGCGCTCAAAGATATGTTTACGTCTTGTCTTAGGGACGCGTAGTGGGCTATTTTGCAGAAAGAGCAGTTATGGAATAGTGGAGACTTAAGGGGACGTGCTATTCGAGAAAAGAGTTGCTTTCATCTGTAGCCTAGGGCAATGAAATTTTCATTGTTTACACAGGTCTTTACGCTGACTTCAAATATATAATCAGTTTTATAGTAAGTTGATAGTTCTTGTTTTGCACTATGAATAATTGTGTCCAAAAAAAGCTATAGATTCTACATATTCTGCCACTAGACTTTCATAGTTATGAGCCATTAATGGCTAATGCGTCTCCAAATTAACTGTAGAATGGAAATACATAACAAGCAAGTATACATGACATCTTAATGAATGAGATAAATTGTGCTGTAAGAAGTCTTAAAATGCTCAGCCCATACTGATTGCTTACTTGAAGTTCAGTATGATTGTATAAGTGATACCAGGTTTTGAAGGAAACAACTGCACTCTTCACATGTTAAAGAATATGTGGGTAAAATTTCATCCTGACCTGGCTATCATAACTACCAAAAACATTTACAGTATAACCTCGTTACAACGGATCTGCTCACAACAGACTTTCGAATACAACATACCAATCAACATTATGTTGACCCCTTATTTGTTCCATTGATCGAGCTTCGTTTACTGCAGATTCTAGTACAACGGTACAACGGACATACGGATATAATTGACTGAAATGTGAGGTGGTCAGAACTCCTTTACTTTTCTACCGCGGACACCATCCCAAATTCGATAACGTCAGGCTCAAGCATCGGCATACTTTCAGGACAGGAACATCGCGCCACGGAAAGTTGTACCGATTTAAGGCCGCCGATCTGCGGTCGGTTAATGGTCGATTATGCCTAACTATACGATAAAAAAAAATCGACTTTTCTACCGCGGACACCATCCCAAATTCGATAACGTCGGACTCAAGCATCGGCATACTTTCAGGACAGGAACAGCGTGCCACAGAAAGTTGTACTGATTTAAGAATGAAGGCCGCCGATCTGCGGTCGGTTAATGGTCGGTTATGCCTAACTATGCGATAAAAAAAAATCGCAGCTTATCTACAGAGTGAATGACGATAAGTGGGGCAAAACGTCTGTCTTTCTGTGTATTTGTCCGTTCGTCTGCTCATGCGTTTGTTCGTGCATCTGTACACCTGTCCATACTTCCATCCGTTTCTTCATCTGTGCGTCCGTCTGTCCATCCATCCGTGCATCCGTCTGTCCATCCATCCGTCTGTTGGTTTGTCTGTCTGTCTATTTGTCTTGTAGTGCCGGTTATGCCTGAAGCAGGACAAGGTTAAACAAAAAGGAGCTTTGCCCCTAAAATATCGACACGCAGCATGCTTGGCTTTGCATTTTGGGGCGATGACGCTCGAAATTGCTAGTTGCTTCTTTGAGCGGTCGCTGCGTACCGAGCTTGGCCAGTGGGATTGCCGTTGATGCGCAATATGCCCATCCGCGATTTTGAGGAGCCACCGGGCGATGCAATTCGTTGCTTTCGACGAAGCACATTACGGACTCATCGCTTTTGCATGTGCACTAACGCGATGGCCTTGCCCGAAAATATTGGAGCAAAGTTAGGCCTAGCCACGACTTCGAGCTGCAATCTCAGTTGCGATGTGCATGGCTGCAGTGCCCGACAATGTTTTAAAAGTACGTCATGCTGCTCAATTACAAGTATAAAGAGTTGTCCCGTGGTGGTTTTCGTCCCAGGGTCTGAGTGCTGATAACCAGCAGGTGCAGACCAGTGATGCTACCGCTGCGCCCATTGTGCCAAGCTGCGCCGAGTTGTCCTGGCTGCTACACACTGCTATATTTCCTCGAAGCTTGGCGTGTCTTGATTGACATGGGGGTTTTAACGTCCCAAAAACACCATATGATTATGAGAGACGATGTAGTGGAGGGCTCAGAGAATTTCGACCACCTGGGGTTCTTTAACGTGCACCCAAATCTGAGCAGACGGGCCTGCAACATTTCCGCCTTCATCGGAAATGCAGCCGCCGCACTGGGGATTTGATCCCGCCACCTGCGGGTCAGCAGCCGAGTACCCTAGCCACTAGACCACTGTGGCGGGGCAGTTCGGCGTGTCTGTGCCCAACCTGCACCAAAGGGTGTGCTCCAACTTACAGAAACGAAACTACTTGAGGTTCTCCCGTTGAAGATGACATTGCGGTGCACCTGCGTAAGACACAACTAGAGCCAAGCCATGCCAAACTGGGCCAATTGTCACTATTGAGGCGATGGATAGTTGGACGCAGTGAATGCTCTATTTTCTGGATTTTTTAGGAACTGGAAAATCGTGCAAAAAAGATTCATGACTTAATCCGCTCAAGCAATGAAATCACCACACCCCCGTCTGAAATAGCTTCAATGCCTCCTTGAGTACACTTATCAGGCATTTTGGTGCGCGCTCAGGCAGTTGTAAATGCATTCAAGGCCTACCGATGTCCATTTGCAAATATGCGCGTGTGATGAGCACCGCTGATACCAGCAAAGTGTGGAATAAGTTGTGGATTTACAGCATGAAGCATGTGAAAACGATGATGCAAAACATAATGGATGTGGTATAAATAGAGAAATGCTTGTTTGAACCTCCGCAATGCGTATGTGCACTTAAAAGATGCGCCACTGTACGAAAATTTCCGGTGACATGTAGCACTTGCTGCCGAACGAGACCGATTGTTCTTAGTTGTGTGCAGCACATCACCTACACAGCTGACGCCGTTCCTCTGGGGCGCTTTCATACGCACGTGTTTGTCATAGTGTTCTTAATGCCCACTCCATTCCTGATCGGACACGGGCACAGCTATGGCGAGTTGCTTTCGTTCGTGAACGCTCCGCGTCTATGCGGCGAACTTGGCCAATTCGCACAGAAAAGCAGCGTGGACGGCGGAGTGCGTGAGTAATTAAAAGCGTGCAGTACGCCAACAACTGCGCCACATGCAGTAAGCGGAAGATGCTTAACATAAAGGGATCAAGCCTTACTGCCGCCTCCGAGCATTTCCCGTGCTTATCCGTTAGACGTCACCTCACTCTGCGGTGATACCGGCCCCTACGAATTTCTTTTATCAGTTTCTCCCATAGCACTTATACATTGCAGCAAAGCCGACTTTTGGACATTACTGTGAAATCGAACGATTCTTGAAAGCGCTCGTTTAACCCTACGAGGGTCATAGATGTAGCAAAGGTACTTTGGAATGTCGGCTGAAATCCCGAAAAATGGAACGCCGAAGAGTTTCAGTGTCAAAAGTTTCGACGTCCATAGGGCTTGTGACGCTGTCATGAAGTCGTTTAAATTTTCAAGCATGTCTGAAAAATCTAGCTTTCCGAAAAATCAGCAGTCAACTGATCTTCAGTCACATTTAATGAAGTGCTATGGTTTTAAATTTTATCATTGGCTTTGTCTATTAAACGTGGTGAGGTTATTTGTCAGTGATATAATTTTCTTTTATTGCTTGCTCTATTATGCTTGAATAGCTTGCAGCCCATCAAAATTTTATCATTCCTATGTCATAAACACAGCATAAAAAAACGGCAGGAAGGGGTGGTTGAAAAAATTCGTAAGCAGGGGTTGGGGGGGTGTCGGGCTGACGTTTCGACAAGCAGGCTTGACTTTCTCAAGGCTAGAACAGAACACTTTTGCTCTGAGGAAAACAAGACTGCTTGTCGGAACGGGTGCTTGACACAACCCCTGTTTGCAGATTTCTTCATGAATACAATAGGCATCTTAAAATTGACTCTAGCAATATCTGCTCCGAAAGCCAGTTTTACAGCTCCAAAAGACATTTTTGTCTGTTCCAAAAGCTTCTCCAAAAGCTGCTCCGAAGCAGCCTAAGCCGGTAGCATCACTGAACAAGACGCTATTACAGTGGCTCTGAGACGTCGGCAATGTTCGCGACAAGTTCGGCGTGCAATTGTAATCTTATGGCTGAACTTTTGTTTGCAGCTGCCTTAAGGTGACGGTACCACCGTCGCCATCTTGCGAGTAGTTTCTGCTTGAGCCACCAGAAGACGCCACTAAGTCACGTTTGGAAAAAAGGGAGGAAAATGCACTCTCGTCGTAGCATGCAGTGGCGAAGAGCCTGTTCCTGCTGGAACTAATCCATTCTTTTCCGGGGTGCAGCTGCTCCCATATCTCCTTTGAAACGTTTCAAATGTGCGTGACGCCCTCCCCCCCCCCCCCCCGCCCCCCGCTCCCCAATAACAACAACAGCTACAAAAAAAGGCACGGACCCGAGAGCCTTTGTACTCCCCTGCAACTGTCCGGAAAAGAGGTGCCTCTCTCTCTCTCCTGGTAACCTATAACTATTTACAATTGAGCGCTGAACCGCGCTGCGGCAAGGGTTGCTGGAAATAATGGTTTTGTTTCTGAACCGACTCTTTCTCTTCCTGGCTAAAAAAGAGTAGAAAGAAAAAGAGTAGAAAAAGAGTAGTTCTCGAGGAAGTTCTTCAGTGGCCCTGAATACCGGCAGTGTTGGGTCGCGTGGAACAACGCCGACCTTGTGCACCTGCATAGTAATTATAGATTTCTCCACTGTCAGCAGCTTTGGTTCGACTGTGAATGTAGTGTGGGTGTCGCGCATGGTCCACTTGATACTTATGTCGCTACATTCAGAAGCTACCCAGGAAGCTCCTTTCCACTACTTCCTGGCTATCATTACACAAAGCCCCTTTTCTGTGCCTTGCAGTGAGCCAAAAATGGTAATTTTGTATGCATGAACGACAGAAGGGCTTTGCCTTTTGCTAGCGAGAACACTATGAGCCTCATGCATCCCAAAACAGATGTATGGGGCGCAGCTGTAAACAGATGTATGGGGCGCAGGTGGCTATCAGTGGCGCCTCTATAGGCGGTGCACAAGGCGTATACACGAATGCGCTGCTCAGCTTTAGCGAAACATATGAGAGACAATTTTTTCATCTATAAAACGAGTCCTACTAGCACCGCACCGAAGAGCGCAAGTCGTAACACAGATGCGAATTGCGTCCTTTTGGGAGTATTGAATAATAAAATGCGTAAGGGCTCTTTCTCAGCGAAACCCAACCTATCTGTATAGACCTAGAGTCGACACCCGAAAACTAGCTCAGCTTTTCCAAGAGGCTGTCCAATAAGGCACACGGAAGCGATTGTTCTTGTACTAAAATTATAATTTCATCCCGCAGGTTGACTGCTAATGGCAAAGTCGGGGAACATTGGGCAATGTGCATTATTTTCAGCTGTCTAGATAGCAGCAACGTAAAGTAAGAGATAAATAAACAGAACGGATGGCTGGGAACGCTAGAGTTCACGCAGCCATCCGCACTTTTCGCTGCAGTCGGGGAAATATGGCTCGCTAACTAACGGCTTGCAAAAGAGTTACTGCGCATATGCGAGTAAGCTTGTTTTCCACACGAAAGCCTCAACCACAGACTAGCAGACGAATAATTTTTTTCCCATTTACCACTAATCCCTGTCTTTCCTTGCTTTCGTTTTCTCCTTTCTCTCAGTGAAAGAGGAAACTTACAATGAGGCGTGACATTCCTGAAGTACGTTTTGAGAAGTCTTGGTGCTGATCCTGCCCCTTCGTATGAATGTGGAGTGGTGAACACGTTTAGAGCGAGAAAAGCAGTCAGGGAAACAGCAGTTTTACAGGTGTTTGCAAAGTGGGCGCCAGGTGCAACACCCTCTATGATGGAGTTGCCTTGTCGGCGCTTTCGGGAAACGGGAGACAGCATTCGCAGCGCGCCGTTGAGTATACACAACGCGCCTAGCAATGGGCATTTCTGAGAACGCGGCATCCGCTCCCGTCCTATTGTGATGACGTCAAGAGGCCTCAGCTAGTCTAGAGGGTATTGGCCAGGGGTCGCTCACTATTTTGCAAAGGCCAACATAAAAAAAAAGAAAAAAAGAAATATTTTTTTGTCGAGCCAGGTGGCACACTTGTCACCACCCCATTATAACGGGGACGCTCATATCATCCATCCATCCAACAAGGCTGTTGCAGTGATGGCGCGCGACGCAGAGGTGGACAAAAATTGAAGGTGTGCAGACTAACTATACGAACTGGTACGGGGTGTGTACGCCTGTGGAGTGTTTTAGTTTATTTACTTGATAGGTGTTTTTTTTTTGTTCTCTGGTTAGGGCGAATTAATCTTGCCCGCCCGATACAAAGGGATCAGCCTCAAATCATCAGAGTCAATGGGCCTTTGGATGGATGCTATGAGCGTCCCCTTTATAACGGGGTGGTGACAAGTATGCCACCAGGCTCGACAAAAAAAAAAAAAAAACCTTTTTTTTCTTTTTATGTTGGCCTAATGCCTCTACTTCGATAAATTCTATCTTAATGGAAAAAAAGGGCTGTTCGGAAAAAAAGGCGCTGTTCGGACCTTTTTCAGGTCCGAACAGCGCCTTCAGTGGAGATCACCGAACTCGAAACTGGGAGTCCGTGGCCTCCGAATTTATCCGCCACGGCCCGGTAGAAAAATCTCGTAGGCCTGGTATTTTTCGGGATAATTTGCAAACGACGCCAGGTGCCCTTCAGTTCGCACCTGTCGCCGCTCTGTGCAACGTTTATAGAAGCTGTTTGGCTCTGTTACTCCCCCAAAACATGGCGTCAAGTCACCACCACTTGCACCACTTCGCATGCGCAGGCTAGTCTCCCGAAAAAAAGTCCATTGTTATCCTAGGGTCACGTGAAATATTTAAACACACATACACTGCCAGACACTGGTCACCTCCCTGTGATGGGAAAGCCCGCTTCAGATAATGTCCTACCGGCTCCAAAAATATGAGGAGGCAAGGTCCAGTTCTTTGTGTCCTTCAAAAACGCTTCTACAGTCACCTGAGTACAAAGGCGAGCAACCAAGCAATTCCTGGAATCTTTGGCACAATAGCCTAACCTGCTGGCTATGCATTCCTGATGTACAGTGCAACACGCTTTATTCCCTTCTTCCTTTCTCTCTCTCCTTCTCTTTTTTTCTTTTTCAGCAGGATTTAGCCAGTGAAGTCTAAAGAAGTCCATCCGTGTTTTGGCGGCTTAGTTATGTTTAAAAGCGCCACTTTTGACGAACATCGGAACTGACGTGAAACAACTTGATGTTTTTTTTGACAGATGGCGCCACCACCAAAAAGTGTTTGCGAGCTTTATTATTTTTGAAAAATCTTTTGTTTCAAGCACCGCTTCGTAAAGTTAGTGAGTACTGGTGATTACAAGACACTACATGGTCCTGCTAATGTGCAATACTTGTTGTGAATTAGCCTACAAAAGACAAAAAAAGGAAATTTGCACGAACCTGGCAAGCAGAAAAATGAGCTAAATTCACTGCTGTCCTACAAATTTTCTAATTAACTTACGACAATTTTCTCTTCATAGAAACCTAGGGAAAGGCTTGCTAATTTATTATTGAAGATTTCAGAGTTTCAGCTTGGATAGTTTTGTCCCTTCGTCAGTAATGCCTGACCAAGTAGCGCCATAAATTGCCGTATTGAAGGAGTAATAATTCAAGAACTCTTCATCAGAACACAAAACAACTTCGCGTACACATAATGTAAATTGTAGCCTGGAAACCCATTCAATATTGTTGTTCTGCACAAAATAGAAAAAAAGTTATTTACTCATAAACTTTCATTCTTTTGCCCATTTTTATTAGAGCGTGCATCAATTTCTAATTGCTTTACTGGCAATATCTCTTCATAGAAACCTTGCATAACGCTTCGTTAAAAGGCTCAGCAAATTTCATTTCGTTATGTTGGACAGTTTTGCTGCACTGGCAGTACAACGGAGGCTTGTACAGCAAAAACGCTGTTTTTTGCTCACACTGTTTTAATTGCCATGAAATAACACTCCAGACTAGGCGAAAATACTAGTTGTCATTAGAAAGCGGAGAACGTAAACTTTCTAATGCAATAGAACTCATATTCTTCCATTGAGCAGAGCAAGCACAGTGAGCCAGTAAACAACGACTAAAATGTCGAGCTCTTGCCACTGGAGTGGGACCGCCACCTTAACTACGATGCGTCCCGTCCCGTTAACACAGAACGAGTTTTTACGGGCCGGTTGTGTCGTTTAGGAGCTATGATTTCTTGGAAAACACTGTTTTTAGGGGTTTTTTTGTGACTTTCACAATAATTTTTGCAACCTTGGCACTTCTGTGTAGTTTTTAGTGATGATATGTTGAAATATGTTTCAAAAAAAGGGGGGAGGGCACAGAATTTAAGTTTGATATTAAAAAAAATTGTTTTTTTAATGCCCATTGACTCTGTTTATAACTAGTAATTCTTTCTGCCTATAACAGACCCATTGGGTGTTTACGTAGAAGTCTGTGTTAACAGCGCTTGGATTTTACATACTCCTCTCACAACAGACCAAAATGCTCTGCTCTTTGGAAATCTTTTGTAATGAGGTTATACTGTGTGTCCAAATATAAAAGTCGCCCGAAATTGCATCTTCAGAAAAACTCATTTTAAACATGGATATGAAAGCTCAAGCAAAGTTAGGCTTTCTAAAATTTTTTCCATCATGTGAGCTTGAGAATCATGGTTATTTTGAGCATGTAGCTTTGGTGAACTCCTCTTGCGAAATGCAATGGCTAGCAGCTAGGTGACAATTTCCAGGGGACTCGAGACATGAGCTCCTTTTTTTTTTTAATTTTAATAGTAACCTTGTGCTCTTTAAAAGCAGTTTTAACATACTTGGAATTCAATTGCAAGCTTGATTTTTGTCCTATGACAGTAGAGAAACTAAACCTGTGAAAGCAAATTTTTAACGGCCAATGTTACGTGCACCGTCATTAGTTTCCTTATGGCATGGTAGAGAAATGCACCAATAATCAAAGGAATGCTAGCAGTTGAGAAGGCGATGTGCCCGTAGCTTCAATTTTCTGTTGTGTTCTACTATTGAAGGCTTATACCAAGCGTCCTCCAAGTTGTTTCTTCCTTATTCCTCGAGCATTTGCAAAGGCAGATTACACTGCCTTTTATGCAACGACAAGCAGCTCCACTGCTAGTATTTTTTTTTCTGTGCCATTCTTATTGTTGTTAATCTCCATTATGGTCAACAAAAAATGCATGCATGCCATTTTGAAAGGCACGCAGCTACTTCCTTTGAGTAAAACTTCATGTCATGCTGTTAGACATACATACTCACCACTGCACTTGCGCTTGTCCTATGTACTCTTGTGAATCTTTCAAGTCTTTTGCACTATCTAGTTTTGACTATCCCAGTGTTCGTTGTCGATGTTCGGCACACAATTTGTGAAGGGCGCCTGCAAACAGTGGGATTAATGTTATGTGACCGTGTAGATACAACCTGAGCCATCTGGAGCAGTGGTGCCGAGACCAGAAGGTTTCCCAGAGCGAGGTGCTAGACACGCTCCAGCCCATAGTTCAGGCATCGCAGCTGCTCCAGGCCCGCAAGACGGACGAAGACGTTTCCAGCATCTGTGACATGTGCGACAAGCTCACCACAGCACAGGTACGTCTCTCACTATGACTGCAGCTATTAAGCATTTCAGTGGAACTACAAGTGTCATCGTGCTCGAAGAATTTGTCATGTGTACTACTGTCATATTGAAATGCGAAAATTTAGGGCTTAGTAGGGCATGCTTTCGTTTCCAGCTTGTACAGTTGATGCTATGTGAGAGTAATTTTGACTTGAGCTCTTATATTAAAGCAAACATTACCTTTTATGGCTTCGCAGCAACAAGATGCAGCAACAAGGTGCAATAGCTCATAGCAGTTGTTATACAGAAAGTAATTGTCTGGTTTCAATTCAGGATTATTGTACATGTTACTTATACAACGTAGATAGGGTTACAGGTGGCAGCACTGTCGCTGCATTGGTGTAGACACACGGTTGGTGGCATGCATGTCGATGCACACAGCAGTGCTTTGCTGCGAGAAGTCTGAGCTGATTGTCTGCGAAGCACCTTGATTGCAGCCTAATGAAGATATATACATCCTCCATGACTGCATTAATGCACAAAGCCAACTTAACCTTCGTATTATGTGCGAAAGAAGTGCAATCTGACTATCAGTTGGGTGTTGGGCTTCGGTAATGGCCTTTCTTTGCACAGTGCTTGATGTTTTTTTCTTGTTTAATTTGTACATGTTTAGCAGCGGTGTAGCCAGAGGGAGGAGTTGGGGAGGCTTAACCCCCCCCTGCACCTCACCCCGTTTCCCAAAATTGTTTTAACTTGGAATAGTATATAAGTATTCAGATCCCGCAGATCCTGGTCACGGCTGTCGCATTTTGATGGAGACAATTTGTAGAGGCCCCTGTACAGTGCGATGTCTGTGCACGTTAAATAACACCAGAAAGTCAATTTCGGAAGCCCTCCACTATGGCGTCTCTCAATCATATTGTGGTTTTGGCACTTTGAATCTCGGATATTATTATTAGCCTTTTGATTAACCTTTTGTGTGACAGTGGAACACATACGTACCACTTTTCATCTGCAAAAAAAAATTTTCTCTCACATCACCTGTGGGAGAAGTTAGCGCAATGTTCAGATGACACTAAAGGCAAATATAAACTTGTCAGAGTCGAAGCTCAATGTATGACGTCTCATATCAGCGGGAGAAGGGATGCTCTGTGCCACTTGCCTTGGCCGTTTCATCCCAAAATGCCTGTTAGCAATCGCAAGATGGTGCCTTCGTAAGACAGTGCTCTCTTACTTTTTGAAAACACTCATGAGCCAGTATGACATATGTGTTTCATTTTTTTTCCCACTAAACTAATGGTTTCATTTTGGTGAAATTTCTTTTTAGTTTATATCAATATACCACAGCAGTTTTTTATGTCCCAGTATCAAAAACATAGGTGAACCTATAAAGAGGTAATTCGAATAAATTTTAGATTTTTGGTTGGGCCAGCATGTTTTTAATGTAATTGAGCACGTGTTAAAAGGAATGAATCTTGAGCTCCAACTAAAGTGTTTTGCAGACTCATGATTGATTTTGAATGTTAAATGCTGTAATTGGACCTGTTCTTAAGAACTGTCACTTGTAAGCAACGGGAAAGTGTGCAGTGTAGTGACTGGATTGTGCATGTCTGTGGGCAATTTAAGTGAGTGTCTCATGTGGATACACGAATCGCAAAGTAATTGTCTACTTGAAACAATGTAGAATATATACGTGGTCCATGACTTGAGACCATGCATAAAGCATGTTGAGGCACAAAAAAATGAGACTTTAGTTAATGCCAGAATTGGCTCACTGCATGCATGTCTTAACCTGTAGTAGTACATGTTATCAGAGTGCCCATTCATTGTTGTGAGTGCTCACGTCTCGTTTAAGTGTACGATTCACAAATTTTCTCTTTTACGATGCCTGGTGCACCTCCGGTGAAGACAAGGTATACATACGCCAAACGAAGACTTAGGCGTACAAGCTGTGTGTGGTGGCATAACTGAGGTGGTTATGTGTTCAACACTTTGTCGGCACGTGTGCTTCCGTTTTCGTTTCAGATCACCAAGATCCTGAACTTGTACACGCCTGCAGATGAGTATGAGGAAAGGGTTCCAGTTTCGTTCATACGTAAGATTCAGGCAAAGCTTCAAGAACGAAACCAAGAGACTCTGCCCGTGTCTGACAACACTCTCCTCATGGACACTAAGTTTGCATTTCCCATAAGGTTCCCTTTCAACCCATCCAGGATACAACTGGAAGACATCAACATTCCGGATGTTCTCAACCTTCCAATGTTGCGAAAGCTGTGAACACTCATTTTCATTGTTTTTTCTGTAATGCATTGAGGAGTGTAACTTATATTTCGCTGAGGGCCAGACAAACTACTAGCCAGTCGTCACAATTTTTTTGTCTACCTCCCTCGCCCCCACCCACCCCACTTTTTCATTGCCCAGGCATAGATTTTTCTGCGTTTAACAGAAAAGAAAGCCATAATATGTGTGTGTGGCCATATCTAGCTAGCTCTGTTCTGTTCTTCATGTTGCATATGTAAAAGAGAAGAGCACTTGTAGTGCTTGCAGAGCACAGTGGTTGCCTTTTTTTATTTTTTTTTTGGTTCTGCACGAGCTCCATATTTGGATGCCGTCGTAAAACTGTTTTGTGCGTATCACGCTTACAAAGCTGTGGTTGTGGTTAAGGTGGCCATTGTTTTATCTGTGATGTTTTGCTTTCGCATATACACGGTCTGCTTATGTATAGACAGAATGTTATCTCGGTGGTGTTGTATATGTCATTCGAGTAAGAAGTTTATTTTTCGACGTTTTTAAGAAATATATTTTTAACATTTCCTTTTCTTTGTCTTTTTTCCCCTTTTCGATCTTACAGAATTTACCCCTTTTAACTTTGAAAGTTGCCCGGTTTTGTTCGGTTCGCTTGCCTAATCCTTTTCGGCATTCGAATATTTATAGATCTACACTTACAATATTTATTTTTTCATTCTGGTGTTTTACTCTTGTTATTGTTTGCCAACTTACTATTACATTGAAGTATTGGACGTGTTTTTCAGACGAACAATGAGTTTGTACACTTGACCTCACGTGGCTGCCGCCTTCGGGTTGTTTTGTTTTACGTTCCAGTCTTTAGTGGCCTTCTGCGTTTACAAGCTCTAAGCATAAATGAGAAGGAAACTTGGACAAACTGTGAAAATGGGAAGACTCTGTTGTAACGAGAGATGGAAGCCAATTATCCTTGTAGCCAAACGAGCACTGCATTGGTGTACTAGCTAGGAAGAGGCATATGTTACTGTGTAAGCATTCAGCACTATGACTAACCTGTGGGTGTCACTTATTGTACCTGTATGGTGGCTCAGAACATTCCCGGTATAATTTAAAGCAAGCATAGGTTGTTGTTCATGGGAGCAGGTTTTTTCCATGCATATAAGCCAAACACGCACCAAATACTGTTGACAATTGCTGTACATTAGTTTTTGAAAATAAAGTAGTAGAAACCAAGCATACAGACTGTGTTGCTTTGTTTACACAGTTAAAGTAGTGCTTGACATCTCTATAGCACACAAATTATCGACGATCACTATATTTGCTTATGCCAAACTTGAGCACAGCCGCACATGTTTTCATATTGTGAATCTCTTGGTGGTGGGGATAAGCTTAGGCCTCATCGGCATCACGGCCGGGACTTGCGCCCGTATTCAGAAATGCTGCTGTACTTGAACTTGACTTGCCACCTACTTCAACTCAGCACGAACTCGTTTCAAAAGCGCTGTCTTTAGGCGGTGCCTAGGCAGCACAAACACACAGACGAGTCAATTGCGCTGCATTTTAAAGGCAGTTTCAAGTCAAGTTCAAATCAAGGAGCGTTCTTAAATACGGGGGTCGGCCTCTGCTTCAATGGCACAACCTACAGTTTTATCTTGGTGGTAACCAACTTCTCCAATGGCTTAAACAGCAAGGCCTGCCCTGCTCGTAGTGGCTGGTGAGCTTGTCATTGCACTGTGCATAGCAAGCCTTCATATGCACGAAATGGCATGTTGATGCAACAATTGATGCAACAGGTAGTTCTCGCACACAAATACACCAATTAACCCTTGGCCCTCAGCACACAGCAGTTGCAAAGCAAGTGACCAAGGTGAACATGGCAGAAGGCACAGGACTGGGTTGATTGTCAGAACATGGGAGAGGCCTTTGCCCTGCAGCAGGCATTGCCAGGCTGGTGATAACAACAGGTAGTGCCAATATTCTCATTCATTGCCGGTTTTTCGGACATGCCTAAAAATTCAGACACTTTCGCGACACCCCCACAAGCTCCACAGAGTCGTGTATTAAAACATCTTGAGTTTCAGATGCTGAAATTATTTGGCGACTGATTTTTTGGGCTTTGTCGAACTGCAGGTCCGAAACTTCATTGAGGCTACTACTGCATGCTTTCTCGAGTCCATCAGTTTGCAGCATTGCCGGCTTCTGAAATTTAACTTTGCTGCAATGCAAAGTTTTCAGGGGATGAAGCTTGCCTAAAATCTGGAGGTACCACTGTCTTGGTGCAGTGCGGCGATGCCTTTAGGTATGAGCACGGAAATGTGCAGACACGTGATGGACAGCAATTGTGCCAGTAAGATTTATTTGCTGATGACTGTGATGATGAAAATATTTTTTAGCTAATTGCTCGGTATTGAATACGACCTATAGCGCAGTTGCAAGCGTACTGCATGCTTTTACTCGGCGACAATGCAAACACACTTTGCGTCGATCTTTGCTGTCTTTGTTTCAGAAACAGAAGCAGTTTGCCATCGCCGCGCCATTGCACGGCCAGATAATGAGTAGTGCGATGAACACTCAAGGCATGTACGTTGTATCAAGTGTACTCCAGTAAAGTCGTGAGCTTGGCAGGCGACGCGCTCCACGCAACTAGGATCGCCTGTATTTCTTGGAAGTACCGAACGAATTCACTAGTCTGTGCGAGCACCAGAGTGCCTGATAATTATGATGGCAGGCCTTTAGAGTTATTTTGGAGATGTCTGTAGTGATTTGGTCACTGGAGCGAAGTAAAAGAAGCGTGGACGTGTTTTCTCAAACTGTCTGATAGTTCAAATGATTTAGCGGTCCCGAGTGGCGTCCAAAAGATTGGTTGTTGACCGTACACGCCATAAAAAGCACATATTTATTATTAAATCATAACTACCCGTGCCTTTCGTGGGGTCGAAGAGAGTGGGGGAAGATTACACCATCTCTCACTAATGGGAACCATGTAAGAATGTGAAGTAGTGCTGGTGTTCACTTGTGTTTCCATTTGTATGTTTCATTTGTGTGTAGAGTTGTGTACATGTGTATTGCTTATGTTACCTCCCTCCCATAAGAGCGCTCATGTCCTTCTTGTCTCTTTGTCGTCGTTCTGTTCTCGCGCTATAACTATCGTCATGTCATACCAACTAGCCCAAACTGCTACACTTCTCAGTTTTATGTGTATTACCGTGTGTGTGCCGCAAAGTAACAACCCAGCACTGCTAGGGGAATGCAATGGATCGAGCGCGCACAGCATTATATATGAGTGCACAGCTGTGGCGGAGAGGAGAAACAAAGCAGGGGCAGTCATCTGCCACCTCCTCCCACCTAGCGCTCACGTGACGAGAGGAGGAGAGTTAAGGCATGCGCAGTGAGGGAGCAGACGGTCGCTGATGAACGGACGCAGCCATAAGCAAAAGCTGCTTGCAAAAGCAAAAGTTGAACAGATATTCGTGTAACTTTGGGTGGAGTGCACATGTTGCTTTGGATAGCGTGCACTGTGCAACAATGGAGCGTAATATTGGTCTATGTATAGGGGAAGTCGGAGAACTGAATATATTTCGTAAAGGTCTCGCTTGTACCCTATTCGCTTTGTAATATTAGAGTGTAGTCGACCCGATAGTAATAATAATAATAAGACATTTACCAATGTTTGTTGATATGAAAGATAAAGTTGCTGCTCTATTCGGTATTCGGAGGAATCTTTTTTACAATATCGATTCAGTGTAATCTTTCGCTTTTTTCAACTCACAATTAAAGTCTTTGCGAGCCCGTCTTATCAACATCTTTGAATTTCTTTGAGATCGATATTTCGTACTAATTCCAAAATCATGATTAACAACGCCGATTACCCATCTTTAATGCAGATCCGCTTGAAGCTACGTAGTACACGTTGCTTAATTAGATGCGAAGCAGCTCTTGATTAGCCTGTGTAACGCTGTCCGTCCGTGTCTCCATGCCAACGCGCCCCAGCGCGCTCTCCTTGCTGCAGGTGTTGGGGTGGTACCAAGTAGGTCACGCCTTCCTTCGCAGTGCTTGGTGACGTCACTCTACCTTGCCTGCCGAGCGCTCGCCGAGTGTCATATATCTGTCGCTTCACCCTCCTCCGCTCGCAACGTTTAAGCGCATATCGAGTGAACACTCTCCCGGCTTGTTTATCTGCGATGGAGAGAACGCCGGAAAGCGAAGCTCCTTTTCCCGCCGAAGCGATTGGTCAACATGCGCCGAAGGGATTTGGACTAACCCGGCTGTCGCCGGCGTTGCGAGGGTTAGCAGAGCTGATCGCGTTCGCGGTTGACGAAGCGCTAGCCAGCTGGCGCGCAGCCAGAAATTTTTCCGGGAAGGGCACTCCGTTGAAATGGCCATTTTTCGCTCTCTATGCTATGGTGAAAAAAGTTCGGGAGGGGGGGGGGGGGGGCACGTGCCCGGTGTTTCACCTCTTGGCTACGACCATGCGAGATAGGGACGCCGAACGCAAGCTTCTGCAGTGAAAGACCAACGACACCGACGAGGTGCGAGTTAAGCACGCCGATCGTGTTCGAGAATGGAGACTGCGCGCGGGTAAGACCGACAAGACGCGAGCCAAGTGAGCCGAATGGAAGCACCGACAGTGGAAGGCCAATTCCAGCGAATCGTCGACGTCGTCGGAAACGTCTAGAAAGCGCCGTGCGCCCTCCAGCGAATTGCCTGACTAATTACCGTGCTCAACACTGCTGCTTCGCATCCCATCAGGGTTTCCTATGGTAAGATGCTGATTTTTCTCAATTCGCGCGTTTTGTGCTAGAATCTGAACAGAATGTGTAGTGGCACTAATTTCCAAAATTTTCGACACCATGACAACCAAGGGGAAGCATGGAGATTGGATGCTTAAAGATTAATTACAAAGGCGTATTTCAAGTGAACTAATTGATCTAACGTTTACTTACTTCATGAAGACTAGCGAACTCAATCTAAAATCTATAGATTTCAATTCTCAACATAATTCGCTCGGACAGAGAAGTCGTACGCATGCAAGTGTACCATTGGGTATCTTCCACGGCTGCTCCAAACTCACTTTGAGCATAATGCCGAGATGATTTCGTAATGCCATCAGTGTTCTTAATCAAGTTTGCTTTCTACTTAATGTTGTCGCGGAATGTACTTTTTCTTGAAAGCGCTGGCAGTTACTAAGCCAAGTCTGCATCGTTCCCTCAATTTACCTGTGTCTACATGACCTGCATGGCCGAATGACAAGTTCTTTATGCACAAAGTGCCCACCTCTTGCTATAATTGCATTTCTATCTAACTCGCACTGCCCTTTTAACAGTAATGCGCTAACAAGCCCGAAGCGTTGCCATTAGGGGTGGAGGAAGGAAGAAAATGCGCGGTGCAGTATAAGAGCTAACAGACATTTCAGCGCACTTAGGAATGATTAACAGACTTTTAGCGCATCGCCCGTGCCTCCCTTGGAATCGTCCTCCTTTTCTCCACCCCTCCACCTCCCTCTTTTTGGCTGCAGGAAAATACTAAAGTGAAAAAAATAAATAAAAAGAACTGTCTGCTTTGTAAGGACGCTAAAACTCGACAGGCATATTGAACAAGGATGCTCGCTGCATAAAGGCTTGAAAGCCACGCGCGCTCTCCGCGGCTGCATGCACTATACAGTTGCGTGCAGTGTTACCTACAGAGCAGTACCTCGACACCTGCAACATCGCTTCCACTGCAACTCCGCTGCGCTTTACCCGGGGATGGTAGGACATGTGCACACATCTCTGCACGTCACCTGTCTACACGGCGTATGTACCCGCTGTCAACGGTCGTAAAGCAAGGAAGTGTTTCGCGTGTGATGCGAAAAGAGCCGGACGGCGGTGGCGGCGGCAGGGAAATCGAATTGGCGCCTAATGGACCCATTTTACATCGATTGGCCCGACGGGGAAACTAGATGTCTCGTCGCCAGGCGTCATACGTGCCCTTCATCCAATTACAAACGGTTGCCTTGATCCCGAAATTTCATCTCGTCGTCTGTGCAGCAGCTACGCTGCGTCGACAGGCCACAAAGCAAAGCGAGACTGCAGTGACTTTGGGGGTGTTCGAGTGCCATGGGCCTCCTTTCTCTTGCCACCATCTTTCACCTCCTCCCCCTTTCTTAGGTCTCCTTCCTCCATGCCATCCCTTTCTTCTGCTTGCAATGTCGGTTTTTTTCTACGTGTCATCTCATTTCTTGATCTAACAGCGCAAAGTGGCAGCACTTATCCCGCTGACTTGAACGAGGCCATCCAATGCGTGACCGCGATCTTCGCATCAGAAAAAGCAGCTATAAAAAGAAAGGAAAGAAACCCACAACGCTCCATTTTCATTCACTCCCTTCGCCTTCTGGTCGCGTCTTCGTGCGGTCTTGCTCACAAATTCAATTGGGTCGCTTTCGCTCGGGGGCGGAGGCCGTCGCCGCGTAAAGCACTCAGGGGCTTGGCCAGCGCGTGAGCACTTTAGTCGTCTGAAGCATTTCTTACATGACGAGCTCTTTTGTGTGGTGACACTCTGCAGCCCTTCGCCTTATTTTTTAACATTATGCATGTAATGCAGAGAGATGTGTGAACTGTCGTTATTGCAGGACATACGTGCGCAAGTCGAAATGTGACAGTTATAGTGACGCTCTCTCGCATTGCGGTTTTTTCTTTCTTTTCCTTGCTTTTTTTTTGCCGAGAAGCATGCAATGTAGAGCCGGCTATGGAAGGTATTCGCACTTATATTATATTGGCATGATTTGTAAGTAGCAAGGAAATTTCGAATACGTGAGGTTTAATATCCAAAAACCACTATATGATTGTGAGGGACGCCGTATTGAAGGGCTTCGGAGATTTCGACCACCTGGTGTTCTTTGACGACGTGCGTAACATCGCGCAGTACACAGGCCTCTACTATTTTTCCTCCGTCGAAGTGCGGCCGGAATCGAACCCGCGACCTTCTGATCAGCAGACCTGCGCCGTAGCCGCTACACCACCGCGACGACTAGATGAGGTAGATGTCCCCGTGCGTCACTTCAGGTAGACCATGCACTAACGTCACTCGACGCCTCGGCGCCCGGTCGCAGCGTGTACGGTTGAACAGAAAGGCAAACAATTTTATTTTGATAATTGAAAATTTTGTTGAAGCTCACTAAAGACGGACGGACAGAAGAGGCTGACAAGGACAGCGCTTGCTCTCACAACTGAAGGTTTATTAATCAGAAAAGGGATTTAAAGCGTATACATGGTCTTTCATGCCACCTTGCTGCAATTTTATTTTGTTCCTGAGAGGCGAGGCAGCGGGCCAGTTAGGTAGGTGTCTACCAAGCCGTCGGATAGTCCCATGCAGGAACAGAGAGGCCATTCCTCTCAGTACGTTCATGGGCCCTCTGGACAGCCTGAAGCTGGACGTCTTGTCTGGGGTCTGTGATGGCTGTGGCCAAGTATGCTTCTCGGTTAAACTGCCAGAGCATGTGACTAAGAAAACAATATTCGCCACAATCTGGGCCAAGTCGATTAACTTCCGGATGAAGCATGCTCAGAAAGCCCCTGGAGGGGTAAGATCCAGTCTGGAGCATGCGGAGCATGCGGAGCGTGCTTGCTTGTGATCTGTGGAGCTTATAATGAGGAAAGGGAAACATCTGTCGCTCTCATCTGCAATGAGATGTTATCTCGCGACATCCAGCGAGAGGATCACTGTGGACGAGCTCTCTGTAAGAGTCGACACCATCGCGCATTCGCATCTTGCCGATCGGCTTGCCGTAATATGACGCGCTTACTGACTACCCGCTAGGACCCATCGGCGTTGCTTCAGGAAATCTTCAAAAACTAAGACACTTCAAATCAACGAATGTGTAAACGGCGTCGCACAGAACGAAGCAATAGCTGCGTGATCCCCCTATATGGCCACCGCTTCGATGGGTGGATGGTTGCAACGTCACATCAACGTTTCTATATCTATCACATGTAAAATTAAGACATATAGCAAGCCGGCGAGACCCCGACGCATGGCCTTTCAACGGCCCTTAGAGTTCGTATATAAGCGAGTCGTCTACCGCGTCTGGAGGCTGCAGTTTACCGTCGGTTGAACGGCGTGTCGTCGTCAACTGGGTCGACCTTCGTTCTGTTCTCTGTGCTGGCAAAATAGTGGGAGCCGCTATGTGGCACGGCGTGTAGGATATACTGCCCGATTCACGATGTGCACATAATTTACGGAACATGAATGCCTTGTAACGAGATGACTTCGTACTGTGCGCATACACTGCATGTGTTGCTCGGAAAGATCAGATGTCATGATCGTAGCGCGGTAAGATCTTGAATTCGCCTCAACGGGAAGAAGGAGTGGAAGAAACTGGTTCAGAGGAAGTCAATCAATGAACCAGTGCCAAGAGGTAAACTAGAGTAGTGATTCATTTTGTCGCTGCAAGCAGAACTGACATTCGGCTTTTTTTCTTGCTTGCTCTTGTTTCCTCGACTGCTGTAAAATTCCTCAAGTCGACTATAACCAATTATCTCAAGTTCAAGTACTATGGACTGTAGTGACGTAACACTGACATCTGTGCCACGTTGTGTTGCCGTTTACGCGTGAAAATAACGAGAAGGGAAACTTCGATTTCCAATTTTCCCAGAATGATAATCATGTGTGGCCGATGGTTACACTTCACAGCGATGGTTACATCACGGCCACCAGCCTACAAGTAGAGAAGAAGAAAAGAAAGAAGGTCATCTCTGTCGCAGATTGGGACAAATTTTGGGAGGTACGCCAGCCCGCGCCTCCAGTGGCGAAAAGCCGGAGCCTTGTACAGTGGTCCGAAGGTATTCTACAAGGCGTCTGCTTAATGACCAAAACTTCAGAGACGGATCTCAAAAGAGACAAAATGAATAACAGGCTAGCACACCTTCTCGAGGTTGAGCAATCACTCTACGAGGAGTGCAAAAGCCAACGTTTGAATCACAAGCTCGGGAAAAAAAAATTACACCATTTTTCAGAAGGAACATTCGGTAATTAGAAGCATCGCGGGGACTTCCAACGGCGGGCGGTGTGTACAAGTTTGCGGTGTTACTTTTACCACTTTTTTAAAAATAAATGTTGCTGCGCTCTCTGTCTCTGTTGTGGTGAACCTTGCGTGTTATTACGTTGTTAACATGTTTCGTTACTACGCATCGCGTGAACGTTGTATTGCAAACTTTCGCGATGCTCCACATCACCCCAAAGCCCCAAAGTCCCCTTTTGGTGAGACGGTGCAATTTTTTGGATAACGCGCACGCTGTAAACTTTTATTGTTCAACAACGGGCAGTTCAAATCTCCCACTGGCACTACCTCGGAGGTCAAGGTCCAGCGCCTATATATACGGTATGGCCAGTGAATGGTTGTGCAGCGTGAAGTCGGTTTGATTGATTGATACGTGGGGTTTAACGTCCCAAAACCACCATACGTTTATGAAAGACGCTGTAGTGGAGGGCTCCAGAAATTTCGCTCACCTGGGGTTCTTTAACACGCACCCAAATATGAGACTTTTTTTCCCCCTTGTATTATATACTCCCCCAGAAACTTACACGATTAGCAGTTAACTTCAAAACAAGTTTGTTTATCCAGCGGCGGAATCCGTATACGGCGGAAATGAGAAACATAGGTGCTATATAGTGCACATAGGACAACTAAATCAACGGGCTCTTAGTATATGCACTCATGAGAAACGACAAAAAAAAAAAAACAACAACAATGCTGCTAACGTTTCCAGATTTACTGGCTACCTTCGCCCATTATAACTCGGAACAACGTTGTATAGAAACCGAAAAGAAAGCGTTCCCTTTGCTATCGCTCGAACGGACGTTGGAGAACGACCCGCCACAAGTGCGCGAAGCACTCACGCGATCCTAATTGGAAGTGTATGGGTCCCCCTCCTGCGATCCCCATACTCACAACGGGGCCACAGTGCTGCAAGAGCTCAACCGGAGACATCGTGTTACGACCCTCCTCCACTCCCGGAAACTACCGCGTGGAAGAAAGAAAACGCCTCTCATTGGTCGCCGTGATGCACTCACTAGCCAACGGAAAGATAACAAGGCAACGACGTCACGTATATATCTATACATATATAGTGTAGGTGTACACCTTACGTATCTGTATGTATGGTACGACGATGGAACTATAGAAGGAAATACAAAAGCGATTCGAGCACTCCACGTGTCCGCGTCGACGACGAAAAGAAACAAAGCAATCATCGGCTCATCCGTCGACATCTCCCGTATACCATTGCGGGTCTCGCGTATTACTTTGTATTACTTTTTTTTTCGATGCCGCGCAGTTTCTGAAACTGCGTAGCTGCTTCGTGCCATTCCCTATACTACGCTGCTTCGTCATTACTCATAATTGCTCGTTTAGGTCTGTTCTGCAGGAGAGCTGCGTGTGGAGGAAAAAAAAAAAAAGATAGCTCGGAGTCAATGTAACAGCGACACGTTGATAATACGTGGCCGAACAGTCAGAGATGCCGCCTTGTGTAACAGCCAGATTAAAGAGTACCCCTGTTTGTTTTCTTTGATTCTTCCTGACTCAGTGTAACGCTGCTGCTGCGAATTGCATTAGTAACGAAAGTTAATAATTATATTATCGTTCTTATCAATTGATTGAATTGTACTGATTGTGGGCATAAGTGGTCACGAGAGTGGAATCTAGCCAATCAGGAGGATACTTCAAGACGTATAATGAGCAATGGACTGACCCGCAGGTCGCGGGATCAAATCCCGGCGGCTGCTGCTGCATTTTCTATGGAGGCGAAAATGTTGTAAGCCCGCATGCTCAGATTTAGGTGCACTTTAAAGAACCCCAGGTGATGGAAATTTCCGTATCCCTCCACTACAGCGTCTCTCCTAATCATATGGTGGTTTTGGGACGTTAAACCCCACATCTCAATCAAATATAATGAGCAATGGAAGTGGACTGGTGTTAAAGATAGCGTATACGTGAAAAACAGCTTAGCGAATTCCGCGTTTCCGTGTACCCGGATCTAAGACGTGTGAAGTGTGAACACACATGAAAAGCGGCATCATATTTGTGAAGCGTATTTCTGTGATAAATCTTATCGTTTATGTAGTCACTGAACAGCAAAAGCGAACGTTCTTTATTCGATTGCTAAAGATCGATCATACGTCGTCAAATATCACGTCCATACCAACGTGTTAGCAAATGTGGCATTTAGTCAAAAGCACACAGTTATGGATAAAACAATACTTTAATCAGTTCGAATATAAAATCCTCCCGATAATTGCATCACTTACGGGAATCCAGAAACAATTAAAAATCCGGGCAAATCTCCGAATTCCGATCCGCTTCCGACCATAGTTTTATTGCATATAATCTTTGACGTTGTTTTTCCCTTTTATCACTCGTATCGCTGTATGCCTTTTCATATATGACATAAACTTGTGTAGCCTGTTTGTAATATAGTTATTATCGTGTATAGTTATGTATGTATAGTGTATGTGTATGTGTATGTGTATGTGTGTATAGTGTATGTAACTTGTGTTGGCACACCACTTGCGCGATGCCCTTTGGGGGCCTGCCAAGTACTTATGAATGAATGAATGAATGAATGAATGAATGAATGAATGAATGAATGAATGAATGAATGTGCATATTCGAGCGATATTCCAGAGGGCGGACAGCTATGCCAGGCTTTTCGTCACATTAAGCTCATCGATACGACGAAGGTGGCGTTAGGGCGATAGACGGGTTTAAGTCTGGAACCTGTTCGCTATCGACGGCGTTATTGTGAACATCGAAACGCGCGCCCCAGCTGTGCGCAGCCTGGCAATCAGCGCACCGTATAACAGGAATTAAAATAAGAGGAGCAAGAAAATTGAAAACACGGCGTGTTCGGATTGCAGCTCAGTGAGCGATATACAAGGGAACAAGCTGCACCGTCGAACGAAGCCAATCCATCTCGCCCGAGCTTGACTTCTAATTTTTTTTTCGAGCTCATCGCTACAGGGCAGGCGTCCTTAATTAGACGAGCACATCGTTTCTGCGTCGTTAGGTGAGTGCTCACTTTCGATAAGCTCGAGCTCAATCGCTCATTTTGTGCATAAGGAGACGCGCATCGTCCCGAGCAGTTTCCATTTTTGAGACATTCCAATTTTTTTGCTTTCGTCTATCTCGTTTGTTTTGGGGCACTCTGCAGATTCGCTGATCGTGATAGGGACATCATTACGCTTACGAAGACGGCTTTATTGCCTTAAGGCGCTTTCGCAACTGCCTGAGCTCTTCATTATTATTTATTATCGGACTTCCCTTTCTCGGGGACCAAAAATCACCTGGGACTCTTTTTGAGCTTAGGCCTATTCATAACAAAAAAAATGTTATTATATGGTAAAGCTTTCCGGTTTTCTCTTTTTCACTTTACCTATCCTCCATTTTCTTTCTTTTCAAGTTTTTTTTTTCTTCGCCGAAAGTCTTCAGCTCAGTAGCTGTTGACAGCGGCGTGAAGCATCGCGGGGCTACATTATGTCGACACGTGTTAATTAACCTTATCACCTGGTTTAAAAATATCAGGTTACGCATAAAGTTAGAGCATGTACTAACTTCACTGGTTTGTCAATTGAGATGCAGCGACTGCGAAAAAACAAAAAAAGTGAGAAGAGTGCAAAACGCGCTCTACAATACAACAGTGCGGTGTTGTGCCACAGACATGTTCCTCGTTCGGGAGCACGCCTCACAAGATCGAGCCCTGTTTCGACGAACTGTCTCCCCCCCTCTCCCAGCGCCGCCTTCTGTGCAGGAGAACCGTGCAGTCCGGGGATAACGTCGTTTCCTCCGCCGAACCACTTTGCAGTTCCGGGTATGGCTACGTCTCCCCCTCCGAGCCCGACAACTGGTCTGAGAGAATGGACCAAAGACGCTATTTAAGGCCGAGCCGGCCCCATGTTAGGAGAGTTTGCCCCAGCCGACGTTGTCGTGCTGGCCGGCTCTGTAAAACGACAACCTGCTACAGTAAACGCTCCTTCTGTTGCTGTTTTCCAAACGGATTGCCTCCCTGTTTCACCTTCGGGCTAAGGCTTCATCGAAGTCCGCTCGACGGCTCGCCGCTCTGCGCCACCGCTACCATCGCGACAGAGAAAATACCTAACAGTGGTTGGCAGCTGCGGGATACGCTACCCCTGTCCTCAACGTTTTGCTGCTCTGGGACCCGCTACCCCGATCTCAACGGCTGAAAAGTTGGATCGGATTCCTGGAAGCCCGAGGACGACCACCGTGATATCGTTTTGCTGCCCTATAGGACCCGCTACGCCGACTTCTACGGCTGGAAAGTTGGAGCGGATCTTGGCAGGCCCGACGACACCCACGACACCGCTCGACGGCAACGACGAGATGGCCGAAGTCACCCGCTCTATGGGTGAGTGCCTGACGTTCGTTTTTTGTCGTCAGACCCTGTTAGCACAGAGTAGCCAAGTATGTTCTTTTTAGATCTTTAGGTGGCTAGTGCTTGGCTGGTTCTCGACTTGCTTCACGTCGAAGAATATAGCTTCTGAGACAAAGCTATTTCAGAAAGGAACGTGCACGAGTTGCGGTACACAATGGAGAAGCTCAAAGTGAGGGACCTTCTCGATGTTTGTGAGCAGCTGGGTGCTTCTGTTGCTAGTACGAGCCGTTAAGGAAATATTCTTGATGTCATGAGAGCGGAGGGAATAACTGAAGAAGAGGTAGAAGAGGCTATGGAGACAATTGAGGAGCGTCAAAAACGCGAACGCGAGGAGGCTGAGGAGCGTAAAAGGCGAGAAGAGCGTCAACATGCTCTTAGAATGAAAGAGCTAGAACTTGACCAGCTTCGCATAACATCGGCGCAGTCTAGTTCGCTATCCCTGGCAGACGAAATGCCAAGACAGAAAATCCAAGATTTGATTCTGCCGTTTAGGACGGGTGGAGACATCGCGCTTTTTTTAGTGAACTTTGAGCGCACGTGCGAGAAAATTGGGATAAATGAAGGCGTCTGGTCCCAGAAGTTTCTGTCAGTCATTCCGGGAGAGGCCGCGGAAGTAATCGCACGGTTGTCTAAAGAAGACTCTGACGACTACGCTAAGGTCAAAGCGGCCCTCCTTCGTAAGTACCGCTTGTCTGCCGAGGCATTTCGGCAGCGGTTTCGGCAAGCAAAAAGGGGCAGTGAATCATGCACAGAGTTCGTGTACCAGCTTAAGTCTAATTTGAAAGAATGGCTTAGAAGTTCGGATGCTTACGGTAACCACGACAGGGTGATTGATTGTGTGGCCCTCGAGCAATTCTATCGTGTGTTGCCTGAAGATGCCAGACTCTGGCTTCAGGACAGAATGAAGGGAACAGACATTGACAAAGCTGCTGAGCTAGCTGATGAGTATTATACGCGAAGGAATTTTCAGTTGGATCGCGAGGATACAAAAGAGAAGAGGGACTCCTCAGGCGGCTTGCTGCTCAAAATGCAGCACAAAAGATGGCTCCGCCACGTGACGAATTCAGTCAGAGAGCGACTAACAATGAGTGGGAAAGGAGAAAGCCAGGAGAGGCACCTGAGTCGACAGCAAGCGCGAGGGAACGCGTCGACACCGCTCGAGCTTTTGAATCAAAACGACCAATTGTATGCTACAATTGTAAAAAAGAGGGTCATATCTCATCTAGCTGTAAGCAAAAGTTTGTTTTCGCTGGCATTCGCGAGTCAGACGAGAACTTGAAGTTACTCGAGCCTTACATGCGCGAAATTGTGGTCAACGGAAAGAAATGCCGGGCCCTTCGCGATTCAGCTGCGACGATGGACATAGCACACCCATCTTGCGTCTCCTCTGGCGACTATACTGGCGAATGCGCCTGGATCAGACAGGTTGCAGAAGAGCAAAGTGCCTGTTTGCCAATCGCTGCTGTTGTTCTAGAGGGAAATTTCGGAAAATTGTGCACTGAGGCGGCCGTGAGCCCTAATTTGCCCCAAGATTTTCCGTACTTTTTTTCCAACAAATCAGAGCAGCTCCTTAAGGAAAAGGGCCAGTCATTTTCATCTCCCCTCGCGTGCATGGCACTCACGCGATCGCGGTCCCGCGCTCTCGCGGGGAGACTTGAGGTCTCGGTTTCGAACGAGGAGGCGGTCGAGCGTGAGACAACTCCCCAGGGAGACTCGTGCCAAGAGGCGACTAGGGTATCACAAGACATCGAAGACAGTAGGGCTCCGGATATGGTATTGGCTGCCGAACGCGACGAGCCTGTGGAGGTGGATGAAGACAGGGCGCATCAGGAGAACGTTCAGTCGTCCCTGCTTGGTCCAACATCCACTTGTTGGGAAGAGCTCAGTAAAGTAGACAGGAACACACTCGTCACTGCGCAGGCAAGTGATGATACCATTAAGAATCTGCAGCATAACGGGAAAGAAGGAGTCGCCCGAAAGAACATCTCATTCTACACGAAGGCAGGGCTCATGTATCGAAAGTATCGGGATGCTGAGGGTAGAACGTTCGACCAGCTTCTAGTGCCAGAGAAGTACCGACGACAGTTTTTAGAACTGGCGCACGGAAATTCCTGGGCGGGCCACCTTGGCATCAAGAAAACAAAGGCGAGGCTCGCACAGGATTTCTATTGGCCTGGATGCTGGAAAGATGTAGAAAACTTCGTGCGATCGTGCGGCACGTGTCAGAGTAGGCAAATCTACTGACAAACGGAAGTCCCCGATGAGATTAGTGCCTGTTATCACAGAGACGTTCCGGAGGCTCGTAATTGATATTGTTGGCCCCCTTCCAGAGTCCCGTTCCGGTTGCCCCTACATTTTAACTGTTTTGTGCGTGGGAACGAAATTTCCCGAAGCGGTTCCGCTAAGAGAGCTCACCTCTCCCTGCATTGTGGACGCACTTTTGTCCATTTTTGCTCGCGTTGGCTTTCCAGCCGAGATTCAGAGTGACAATGGGAGCGTATTTACCAGTTGTCTCACAACAGCGTTTTTTGAACGCTGTGGAATAAAGATAATCCACAGCTCTATAGGACATCCACAGTCTAACCCCCCGTGGAGAGGATGCATGCTGTACTCAAGTGAGTTCTGAGAGCTCTTTGCTTTGAACATAACAAAGATTGGGAGGCATGCATACCCGCGGCATTGTTCGCCATACGGTCCGCTCCCCACGAGACAGCGGGATTCAGTCCCGCCGAGCTTGTCTATGGAAGAAACTTAAGATCTCCATTTCGGCTATTGAGAGACTCGTGGTAAGGATATGAAGAAGACCCACGCGTAGTCAGCTACGTTTTAGATCTGTTGGAAAGACTATCTAAAACCAGAGAGCTAGTTGAGGAAAACATGAAGGCGGCTCAGAGTTTAGCGAAGACTTACTACGATAAGTTGTCCCGGAAGCGCACGTTCAACATCGGCGACCAGGTAATGCTGCTACGACAGTGTAAAAAGAACAAAATGGACATGCAGTGGGAAGGGCCAGCTAAAGTAATGTCCAAGCTTTCAGATACAAACTACGAGGTAAAACTGGGCCGAAAGAAAGGTAAGGTTTACCACAGTAATTTAATGAAGCCTTACATCCAGCGCCATGCCGTGGTTAACATGACACTGAATGCGATGAACGAAGTGGAGACCGACCTCTTAAGTTTTCCACGTGAAAGCGACGCGCCAGCTAACAGGCTCGTACAGCTTATTGCCGAAGAGCAAAGTCTCACGGAGAGTCAGCGTGATGATCTCACGAAAGTAGTTAGAGACTACGCAGACGTGTTTTGCGACAAGCCAGGGAAAACCTCTTTGGTAGAGCATGATATTCAGTTATCAAGTGAAGAACCGATCTCTAGCAAGGCTTACCGCGTATCGCCGAGGCAAAGAGAGATCATGGAAGCCGAGATCCGCCGCATGTGTGACTTGGGGGTCATCATTCCAGGTGAAAGCGATTACACCTCCCCACTCATACTAGTCGAGGTTCCGGGAAAAGACCCTAGGCCATGCGTGGACTACCGCCGGCTAAATAAGATCACTTTAGATCAGACGTATCCAATACCTAATATCGAGGAGAGAGTAGAAACCGTGGCAAAATCCACATATATCTTCCTCTTAGATCTGGTACGGGGATACTGGCAGGTCCCGTTGACGGAGCGAGCCTCTCGTTATGCCGCATTCATTTCCCCATTGGGAACATTTCGCCCTTTAATGCTTGCTTTCGGCTTAAAGAATGCTCCCTACTGCTTCTCAAACCTCATGGATCGGGTGTTGCGGGGTTTAGGAGATTTCGCCCTGCCGTATCTCGATGATGTGGCGATATTCTCTGATACGTGGGTCGAGCATGTGACTCACTTGAGGACCGTTCTGGCTCGACTACGTGATGCAGGCCTCACCGTGAGAGCGCAGAAATGCCACTTAGGGTGCGCAAGCGTAAGTTATCTCGGCCACATCGTGGGTAGTGGCCAGCGTAGCCCGTCCGAGCTGAAAGTTGCGGCCGTTTTAGAGTATCGTCGTCCCACCACAAAGTCGGAATTGAGGGCGTTTTTGGGACTGGCGGGGTATTATCAACACTACGTCAAAGGTTACTCAAACCTCGCTAGTCCGCTGACGGACTCTCTCCGCAAAACCGAGCCCACCGTCATTTCGTGGGACACAAGAAAAGAGAATGCTTTCAAGAGCCTCAAGAGCGCTCTCGCAAAACGACCCGTGCTAGCGGCACCGGACTTTTCTCAGAGTTTTATTATTCAGTGTGATGCCAGTGACCGTGGCCTAGGAGCAGTTTTGTGCCAAAAGGACGCCGAAGGGCACGAGCGGCCAGTTTTGTATCTCAGCAGAAAGCTCAGTGTCACAGAGGAAGCTTACAGCACTTCAGAAAAAGAGTGCGCCTGCCTTGTTTGGGCAATTGGTAAGCTAGCATGTTACGTCTCAGGGTCGAGCTTCATAGTAGAAACTGATCACTGCCCCTTGACTTGGTTGCACAACATGTCGTCTAAAAGCGGTCGTTTACTTAGGTGGAGCTTGACGCTTCAGCACCATAACTTTAGTGTGCGCTATAAGAAAGGGAAGCTGCACACAAATGCAGATGGTCTCAGCAGAGCTTATTGAAGTGCAGCCCAGCTCCCTCATACAAGTTGCGGCACATCCTTCTGGTTTTACGTGTTTTGCATAATTTTGGCGTCTATTATTTTGTTTTGATTTAAACTGTATCAACAATGTCGCATTGCACTAACAGATGTAATTTTGTTTGAAGTGTACTCTGATATGTTACCAGGAAGCCCAGCCTCTACCATTCTGGTAAAATTGTTCAAAAAAAAAAAAATTGCACAGAATTGGTTTTGGGCTGCTTCAGCGGGTTCCGACCCGCTCGTATGGCATTGGGGATGGTTTCGCGTGGCCTTTCTTGGCATCGGGACTGCGCAGTGTAATCACAGCATTCGTGGGGGCCAGTGTTTTGAGGTCTCTAAGGGATACGTTTCTCGTGCTTTTTAAAACGTACAATAGTAGAGACTCAATAGATCTCTTTGCGGCCTTGGTCTGGCACTTAGAAGTGTGGCAGCTTGGGCTAGTTGGTATGGCATGACGATAGTTATAGCGCGAGAACAAAACGACGACACAGAGACAAGAAGGACACTGCGCTATGGGAGACGTTCAGAGGGTGCTTGCTTCCACGAAAGCGGTTTGGCTTTGCGTTCAACTCTGTCGTTCCAGTGATTCCCTGCAGGGCTCTGAAGATCACCACGGAGTGGCTACAGTATCGACGGTCAACCAGCATCCCTCCTTCCGAGCCGCGCTGACGGCTCAAAACTCCGGATGCATTGTCTGGCGGCGGGGGTGCTGTTGTGCCACAGACATGTTCCTCGTTCGGGAGCACGCCTCACAAGATCGAGCCCTGTTTCGACGAACTGTCTCCCCCCCCCTCTCCCAGCGCCGCCTTCTGTGCAGGAGAACCGTGCAGTCCGGGGATAACGTCGTTTCCTCCGCCGAACCACTTTGCAGTTCCGGGTATGGCTACGTCTCCCCCTCCGAGCCCGAGAACTGGTCTGAGAGAATGGACCAAAGACGCTATTTAAGGCCGAGCCGGCCCCATGTTAGGAGAGTTTGCCCCAGCCGACGTTGTCGTGCTGGCCGGCTCTGTAAAACGACAACCTGCTACAGTAAACGCTCCTTCTGTTGCTGTTTTCCAAACGGATTGCCTCCCTGTTTCACCTTCGGGCTAAGGCTTCATCGAAGTCCGCTCGACGGCTCGCCGCTCTGCGCCACCGCTACCATCGCGACAGAGAAAATTCCTAACAGCGGGCACCTTTCCACATCATGCTGAATATTAGTATACGTAGCCATATTTGCGGTAGAAGAGCAAAATATTGACGCTGAACGAATAGACGAAAAGCGATAACTTCATATGCGTATGCGCACTTTCTGTTGACGATTGACATTGTTACACGAAGGATGATAATCTTCATCGCAAAGGGAGCAGCAATTTTTTGCCGTGGGCTGCTTATATGGAGTGACCGATCACAATAGCGTCCAATAGCGTATACGCATGCTTGTCACTGTGTTCGCTTGCCATCAGCTGTGACGTGACCGAACCCGACTGTTCCTGAGCCGACTGCGCAGACAGTTGATATCAGGTGCCAAGATTAGATAGGTGAGCTACATAATGTGCAGTAGGGCAGGTTTGCCACTGCTGAATACTTTTTGACAAATTGGCGAATTTGAGAGGCCCGTGGCAACCTAAAACTGTGATTGGCGACATGGCGAATTTTTGGCGATTTTCGGCTTAGGTCTTGACTGAGTTATGCATTTTATGCTCAGTGACTTTAAAACAAATGGGCGACTTTTTTTCTATTTTTCTTAGATTTATATCCAGCAATAGAAGGCGCATTTTACGCACAATTTAGTCCACCTGTCCTGTTTCTTGTGTGTATCTCCTAATTCGCTTAAATCCTTGAGGCACTGGCACTCTGTAGCTGGTGCGTCTTCCAGCAACCTCCCAGCAATTTAGGTCAGTGGGTTGCTTCACGTGCCGCTAGGCGGCGGCATTATACAACGTTTTTAGGTGCTTAAAGTTTCGTTTCTGAAGTGGCTAGTTGATATAGGCCGCGTGTTCCCACCACAGATCCAACTGTCGTGAACAGCTTGTCGACTTCTCCACTCTTGTGGTGCTCCTTAATTTGGTATGTTGAGTTTCGATTTGTTAATATACTGTTCTAATGGGCCAAGAAGTCGGGCTTTTTTGGGCAGAGTTCAGACACTATATACAGTGAGGTGAATGTACAGCGCGGGCATTGCGACGGCTATACGCATTGCTTTCGAATTTACTTCCGCTGCTTTGTATTTAGGTTGTTCGATTATCAGACTTGTGATTTCACTGCAGCAAAATTCTCTAAATATGCAGCAAGGCTACGCACGGTGTCGCTTTCTTGTTGTAGCGACTGCTACATCCTGCAATCGCTATGACTGAAACCATCACAAAGTTTTGTTATGAGGCGTTATAGGATTCAGGGACGCCGACATATGCATGCTCTTTCTCAGTGATCTAAGAAGAAGCGAGCGATGTGACTGGCATTGAAGAACGTCAATATAACTTAGGGTTTATAGATGGTACCGTACTCCACGGGACTATATATAATTTAGAATTTTCATTATAGGCGGGCCAGGCCTTTGTACAGTGGCGACTTTATTGGCGAAATTTGAAGCAAAATGGTGACTTTCGGCGCCATTTCGTTCGTCGTTTGGCGAATTTCACTCGAAAGTTAGTGGCAACCCTGCATGTAGGGTCATGAAACAAAAACAAAAGTTGAAAGTTTAGCGCTCATGCTGTTGTCTGTATATTTCCCTTTTTCACTGGCTTCTTTTTCTTCACGCTCAAACAGAGCTGCGGCATAACCTTACGATTTCACCATGCACCAAATCGCCCAATCTGCATTACTTGCCAAGATCACGTTTGCTTGCTTTTCACGTGGGCGTGAGAGTGAATGAATCTGGTCCATGCAGGCTCTGATGCGTTCGGCCGAGTACTCGCATCGTTGCCTGTTTGCACTCGTAGACTTCAGTTTGCAATATGTCAACCTCTCTGAGCTCATATTCCGCTAATGTGTGCGTGTCCACGCCCCCCCCCCCCTTCCCTCTAAATATTGGTTACAAACTCTACGAAAAAACCGCGAAGGTCGCAAGTACATACGATGCCCTACGTTTGTGAGTGCGTGCTTTTGGTTTTCTGTCAATGTCGTATACACGTTTACAAGTTGCCCCGCCGCGGTGGTCTAGTGGCTAAGTTACTCGGCTGCTGACCCGCAAGTCGCGGGTTCGATTCCCGGCTGCGACGGCTGCATTTCCGATGGAGGCGGAAATGTTGTAGGCCCGTGTGCTCAGATTTGGGCGCACGTTAAGGAACCCCAGGTGGTCGAAATTTCCGGAGCCCTCCACTACGGCGTCTCTCATAATCATATGGTGGTTTTGGGACGTTAAACCCCACAAATCAATCAACGTTTACAAGTTGCCTAGCTATGACCATGTCGCGAAAAACAATTCATATACACCACAAAACAGCGAGCTGTATACCGAGTCACAAGGATGACGCTGTAAAAAAAAAACAATCATCGCAAGAGCTAGAATATAGTGGACGAATAAATCACCCGATCAAAAGAGACGCTGCAAACTTGACGCGGAAAGTTAGCTGCGCAGTTCCTCATGCAACGCTTGTGAAATGCGAAGGTCAGCAATATTCGTGTTGCGGCTGAGACAGTTAATGGAAGATATAACTAACATACAGGTACAGGTTCCTCACTTCGAATTTGTTCACCGGGAGCGATCAAGATCTCGCATGGCAAAAACTAAATGTCTCTTGCTGATACCAAATAACAATTCGATACATGAAAGCGTAACTAGAGTTATCTGCCTCTAAGAGTATGCGTGCCTGTGATCTCAACCGGTCATGCCACCTCCCAATGTGTAAGTATACGTGCGCAGACGCATGACAGCGTTCGTGCGCATAGTCTAATACCGGTGAGAAGTGCGTGTACGGCGTTGCGTGTGCACCAAGGAAGAGCCGCCGACAGGGCGTGAGACCGAACGAGGATGCCCCGAGGACAGAACCGAGTCCTAATGGTCCGTAGAGGCGCGCGACGCCTTGTTAGCGGCCCGACTGGGGTGCCCGTTGGGCCTATACACACGCTGATATATATAGGCTGTTCATCACTTGTTCTTTTTTCTTCCGACAGCGGCGTCTCATCGTTACGTGCTTGACGACGATGCACCACTCTTGTTAGACGACGCCAATCATTTAAGCTGGCCCGTGCTCGCAAAGCGCGCCCCCAGGGGGCGGCAGCTTCGGTCGCCAAGGGACACGCGATTGGGTGGCAGCGCTGACGTGGTGTGCGTGTGCGGATATCAGGCGCTGTGGTATACACGAAACGTAAGGATGCGTCGCGATACGAGCTCGGCATATATACTGGCGTGATCTGTCAATTACAGCGGATCTTTCGAGTGTCGCAAGCGCCGAAGAGCTGTGCTCTTTTACGGCGAATTTCTTCACAAGCATAGCGAATGCGAACGTCGAAGCGCGTGGAATCGACCAGCATTCCAGGTGGATTCTTGCGGTGTATACGTTGTGCCGACAGCTGCGGACCTAAAGCACCCTTTATGTATGGTCGTGCGTGCATTTTTTATGTGTGCGTGTATGTGTACGCTCGCGCAATCTAAAGATTTCGGGGATGGGGAGGGATGGGGTTGAACTTCAAGCGTGGCTACGCCAGTGTTGTGAGTGCTCCGTCACAGCGTCTGAACCTTTAAAAGTGCCAGAATCATAGAACAAGAATGTAAATACGTAACAAGAGATAGAAAGTTTGGTAGAGAATTACCCCAGTCATTGGATTGAAGTTGAGCAGTGGCAGCGTCGTTGACGCAGATGCAGCAGGAGGAGGAGAATAAAACAATACTGGCACCAAGAATAGGTCAGGGGAGGGGTGGAGGGTTAAGAGGTCAGGGAAGAAGAAGACAATGGGCCCTCAGGGCAGGAATCAATATTATTACGGTCTTGTTAACACTTCCGATCATTTAGCCATAGATTTTACTATTTATAAAAGCTAGCCATCACCTGCCAAGGATCAGCCGACACAGTCACACTCTTTAGTCATCTTTTCGATTCATTAGTCATTATCTTACCATCGCTTAGCCGACACCTAAACTATTGTGGTGGTAGCATGTTGGTAAGTACTGTAGATCGATCGCTCAGAATATCAATTGTGGCCCCGTTCCGCCACTGGTGTTGGACTAATTTCGGCCAACCGTTTGCATGATATCGATACCTTTTCAATAGTTGGCCTTGCAACTCACTCGCACAGCGCCTTTGTATCATCAGCTAAAAGTGCGAAAATGAGCACAAAAAAGCCTAAAAAAGCCTTTCTGTTTGAAATTCAAAGCGAGGTCTGCAAGCACAAACACCGCTTCTCGGTTGTACTGGCGATCAACTACGGAGCTGTTCAGCATAATTGCTTATATATTGGGCCGGCTACAATCAAAAGTTTTTCGCTGCGCCCCAGGGTCCACGCTAAAGCGCGTATTTTTTGTGTGCCTGCCGCGGTGCGCCTTTAATATAGAAGAGTACCCGAACGAAGGGTCCAGCCAAGAACCCCTCATCAATGATTAAAAGGAAAGACTTTCTGCGAGTGTGCTTGCGAAAAGAACCCTTGAAGTTCAAGCACAGTTATATTATATCGAGGCGGAAAACGGCACTGTCTTCACGTTTCATCGGTGCGCGTGTGAGCGTACATGTCGTGAGAAGGATAGGAGAGTGTGAATTAAAAAAGGAAGGAGATGAAATGATTTCTCCCCCCCCCCCCAAAAAAAAAATCGTCGTCTCGAACTCTCTATGCCGCTATCTTTATCGGAATAAAGACAGGGGATTAAACAAAGCTTGAGAACATTCTTCACGTTTGACTGAGGATAATAGATTCAGAGGTTAACGCACTGTATGAGTTAGAAGGTACTTACGTTGTAAAATTACAAAAATTACAAAGAGGTTCACGAAGGTAGAGAATAAAACTAAAATGCCCAAAGTAAAACGAAAACACTAAAACAGAAACAACTGCTTGGTGGCTTTGATTTCATTTGTCCTCATGAACGTTCTTTTATGAAATACAATGTCACCATGTGTGTTAAGACGAGCATGAAATAATTAAGACCGTGAATGAGATGAGAATCTGAAGTGTCCTTTTTTACAGTTTCACTGGTAATGATGTGGTAGGTTTTCTACTGATAAGTATAAAAGATAATTTTGGGTTGCCGGGCAGCTACTAGTGTGCCATGGTGGTGGTGCTGCATAAATACAACACGCATGAGTAATGCGGGAATCCGCGAGCTGAGGCGTATCACGAGTAAGAATTATGGAACATCTCCCCGAAGGGAACCCTGATTGTATGCGAAGCAGCAGCGGTGCGCACGGCGTAGACCCGGTTGAAACGGACGTCGACGCGGGTGCTGGAAGGACGGTTTGAAGCGGAACTCAGTGTAGCGTTTACTCGAGTAAACGCTTGCTTGAAACGCAAGAACACGGGAGGTGGGTTGAGTTTCATGTAAGTTTTATCACGGTAAAACGAGTCGAAATAGCGTTTCCACTCAACGTGCGGTCGAGTTTTGCGGGCGGTGGAGAGGGTGAAGCGAGAGAGAAATGTGTTGCGAGTGGACGGAGGAGCCGGCAGCTGCAGGCGCTGCTGCGAGTGTGCTGTAGGTGAGAGAGAGCGACTTGTGCGGCCACCTGTGAACAACGCGTGCGACGCTAGTTTGACGTCAACGCACAGGTGTGGCGTGACCTACTGGTCACCGCTCCAAAATTTGCAGCGAGGGCAACGCGTTGAGGAGTGTTCATAGGGAAGCACGTATAAGGTAAGTGTTATACACGTGAGTCAAAGAGCTGCTTCGCATCTAAAACATTCGTTTCCAGCACTTTTGTACTAAAACAGGACGACGCAACGCCAAAACTAAGCACTCCTGCCTAAAATGTCTTCGTTCGTTAAGAAGTACGTCTGTAGCTTCACTTAAATCGATCTAAGTGTCGGCATCTGCTGCGTGTTCATTAATTATATTCGAGATTTCCTCGAAACTGTAGATAAACTTGACAAACTGAACAACACGATGAAACCACGACAACACAATGCAGCAACTTCGAGAACAATTTATTGTTTGAAAATATGACTATCGTCACCAGTCATGCCAAAAGGAAAAAAAAAAGTGGATGAAGCATACACCATTACAAGTATACACATCTTTCACAGCGCATGTACAAGCGCACAGTCCATATTTTGAAGCCCAAGAATTACAGACCTAACCAGCGACACCAGATGGCACTGGTAGGAGAAGGAAAAAGTCTAAGCACGGTTCGTGTTATGTGCTTGTAGTTTCCTCGCTTTGTATACTTGCAGTTCCGTGCAGGGGGCACCAGTTTTTTTTTACAGGGGGGTGGGGGGCGCCCAGAACAAGTGAGCTCCTTTAAAAGAGCTCCAGTCTCATCCCTCTTCCTTCTTCCGCCATACTTCGCGCTGGGGCTGTCCCTGCTTTCGTGCAAAAGTTGAGTATGTTCAACCGGCCTACCGCCATGCGATTGAGATACGGCTTTTTTGTAGGATTCCGCACGCAGTTTGTGAGCCGCCCAAGACAATACCGTAAGATTAATCACAAAATATGGCAACAATACACTGCTATCAGTGCAAGCAAAGTTCGAAAGAAACAATTGCCCACACTCTATGTGAGGCTGACCCCTCGTGCTGCAACGTCACCACAACGACCACAATCCGCAATCGTTACTGTAAAGCGTGCACTGCCACAAGACTATTTTTATTGCGGGGAAGCTAGCTTTCGGCAGTGTAAGGTAGGGGAGGGGAGTGACGGACATTTTGTTGAAAGACGGAAAAGGAAATACGTCATCGGCGTAATGATGCCAGAATTACTCAAGAGAAGTTCATGTAGATTCACCAAAAGGCAAGTTTGTCACTAATTACGCATTGGGCTTGGTCAAAAATTGAAGGCAGCACTACCGTCTTGTCTAAGTTGCCAGGGGATGCAATCGTTCAATCGCGCTAACTACAAACACAGCATAGGAAGGCACTCAGCTGCTAGCTGACCCGAAGGTAGCGGGTTCGATTCTGGTAGTGGTGTACTCATTTCAATCGAGACGAAATGCGAGGTCTACTTTGCGTGTGATATGTCAGCCCACGGTAACGAACGTAACATGGTCAAAATTTTCGGAGCCGTCCATTATATGGCGTGCCTCATAACCATGTCGTGGTTTCGGCGCATAAAAGCTCACAAATTATAAATGTATTATTCGCAATAGCAACAAGTTCCGCCCACGTACTTAGCGATGTTGCCCCGACGGCGGAGTGACTTGCCATCCGATGTATGACGTCCATTCAGAGCGTGCGCTCATTGGTGCAAGCGTTCATGTATCCGCCATTGAGGGGGAAATGCTGCTGCCTTATCAAGTTTTACTCGACAGTAGAAAATATGATTGTGTAAAGCAACTGAGAATAACAAAAATTGGAAGAAATTACTAACAAAAAAGTTTAAATAAAGATTACAGCATATAAGCCGGAGTGAATGGTGATGAGTGGGGCGAAGCGTCCGTCCGTCTGTCTGTCCCCCTCCCTTTTAATCATTAATTTTAACAATACTTCACGGCCATTTAGCAATGTTATGTACAGCTTCACTTATTAGAGTTACTGCATATGCCTTTAGGTAGCAGAGTTGCGCCACTGCTTTCCGGGCGCCGCTCGCTCCGCCTGCAGGAGTTCAGCGCCCTTATTCGCCGAGCGCCATCACGTGGTCATAAGTTGTTCAACTGCACTGCGGAGAAGCCAACGCTACCATGATTCCGGGCAGATCAAGCTTGTTTGACATCGGCTGTTGTTATTCTTGCCGCACTTCTTCGGTACTGTAGTTATGTTGGTCGAGAGAAATCTGGTATCAAGTGCATTCTTTGGTAAATTGTACTAAATACAGTTCATGTGAGTAGACGCGGGTGCAGCGGGTGTTGCTAAAGAAAGATAAGTGTTCAGTGAGGAAGGAATAAATGTTTGACTTCTTTTTACCTATCCATGGCAGTGCAAACTTGCTAAATTTGTATTACCCACAGATGCAGTGATTACGTTATACATGCAGAATCAGTCAGCGTGTGTCGGCTGCATGCACCCCAATTGGTCTGACTGGTATAACACTAGAAATAAAGGAAGAATAAGTTAAGCTATGGTTATTCAAATCGGCAAGGTGTCGCTGCTAGCACGTAAATTACGTGAATTCAATGCAGCTTTCAAACCTTACGCGGAAGGAATGTTGGGCGCGACAGGGCTGTTGAACAACGATTCACATCAGCTGTCGCGAGCCGCTATTGTAATACGAGCGTAATAGAGAGCCGCGCGTAATATGGGCGTCGCACGGATACTCTCGATCGCTATCTAGCTTGATTCAGTTGATGGCAATTAAACTACACCTGGCTCCTCACACAGTTAACGAACGAGTCCAACACAATGAAAAAAAAATCATCCCTAACTGGTTCGATCGCGAAAATTGCAAACTGCTTGGATCGCAAAGCGCAAAAATAATTTCATATTTGTAAATTGGAAAAACAGCGGAAAAGAAGACGAGGTTAGTATAACCAACCATGAATAAAAAGCTAGTATAAACTAACAATCTTACTGGTTCAACAAGCCGACACACTTTGTTTTATTATTACATACTAAGAACGTAAGCTTCAAATCAAGGCTACTAGGCGTGACCGGAGCAACCAAGGTTTACTCAAATCTTTGGAAAAATAGAAAGAAAGCGAAAAAAAATAAAGCCACGCTAATACCATAGTCTCTCAATATTGAGGGACAGTGTAGCACTCTGAAGCGCGAGCGTTGCTCCTACGTGGGTGCGAGTGGCTTTCCCGCAGCACATTTGAACCCAAGATGGCGTATTTTGGTGCAACTCTGCTACCTAAAGGTAGCATATACAGTAACTCTATCACTTATAGACACACGACGCCATCTAGTGAACAATTTGTAAACTAGAGCTGGCTACATGCCTATTGAATACAAACGGAGGAGGGAACGACCCACACCCTAAGGAGCTTCGCCCCTAAAAGATTTTCGCGGTGGTGTTGGGTAGCCTGAGCGAGAGTTTCAGTTAAAATATATGCGCCGCACCACACATGCGCAAACAGCACTGCCTCACATTATCACTACACCTCAAAACACGAGGTCATCGGAAAGGCATATCTAGTCAAGCGACGAAGAAAAAATTGGAACTCAGATAAGCGAAAAATAACTGATGTGGCATTTATACACAATTCGCTTTCCTTTTTTATTTTTTATCCAAATTTCTTTCATTATTTCCCGGGCAAGAACGTCTGAGCTTTTGGCAAGGACAGAAACGTTTGGAAACCTCGCCTCACGTGAGCAGGAACGGTGATGTGCTGCTAAATATGCTGCCAAATCATTTCAAAGTGACAGTCCATGTTCCCTAACTTCGGCGTTCAAAAACTGGCCAGTTTGGCCGATGTATGTGCAATCCACATACGTCTAAGCGTGTATTTTTGCACAAGTCGAAACCCTCGGTGGTTGTGGTTTAGAAATACGTGTACATAGGCCAGCCAACTTGCGAGGCGCATTTTAAACTTCAGGCACGTTGTAGGTCTGTATACCTGTGACGCTCTTTCCCTGTGCTTCTTCGTTCTTGGGCTGTATCGGGCGTCTATAATTTTCCCCATAAGTGTTTACTTCATTTTCTATATATTTTAGTACAAGAGGAGTCCTCAATTTATTTATAAAGACCAAGTTTAAGAAGTACTTTAGGTGACGTTATTGCTAATGTCTTTAATATCGCCAGCCCCTATCGGGTGTTCTAGCTTAACTTGGGCTGACTTTAGATCTACTTTCAGTCGTCGCCTTCCTAACCATGCAGTGTACACGCGCTACCCAATCGAACCAACTCAGTGATCAACGGCGCTCGTTTCAATGACTCACCTGAATGAAATAATAGTGAACTGTTTGTAGCGGGTATGTGCCATCGTAGTGCACATACCCAATACAATACGTGTTTCATAAGCCTAACAGGACGCAGTCCGCCATTTCAGTGACCTCGTTCAATTTTCGTTTACGATAATCGAAGTTATGGGCCCCTATATCTTCACCAAATTACGCTCCCATATCATAGGTAGCCTGTAACTATTAACTTAAAGCATCGCCTCCCTTTTACTTGGGTTTCTTTGTTTTACTTGGGTGTCATAACGTTCGAGCCAACGCTGCGATTTCGGTCGGCTAGAGGCGAAGTCTGCTGTGCTCCTTGAGAAACATAATGTCGCTCGGCGCTAGAACCCTAAAAGCAACTTCAATGCTGACTCAAAGGTCACGGGTGTGATCCCGGCCGCGGTGATCGCATTTCAATGGAGGTGAAGTTCTATAGAAACCCATGCACTGTGCAATATTAGTGCATATGGTAAAAAGTTCCCGGGCCTTCCGCAACGATGTTTTTGTAATCATTTCATGGTTTTGAGATGTAATACTCTGGATATGATTAATAAAATAAACATCGAGGCACGCTTGCTTCACGTGAATACTTATCAAATCCGCGCGAAAATCTGCTTTTAAGTACCGATGGCTGCACACGAGCGGCCTCTTTGTCATTCTGATAATGAACGAGCTACTTATGAAGCCTCGTAGGCGCAAAGCGGCTTTTAACTTGGGCAACGTGATACATCGTTCTGCGCGTACCGTAACGAGGCTTCACTCTTGAAAACAAAGCAGATAATACCCCCTGACTCCAAACCGCACCATGTCTGTACGGCTTCAAAGGTTTCCGCTTATACGCACGCAGCGAACCGGTAATGGAACCATATCAGCCACCTGGACGGCGTACAAAGGAAGGAAGACAAAAAGAAAAAGCAGTGATTCCTTTATAAAGCAAACGCGTCATGAAGACGGCACGAAAAAAAGCTGATCAAAGCACTATCTGAGGGGACGCAGACGAAACGATGCAGACTACACCCTCGCACATGCGCACACAACCGCGCAAACTCACACACGACGCACGTGCGCACACTTACAAGTATAAAGAGTGCGGAGCTTCGGCGATATAATAAAGCCGAGCCAAATTCGACCTGACAGCGCGCGGAGCGGAAGCGAAATGAGTTTGGGGCCAGATCGACCGTTCGGGGGCCTCTCGCACTAATGGACGGCTCGCGGCCACGGCACCGACGTATTGACTGGTCGGTGTCAAGTTCTCCGTGATCGAAGGATCATCGCACAAGCCGGGCGAAAACGCGTTAGGCATCTGCAGAATCCACACGGATGTGAGCCTCCCGCTTGACGCTCAGTTCAGGTGGGTGGGTAGCAATGTATAATATGCGAAGGAAGGTAATACCTTTTCTTTTACTTATGTAGCATGTTCATGTGTATTGGTTTGCGCTGCGCCGCAGGTTCTGCAATGACATGGCTGCACATGTGCGACTGGTCCTATACGCTGCTTTTGCAGCTGCAATTTCGTGCAACCGTTCTGGATGACGCGCCTTGGCCGCGCATAGCATAGGTATACGAGAAAAAGCATAGCTGTTCGCAAGAACAATTATTCGTTAATTCTAGAAAACCAGAAAGCACGCTATATCAACAGCACTGCTACAGAACAAGCGATACTTGACTTTGTCGTTACTTAGCTATCCCAAACAAGCACATAACGACGGAACGTTATTTCATAAAGGTTAATGGCATACCTGAAATATAATGCTTCACACCACACTAAGCGGCAGAATAATAATACGGGAATGATTTCTGAATATGAGAGAGTACATTGAAAAAAAAATCGTGTGTTTAATGCATACAGATAACCGGTCCTTCATTTATTCATCAAGATTCCTCTCGTGCTAAATGTAGTGACATTATGCATGTGCTACATTAACGCAGATGCGGCGCAACGCCTTGTAAATGGTAAGCACAAAGTCTGCACCATTTGGATTTTGTTCTGATGTCGTGCGTGAGATTACCAAGTGAACTTTGTACTTCGGGGGAACTAATTTGGTTAGGAACTTTTCAGCGCATACATAAACCATGACGGCTTGAGTCGCATTCTCGTGCCCATACTCTTTTCATTATGCAAGACAGGCGTAAAATCGTTGCATCTACGGCACGGAAGATAGACGCTAACACACCTTCGTACACTTGTGAAAACATGCTCGAATTCGTCTTAACAGCAAAACGATGCGCACAAAGAGACAGAGCAATACGCAAGCCGGCCTCTTGTGAACCACTCAGCGCGCGATGCACGCGTCATACTGTCACGGGTGTAGAAAGGTACCTCAGGCACGGGCGCCGAAATGACACAGAAGGAATGAAGACGACGATATTGATGGGCTGTGTCTGGGCTGCCCTGTTGCCCTGCATCCTTGCGCGCTGTGTGCTTTGTAAGCCTAACCGGCGTTAACTCGTTAAAACTCCCCGTCGCATATTTTGGTGGAAGTGCTGTGTATAACATTCCAACTCTGGATACCCGTAGCGGACGTAACCTTCGTCCAGCCACGATGCCTGAAGGCAGTGCGCCGTCCGTTCAGTCTACGCCTGCTCCGTCACCTGTGATCCCTCCCCATCTTCTAGATCCTGGTACATTTCGTGGCACCGACACAACTGACGTTGACGAGTGGCTCGTCTTATACGAGCGCGTCAGCAAGCAATACAGGTGGGATCAGACGCTTATGCTGGCCAACATCATTTTTTACCAAGGTAGCACGCGCCTGGTACGAGACGCACGAGGAAGACCTGACGAGTTGGAACGTGTGCAAGCAGAAGCTCCGTGAGTTGTTCGGCCGGTCAGTTGCTTGACAAATGGCAGCCAGGAAGGAACTCGCGTCACGTGTTCAATCTTCCACCGAATCGTACGTCACCTATATCCAAGACGTGCTCGCCTTGTAGCGGAAAGCAGACAATGACATTAAAGAACTAGACACGATCAGCATCGTGTTGAAGGGCATGGCTGACGATGCTTTCAACATTCTAATCTGCAAGAACTGTACCACCATTGACTCAATTGTCAGCGAATACCGGTGGTTCGAACGAGCCAAATGCAGAAGGATCACTCAACGCTTCACTCGGCTCCCGAGCACCGCTGTGACTTCTTTCTGCGAGAATCCTGTGGCGCCACGAAGAATTGTGAATTCTCCCAACATCACAAGGATTGTCCACCAGGAGCTGGAAGTCATGGCTCCCTCCGCTTATCAGCCCCATGTGCCAGATAACTTGGCCACAATATCGCTTCTTCAAGCCGTTGTGCGACAAGAGTTTGCCAACAGTGCGTCTTAGTTCCCCCAAACTCCCGCCACACACCCCAGCCCATAAATCATATTGCTCCTAACGCTCACTACCACGCCGCCCCACTTGTTGCTGCTGCCGCATTGGTCTCGCGGTTCTCATCACGCTACCGAAATCCATCAGAGTGGTGCACACAAGATGATCGACTAATATGCTTCTCTTGCTATTGTGTTGGCCACGTTTCTCGCCACTGCCGCAACAGATGGCCTTCCCGGCAACGTTTTCTAGACGACCACTGACAGGATTGGGAGCAATATTCGCCACCTCGTTTTGCCGATGACCACCTTCAGGGCTTCTCACCTAGCCGTTCTACGCCACGCTCCGAACCATCCTACGCTGATGTCGTTGAACAGAGAACCTGGTTCAGCCGCCCGCCGCCGCCATAGGGTCGCCAGCCCCGCTCCTCTCAACGCTGTCTCTCTGTCACTGGCGTATTCTGAGCAGTTCTCGATAAACTAACAGATGCAGCTTCTGGAGGTGGTGCTGCGTTGACAACTGGGACCGAGAAACCTCTAACGACCACTAATTCCAGACGAAGTTTACTTGGTGTTCTCATCGATGTCTTGACCGTTACAGCTTTAATAAACACCGGTGCCCACATATCCGCCATGAGCTCACGTCTTCGATCCCGTCTGAAGAAAATTTTTACCCCTGCTATGTCTTCGACTGTGCGAGTAGGCGACGGCAGCCGAACATCAGTTTTTGGTATGTGCACTGCCCGCGTCACTGTTGCCGGCCTTCACATGTCAGTCATTTTCGATGTTCTATGCTCGTCCACACGACGTGATCCTCGGCATTGTCTTCTTGACGGCACACTCAGCCCTGATCGATTGTTAAACCGGCACATTACGGCTAGGGTTGCATTTGTACTCTGATGTCCCTCCTGCAAATCGCACACGGCTAAGGTCCGTGGTGTGTCTACGATTACAGCCTCGGGCCGCTGTGTATCTTTCTATGTCGCCAGTTCCACCTGTTCCTAATGGCGACTACCTGGCAGCTCCACTCTTTGACCTGACCTTTTCCTGAAACATCCTACTTTCTCATACAGTAGTGAGGATTAGCGACAACAAGATGCTTGTCCCTGTCCTCAACTTCTCTGTGTCGACCCAGGTCATTCTTCAAGGTATCGCCTTAGCAGAACTCTCCACACTGGAGCAATGCAATTTCACCTTTCATTCCTGGCATCAAGACCGTAGTCGAACCTGTGGAAGCCGCGCAGAATAAAGCTTTCCTGGACAAAATGATCTCAAACAACCTGTCGTCGTCTTAAGTTGAAGCACTCCGTGGTCTTCTAGTTTCTTCTCTCAACATTTTTTATATTAATGACCGTTCTTTTGGCCGCACGAGCATCGTATACTCATCGTATCGACACTGGCTACGCCAGTTCCCTTCACAAGCGTCCTTACCACGTGTCTCATTCAGAGCACCAAATAATCCAGAAGCAGGTAGAGAAGATGCTTGAGAAAGGCGTCATAGATCCTTCAACTAGTCCTTGGGCATCACCTGTTGCGCTTGTTAAAAAGAAGGACAACGCCTGGCGGTTCTGCGTCGACTATCGCCATCTCAATCGAATAATCATGAATGATGTCTATCCTCTACCTCGAATTGATGATGCGCTCGAATGCCTCCATGGCACCAAGTATTTCTCTTCACTAGACCTACGATCTGAATATAAGCAAATTTAAGTCGATGACCGCGATCGAGAGAAGAAAGCATTCATTATTCCAAACGGGCTATACCAATTTAAAGTCGTGCCTTTTGGGTTGTGCAATGCGCCTGCAATTTTGAACGCATGATGGCCTCCATCCTTCGCGGTTTTAAATGGTCGATGTTCCTGTGCTATCAAGACGATGTCATTGTTTTCTCGCCAACCTTTGAAAGCCATGTTTCACGTCTATCGGCCATTTTTGACGTTTTTCGCATTGCTGGCCTCCAGCTTAACGCGTCAAAGTGCACCTTTGGACGCTGCAAATCAAGCTACTTGGTCACCTTGTTTACGCTACTGGTGTACGACCCGACCCTGACAAAGTCCGTGCTGTACGCGAGTTCCCAGTCCCATGTCCCACTCAAGAAGTCCGCAGCTTTTTGGGGCTCTGCTCGTACCTCCACCATTCTGTTATCAACTTCGCGGAAATAGCTCGGCCCCTCACTAATCTCCTCGAAAAGAACGTGGCCTGGCGTCCATACCTATACGGACGCCCATACCTATACGGACGCCCGTTCGCAGTCATCACAGAACACAATGCGCTCTGCTGGCTGTCAAAACTTAAGGATCCAACAGGAAGAATCGGGCGATGGAAATTGCGATTGCAATAGTACACGTTCTTGGTAGTGTACATGCCCGGAAAGCTTCACAGTGATGCCGACTGTTTATCTCAACACCCTCTTGATCCACCACACTCCTCTGAGTTGGAAGCCAATGCCAACATCTTAGCCATAGCAGATTTTCCGCACATGGCTGAAACAACGCCAAGATCCATCGCTGCTATCTATGATTGACCGCATTCAATCTGGCCATAAAGACCCTTCACAGGGCCTGTTTTTGCTTCAAGGCAACGTTTTGTACTGCCGCAACTTACAGCCTGATGGCGTGGAACTTTAGCTCGTCGTCCCATGTCATCTGCGCAAGGACATCTTGCAAGAACTTCACAACGCCCCAACTTCTGGATATTTAGGTGTCTTCAGAACATATATGACCACGTCCACCGACGGGTATTCTGAAAGAGCCTTTATCGTTTCGTTCGTCGCTACGTTGCAGCGTGTGACCTGTGCCAGTGCCGGAAGAAGTATACGTCTCCCCCCGTTGGTCACCTTCAACCCATTGAAGTCCCAGCCGAACCGTTTCATAAGTGGGGTTGGATTTGTATGGTCCCTTCCCAACATCAGCAACGGGAAACAAATGGATAGCAGTAGCTACACATTATGCCAATCGGTATGCAATTACATGAGCGCTACTGTCCAGCTGCGTGATAGACGTCGCAGATTTCCTTCTCTACATCATCCTTTAGCATGGCGCTCCTTCTCACCTCCTCTCGGACCATGGCCGCTGCTTCCTGTATCGTGTGGTTGACGACCTCCTTAGGTCCTATGCTACGCAGCACAACTTTACGACTTCTTACCATCCTCAGACTAACGGACTTACTGAACGCCTCAATCGCACACTGACGGACATGTTTGCAATGTGCGTTTCTGACGACCACACCGATTAGGACACTGCCCTTCCGTTCATAACTTTCGCCTACAACTCGTCGCGTCATGAAACTGTCGGCTACTCACCATGTTATCTTCTCTTTGGCCGTGATCCCTTTCGATACTTTGCTTGCGCACCACCTCCGTCCACCACTTCGTACGCGCAAGATAGCATATTGCTCGTACGAAAATGCCTGCGCCAGGTTCTCATCGCCCAAGAGAGCACAAAAATCGCTCTACGACAGCCAACATAGTGATGTCGATTTTCCTCCGGGCTCTCTCGTGCTTCTCTGGCTCCTATCGCGTCGTGTCGGCCTCTACGAGAAACATTTATCGCGGTACATTAGGCCTTATTGAGTTCTGCGCCAGGTGACACCTGTTGCCCATGAAATTTCCCTTACTACGAACCCGAATGGTACATCCACAACTGACATTGTGCACGTTTCTCGCCTGAAGTCATATCACAGTGACATGTCCGTCTAATAACAGCAGGCACTGGGACGGTGCTTTGCCGCCGGGGTGATGTCACGGGTATAGAAAGGCACTTCAGGCACGGGTGCCGAAACGACACAGAAGGAATGAAGACGACGATATTGTTGCGGGGCTGTGTCTGGGCTGCCCTGTTGCCATACATTCTTGCACGCTGTGTGCAGTGTTAGCCCAACCAGCGTTAACTTATTAAAACTCCCCGTTACAATACAGTCGCCCTCTCGGCACCACCTCTTGAAATTAAGCTCACGAAATTGGCTTCTCTCTGAAAAAAATGTTGCAGTGCCATATTTCGTTACTCACAGAATGTCTTCGAAACCTCTGGACAAATGAGGCAGACTTCTGAAGGATTACGTAAAAGAATTGTGCACCGGTTTTCTATAAAGTCGTCTGGATAATGGGTTAAGGTGAGCGTTTGGGCAAGCTGGTAATGCATCATCACAAAATTTTAACAGTGCGGAAAAACATGAACAAACGAAAGCTGCATACGTCGGCCAAATTTCAAGATGGCTCACCGTGCTTTAACACTCTTGGAATGTGCAGAGCGACCACTCCAGACATTTCAGTGCGCTTACAGACTATCCTCCTCGCTTTCAGGAGTGTGGTTGTGTGCCTGCCTTCATAGAAAGTGTGTGATCTTCAAAAGTAAAAATGTACTCACAAGAAAAATAGTACAGGCGGCCCACAATGCTCGTTTGGGGGAGCCATGCATCAGCCCGTCTTCCATTGATTTGCACAAAAATGAAGTAGATTATCTTTTTCACGCGAATGCTCTATATATAGTGTTTTAATTTTTTTTCAATATTGTCATCTGATATAGCGTTCATGCGCGCTGGCTGTCACCCGTTTCTTCGCGTAGCGCAATAGTTAATAATTACCGATAAAGTTTAGTGTCCCAAAACAACGGTATGATTGAGACGCCGTAGTAGAGGGCTGCAGAAGTGCACGCAAGTACGCGGACTTGAAGCATTTTCGCTTCCATCGAAAATGTGGCCTACTGGGCCGGGATGCGATTCCGCGACCTGCGGGTCAGCAATGCACCGTGCACTATTGCGACTATGCCACCATGGCGAGTTCCAGCGTGATTTTACAGCGAAAGCTGTCATGATAACACGACAAGGGTCGCGAGCACCGTGATTTTCAGCTGCCGCTGTTGTCCGCAACCACTATCGCCCTAAATGAATAAAGAACACCTTTTCTCGCGTCCCGACAAGCGCGCCGCAAGTCACACAGAGAAGTACGGGAGGCTTCGGGAGGCCCTAAGGAAGTCTTGTCGTCGCGTGTCATGAAACACAATCGTTTTCTCCCGTGCGCGTAGGCGCTACTATACTCTGCGCGCGCAGGTGTTGCTACTGTGTAATTTTAGCGCCATATAAAGCGCGGCGCCGGCACGTGGGGACATCTCGTAGCAGGAAGCACATCTGATCCAAAAGCCGCCCCTCATCTATGTCAGCGATCATATAGCAATCTGCTACGACATACGTCTCACCCACCGAAGTGAGTGAAAACGGGGCCTCAGTATGGAGGTGTGTGGAGTGGCAACCTCGCGTTTCGCTTGTAAACTTAATATGTGTCACGCATGATTTCAAACTTTCGCTCAACTTTTCAAAGCAGAATTTGCTGGTTGTATATGTATTGTTTCACCAAACCCAAGGGGCTGTTCAGCACCGCTTCTATATAGACACTTTGTCTCCAGCACAGTAGCCTCTGGGCTTAACTTCAGGAAGACAGCTATATGCTGCTTCACGCTGAAAATTGGTGAAGGGAAAGGAAGATAGCGATGAATGACGGTGATGAAGTAAGGAGGTGCGTACAAAATCTATCGCGCTGTGACAACGCTATAAAGCCGTGCATCTAGACCAATGACTCGTTGAAAGCTGCTCACGTAACCATGGCTATGCTGTTGACGACTCGCAACGTGACATAAGACAAACTCGTATGATAATGCAATGATTGTAAAACAAACTGCGCATTGAATAAAACGCAACGGCCACGCGCACCTGACACATCACTCGTTTCGCACCATCGGCATCGCTACCAGTGGACCGAAAAGGAGCATCTTCCGCTATCGAACACGTTCCAGCATCAGCATGCTTCGTCGAGTGTGTAGCAGTAACACAACTCGGTTCGTTTGAGGGGCAATCGTGCGCGTAGTCCCAGAGGAGAACCGGATCGGGATGAAGGGAAGATGAGGCGCGGGAGAAAGGGATGAGCGCGCGCCTCGTTGAGCGAACGCGCGCCTGTGTATCCCGAAAAGCGCGTCGAACCATGCTGAACATACGCGAGCAGAAAACTGCGGCGGGGAGACGGTGGGCCAGGCACGGGAGGGGGGCGATGCCGGCCAAAACGCCGCCGAGTTAACAAATTGGGCCGCGGCGTGCGCAAGAAGGAGCCGTGCGCCGGGCAATCCTCTTGTCGCCACGCGACCGGCTATAGTTGAGCTCAGCCCCGTGCCGGCCACCCGTCGTTTCTTTTTCCAGCGCCGGCCGTTTTAGCAAAGCGGTCGGAGAAGGAGCGCCGCCTTTGTTACCCAGCCCCGCTGCTGCTCGAGCACCCGGAGCGATGCCGGCGCGCCTCTAGGTGCTGTGTGAACCGACGGAGCGGCCGCCGGCCTGTTCCCTGCCCTCAGACCAAGCACCGAGCGCTGAAAATTGTGTAAGCTTATGCGCGAAATTTACCACTGGAAAAGCTAAGTCTACCGTGTGCCATGGCAGTGTAGTAGTATTGGTGGTAGTGGTGGTAGTAGTAGTAGTAGTTGTTGTTTCTGAAGTTATAGTGATGTAGGTCACGTGACCAGGGAAAGAGCAACCAAATGAATAAAAGGTAATCATGAGGGTGATGATGGTAAATATTAATAATGATGATCACGATCGATTCACGTATCTTCGCTAGCCAAGCATATGAAGGCGCTTGCACCTTCAATGCCCGGTGGTTTTCACGGCGTGAAACTGAATGAGTTTATCCTAACATACTCGATGCGCACGGTACTAAATGTCTGTGTAGCACACCGTCGGAAAACGTCACGCGGATGACGGGATGAAAATGTTTGTTATCGCTGGCTCATCCTCCTCCGCTGGCTCACCTCTGTGTTTACCGATTCGTTCAGTAATATTTAAAACCACAATTAAACTTTACAAATCTATCAGGATAAATGACTGAGGCCGGTTTTATGAACAAGGTAAGGGATAAAAGGTCAGGGAAGTTTGATCACGCGTAGGCCTATACTCGGGCATTGATTATGTACTTTTCGGGAGCCGCTGTCGGTGGGGGGATTGTGATTTAAAAAAACGAATAAAAAATAACCAGCATTCAAAACTGAGTGAGCTGGCATGAGTTTCTCTTGATCAAAGCGCGGGGCAGTACGGAAGTTTGTACGGCAGTGCGCAGGACATCGTTTGTCTCACTTCTTCCTTTGTGTCACGTCACGAAATTTGACCGAGAAAAATCACCACTTTCTAACAATTAAGCTTTATTACGGTAAATTATACACAACAGGAATTGACTACATCAATAAGCGTCGTCATATTGGGCTTACAAGCGTGAAATACCATAAAAATTATCGAGTGATCGGCGTGCAACTCTGGTATACCAGAGCATTGGTTTACCATAGATCCAATGTGCTCCGTTGTGGAATGGGCAAGCGACGAAGCTCTTTCGCATTTTCGTCACTCTAACGAAGCATAGATGCGACTGAAGCGACGTGGCTTGCGAGGACCTCGTCCACAAACTTCCAGTAATGGTGTCAAGGTGAACAGTCATTTGTTTTCGACCGAATAGCATACGTAGCTTAGAAGCGTGGCGGTTTGGGCTAGTTGGTATGACATGACGATTGTTATGGCGCGAGAACATAACGACGACAAGGGTCCCTTTGTCGTTCTTCTGTTCTCGCGCTACAACAATCGTCATATAGCATACGCAGGTGTCCGAGGCATTGCTCATCTGCAGGCTATAGAATAGGAAGTCATGTGCAGACTGGAAGGATGAGCAGACCGTAAGCCGGACGTGAAGCTAAAAACCTACAAATGCACACTCGGCTCCGCAGGACAAAATAAATTTGTTTTCCTTTCAGAAGCCACTTGGTTAAGTGGAATCGGTACAACGAGGATCGACAATACAGTGCATATATAGCATAACCCAGCAGAAGCCATGGTCAATGAAACCTGGAGATGTTCGAAAATAAAATTTCTTGTTAAACGATTTCGCCGCGCTTGAAAACGCAGTTTCGCAGTAATGTCTATAAAGCTTCTGGCCTAAACCTCATCAGTGCCACTCTTGTCAAGGAGTGCTCCGATTTCTTCTTGATCGGACGCACGTCGTGCCACGCACGTACGTGCCTGAATATGCATGCAGGGCGTCCCAGCTATTTATAGCCCGAGTTTAAAAATATACCGACGCACTCTATTACGACGTAACCTCATGCATTTTGCGTACTATTGCACGCGTTTGAACAAATGCTAGCAATTCACTAACTTTTGTGAATTGCAGACCACATTATATGCAGCACACGAGGGCTTTTTTTGACCTTGAACCTTCTCGCAACAACCCTGAACTTCAGACTGACAAAGTGTCTGAAAAAGACAGACCAACGACCATAATCGTTTAAGCATTACACTTGGCGAGTTAATCAGCAAGCTCGATCACATATACGTAAATTTAGTCTGTATAACGGTTGTGCAGGATGATTCATGTCTAGTACACTTGCAAGCCTCTAAGAGGGGCCATCAACCGATTAATGCCGTTATTAGTAGTAGGGCCAGACATACGAGTCGAATTCTTCGGTGGAGCGTGATACGCCCGAGATGCAGGTTCAGTGCTCTCAATTTATCAATATACATACTAACCGCTCTTTCGACCTGCATGGAACGCAGCAGCGTTGTTTAACCTCGTGGGGTATTTTTTTTTCGTATGTCCACTTCTGTCGCTTAACTGCCTTAATCCCCTTTCCCCAGCATAGGGTAGCCAACCGAACCCGTGTCTGGTTTACGTTCTTGCCTTTCTTTTCTTTTCGTCCTCGTCATTCTCGTTGCTAAACTACCTAGCGTGACGAAAAGAAAAAAAGATAGCATCGTCAAGCAATGGCGAGTGACGCACTGTCGTGCTTGTTGCACTTTTATTCTAAAAACACACAGACAAAACAAGGAAAACAAAAACACTCTGCGTGTTTGTCATCGTGCATCGTGTCTTATAGTATTCCATAAAAACTTGACAGCGAGTGCAGCTATGAAAGGATCGTGACGGAGAATCGGCATCGAGGCATGACGAGTACGTCGCCACGGAAGGTAACAGCCTAATAGCGGCATTGCTCTTTGGAGGGGAGGTCGTGCGAGACTCGGCGGCAGCCGACATTCGATACGCCGGCAAAGCATGCGTCGGAGGAGAGGAGCCGATCGATGCGGCTTTGGATGATGCCGCCTGCGACGGGCGCACGCATATATATGTATATATACGAGAGGGCGGGGCCACACCGCCGCCTCTCATTTCTTGTATGTCTATGTACACCATATAGTCTATAGCCACGGTGGTCTAGAGGTTATGGTGTTCGACTCTTGACCCGCAGGAGCCCGCGGTCGCATTTTCTGTGGTGGCGATATGCTGAAGGTCCGTGTGCACTTCGATTTAAGTATACACGTTACAGAACACCAGATGGTCTGAATTTCCGCAGTCTTGCACTACAACGTCCCTCATAATCATATCGTAGTTTTGGAAAGCTACGAATTTATTATTATTATTATTATTATTATTATTATTTTATTATTTATTATTATTATTATTATTATTTTATTATTTTATTATTTTATTATTATTTTATTATTATTATTATTATTATTATTATTATTATTATTATTATTATTATTATTATTATTATTATTATTATTATTATTATTATTATTCAATGCACAACAAGGACGCGAAATATATTCCTTTCGGAGTGCCCTTAAAAGGATATGGTCAGAAAACGCTGCCGATCTGTATTCGAGGCCTCCGAAAAAACGAAGCCAAACATTAGAGCACAGTACGCGACCTGGCATTTACAATAATTAAAATCAGCCAGAAATTATTCCCTTTTTTCTACAAGTGTTGTCATATGCTCCAGTCACTGTGCCCTATACCGAAATACGCGGCCGTTGGCCGAGTTGAGCATCGTCAACTGCATAGTTAACGTGGCCGCCGCGGGATGCCGTCACGTGACCATTCACGATCACACCGAAAGTAAACCACATGTTTGAAGCAAAAAAGAAACAAAAGAAAGTGCTCGGGGTCATGCCACTCGCTGACGAAGGAACGCATCTTCTTCGTGTCCCTTTGTCATCTACCCTTCTGCATATACCTTTTAGCGCTCTGGCTTTCAGCGTGCTGCTGGTGGTGATGGCGGTGGCAATGGTGGTAGCTGTCGGCAAGAAAAAATCCGGTGTTCCGCTTGATTATGACATCGCGGTGATGGCCCACATTGGACAGCACTATTACTATAGACCTCCGTCGGTAACGTCGTCACTTTCTGACACCATCAGCGGTGCCTTTGTGCGTCAAGCCATCCCTTACCATCAGTTTTTTTTTTTCATTCTATTCTTCTGTTCACTGACGCATACAACTTTTTGAAGCTTCATGTGATCCGTGGCAGTTGTGGCATTTCAGGGTAGTTGCTCGGTAGAGTTCTGCATTGTGGGGCTCGGCACATCGGGACCAAACCACCACGTTCCTGCAAACTCCACTCACGTGACCCATTTTCGGAAACTTGTGGCATTCTAGTAGTTTAGATGCAAACGGACGATCCCCGTGTCGAAAGTGTCCTACCTTAACGTAGGATGGCAAAGTGTCACCTCTGAAAATAATCTTCACGCAACGCGACTTGCCCAAGCGGCATATTTCGATGATGTTGGTGTTGTCACTCGCTGCCTCGATCAGCACAGAAAGTTCAGCACAAGGAATGGTGATGACAACATCGTACATTATACCAGCCACCATGTCTTTGTTCAGTAGAATATGGACTTATACCATGCATCTAGGTCTGTGATGCAGGTTGCAGATAGCAGAGATGGCTGGTGTATTGCCTAGTACATCTTTCATTTCGTTTGGCGCCAAAGACACCAGGCATTTTCTCGAGATAGCCTGCCGATTGAGGAGCCCGAGGTTGTCTCATGGCGTGACTGGCACAAATATGATCATGTAGTTCGTCGAAGTCGGCTGATACTCCAGAGCAGATGTGGGTTGAATGTGGGGAAGCACCCGGTGATCTTCATATTGTCTTATTTCTCCCCTTTATCCCTTCCCCAGTGCAGGGTAGCAAACCGGATGTGCGTCTGGTTAACCTCCCTGCCTTTCCTTGCATCTTTATCTCTCTCTCTCTCTCTATGACTTTGAACAGGGATGAAGCCATCGTCGGATTCGGCGCTGCTCGCAGAATGCAGTTCGGTGTACCCTCTGTCGGTAACTCTTAGTTATTTATTCCGTTGACTATAGACTTAATTTCGGGGGGGGGGGGGTCAATTTTCGCTCCCGAACAATGGTCATTTTTTGCTCCCTATGCCATGGCGAAAAAACAACTGAGGGAGGGGGCACGGGCCCAGTGACCACACTGACCACACCTAGGGCCCAGTGCCTATACGTGACCACTGATGGCGGCTGCTTGTCGTGTGCAGGCGAGCCTATAGACTTCCAGCGTCCAAATAAAATACCGATGGCTGCGCGATGGACATAAAAAATTGGCAAAAACGGTTGCACGCTAAATGAAGTGCTGTGCAGGGCAAGATCTGGGATTTAACTTTCGACGTGACATGCAAGTATAACGTTAACCGTAACCTGGTTACATTGTATGCACGTCACGTCACGTAACTTATTGTCGCAGATAGCTTGATTCGACCCCAACTAAACGGAGTTCTCTTACTGTCCAATTAACGTGCGCGCGTTTGATATACTTCTCGTTAGAGGCTGTTTAAAACCTCCTTCGTTACGCATACACGGACACTGCAAATAAGCACGGACATTGCAATGAGCAGAGTGTGCTTATCCGCGCTCTATTCTCCCTCGTTATACACGAAGCACCCTAAACATACGAACGAATACAAAGTTCACCGGGTGAGGAACGCAAAAAAAAAAAAAAAAATGCGTTTGCGTGAGAGAGCTTTATACAGATCGAAAACGCGCACGCGGGTGATCTGGCTCCTAATTAGCGTCCATTTTAAGGAGCTAATTACGGACACAGCGGCGGCGCATCGCCGATATGGTTCCAGGCAGCACAAAGCGGCACCCATCGGCACAGAGGAAGCACACTCGCCCTGAGGATCAGAATAATCGCGCCGCCGCCACCGCCACCACCATCGCGACCAACGGGCGCTGCCGACCGGACAGCCAGCCTAACAACGCGACGCCCCGGTCTCGAAATCCTCTTGGAAACTCCCTCTCGCCATCTCGCTAACGAAACGCGCAGATCAACGGCTTTGAATTGATTACGAGACAAAGCGGCCGGCCTTCCGGTTCTTGCCAGTTCTGGCGTCTGTGTGCGGGTAGAATATGTATATATATGGGTTGCTGTGTCGGAGAATGCGACGCGTTGCGGAGACAAACGCGCCGGCTCTGTTCGGGGCACGGATGCATGCTGGAATCGCCAGCCGGCCTCATTAGCGGGAAGTACGTACACGCGCTGCCCGTTGTTCGGCGTGACGCGTTGTCGGATCCGGAGTCGAGTTTCAAATGGCACGCTGTATATATCACCGCGGGCGCTCTCCAGCACTCGTTGGAAGCTCACGCCAATGACTCGCATATACATGGGTTGCCTTGCATGATGGTTGTTAAAGGGATTGTGTGTTGGAGGAATGTCGGTGGTGTAATTTCCGCGTCGGACTGTACACATACTGAAAGAGGCGCGAGTTTTGTGTTCAGTTTATGGTGTAGGAAAAAATCAAGATTGTGTCATGGAGTATAGTATAGGCGGGCCCCAAGTGTCCTCTATATAAATGTGAAACTGGCTTACTTTTAGGAGACTATCTTTCTAATTGGTCCCAAGTAAGTAATGCTTGCTATGTAGCTTGGTGAACTTCAGACGAAGTTTTTCCTGAGTGGAAGGCTGGTTTCAGTCTCTGTTATTTTTTCTCGTTTTTCATTGGTGCTTGTGAAAGACGCCGTTCTTCTGCATGCGGAAATGGACGTAGAATTACCAGGGCCTCCACCCATGCCTTCCACGTCGTCTGTGGCCACTCTAAGAAAGCGCTCCGGCCACCCAAGTGACGTCGACAGTGAGGACACGCTGATATACTCTACGGCCAGTGATGAGAGCTCCGATGAAAGTGACTTTGTGCCCGTGGCAAGACGCAAGGCGAAGAGGAGGCTACTTATGACATCTCCTTGCCAAAGTAAGGCCGCCGGTTCACACTATTTTGTTTGTCCCGATGAATGCCGCTGACAGCATGAACCGACTTAATCGCCAGGTCACGTCTATGTCACTTGAGGCGCTCGTTCCGGGACAAATAATAGACGTGAGAATCAATGGCCGCAAGAATGTTCTGGCGATAGACGTTACGCAATGTACTGCTCTCGACGTATTGACAAAGGTGAATGTGCTGGGGAACATCAACGTACATTCTTTCCTACCAGATGGCAAGGACTCTATAGGTAGGGCAGGCGTTATCTACAACGTCGACACTTCTATCAGCGATATTGATTTTCCCATTCTAAACAAACCAGTGACGGAATCTACTATATTCTTGCAAGCCCGCCGTCTAGGGAACTCATGATGCGTGAAACTAGTTTTCAAGGGTGACAGCCTCCCAACTCAAGTAAGAGTTGGTCATTTTCGACACACAGTACGGCCGTTCGTGCCGAAACCTCTTCAGTGTCGGAAGTGCTATAAAATAGGACACGTTAGTGCTGTTTGCACAAGTTCTGCTGTGTGCTCCCGATGCTCGGAGTCGCACAACACAGAAGCCCGCCAAGCAGAACATCGCAAATGCGGCAATTGTCAAGGTCCTCACGAGACGTCATCAAAGCAGTGCCCAAATGTGAAGGAGATGCAGGTGCTAAGGCAGATGGCCAGAGACAGTTCCATGGATGTGCACCCACAGGGAGGCTGCTGCCAAAGTGCGACGTCGGCGTTCGCGCCATAGGAAAACTCCTAGGACATCCTCTGCCAAGGCCAGGAATACACCGCCGCCCCATATCACGCACTCACCACTACAAGCATCAACAAGTGCCAACAACAAGCATCCTCAGAAAGATGCAAGAAACATTGACCCTGACGCGTGGCCAGCGCTGCCGTCAGTGACACCGCCAGCAGAGCCGCAGCATCGCCCGCTGAAAGCTACTTCAGAGCGAGTAAGTCATGACAGTCAAGATAGCGAAATAATAGACGTGATTAAGACCCCCATGAAGACAATTCGAGTACTCCTGAATAATATTCGGACTCCGGCTGTTCACAGCGCTCTTCAAATATTGGACGCTTTGAATCCGGTGCTATCAAATCTAGAGAAGCACCATGGCGCTTTCTCTGCAGCCCTTCCGTAAACAAGTGAAAGAGGCATCAATTTTCCTATGGAATGCCCGAGGTCTTAAACCCCGCATTTCGGATTGTCGACCATATGTTTTCAAGAATCAGTTCTCAATTATCGTAATTTGTGTACCACATCTTCACAATGCTATACGACTTTCTAAATAAGAGGCTTTCAGATCTGCAACCCGTAACGAAAACAGTAAGTTTATTGTTTACATCAGGTGTGAACTCGCATATGTTGAGCAATCAGTAACAACACCGGATGACAGCAACCAATACGTGTGCCTGACAGTCAAAAGTAAAAACGTGAACTTCACGCTAGTGGCAGTATATATTTTGCCTTCAGGCCGCTTCGACCCAGCAAGATTAAGTGCCATTATATCAGCGACACCTGGGCCATGGATTATTACTGGTGATTTTATAACGCTGATCACCCGCTGTGGGGAAGCCAGAAGATGGATCGTCGGGGAAGAAATGTGTCCTCCTTTGCATCTGACCACCAACTATATTGTTACGTAAAATCCAAATGGTGTACGAATAACTGATGGCAGGTTTTTGCTCTGTATTGCCGCCTACAATATTGTTTAAATGACGGCACTCCCACGTTTTTACGGGGTCTGACATATAGTAGCTGTCTCGACCTAACTTTTGTGTCAAGTAGCCTAAGTACCAATGTGCAGTAATTTGCGGACAACGAAATGCATGGCAGTGACCACATCCCCACCTATATAAAGATCAAGGGGCTAAGCAAGTCGCAGATCGCGTCCGCTTCACGGATAGACTGGTCAAAGTACAGATCATCCACAGAAAAGCAATGCAAGAGAAACCAAGAAGGTTCTCTTGAAAGCCTAAAAGGTATAATGAAGGCCGCTATCTAAGAGGCAACGTTTAATTGTGGACCTTTGCCAGATTTTTGCAAATATGAGGTGGAGTTGGAGCGACTTCGAGCAATCCGTCGTCGCGCCGAACGACGTTACATAGGCGCACGAAATCCATCTACGACTTGAGGGAAGCGAGGCGTCTACAAAAGAAGATTCAACGTCGAATCAATGCCCTACAGTCACTATACGAGTCGCTCGATCCCCACAAACCTCTTTCGCAAATATGGAGAATAATCCGCGGCCTACGAACATTGCCACAACAGCATCGCCCGTTCAAATGCCTTGCTTTCCACCAAAGCCGACGTGAAATCGATGTAGCAGAAGACTTCTGTGCCAGGGTTGAAAACAAGGGGTCCGGGATCACCATGAGTAACCTACGAAACGCGCCGGTGTCAAGAGACACTCGGATGGACAATATGTTTTCTCTAGAGGAGCTTCAGGCAGCATTGGCAGCAATGCAAGCGCTCGTCATCGCCGGGACCCGATGGAGTCACTTACATGGCCCTTGCTAACCTAGGACAAACAGCTCGGCGTGCCCTTCTAGCTGTATGCAATGACTCGTGGAGCAACTACTTGGTTCCTCCATCGTGGAAGTGCAGCCGCCTTGTGCCCCTGCTCAAACCAGGCAAATCGCCTCCGGACTTGGCCTCCTATCACCCCATCGCGCTTGCCAGCTGTTTTGGAAAGGTGATGGAGTGAATGGTGCTGACTCGCCTGGAGTGGTACTTGGAACATAACAATATATACCCCGATGCTTTGACCGGCTTCCGACGTGGACTGTCTTTCATATACAATGTTGTTAATCTTGTCACGTCTGTACTGCAGCAGAAAAGCCTAAAGAGATTATCAGCGGCACTTTTCTTGGATATTAAAACTGCATATGACAATGTTCTACATAAAACCATCCTGGACGCCTTGGGCAGCATTGGATTGGGAGGCCGCGTTTACAAATGGATCTACAGCTATTTGAAGGACAGAACCTTCTTAGTTTAGACAGAAGATGGTGCAACATGGCACCATCATACTTATTGCGGCGTACCTCAAGGTGGGGTCCTAAGCCCCATACTTTTCAACCTTGCGCTCATCAGCCTCGTTGACGTCCTGCCACACTCCGTACATCTGTAGATATACGCGGACGACATCTGCATCTGGGCATCGGGGGTTACGCGTCTACATGTACGAGACAGGCTTCAGACAGCGGCTACACTGACGTCAAACTACCTTCAAGGACGAGGACTGGAACTGTCATCTGAGAAATGCTCACTGGTTGCGTTTACGCGCAAGACAATGACGCCATACCGCATCAGACTTAATGGACACACGATCAGCTATCAAAAGACCCACCGTTTCATGGGCGTTTCACCGATCTAATAATAGATCGTGACTTGTCTTGGCGCCTTCATATCGCTCACATGAAGAAGAAACTGACCATGATCACCCACGTCCTGAGATTTCTGGCGGGAAAATCATGGGGTGCATCGGTACGACCCATGCTTCAACTGTATGCTGCAATTTTTCTTGGCTTCATGCGCTACAGCCTACCTGTGCTTGGCAAGGCCCGCATAACAAACGTACGCGTCCTCCAGTCATTACAAGCTCAAGCACTGAGAATATGCCTCGGGCTTCCGAGATGCGCATCCTCAGCAGCGACTGTCGCAATCGCTCATGAACACCCTATCACAACCTACATTCGTGTCGATACTTTGAACGCACATAAGACATGCCACCCGGATTCAATCGCATCACCTCGCCTTCCTTCTAACTTCCAGGCCACGCTCTGCATTCTGCTCTATTATTGCCCCACATTGAACGGTGATTCCCACGAATTTCACGCACACAGCAAGACCGTCGTTACCATTGTGGTATCTACATCCACTGGAGGCCCTGATAACCGTCCCCGGAATGCGAAAGAAGAAAACTTTGTCAAATTTACCCTAAAACAAACAGCATTACTGTTTCTGCATGAGAAACACAGTGGGCGCATTCACATTTACACGGATGGGTCGGTCACTTCAACAAATCAACAGGCGCAGTGGTAATTCCGGAGAAATTCATCACGATAATGTTCAGGACCTCGCATCTGACATCATCCATGGTGGCAGAACTCGCCGCCATTCGTGCCGCTCTGGAGTTCCTACTTGAAAAACCGCAGCAGACATGGTCAATCTTCTCCGACTCCAAAGCAGCCCTCCAGGGCATTGCCTCGCCATATCGTCATGGACCAAACGAACAAATGATTGCTGAAATACGACTGCTTCATCACCGGGCTATAGAGAAACAACATGACATAGCGTATCAATGGATACCAGGCCACTGCAGCATTGATGGAAACGACCGTGCAGATGAAGCAGCCCGATCTGCTCATAATGATGCCCCTTGTGCATCTATACCATTATCAAGAACGGACGCCGCTGCAAGGCTTCGATCACTTGCACGAGAACTGACACTCGCTCAGTGGAATTCACCGGCATTCACCAACGTCCGCCTTCATATTTTGGACCCACACCTACAGCCCCGTCTTCCATAAGGAATAACCAGAGCTGAGGAGACACTTTCGTGCCGTCTGTGGATCGGGGTGGCCTTTACGAATGCTTATTCGTTTCGAATCAGAATGGCGAGCAGCCCGACATGTGACAACTGTGGCTGCGCAGAGACTATCTCCCATCTTCTCTGCGACTGTCCTCACTTCAGTGCGCCAAGAAAAGAATTATCGAAAGTTTTAGATAGGCTAGATAATCGCCGATTGTCGGAAGAAAGGGTATTAGGACACTGGCCGCGACTGTCCTCTGCACCCAAGGCATTGAGAGCGTTGTTGCGCTTTCTGCGGGCAAGTGATCTTAGAGACAGACTGTAAGCAGCGTCGTGGATCTTCTGATGACCTTCTCCTTTTTTTTTTCAACGTCTCTTTCCTCTCATCTTTTATCCCCCTTACCCCCTTTCCCAGTACAGGGTAGCCAGCCGGTCTGAGAACTGGCTAACCCCCCTGTCCTTCCTATTTCAATCCTCCTCCTTCAGAAAGAAAACCTAAAGGCACAGTAATAGGACTGCGCCGGAGAAAAGTCGATGCAAAAAGTTATTGTTTATTAGTACGTGCATCCATACAGGCATACATCTAATCAGTAAAATACACTGCGATGCATTCTTCTTCTTTTTAATGCCCTGCCTCACAATGTTCACAGTTTCCAGGCACTTCCTTGCTTTCTGACATGCTTTTCCTTGCGGCTAAATTTTATTTGTTTAACAGAACCACTTCGTCTCCGCGTTAAAAATTCGTGTGAAATCTTGCAGCCCCACAATCGGCTCGCCTTACAACGCTTGAAACGTTTCACCCTGACGAATATCTAACGTTTAATTTTTCGCAGCACGTGCTATGCTGCAGCGGAACACAATGATTTTTATGCGTCATAGTAATCATTCATTTCCCCTCTTCCTATAGGCCTATAGGCTTCTATAGACGAGAGTATGCCTATCTCGCACCCAGGCGCCTTCGGCGGTATACTCTCGCTCCCACAGATGCCACAATTGGTTTTGAACTGTCAAGGTGTGCCTCTCTATAGCATGGGAAGCAGTGGCTCTGGGACTTTGACATGTGAGAAAAGCGCCTGTTCACGCTGCACCAGCTTATACGAAGTCATCTGGGTACCACTGCGCCGTCTTCGGATGAAAAAAACAATCAGCACAACAGTAAGATATTACTCAACACTTTCTGTGAATATCCCAACACGATGCGGCAATCGTGCTGGTGCGTTGGTTTCCGATTGCACAGATTTTCATCCGCAAGAAAAAACGCCGAGCTCCGCCGGCCGTCAGTAGATATAATCAGAATCGCCAGGAAATATTACGAGTCCAGTAAAAGTGTGCGAGTAAATATAATTATTGCGTTTACTCAAGCGCGACACCCACTGTTCCTGCTCTACAGAAGCGATTTGCATGCAGTATGCCTGTATAGTATGGGGCACCAAATCATTGCCGTACTCTTTCGCGGGTTGCATGCCAGTAATAGGTTAATTACGACTCGCGCATGAATGCACGCACCGCGCACTTATACAACTGTAACGGCGACTATAGCGATGCAAAGAGACGTGAACGACGCGAAAAGCATTTCTTTCGACTCAGTCGAACTGCGGCATGCCTTGACTCACTAGGCGAATCTGTGCTTTCGGTCGGCGTCACCGTAGCATTTTAAAATCTTGTTCTGGTTGGCACTTTCGCAACGCGTGTGTGTTCCGAGTGCCCGACATGAGTGGCAAATAATAAGCACATGCAGAGGATGAGAACAAGTTGGAGTGAAATTCTAGTGATACGTTGACACCGACTTACGGCACAAATTCTGCCTAGCCAAAGCCAAGGAACATCGCATTTCAAAGGCAGTAGTACGTACCTGATGAAGTTGTTTCCGTAGTCTGCAATGCACGTGCTGTAGACATTCCGGACTGCCCAGGAAGGGCTCCTCGACGTTTCACACGAAATAAGCTCGAAATTCCAGGAGAGGAAGAGCGCGAAACATCCTTACAGCCGCACTCGGGTTGTGCAGTCTCGAGTTTGATTTGCAGAGCGTCTGCTCGCGTGGCAGTGCTCGGGTGTTGCTTCGCCGCGCTTGCAACAGATGGCGGGACGCGCTTCTCAATACGTCAGCACGCGCTGCTCATTGTGCTTTGGTGTATCGATGCGAGCCTTCACAAGTCAAGCGCAAATCAAGAAAAAGGACGCAGATGAGGAAATCTGGTTATGTTGCAATCGGTAATGTGTATCTCCTCCTTTTCCTGTATGCATCTTTATTATGTGTGTGCATTCTGCAACTCCCGATATCTCATACGCTTAGTCAGCCATACGGGCATGTCGCAAGTACTTGATGGTCGTGGCTCTAGGTACGAGCGTGCGCTTCGGATTTCGTACCAGCGCTATATTACACGTGCAAGGAACGAGAACCGTATACGTTGAACTAAACGCACACAGAATGCTGAAAAAGTTTTTCAGTCCTCAATTTCTTCCACCAGTCACTTAAACGTAATAAGATGTTATCCGTTCTCATTGATACAACGCAAGTTTGTGAAGCGCGACTTCGCCTCCAACGGGTCAGCTTACGACCGTACACCGGGCTTATATATACGTATACGTTAGGGATGGATTCGTAGCTCTGAGCTGGTCATTTATTATGCATTCTTTAGATCGCAGTATCCTTTAGAAACGAGTCCTTTAATACATGGGGCTGTTGGATAAGCGGCGTCGAACTGAATCGCCAACGAACATTCTCAAGCAGTTCGCGACGATACGCGCATAATCTGCTCAATGAATTCGCAACGACGTTTCGTTAAACCTCCAAAAGCGAAAATCAAACGGAGTATTTTGTTATCAGTTTTTTTTTTCTCGCGTCCCCCGGCACTAACTCGCGTACGGTGAACTATAGTTACTTGTGAATATCCCTCTTTAACGAGAGATTCAGTCAAAACTGCCTGTCTCTGTGGGCATGTTTCGATCGCATAAGTAATAAAGCACGAAGAGGGGCGATCGCACCGATGCTCTTTAGATGTATGCAAATAAACTGCGCATTTCAGTTCTCTTCGATGTATACGTTTGGTTTGACGATATTCTTGTACTGGACTGTAAATTACATTCGTAAAATGACATGGACTGGACAGACTTTAAAACTATAGCCTGAATAAGTCTCACAGCAAGTCAGACCAAAAATTAAATATATGATACTCCGCTTTTGCTGTACTTAAATGTGAAGCTTACCGCAAACTTAGCCCTCATTTGTATATAGTATAGTTTTTGTCTGGTATTTATGACAAAAAAAAGATTTTCCTGCTTTTCATGGTCATTGTTCAGCTTCAGGGGTTCAAGAGAGGTAGGCATTCACTCAAGTAAGTTGGAGCAGGACATGACAATGCCGAAGTGGCAATTAAGTCTTACAGTTCACACATCATCGGCTATATTATCTTGCCCATCTCTAAGATTGCGGCTACTATGAGTCTTTCCCGGGACAAAAATACAGTGTTGCGCGGTGTGCGTCTGGGTGTATAGCATTCACCAGCGCCTACTTATTTAATATTGAGGTGACCAACAACGTCAAGTGCAACGACTGTGCTGCGATGGAAATATTGAGCACCTATTGTTTGACTTACGCAGACAAGAGGCTCCACCTCTGTATTTGTCAGCACTTTCATTGTCTATAAGATAATGGAACCGTGGGGCTGTCCATAACAGTTCTGGAAAGCAACGAAAGCGCCGGTAAGTTTCCTCAAGGATACCGGACTGATGGACCACCCGCGATATGTAACGCAGAACTGTTACCATCGACGGGAACGGCGACTTTTCACTCCACCTCACTAACTTTCCTTCGCCCTCCCCCTTTCCCAATGCAGAGTGGCCCACCAGGCTCAGCCCTGGTTAACCTCTCTCGCTTTTTTCTGCATTTTGAAAATTTCTACATTTTGAGTATATATGGTAATTTGGCTGTTCTAGCAGCCGGTCACGGCGTGCGAATATTTTTTTTTAGTCAGCTGCAGCTGTGCAAATGAAAATAATGGGTGGTGAGGGAGACGTCTCTATACTGTTCAACATTTGCTAATTGAGAGAAAATCGCCTATACATAGATTGCAGAGATTGATAAGCTAAATAGTGTATATAACCCTCGCCGAGGAACAATAACACCTATAAATCGATAACAGGCAGATATACAACACGCGCAAGTCGGATAAGCTTGTCCGAAAATCAGTTTTTTTTTTTGCTCGTTAGAGAACTAACGCCGCACAATATATATATATATATAATTATATATATATATATATATATATATATATATATATATATATATATATATATATATATATATATATATATATATATATATATATAAACGGCACCTTAAAGATGAACGTCATCAAGGGCCCGAAGAAAACGGAAAATTATGACTAAACGGAAGAATGGCCGGTGGGTTTTGCAGGCGCTCTTATCGATTCACACTGAGACCTTCTTTATTGTTGAGCACACACAAACGCGCGCACGTAAGCTTTACAAGTTGGTGCAGAAGACTGAGGCGCAAAAAACACCGTGAAGCAGGAAGAGCAGAAGAGAAGAAAGAACAGCGCCTTTTCGTTACAAGTTGTTGTTTTTTTTATGCCGGAAGTTCCTGAGGGACGATTTCGACGGGTCTACAAAGAGGCTTCGTGTGATCCCATCGGCGCAAACGCCACACGTACACACATGCAGACAGACACACACACACACACACACACACACACACACACACACATATATATATATATATATATATATATATATATATATATATATATATATATATATATATATATATATATATATATATATATGATGTGATCCTGCTCACGGCTGGTTATTTTTTCACCCACTTTTCTTTCTTATTTATATTCCATTGGTTCTAATAACTTCCCCTGTACATTCCTTGGCATTACTATCTGTTAGATCTCATTAATATTGTGTAAGAACACGGAAAAACAAGCCCTTAGGTATACACTTCTTTCCCTTATATATATATCGTTTTTCAAATCGCATTGGTCGAGAGCATACTATATAGGAGCAGAGCACTAGTGCACGATTCCGAAGACATTTCAGCGGATGCCTTCGGGGGTGTACCGCCTAAACAAGTTGAAAGGCATGGTCCTTTTGAAACGCACTGCTCGGGTCAATTCTCGAAATTCGATAAGAAGCCTGAACCAGAGTTACATGTAAACGTATAAACTTACTTCCGTTACGGCTCGAAGCCTCTATTGCTGCTGCCATTTCTTTTTTTTTAAGCCAACATATAGCAACCGAGTGCAGTCCCTGAAAGAGCTCTCCGTCGGCTTTGGATTTGTGTTAGCGACCTTATTGTTGGCGATACGATGCGAATCAACTCTCTGCTCTCCGACTCGCGTGTGTAACGCCGTACATACGCGCGTCCGTACGAATGCGTCATAACGCGTTCTTCTCGCCGCAGGTGTCGGAGCGGTAGGAAGAGAAAGAGAGAAAGAAAGGTTCAGGAAAAGAAAAGACGCAACTTCTGCACCACGACGCGCCTGTAGGTGGGGAGGGGAAGAGGGCATTAGAGGTGTGAAGAAGAGAGAATAAGAGAAATGGCGTCCATGACCAAGGACGTGGCGGATGGCTTCTATAGCTGGTTGTCTAGTCCAGTGTCCTCCAGGAAGCGAAGAACCGCCTAGAAGACCTGGGTGTGCTGCCGTGCAGGAAAGAGAAGGTCTCTGTGTAGCCGTGGGCAGACCGTGGCGACGAAGTGCGGTGAGCAAGACGCTGCGTTGTGTGCGAAGCGCTGGGCAAATACACAACACGTGCTCGATGGTTTCCTCTGCCCCGCACACAGTGCACGCCGGAGGTAAGACTCTGCCAAGCCGATGACGCCGGGCCACAGGCCAAGAGCAGCCGATGCGTAAGCGAAGTAGCAGGCACCTCTCCTTCTTGGGGAAACCCCGGTCAGGCAGCCGGGTTGGTGGTTCAATCCTTGCTACACGATCGTCAGGGTGGCAGCGTAGCAACAGCCTCCTCAACGTGAGCCTCGAAAAGTCTGAGGCGACCACGGTACGGCACACAGGAATGGCGAAGTGGTGTGCTTCTTTCGCCAGGGCGTCAGCCTGTTCGTTTCCTTGGATTCCCCCATGAGATGGGATCCAGTGCAGAGAAACATCGACGCCACTGGCAAGGAGGGCATGCAGTTTGGTGACGAGCCTCAGCGTTGCGAAGCCGGCCGTTCCGGCTTTGCCAGCCAGGAACGCAGCTCTTGAGTCGCACGCGACAGCTACGGGGCACGTTGGGGGGTTTGCTGCCAGGAGGTCAATTGCTAGGTGGAGACCGGCCGTCTCTGCAGCGGTAGAGCACGCCTCAAAAGGCAGATGGCAGGAGGCCGTCCAACCAAGTGATGGCATAACGCATGAATCTGTGGCCGAGGCTGTGTCTGGGATGACGGAGCCGTCTGTGTACGCAATAAGTCTTCCAGCCAGCTCTTCCTCTATCTTGGAGGCAGATGCCTGCTTGAGTGCGCAAATGGGTGAGCGACGATTGGAGAGCCCTCCCAGACCAGTGTTGATAGCCATGCAGTGGTTTTCTGTTGGCGGGGGAAGAGGGACAGCTGGAGTCACTGGTCCCACAGCTGCTTGATAGATCTCCAGCAGGTCGCCCATCCGAGATCCTGGTCGACTTTGCAGCCGGGCAAGCAGGGGGCACCTATCAGGCGCATGGGCTAGCCGATCGATGTGTAGAAGCCCACGTTGCTTTAGGAGCAGGAAGAGAGGCTAGACACCCACCTCTGCCAGGGTGGCAGCGACTTAAGAGGACCACGGCACGCCGAGGATACGGTGATTGAAGCCCCTACATGCAGTAACTTTAGGCGCTCCAAAAGCCGCCGAGGAAGTGCTACCATGGGAAATGCGTACAGCAGCCGTGATGTTGCTGCTGCTGTGTAAATACGAAGAGCCCAGGATGGTAAGCAGCCGTGGTCATTGAGGAAGATGCCCTTCAATGCCTTCTGGGTTCTCTTCTTCATGCATATGGCTTCCTTGACTATGGTCGATGTGAATCCCCAGGTACGTCACCGCATTCTCCCATGGTATTGTGGTGCCCTCGATGGTTAGACGGGCCACTCTTCTGCGTGTTCTTGGTCTGGGGTGCACAAGAAGTGCCTTCGTTTTGGCCGGAGAGACAGCCAGACCAACAGATGCGACATGGCCGACTACAGTATTCAGTGCACTTCGCAGGCAAGATCGGCCAGTTTGTAGATTCTTGGTAGGGCCCCAGCTCCACAAGGTGGTAGGAAGTAGGTCACGCCACAGCTGCTCTTCGATGTGACGCTCCCCTCGCACGCTTCCCTCGCAGGCGCGTGCATACGTCACTCTCTCCATCACCCGCAGCACGCTTGCCGTAGCACCCGCATTCCTCCGCCCACTCGCAACACACTTTTATCTCACTTCACCCGCTCCACCTCCCGCACATTCTTTCGGCTCGTTTACATACACTAAACTTTTACAAAACCCAACCCGCACCCGATGTCTGCGTTTAAACAAACGTTGGCTCGAGTAAACGCTACACCGACTTTCGCTTCAAACCGTTCTTCCAGCACTCGCGTCGACGCCCGTTTCAACCGGGTCAACGCCGTGCGCACCGCTGCTGCTTCGCATTCAATCAAAGTTTCCTTCGGGGAGATGGTTCTAAATTTCTTGTGCTCACGTTTGTTGAAAACAAAATTTACGCACGAGCAGAAGACACACAAGCCACACACACGCACGTGAAGGTGTCAATTCCCTGTAGCAGTGATCAGGTATCACATATAACTTGGACACACACACACACACACACACTCGTGTCTTATTATGACTGCGTTTGCACCGGATTCACGTAATATCTCGACGCAGGCCACGCCTGATCGTATGGGGACAATCTCGAATGGTTAATGTTCTATGCTCAATTTGCATCCATTTACTACACACATGCGTGGTCGGGTACATTCTGAAGATGACGCGCTCACACCAGCGATATTGATGAAACATACGATGACGCACAAATCGACGCGTTTCACCGAAGATCGAATCCATACTCGCTGCTTTTATTGATTGTAATGCGGTGAGTGTTTCGTTTCGCTGCGTGGGCATGATCCCAATAGTGAGCTCGGTCTTTAGATTCGACCGCTGACTTCCTCACTGCCACGACTATACACCTCATGTATACGCACGAATGTCCGATGCTCTCCTTTAAGCACATTATGTTGCATATCAGAAACGTATAGACATATTCCATGCTTGTAAAGAGCAGTTGGCACCGTCGACATACTGATGCGCTTGTGGCGACGTCTGCGCACAGGGCTCCGTCCAACTCAAAGCTCGCCACCCTTTTATGATCACGTGACAATTGAAACAGCAGCTGTGAAGCTGCTGTTCCAGTCGTCACGCAGACGCTTCCACGTGGAATGCTTGCTAAAGTATGGTGACGGCGCCTACAAAGGAAAAGTGAAAAAAAATCACTCTTTTGCAAAGCGAAAATGTGTTCAAATAAAACAGTACAACTTTCAAACATCATTTATGTCTTATGCAGTCACTGCATGCTTGCACGCGTTCCTGTGCATGAATAAAGTTAATTGTTGGTTTTTGTAACGTATGTTCGATCTAAATGCTCAACTACACAATATTATCAACAAACGAAAGAATATTAATATTAAGATAACTATATAGGTCGATACAATTGCACAGTGTTACACCATGTGAACTGTGTAACGGCTGCCGTTGAAAGCTGCCAAGTCATTCTTATCAACTTAGCTAGAACTCATCATCATCACTCACCACAGCATCGACAAAGTGTGCATCTTAGAATTATCAGACGCCGCCGACCTTCAACAAGCAAACAACCTTTCAGAGAGAAGTAAAAACAAAACAAAGTGACACGGGTTCTGCACCCAAGAAGGAGGCAAGGTTTCAGCAATCCTCTCATTCTTGAAAATGTATTTCATTAAAATAGCAAATTTGTGCAAGTGCAAAGGAAAGGTGAAAAAAAAAGCATTAATTTGTACAGCGAAAATGTACTCGAACAACAGTATACAACTTTTCAACATCTTTTACTTCTTATGCAGTCACTGCATGCTTGCACGCTATACTGTGCATGAATAACGTTATTGTTGATTTTTGTAACGTCTGTTCGATTTAAACACTCAACTACGCAATATCATTGACAAATACAAGAATAATTAATATTGTAAGTATTAAGATAACTATTTAATCAGGTAAAGCGCCGTTAAGCTCGAAAAACTTGAAATGTGGGCGTGTAGTGAGCACATCGCTATGAATGTATACGAAGTGCCAACTGTGCACGCCATAATTCTTCCTTTTGCAATTCGGCGAAATACTTATTACGTCACCGTTATTCCTTCCCCGAAATGGTGATACACCAAGTACGAATGCCACGTGCATTTGAGCAGCTGCACACTTTGTAATTAGCATTAAATCATTCCCTCGTGGCGCAAATGTCAGGCGCCTGGTGCGAGCTCCAATTCCGCCACTCAGTATTACATGCGTCGAGTAGTGTCCTCCCGGTATACTTGCATTATTAAGGCACCTTTTTTCTTTCCTTTTTTTTTTCTACAGAGCAGTTACAAGCACTGGCATGGCTTCATGGTATAGATCGACGAGGAAGACTTGGTTTCCGTTCTTTTCCGTTCTCTGTTCGTTTCGTTAACACGATGGATACAGAATTAGCTGCTGTTTTCCGCAAAGCTAGCGATAATCACTACAGTCGAAAGCGAGGAAAAAAGGTATTACGTCACCGGTGGGTACAGCATTCCAAGAAGCACGATACTAAAAA